>CAMZMU010000011.1:3052580-3677462 GCA_947311845.1 Poa pratensis | reverse complement strand
CTTAAATATCAAAACTTAAGCGGTTGATCCTGTAAAAAAAAACCTTAAGCGATTGATACTACTCACAGACTTCCTGTTTAAAAGGTCCGTCTGAAAGTTCAAAGTTTCCTATTGGCAAGCCTCACTGTCTTCGAAATATGCATATATAGTTGTGCCCACATCAAATTCCGTCAAATATTGGTCCTCAATGTAGAAAAAACCAATTCATGAAGGAGTAAGAAGGCCCGAAAATAGTCTTTGACTCCAGAGAACCAATGATTCTGATAAGTTACAAAAATTCAGAAAATATTCACAAGTTTCATTTTTTTTTAACATCCGTGATGTACCCAATGATGTATCCACAAACGTGTAAAAATCAATTTCAAATACTTTGTATTTTGCGCTACAAAAAAATATCATAAAATATGATAAATTTGGAGATTTAAAAATATGCATATTTAGATCACAGTTTTGTCATTTTTGCGTAGCCCACCATACAAAGTATTAAAGTTGATTTTTTGCACGTTTATGGTAAAGCTAGATTTTTTCAAAAAAAAATTTGAAACTGGTTTAAAAAAAAATTAAACTACCAGGATCATTGTAGTTGGAAGCACGAAATCTCCTCTCTAAGAAGGCCACACTACTCCCACACAGTCGATACGGTGAATCAGTATGAAGGGACATTGGCCGTTGAAGCGAGACAATGAGTGTGGGTTGATAACTTAAGAGAAATGACACTTGTTGATTTCGGTCCTTTAGAGATACTCATACTACAGAGTAGTGACCTGACAATAAGTGGAGCTTTCTAACTCCGGAGTTCAAGTGATTGTGTTAGTTTAAAATTTTCGAAAAACATATATTCGAGCTATTTGGCATCGGGTACGGTATGGGATATGATATGTCAAATAGCTCGAAAAAATGAATTATCCGAAAATTAAATAGGATTATCCAATGATTTTAAACTGAATAATTCCATTTTTGACGCCTAACCTAATAGAACATAAATAGCCGTAAATGTGAATTGTACAAAAATTAAAAAAATAGGACATTGAATAATTATGATTGGTTGTATGGTTTGCCAATATATTTATGCTCGTACCTTTGTTTCTGTCATTAATCTGCCCAGTTTTCATTCCGAATCCGCGATTTGATATATCGGTCTCCAAATTCACAACCGGTTATTATCCGCTCCCTTTCAAATCGTTAAAAAAACTTGGTGACGGTCAAATCCGTTTACGAATTGCGTCACCTAGGACGTGTTTGGTTTCCTGTAGCAACCTCGGCCAGACCCGCTGGATGCAAAAGTAGCCGTTTGGTGGGCTAGGCCGACTCCGCGTTGTTGCATAGCGGTCCGATTCGGCCGTTTCCGCATGCTAGCCCTGGCGATGCAAATTCGCGAAGGACGTTCGTTGTACATTCCCCTCACCTGGCTTCATATAATCCCCTTTTAGGCTACACAAATATACTCCGATTCGAAAAACTTTTACACGAAATATGTGCGCCTCAACGAGTAGGTTCTATTCCCGTACTCGGTTTTGAGTTTCGTCGTCTGTAACTTTCAAATTTCGGACCGTTGTTTTCCCTTTTTTGGACGAATTTGCTAAATCCGTCACACTCGGTCAACCGTTTCAAATTTCCTTTGACGAGTATATTCATCTCGATGTATCCAACAACTTTTGTTTAGTAACTTTTCTGTTTCACAGTACATATACGAGTAGATCTTGTAGTGCGTAGTTAGACTGTGTTTGATGCATGTGTGTTCAAGCTTCTCTCACTGCGTCCAAAATCCTGGCCGGAGAACTCCGCCGTGTTCATGGTCTAACCTCCACTGCTCGCCATAATGAACTCTGGCGTGTTCATGCTCTACCTCCCTCGCTTGCCATTTGGATTGTGCTTCGTGTATGTGTGTTCTTCAACCTCTATGTCGTTTTCGCTAAACCTCGCAGCTAGCCACCATGAACTTCACCATGTTCATGGTAACCTCATTTCACGACGTCCGCCGCCGAACCACCGCCGTGCCGCGCCGTTGTACTGCTCGCCGCTCCTTATAGTGGTGTGTGGTAAGTTCACCACACAGCAATGTGGTGAGAGTACAAGAAACATGAAAATACAACCAAACACCGGTTTTTCCGTTTCTCGGATGCAGGCAAAAATCGATACGAACAACCAAATGGAGTCACAACATGGTTTTTGTTGCGTTTTTTCAATGCCAGGCCCTGGGGAATCACAGATGTAAATGGGCAAAAATCGATGCAGGAAACCAAACAAGCCCCTAGACAACCCTACGAGTTTGAGCCAAATACTCCCTCTGTTACTTTGCATTCTGGGTTTAATCAAAGTCAAACTTTATGAAGTTTGACCAAATATATAGGAAAAAATATAAACATTTATATCAAAATTTTAATATCATTAGTATTCTCATAAGATATATTTTCATATCATATATATTTAATATTATAGATGTTGATATTTTTTCGTATATACTTGTGATACGTCCAAAACGTATCTACTTTTTCGAACACTTTTGCTATTGTTTCTTCTCTGATTTGTATGATTTGGGTGAAACTAATGCGGACTAACGCTATTTTCAGCAGAATTGTTTTGGTGTCTCGTTTTGTGCAGAAATTCAATATTCCCAGAAAAATACCAGAAAATTGGAAAAGTGATTTTTGGCCTAGAAGATTCATGGAGCCAGGAGGGCAGCCGAGGGAGGACCACAGGCACCAGGCGGGCCCATGGCGCGGGTGACCCCCTAGCCGCGCCCCTGGGCCGCCTCCCCCCCTCGGCCATCGACTCGCGACGCCCTCTGGACTACTTAAAGCACTTGACCTAAAAACGTCCAGGGGGAACTCCTTTTGACGAAACACACACCCGAGCTCCGCCGCCATCGAAAACCCTAGTTCGGGGGTCTGCAGTTCCTGTTTCGACACCCTGCCGGACGGGGATTTGGAGGAGATCATCGCCGTCTTCATCATCATCACCTCTCCTTCAACCATCCATGATTCCCCCATCCATGTGTGAGTAATCCCCGCTATAGGCTGTAGGGGATGGTAGGGATTGGATGAGATTGTTCATGTAATAGATGTCAGATTGTCAGGTCATGGTGCCTAGTATCCATTGTTAGTACTATCTATTGTTGTTGCAACTTGTTATGCCTAATGCTTGACACTTAGGGCCTGAGTGCCATAATTTCATATCTGAACATGTTATTGTTTCATGAGAATAATTATTGTTTTGGATCATATCTGCAAGTTGTATACACCTGTTATTGTCTCACTACAAGAAATGTGATATTTGTTGATGAAAAACCTGGTGACGAAGTTCCATACCGTCATGGATATGTCTTAATAGGTGACGGTTTTCTTCTGGCGTCAAGCATTTAAGTTAATCCTTGACGGTTTCAAATCTCGTCATGGTTTAATAGGGGTAAACCGTCACCCATTACCACACCCGGAAGGGCTGCCATAATAGATGACGAATCAAGACCGTGGTGCATCTAAACCGTCATTGAATATCATGTTGGACCAACTACTGATGAAAAAAATGTGCACAATTTTTAATATCATGCAGAACACACTTATCAGATATAAAAATAAGTTAGGAAAAATTGTGGTATGCGGACCCACATGTCATATATTTTTCATTTTGATCTCAATTATTAGAAACCAGCAATTACATATAGAACCAGCCTGGCAAATATAGCGTTCATTTTATCAGATATAAAAATAAGTTAGGAAAAACTGTGGTATGCGGACCCACATGTCATATATTTTTCATTTTGATCTCAATTATTAGAAACCAACAATTACATATAGGACCAGCCTGGCAAATATAGCGTTCATTTTGCATATATAAAAATAAGTTAGGAAAAACTGTGGTATGCGGACCCACATGTCATATATTTTTCATTTTGATCTCAATTATTAGAAACCAACAATTACATATAGGACCAGCCTGGCAAATATAGCGTTCATTTTGCATATATAAAAAATTAACTGGATTTACTAACCAGTGCAAATATAGTACCTCCATCAACGAAGATAGTAGCTAACCAGTGCACTACTTCACACAATCTGGATTAACTGGAAACGGAACAAATATATAGTATGCGTGCAGCGAGGCAATTTATTGAAAACGAAAAAAAGAATGCAGCAATGCGTAATCGAACCCAAGACCTCCACCAAGTAAGTGGAATTACTAGGTAACCAGAGCACCAAATCGCACAATCTGAGTTAATTGGCAACGGAAGAAATATTTAGTCTGCTATAGCGAGGCAATTACTAGAAAACAAAATAATAGTTGGAGAATTGCGGAAGTGAACACAAGACCTCCTCCTCAAAGTAACATAACATGTTTAACCGCTAGACCACCGCACACCTTATGATATAAAAAATGCGGGACCAATAAGTAATATGTATGCAGCATAGTTTGTGATAAACTGGCTATATTTGGCACATGGGTGTATCTTGACATGGGAAACAATTGTGCCAAACTGAACTTTCAAATTATTTTTAGAAATATGATTTTCCATTTTCTAAGTGTCAAAAATGACTTTTTTTTGTGAAGCAAGTACAAGCAAGTACGAAAACATGGTGCAAAATGGCAGCAGTCCAATCTTCACGCAAAGTAGTACATATTTGATGGATAATCCCCAAATATTTGGAATTTTCTTGCTTTCTACGTAATTTCGCCTATTTAAATGACAGTATGTCGATTTTCCAAAAGTACGTAATTCAAATTTGAACTAGAAGTGTGTGATGGTTTGCTCTTAATTTTTTTCCAAAAATAATTCTAAGCTACAAAAGTAGTTATTATATCATAGAACCGTTGATACTTTTGAAAAATTCGACGCTTTTCAATGAATAGCCATCCTAACCATTTTGACCATGTTTCCAAAAAAATCAAATAAAGTGAAAACAAACTCAAAAAAAGAAATTCTTTGGAATGGGGAGAGTTAATAGCCTAAAACTACCACTTTAGGCACCAAATTTACTGATTGATACCACATTGCTCCCGATTCTTATTTAGGTACCACATTTTGCCCAGGTTTTCTCAGAATACCCAAAATGACGCGCTGATTCAATTTAGACAGCCGTTCTGACATGGCGGCCCACCTGTAAGGATGAAGTGGCAAGTAGGCCCCACTTGACAGTCTAAAGAAAAATTAAAAAATCTAATTTGGTGAGGTGGAAGGTGGGTCCCACTTGTCAGTCTAATAAAAAATCAAAATATAAGAAAAAACATCTAAAAAAAAGTCAACAGGAACAGCCGCGACGAGGTGCGCGTGGTGGGGCGCGGCGGCGAGCTCGGCCTACACCGCCATTCAGCCCGCCCGCACGACGTTGTCCAGGCCGTCGCGATCCAGGCCGCCGCGCTCCCTATAGTCGCTTGCCCGGCCGTCGCGGTCCAGGCGTCGCCGCGCTCCCGACCGTCGAGCCCCTGGCCGTCGCAGTCCAGGGCGGGGCGCTCCGGCCGTCATGCGCCTGACCGTCGAGCTCCTGGCCATCGCGGTCCAGGCCGCCGCGCTCCCGGCTGTCGCGGTCCAAGCGCCGCCGCCCGTCCGACCGTCCGCCGCCGCCCTCCTGGCCGTCGCGGTACAGGCGCCACCGCGCTCCCGGCGTCGTGCACCCGGCCACCGCGCGCTCGGCCGTCGTGCTCCTGGTCGCCGCTCTCGCCACGCGGGGGGCTGCGCTCGGAGGGTGCCGACGACCTCGACCGGAGCTGTGTGTGCGTGCGTGTGCGCTCGACGGCCGGCCGGGTGCTAGCTATCCGCGCGTGCGTGCGTGCGTGCTAGCCGTGCCGCTCGCGGCCGGCCGTGCTACATGCGCGTGCGTGCTCACTCGCCGGCGCCGGGCGTGCTAGCGGCGCGTGTGCGTGCTAGCTAGATTTTTCAGATTCTTTTATTTATTTTTTTATTTTTCAGTTTTTTAATTGGGCTGACACGTGGACTGGTCTAGGTCTCACCGAGTTTGCCACGTCACCTTACAGGTGGGCCAACACTGTCAGAACGGCTGTCAATTTCTCATCGGTGCTCGATTTGGATTTTCTGAGAAAACTTCGGCCAAATGTGGTATGTAAATGGGATTGCGGCGACAACTGGTATCAATCGGTAAATTTTGTGTGAAAAGTGGTAGTTTTACGCTATTAACTCGAATGGGGACCCTTTATGTGTACTAGTTGCTAGGCTAAAGGATAAACTTCAGTTTTTATAAACTTTTTAAAAGAATCCTTCACAAAAAGGTCCATCATCTTTAAACATGTATATGTTTCAAGCCAAATGACCAAGATATGGCCATTCCCGTCGCATAGTTTGTGATAAATGACCCATATTTGGCACATAGGTGTATCTTGGCATGAGAAACAATGTTACCAAACTGAATTTTAAAATTATTTTTAGAAATATCATTTTCTATTTTCTAAGTGCCAAAAATGACATTTTTGTGAAACGAGTACAAAAAAACATGGTGCAAAATGGCAGCAGTCCAATCTTCAAGCAAAGTAGCACATAATTGATGGATAATTCCCAAATATTAGGAATTTTCTCGCTTTCTACCTAATTTCTCTTATTTAAATGACTTTATGTCAATTTTCCGAAAGTAATTCAAATTTGAACTACAAGTGTGTGATGGTTTGCTCTTAATTTTTTACAAAAATCATTTTAAGGTACAGAAGTAGTGATTATATCACAGAACCGTTGATAGTTTTGAAAAATCGACGCCTTTCAATGAATAGCCATCCTAACCATTTTGATCATTGATGGCCCTTCACGTAGTTACCTGCGTGAAAAGTAAATGGGTTAGGTTGAGACTCCAAGTGCAGAGTGTGTAGTAAGTGGAAGACGTGTTTTCCCCACGAGGGGTGACTCGAGGGTTTAATATCGAACTCTCGGGGAATCAGTAGTGAAGATTTATCTTTCCTATCCTTCTTTTGGTTACCTACAAAACAAAGTAAATGTTTTGGTCCTCAACCTCACCTAGTGGTTGTCAAGCACAAGGTGTGAGAATGATATCAAGATAATATGCAATGCAAACAAGAAATAAATATGCAATGGTGGTAAATAAATATGCAAGGATGGTGGTAGCAATGATAAATGATATTTTTGGGTTTTATATGATGAATGCAAGATGTAAAAGTGTTTTTGTATTTTCGGATTTTTAAATGGCAGAAAATGGAAAAGTGGTAAAAGTGTTGGAAAGGTGTTTCTTATGATTAAAAATGGACCGGGGTTCATGGTTTCACAAATGCACTCTCTCTTTAATAAAGTGGTAGACAATGGAACACTAGAGTTGACATATGAGATTGCAACACAACAGTTTAATGACAAGTTATAATTATATGGGCATCACGTCCTAACATAGAGACCTTTTGGTTATTAGTCTCTCTTATACTCCACCAAGATGCGAACTAAATCATAACACCTCAGTAATTAAGATAACTCAGAGTATAGCAATAAGTATCATGACATGAAGTTAAAATAAGAACATGCTAGATCTAGTCATGGAGGTGGCAATGGTCACACCCACATCTCCGGTAGCATGGTATTTCTTTTTATCCCTAGTGAGGCAACAAAGTAAGGTAAAACACCCAAGTGGATCGCAGAACTTTCTCTCACGTTCACTGCACTAGCCACCCCCCGTTACTCCAACTAATGCACACGTTCCCCCTCACACGCTCTCATAAACATGCTTGATCATGACAAGTAAATAAGAACGGGGTACATAATATGCATCTACTTTCATAACTGAAACAAAACCATTGCAATCTCAAACATATATTAACTCATAAAAAGATCCACCACAAAGGTATTACATAGATGACCGTAATCATGTTCAGCAGCTCATACGGTACTAATTAGTGAAGCTCAAGAGAGAGAGATACATAAGTTACTTCCACAAACCCATAGTCCAGAGGTGGACTACTCCCTCTTCATCATGGAGACGGTGGAGAAGTCGTTGGAGAAGATGGAGACCACGCCGGCAGCGCCCCGCCGGAGTTTTCCCCCTCCAATCTGCAGCTCCAGGTCTCTGTTTCGGTGTTTCTGTGTTTCTGCGGCGCTCCTTCCAGAGAACGTCGGGGGACTATTTTTATAGGCGGTTTTAGGTCAAAACGGAGTCGGTGGAGGAAAGATCGACGGCAACGGAGCTCCGAGGCCAAAAGGGGGGTCCCACGCGGCCAGGTACATGGCCGCGTGGGCCCACTCATTGGCCCTCGGGCCTCCGCTTGTTTGCTTCCTTCGCTCCCAGCTTTGTTCCTTCCAAAAACTGATGCTCGTAAATTTCCAGGTCATTTGGACGTCGTTTGGGTCCCTGAAACATTAAAATATAGAAATAGGGTTTTCTGCCTGTGCAGGGTTAATTCCATAAAAAATAGGAAACATATCAAATATTCCCAAAATCATTATAAAACAGTGATATAACCCTTATATGATGCAAATATGACTGGAATATAAGTAAAATAATGCAAAGTTCATGTATGCATTTTACATGCATCAACATCCCCAAGCTTAACCTATACTCGTCCTCGAGTATGAAGGTGATAAAACTAACATGGACTTTGCAATTTAATACTAACAATGGATATCAAAGATGATTACTATTGCTACATAGAGTCAAATGATTCATTCTTAAAAGGAGTAGCAATATGCAAGATAGTTTATGAAGTGATATCAAGTATTCAATGCAAGGATGTTCAATGATAATTCACAAAGTGTAACATAAAGAAAGTACTATGGACCACATGTATGCATAATGAAAAGTAAGAACATCCTACAATGGTCATAGAGTATTGATGAAAATCTGAATATAAAAGGTGGACACTTTGGAAAGATATATATGAGTAGAGGTAAAGCATGAATAAATTTCATCTAACTTCTGAACTTCTCTACTTAAGTTAATGATTGTAATGTGGTAATCCTTGGTGTCAAGCTCTCATTCCCCTATCATAGCATCTTGAATGATTAAGTTTAAAGTGAAAGCAAATATGAGTAGTGTGCTTGACAAAGTACAGGTTGAAAGTCTCATGCCCCTTGAATACAAGTACCTACTCCATGTGTTACTCAACTTGGAAACAAAGCAAGTTCAAGTTAAATATCATTGTAAGTAATAATAGTATCATTAAGAGCGTCAACTGGGGTACCTCTTGTCCCAGGATATGGAACAAGCCCATATCAAAATGACAAGACAAACAAACACAATGAACAATCTCAACACCCTTTTTATTTACCATTAGATAGCTTTTTATTGTAAGGTGTATCACAGAAGGTTCACCATAGCATGTAAGTAAATTTCCACCATGAATGATGCATGGCTTAGATTAGCGGCCCAGGCGTCTCTCTAACCATTTATACAAACTCATTTAAACTCACTTCATTTCCACATTTATTTCACCCATGGTAAGCATCCATAAACAAAAGTACATGATATCAACTAAATGAATGAAGTGCATGTTGAAAGCTTGCCATGTGACAGCACATATGAGCTAACTCTCAACCAAAGACATTTGTCAAGCCCACAACATCATAATTTTAATCACAATGGGTCATATTTTATTTATGCAATGAAAGTAAAGTGTGCATCAAGTTCGAGAGAGCTCTATAACCAACTTTTCCCATAACAATCAACAACATAAGCATTTTCATTCAGAGGTATAGATAACACAAATATCATGATAAACATACTCGGAATAGCATAAAGCTAATAGGTAGATATGGTGGACTCACTGGAAAAACTTTGGTTGAAGGTGTTGGAAACAAGTTTTTGCTTGTTGGAATTTTTGGGCTAGCAAGAGGGAGAAAGTTGACCATCTAAATGCATGCATGAGTGTCCATAGAACTAACTAATCCATGTTAAACAAGTAAATAACATTCAGCATCAAAACATGAATAAAAGATAGCTCTTGATAAAATACTTGCAAATTATTACTCATTAACAAGCTCATGAATCATGCAACTATATGTATCTTTTAAAATCAACTCAACATCCCTTTTCCCAATCTTATAATAGCATCCAACATAATTCAACCCAAATTTCCAGTAGCTCTCTCATATATAAATGATAGTGTGGTGGTCTCACAAAATAAAAATCAAACCAAAACAAACAAAAAGACGCTCCAAGTTTATGCGATAAAGTGTTTCGATCGAAAAACAGAAGTTAGACGTGTGCAAACCGAGAGTGTGTAGGTCCAGTGGGGTTGTCTTCACATCCCCAAGCTTATGGTCTTCACCATCCTTGGATAGCTCTTGGTGCATCTCCTCTAATCCCTGTGAAAAAACTTCAAAACACCGTTTCTCCCATTTCTTTTTCTGTGGGGTGCATTAGTAGTGATAAACAAATAGATTTCTTGCTGCATATAATCCTTAGACAAAAATTCATATGAATGTCCAGAAAGTGTATAATGTTGTATGCCTACTCATAAACTCAATTGGATCAAAAAGATTCAAGTTAAAAGTTCTAAGCATGCATCAAACAAAATGGGACAGAATCTGTCCAGAAAAACAGCAGCAGCAAAACGTATTTTTCTACCCTACTTAACTTTGTCGAAAATTCCGAAAAATTCATGCATACAGAGGATGAAAAGTTGCAACTACAGTTCAAATATGAGCTCATTCGGAGTTACAGAATAAGAATTAAAAATCATACCGTGCACAGATTCGTGCAGGAATAAAATCTCCGAACGCTATAAGCAACTTTTCAACCAAAATGAGTAAAACTTGGCACTTTATTAAAAATTCCAGAAACTAAACTAAACACTAAGTCTCTTGTTACAGCAAGAGGACACAAAGAAAATCACAAATAAAAACAACCGGGTTGCCTCCCGTAAAGCGCTTTCTTTATAGCCATATAGCTAGGCTTCTTACTTGATGTTTATTGTGGACGAAGCTCATGAGGGAGCTTGAACTTTGGTGTCCCTCTTCCTTGGGAAGTGTTCCATGCACTTCTTGTGTGGAAACTGAAACTTCACATTCCCTTCTTTTGAATCAATGATAGCACCTGTAGTACGAAGAAAAGGTCTTCCAAGAATAATTGGACTAGAGGTTTTATTCCCCATATCCATGATTAGAAAATCAACAGGCACAAATGTCATATGTAACTCTACCATAACATCACTTACTTTTCCTAAAGCATGTTTAATGGAATCATCAGCAAGTGCAAGTTCAATAGAGCATTTTTCAAGATTTTTCAATTCAAGTACTTCATATAGTTCTTTAGATAAAACAGAGACACTAGATCCTAGATCAAGTATAGCATGGTGTGTCTCTTTTCCAATGGTTACTAGGACTTTGGGAATCCATATATCCCCAAGCTTAGGTGGTATCATAGCCTCTTGGTTGTACCTAGCAATCTTTTCTTTCAAGACATGATTAGCAATATAAGAACCAAAACCAGCTTGGTTAAGTTGATGGAAGGATCACTTGCAAATTTTTGTAAGATAGATATTAATTCATGCAAGCTACAATTCTCTAAGTCAAGCAATGGTTCCTTGACTTCACTAAGCATTTTAACTTCTCAACTTTCTCTCTTTCATTACCATAATAGTTTCCTTAGCAATTCTCTCTTGCTCATGAATATGTTCCCAAGATTTATTTATAACCTCTTGACAATATTTAATTGTTTCCTCATGTTTTTGAGCTATAATGGTGTTCTTTAATGAGGAAACTTCCTTAGTGAGCTGATCTACCCTTTCAAACAAAGAGTCTTGTTTTTCAAACTTAGATATAAATTCCTTATTAAGCTCCTTTTGAGTAGATATAAATGATCTAATGGTGTTTTCCAAATCACTAGAAACATTACCACTAGTAGTATATTTGTTTGGCACATATGGGGGTTTATTATAAGAGTTATAATTGTTGTTACCATACCCATTATTACCATAGTTCCTAATGAAGTTGACATCAATATTTTCAGGATTATTACCAACTAGTTCTTGCAAAGGCACATTTTCAATATTTTGTTTATTAATGAAAGCAAGAATAGTATCCATTTTAGATGACAAATCATTTGTTTCTTCTATGGAGTTCACTTTCTTAGAAGGATTAGGTGCTCTATCAGTATGCCATTGACTATAGTTTTGCAAAATGCTTTCCAATATGTTCTTAGCTTCTACTATAGTTTTTCCCATAAAAGCACCTCCAGCAGCAGAATCAAGAATATTTCTAGACATGTAATTTAGACCATTGTAAAAAGAGTGTAATATGGTCCATTCGTTGACCCCATGTGATGGACAAGTTCTAAGCATAAGTTTAATCCTATCCCAAGCCATAGCAACATGTTCATTTTCATTTTGCCTAAAAGAAAGAATGTTGTTTCTATTTTGCAAAATTTTAACAGGAGGATAGTATTTCTTAATGAAAGCTTCTTTTAAATCATCCCAAGTTTTAATGCTATCAATAGGTAATGAATGCAGCCACTCTTTAGCTTTTCCTCTAAGTGAGAAAGGAAATAACTTCAGTTTTAGAATATCACTTTCCACATTTTTAAATTTCTGCATGTCACATATTTCAACAAAATCATGAAGATGCATAGAGGCATCCTCCATAGCACTACCGCCAAATTGTTCCCTAGTTATCAAGTTCAACAAACTAGGACTTACTTCATAACTCTCAGCATTTATCTTAGGTGTGGCAATGGGCCTAGCAATAAATTGATCATTTGGAGTGTTTGTGTAATCACACAACTTAGTTCTTTCTCCCATTTTAGCAAGTTTTTATGTGTTTTTTAATTTTTTATGCAAAACTGAAAATAAATATGCAAACCGAATAAAAATGCAAGACAATGACAAAACAAGATAAATTGCTTTGAAGGTAAAGATGGATAAGATGATGCTCACGTAGGTGCAACCTCCCCAAGCTTAGGTGTTAGCACAAGTTGGTGATGAAGTTGACTTGGTGAGATATCCTTGGATAAACCGGCACCAGAAAACAGAGCTAGTGCAGGGACCCTTGGATAAACCTTTCAGCAATGATTCCCCGGCAACGGCGCCAGAAAACAGTCTTGATGGCCCTTCACGTAGTTACCTGCGTGAAAAGTAAATGGGTTAGGTTGAGACTCCAAGTGCAGAGTGTGTAGTAAGTGGAAGACGTGTTTTCCCCACGAGGGGTGACTCGAGGGTTTAATATCGAACTCTCGGGGAATCAGTAGTGAAGATTTATCTTTCCTATCCTTCTTTTGGTTACCTACAAAACAAAGTAAATGTTTTGGTCCTCAACCTCACCTAGTGGTTGTCAAGCACAAGGTGTGAGAATGATATCAAGATAATATGCAATGCAAACAAGAAATAAATATGCAATGGTGGTAAATAAATATGCAAGGATGGTGGTAGCAATGATAAATGATATTTTTGGGTTTTATATGATGAATGCAAGATGTAAAAGTGTTTTTGTATTTTCGGATTTTTAAATGGCAGAAAATGGAAAAGTGGTAAAAGTGGTTGGAAAGGTGTTTCTTATGATTAAAAATGGACCGGGGTTCATGGTTTCACAAATGCACTCTCTCTTTAATAAAGTGGTAGACAATGGAACACTAGAGTTGACATATGAGATTGCAACACAACAGTTTAATGACAAGTTATAATTATATGGGCATCACGTCCTAACATAGAGACCTTTTGGTTATTAGTCTCTCTTATACTCCACCAAGATGCGAACTAAATCATAACACCTCAGTAATTAAGATAACTCAGAGTATAGCAATAAGTATCATGACATGAAGTTAAAATAAGAACATGCTAGATCTAGTCATGGAGGAAGTGGCAATGGTCACACCCACATCTCCGGTAGCATGGTATTTCTTTTTATCCCTAGTGAGGCAACAAAGTAAGGTAAAACACCCAAGTGGATCGCAGAACTTTCTCTCACGTTCACTGCACTAGCCACCCCCCGTTACTCCAACTAATGCACACGTTCCCCCTCACACGCTCTCATAAACATGCTTGATCATGACAAGTAAATAAGAACGGGGTACATAATATGCATCTACTTTCATAACTGAAACAAAACCATTGCAATCTCAAACATATATTAACTCATAAAAAGATCCACCACAAAGGTATTACATAGATGACCGTAATCATGTTCAGCAGCTCATACGGTACTAATTAGTGAAGCTCAAGAGAGAGAGATACATAAGTTACTTCCACAAACCCATAGTCCAGAGGTGGACTACTCCCTCTTCATCATGGAGACGGTGGAGAAGTCGTTGGAGAAGATGGAGACCACGCCGGCAGCGCCCCGCCGGAGTTTTCCCCCTCCAATCTGCAACTCCAGGTCTCTGTTTCGGTGTTTCTGTGTTTCTGCGGCGCTCCTTCCAGAGAACGTCGGGGGACTATTTTTATAGGCGGTTTTAGGTCAAAACCTAGTCGGTGGAGGAAAGATCGACGGCAACGGAGCTCCGAGGGCCAAAAGGGGGGGTCCCACGCGGCCAGGTACATGGGCCGCGTGGGCCCACTCATCTGGGCCCTCGGGCCTCCGCTTGTTTGCTTCCTTCGCTCCCACGCTTTGTTCCTTCCAAAAACTGATGCTCGTAAATTTCCAGGTCATTTGGACGTCGTTTGGGTCCCTGAAACATTAAAATATAGAAATAGGGTTTTCTGCCTGTGCAGGGTTAATTCCATAAAAAATAGAAACATATCAAATATTCCAAAATCATTATAAAACAGTGATATAACCCTTATATGATGCAAATATGACTGGAATATAAGTAAAATAATGCAAAGTTCATGTATGCATTTTACAGGCATCAATCATGTTTTCAAAAAATCAAATAAAGGGAAAACAAACTAAAAAAAAAGAAATCCTTTGTCATGGGGACCCTTTATGTGGGATAAATGATAAACTTCAGTTTTGATCAACTTTTTAAAAAATCCTTCAAAAAAAAGGTCCATCATCTATAAACATGTATAGGTTTCAAGCCAAATGACCAAGATATGACCATTCCCGTGGCATAGTTTGTGATAACTTGCCCATATTTTGCACATAGGTGTATCTTGGCATGGGAAACAATGTTGTCAAACAGAATTTTCAAATTATTTTTTAGAAATATCATTTTCCATTTTCGAAGTGCCAAAAATGACATTTTTATGAAGCAAGTACAAAAACATGGTGCAAAATGGCAGCAGTCCAATCTCCACGCAAAGTAGTTCATAGTTGATGGACAATCCTCAAATATTAGGAATTTTCTTACTTTTTACCTAATTTCGCCTATTTAAATGACTTTGTGTCGATTTTCCAAAAGTAGTTCAAATATGAACTACAAGTGTGTGATGGTTTGCTCTTAATTTTTTCCAAAAATAATTTTAATTTACATAAGTAGTGATTATATCATAAAGTTGTTGATAGTTTTGAAAAATTCTACGCCTTTCAATGAATAGCCATTCTAACCATTTTGACCATGTTTAAAAAAAATCAAATAAGTGAAAAAAAATCAAAAAAGAAATCGTTTGGCATGGGGTGCCTTTATTTGTACTAGTTGCTAGGATAAATGATAAACTTCAGTTTTGACAAACTTTTTAAAAAATCTTTCACAAAAAGGTCCACCATCTATAAACATGTATAAGTTTCAAACCAAATAACTATGGTATGACCATTCTCGTGGCATAGTTTGTGATAAATTGCCCATATTGGGCACATAGGTGAATATTGGCATGGAAAACAATGTTGCCAAATTTAATTTTCAAATTATTTTTAGAAATCTCATTTTTCATTTTCTAAGTGACAAAAATGACTTTTTTGGTGAAGCAAGCACAGAAAATATGGTGCAAAATTTCACCGGTCCAATTTTTCACAAACTAGTCCATGTTTGATGGATAATCCCCTAAGATTATGAATTTATCGCTTTCTATCTAATTTTGCCTATTTAAATGAACTTGAACTACAAGTATATGATAGTTTGCTCTTAATATTTCCAAAACTCATTTTAAGGTACACAAGTAGTGGTTGTATCACATAACCGTCGATAGTTTTGAAAAAATTCGACCCCTTTCAATGGATAGGCATCCTGATTATTTTGACCATTTTTTTCAAAAACTCGGACAAAGTGAAAAAAAAAATAATTAAAGTGAAAACCTATGATCTATGATCAGGGCGACGACGGTGTTGAGCACTGTTTCCTTATTCGAGGCGTCGCTTTTGGATAAGTTGGACTTCTGGTACTGTTTTGGTGGTGTTAGGTCTGCTGCTACAACGACAGATCACTGTAGCGGGACTTTTCTTTTTTGTAATTCTTCTTTTTATTCTGGGCTGTGTGCATCCGTGTGGCCGCTAGGGTAACATGTTGTTGCAGAGTCTGGGTGTAATTGGTATCTTCGCGATATTAATATACTATTTATCTTTAAAAAAATCTCAGAGCCAATGAGATCACAGGAAACCGCCTTGCACGGATCAGGCAGCAGGCCACGATCTGAGCCGTCCACACCTCCAACATCCAACACACCAGAAGGCACTCACCTTACCTTACCTAATAAACACAAAACACACACGCGCACGTCTCACCTAAGCCTAACCTAAACACACGCACGTCTCCAGTTCTCCACTCAATCCCCTTTCTCTCTCCTCGTACCCCCTGCTGGCCCAGCCAACCACCCGATTCTTGCCATGGCGGCGCCAGACCCCGAGGGCATGCCGGCCACCAAGAGGCGACCCACGGACGACCGTCGTCGCCCACCCCTTCCCTTGCGCTTTCATCCCCTTTCTCTCTCCTCGTACCCCCTGCTGGCCCGACCCTGAGGATAGTTATAACTTGAGGATCACGTGTGTTCACGGAGCGTTAATGCTTTGTTCGGTTCTCTGTAAAAAAGGAGCACCTTAATTACCAGAAGGTTCCTTTTGGCCCCGCTGCAAACGGGCTGGTAGGACAATAGATGTTGTGCAAGTTTCTCATTGCGAGCACGTACAACTAAATACGGAACACACGTCTACACATGATCAGTACTTGGATGCTTTTATCATTATTTACCTGCATTGCCCTGCGTTATGACTATTTGATGGCCCTTCACGTAGTTACCTGCGTGAAAAGTAAATGGGTTAGGTTGAGACTCCAAGTGAGAGTGTGTAGTAAGTGGAAGACGTGTTTTCCCCACGAGGGGTGACTCGAGGGTTTAATATCGAACTCTCGGGGAATCAGTAGTGAAGATTTATCTTTCCTATCCTTCTTTTGGTTACCTACAAAACAAAGTAAATGTTTTGGTCTCAACCTCACCTAGTGGTTGTCAAGCACAAGGTGTGAGAATGATATCAAGATAATATGCAATGCAAACAAGAAATAAATATGCAATGGTGGTAAATAAATATGCAAGGATGGTGGTAGCAATGATAAATGATATTTTTGGGTTTTATATGATGAATGCAAGATGTAAAAGTGTTTTTGTATTTTCGGATTTTTAAATGGCAGAAAATGGAAAAGTGGTTGGAAAGGTGTTTCTTATGATTAAAAATGGACCGGGGTTCATGGTTTCACAAATGCACTCTCTCTTTAATAAAGTGGTAGACAATGGAACACTAGAGTTGACATATGAGATTGCAACACAACAGTTTAATGACAAGTTATAATTATATGGGCATCACGTCCTAACATAGAGACCTTTTGGTTATTAGTCTCTCTTATACTCCACCAAGATGCGAACTAAATCATAACACCTCAGTAATTAAGATAACTCAGAGTATAGCAATAAGTATCATGACATGAAGTTAAAATAAGAACATGCTAGATCTAGTCATGGAGTAGTGGCAATGGTCACACCCACATCTCCGGTAGCATGGTATTTCTTTTTATCCCTAGTGAGGCAACAAAGTAAGGTAAAACACCCAAGTGGATCGCAGAACTTTCTCTCACGTTCACTGCACTAGCCACCCCCCGTTACTCCAACTAATGCACACGTTCCCCCTCACACGCTCTCATAAACATGCTTGATCATGACAAGTAAATAAGAACGGGGTACATAATATGCATCTACTTTCATAACTGAAACAAAACCATTGCAATCTCAAACATATATTAACTCATAAAAAGATCCACCACAAAGGTATTACATAGATGACCGTAATCATGTTCAGCAGCTCATACGGTACTAATTAGTGAAGCTCAAGAGAGAGAGATACATAAGTTACTTCCACAAACCCATAGTCCAGAGGTGGACTACTCCCTCTTCATCATGGAGACGGTGGAGAAGTCGTTGGAGAAGATGGAGACCACGCCGGCAGCGCCCCGCCGGAGTTTTCCCCCTCCAATCTGCAACTCCAGGTCTCTGTTTCTGTGTTTCTGCGGCGCTCCTTCCAGAGAACGTCGGGGGACTATTTTTATAGGCGGTTTTAGGTCAAAACGGAGTCGGTGGAGGAAAGATCGACGGCAACGGAGCTCCGAGGCCAAAAGGGGGGTCCCACGCGGCCAGGTACATGGGCCGCGTGGGCCCACTCATCTGGCCCTCGGGCCTCCGCTTGTTTGCTTCCTTCGCTCCCACGCTTTGTTCCTTCCAAAAACTGATGCTCGTAAATTTCCAGGTCATTTGGACGTCGTTTGGGTCCCTGAAACATTAAAATATAGAAATAGGGTTTTCTGCCTGCGCAGGGTTAATTCCATAAAAAATAGGAAACATACAAATATTCCCAAAATCATTATAAAACAGTGATATAACCCTTATATGATGCAAATATGACTGGAATATAAGTAAAATAATGCAAAGTTCATGTATGCATTTTACATGCATCAACATCCCCAAGCTTAACCTATACTCGTCCTCGAGTATGAAGGTGATAAAACTAACATGGACTTTGCAATTTAATACTATCAATGGATATCAAAGATGATTACTATTGCTACATAGAGTCAAATGATTCATTCTTAAAAGGAGTAGCAATATGCAAGATAGTTTATGAAGTGATATCAAGTATTCAATGCAAGGATGTTCAATGATAATTCACAAAGTGTAACATAAAGAAAAGTACTATGGACCACATGTATGCATAATGAAAAGTAAGAACATCCTACAATGGTCATAGAGTATTGATGAAAATCTGAATATAAAAGGTGGACACTTTGGAAAGATATATATGAGTAGAGGTAAAGCATGAATAAATTTCATCTAACTTCTGAACTTCTCTACTTAAGTTAATGATTGTAATGTGGTAATCCTTGGTGTCAAGCTCTCATTCCCCTATCATAGCATCTTGAATGATTAAGTTTAAAGTGAAAGCAAATATGAGTAGTGTGCTTGACAAAGTACAGGTTGAAAGTCTCATGCCCCTTGAATACAAGTACCTACTCCATGTGTTACTCAACTTGGAAACAAAGCAAGTTCAAGTTAAATATCATTGTAAGTAATAATAGTATCATTAAGAGCGTCAACTGGGGTACCTCTTGTCCCAGGATATGGAACAAGCCCATATCAAAATGACAAGACAAACAAACACAATGAACAATCTCAACACCCTTTTTATTTACCATTAGATAGCTTTTTATTGTAAGGTGTATCACAGAAGGTTCACCATAGCATGTAAGTAAATTTCCACCATGAATGATGCATGGCTTAGATTAGCGGCCCAGGCGTCTCTCTAACCATTTATACAAACTCATTTAAACTCACTTCATTTCCACATTTATTTCACCCATGGTAAGCATCCATAAACAAAAGTACATGATATCAACTAAATGAAATGAAGTGCATGTTGAAAGCTTGCCATGTGACAGCACATATGAGCTAACTCTCAACCAAAGACATTTGTCAAGCCACAACATCATAATTTTAATCACAATGGGTCATATTTTATTTATGCAAAAAGTAAAGTGTGCATCAAGTTCGAGAGAGCTCTATAACCAACTTTTCCCATAACAATAACAACATAAGCATTTTCATTCAGAGGTATAGATAACACAAATATCATGATAAACATACTCGGAATAGCATAAAGCTAATAGGTAGATATGGTGGACTCACTGGAAAAACTTTGGTTGAAGGTGTTGGAAACAAGTTTTTGCTTGTTGGAATTTTTGGGCTAGCAAGAGGGAGAAAGTTGACCATCTAAATGCATGCATGAGTGTCCATAGAACTAACTAATCCATGTTAAACAAGGTAAAATAACATTCAGCATCAAAACATGAATAAAAGATAGCTCTTGATAAAATACTTGCAAATTAACTCATTAACAAGCTCATGAATCATGCAACTATATGTATCTTTTAAAATCAACTCAACATCCCTTTTCCCAATCTTATAATAGCATCCAACATAATTCAACCCAAATTTCCAGTAGCTCTCTCATATATAAATGATAGTGTGGTGGTCTCACAAAATAAAAATCAAACCAAACAAACAAAAAGACGCTCCAAGTTTATGCGATAAAGTGTTTCGATCGAAAAACAGAAGTTAGACGTGTGCAAACCGAGAGTGTGTAGGTCCAGTGGGGTTGTCTTCACATCCCCAAGCTTATGGTCTTCACCATCCTTGGATAGCTCTTGGTGCATCTCCTCTAATCCCTGTGAAAAAACTTCAAAACACCGTTTCTCCCATTTCTTTTTCTGTGGGTGCATTAGTAGTGATAAACAAATAGATTTCTTGCTGCATATAATCCTTAGACAAAAATTCATATGAATGTCCAGAAAGTGTATAATGTTGTATGCCTACTCATAAACTCAATTGGATCAAAAAGATTCAAGTTAAAAGTTCTAAGCATGCATCAAACAAAATGGGACAGAATCTGTCCAGAAAAACAGCAGCAGCAAAACGTATTTTTCTACCCTACTTAACTTTGTCGAAAATTCCGAAAAATTCATGCATACAGAGGATGAAAAGTTGCAACTACAGTTCAAATATGAGCTCATTCGGAGTTACAGAATAAGAATTAAAAATCATACCGTGCACAGATTCGTGCAGGAATAAAATCTCCGAACGCTATAAGCAACTTCTTCAACCAAAATGAGTAAAACTTGGCACTTTATTAAAAATTCCAGAAACTAAACTAAACACTAAGTCTCTTGTTACAGCAAGAGGACACAAAGAAAATCAAAATAAAAACAACCGGGTTGCCTCCCGTAAAGCGCTTTCTTTATAGCCATATAGCTAGGCTTCTTACTTGATGTTTATTGAGGACGAAGCTCATGAGGGAGCTTGAACTTTGGGTGTCCCTCTTCCTTGGGAAGTGTTCCATGCACTTCTTGTGTGGAAACTGAAACTTCACATTCCCTTCTTTTGAATCAATGATAGTGTCGGAGAATGACTCCCACGAAACAGGGATAGTCAAACTCACGAAGAGAGTTCGTGTAAGGGGCTGAACACGTTAGTCAAACAACCCTCAACCTGCACGGCGACGGTGCTCGTCGAGCAAGCGGAGGGACATCACGACAGAGATGAACACCAGCCCGTACCAGGTTCACGGCCCTCGTGGGGAGGTAATACCGCTACTCCTGCTTGTCTGTATTGCACTGCTTGGAGAGGTTACAGTACAATGAGCTTGCCGAGGGCTCTCTTTTGGCAATGGTGTATACAAGGAAGGGAAGCAATAGTCTTCTTCTTCCTTGCGCGTAAGTGGCTATGCTGGAATGAGAATGCGATCCCTTGCTACGGTGCACCTT
Source organism: Poa pratensis (assembly GCA_947311845.1). NCBI lineage: Eukaryota > Viridiplantae > Streptophyta > Magnoliopsida > Poales > Poaceae > Poa > Poa pratensis. Next base: position 3,655,929 of record CAMZMU010000011.1, on the reverse strand, counting down.
GTCCTCCTTTTATAGGCGCCCCGTGCTCCCTCCTTGCACTCGCACTGTGGTAGGGCTGTCACGTGGCGCAGAAGGTGGAGCGCGGTGCATCGCAGCCCGGATGTCCATGGACGCGGTCCATGAGCGTAAAGCTGACTCCTGTAGCAGAGTACCCACCGTCCATGCAGGACGGCCACTGGGGCCGCAGAGGATCGTGGGGTGCCCACGGTGACGTTGGCCTTGGAGCGTAGCGCCGGCCGGTCCCCTTATCACCAAAGAGGAAATCCTTGTAGTCCGGAGCGGGTGGCACAGCTTTATTGACCCCTTTAATCACCAAAATAGCAACTGCGGCGTCGTCGTCACCGCGCGCAGGGGCGCGCGTCACTCTGCGGCCGCTGCAGAGCCCATGTGCGCTCTGCAGAGGTTGCTTTGCAGCGAAGCGATCTCCACGAGGGCTTAGACGCCCTGTAGAGAATTCGGCGTTGACCTCTCCCCAGGGAGATTTCCTTGAAGAGGGGGCAGCAGTGGATATGGCCTCCACAGGCCTCTGCTGCCTCAAATGCCCTCGCGAGGCAATTCGCCTCACGAGGCTCTCCAAGCCGTAGGCTTGGTCCTTAGCGAAAATTCGCCATCAAGTGTCGAGGGCCGTATAGGACAGGCCCAGCACACCCTGGATTTCACTGGGCCGACAGTAGCCCCCGGGCCCATGATGGGCACGATGTAGTCCAATGGACGCAGGCGAACCATCATGGGCCCAAAGTGTCCGGCCGGCCTGAGACACGTGCAGGGCAGTTACGCCGCGACGACACGTTCTCCTCGGAATGATGGGCGTAGTGGGGGGTCCCACCACGTCTCGGTAACTGCTCTGAGGGGAATAAAGCCTGCAGCGCCGGTTCAGGCAGCAGTTACTGCCTCATTTGCGCGCCCGTCTCCTTGCTCTTGATGCCTGCGCTCCTGTGTCTTCGACGCACCTCCCCCCTTGCAATCCTGCGGCAATGGCGCCCAAGAAAGCTTCCGCGGCCTCGAAAGGCAAAGCCGTGGTGCAGGGCGGCGAACCTGCCGCGACGCAGCAGGTCGGCGACTTCGAGCCGGCTCTGACCGGCTTCCGCTTTAAGAAGAAGGCGCAGCTGGAGAAAGTGCGTCACATGGCGGCTTCAGCGACCAACGAGCACGGCGCTACGGTGCTTAAGCCGGCAGATAACTCCTTCGGCGACTTCTACCCCATCTTCATGCACACCTATTCGCCGGGCTTGTGCCTCCTTTCTCCGATTTCTTCCTGGCGGTTCTGGAGCGCTACTAGATCCAGGTCCTTCATCTCCATCCTAATTCCATCCTTGTCCTCGCCATCTTCGCCTACCTCTGCGAGGCATACATCGGCATTCCACCCTCGGTGGACCTCTTCCGAAACTTCTACGCGCTCCGGTTCACGGCGAACAAGGAGCGGTCAGGGTGCGTGTCCTTCCGCATCGCGGAGGGCATGAAGGGCACATACATCCCCATCGCGCGGAACGGCGAGAACATTGTGACCAATGTGACGAAGAGGGTGGAGGACTTCCGCAAGTGCTGGTTCCTCATGAAGTTTGGCAGCCGGAGCGCCTTCTTTGACCTGCCCGAGGCGCCTCCGATGAAGAGGGCGAGCTGGTCTTCTAAAGCGCTCAAGGGAGCTGCGCTTGGCCCTGTGATGAGGCGCTTGAAGGACCTCCGCGAGGCAGGCCTCACTGGGCAGATGGTGGCCAAGGACTTCGTGAAGCGCCGCATTGCTCCGCTCCAGTGGCACGCGGACGCAATGTGGCTTTACTCCAACCAGAGGGACAAAATGCGCCTGAGCGCAACCCTCTTCACGCAGCAGGAGGTGCGCACCATTATGGAGACGCTCTTCACGGCTCCTGATATCCCTCAGCCCGACGATAAGGCGGTCCCGCTCCACAGGATTGACCTTGGGCGCCGCGTCTCGCTCGTGCAGACGATGCCGAAGTTCGACCGGTGGGGCCTGGTGCCCAAGGGACATGCGGGTCCCCGCGAAGATCCTGAGTCCGCGGCGCAGGGGGCGCCTGCTGAGGGCGACGAGGAGACGACGGTAACGCCTGTGGAATCCGACGCAGGCGCAACCGGCGCCTCGGGAGGCTCTGCCTCTCCAGCGGAGAGCTCGAGCACCTCGGAAGAGCGCGGCGCCTGAGGTTGAGGCCCACGAGGCTTCTTCAGGCAGCAGCGGCCAGTTCGTGGTCGCTCCCTCGCAGCGCGCCGAGGGGCAAGAGGAGAGCGACGATGACGGAGCTTCATCAGGCCATTGCGAGCCCCGCTCCAAGGCCGTTCATGACCGGGCTGCCGGGAGTCCAGCGGGCATCTCCCTCAAGAGGAAAGCCGAGGCCGCTCTCGAGGGGTCCGGCGCCGGAGCCGCACCACCGAGGCCGTGGCGGTCGTCGAACACGGTGTGGGTCGATTCCCGCGCCAAGACATCAGGGTAAGAACTGACTCCCTTTTCTGTCTTGGCTTGTTTTGCGTAGGCTTCCTGCGGAGTTTTTGAGTTTTAGCCTCTCCAGGGGCCCCGAGGTGCTGAAGAGGCGGAGACTTCGGAGGCTTGGAGAGATTCCCAGCGCTGCAGCGGCGCCTGCAGCGTGTACAGTTGACGAGGCGCCTCCCGAGGGCACTGCTTCATCTCCTGAGGCTGCGGCACCGCCTCCTGAAGCAGAGGAGCACTGCGAGGAGATGGAGGGGTGGCAGAGGTGGCGATGCCTCCACCTATGCGGCCTGACGTCTCCCCCCTGCAGCCGGAGGGGACGGCGGATGCGGATGCGGCGAGGTTCGTGCCGCCGGCGAAGGAGTGTGCCGTGGTGACAGGGGCGTCCGCGGGGGCGTGCGCTGACGTCGAAATGGAGGAGGCCGCCGCGTCATCGCCCCCACCGAGCACGAAACTTGGAGAGGCCCCAGCGGACTCTGAGGCCGCTGGGGATGCGGCCTCAACTGAGAAGGCCAACCCTGTCCCTGGAGAGGAGAGCCCTCCCCAGGGGCAGAAGAATGACGCGGTTGAAGATGAAGATGCCCCGAACCCCCAGGAGGTCTCCAGCGCGGGGGGTGAGGGGGGTTCTCATCAAAGCCCCCAGGCGCGCCTTGAGGCCGCTCGGAGCCCAAGGTTGGACGCTCCGGAATCCTCGGCAGGCGCCGGCATTTCCAGGCCCTCCGGCGAACCATGGGCCTTAGTTCTGCGTGGGCGGCGCCCCGTCGCAGCCCGCCGTGGGGCTGTCCTCCGCTCGGCGAGGGAGGTTCTCGACGAGCTTGAGGCCCAGCTTGCCGAGGAAGATCGCTCCAGGGCGGAGGAGGCCGCCGAGCTTGCGCGGGGCTGGGCTTGTCTTCATGAGACCGTGGAGAGCTGCCGCCGGAAGGACGAAGCTGCCCAGGCGCAGCGTGAGGCAGCGCTGCGCTCTGCTGAGGAGATCCGCATCAGCGTGGTCCGCGAGGTCGAGGAGACCCTAGCGGACCTGGGTGCTAGGCGCGAGGCTCTCGAGGTGGAGACCGAGGCCAAACACCAGGAGCTGGCGGCGCGCGAGGCGGCGGTCTCCGCCAAGCACAAAGAGCTTCTGGACCGCGAGGCGGGGATCGTCGCCGAGTCGGAAAAGGTGCGGCAGAGTTTGGAGAAATTCCGTGAGAGTTTGAGCACTCGCGAAGACTTGATCGTGCAGCGCGGAGCTGATCTCGACGCCCGCGAGGCCGAGGCGCGCAAACGCGAAGACCAGGTTGAGCAGATCGAGAAGGATCAATCTGCGCAGCGGGAGCACCTGGAAGCCCGCGAGTACAAGGTCACTCAAGATGAGGAGTTCTACCAGAAGCGCCTTGCGCTGACCAACGAGAACCTTCGCAAAAAGGAGGAGAAGATGGCGGAAGAGTCTGCGACGAAGGAGAAGCTCTTTCGCGACAGCTGTAGAAAAGACTTCGCGGATAAGGCCAAGAACAAGAGGAGCGCTTCACGAAGAGACGCAAAGAGCTTGAGGCTCGCGTCCAGGACCTTGAGGCCCAGAAGAAGCGATTCGACTCTCGCCTCCAGGCTGCCGCGGAGGCTCGGGCGCGTGCGGAACAGAACTTTGCCTCTCTGATGGCGGACATGAAGGAGTTGACCGCTCAGGTGGGCCCTGTCGTGGAGCGCGCCGAAGAGGCTGAGCATCGCGTGCAGGCGGCACAGGTCTTGACGCAGCAACGGGAGCGCATGTTCCAATCCTTAGTGGCCCGGGGGAATACTCTCGCGGGGCAGCTAGGAGTGGATGCACCTATTGTTCCCGTCCATGGGAACGCTGATGCCGCCACATATCTTGCTTACTTCGACCAGCTCTTCTCTGTGCTCGAGGGCCCTGTGGCGGAACTTGGCGACGTTGTTGATGAGGAGTCCGCAAACTCTTGACCGTGGCGATCGATCGCGTCTTCGCCAACCTCCAGCGCCTTCACCCCGGCTTCGACTTCGAGTCGGTGACCGAGCCCATCGAGGGAGATCCGGCCTGGGAGCTCTCCAACTTGGTTCGAGAAGAGGTCAACGATTACCTCAACCGCTTCAAGAGGGTTGAGGCGGAGCAGGCCGCTGAGGAGGATGAAGGCGCCGAAGAAGAGAAGGCTGAAGAGGACGGCGATGGTGAACCCTCTGCCTAGGCCACTCCTGCAACAAGATGCGCTTGGCGCGATTATCTTTGTTTTAAGACTTGTTTTAATTCACGCTGGCTTGTAAGATACTTTAATCGTATGCAAACATGTGTGTGTGCCCCTCGAAGGGTCCTTTGTCCCTGTTCCATGTCTTTCTTCGCTCTACGTCGTCAGGACCCGTCTCTTTGCGCTATGACACCGCCGCTACGGTATGCCGGAGCGTGACTCGGCAAGGCCGGGGGTGTTTAAGGCTTGGAGAGGTAAGGGCTCTCGAGTCGCGGTGCTCGAGGGCTCCCCTTTGACGCACAAACAGTCCATGGAGTGTGAGAGAGAAAAAACCGCTCGAGGGCGACAGGTGCCCGTGAGAGGGAGAAAACACTTCTGAGGAGCGCAAGCGCTAGACTTAGCTTGGTGAGACTTTGGCCTCGTAGAGGGCGTTGGCTTCCCTGATGGTGCGCGGGGGACTTCTTGTTCCCTGTATTGGTTAGAGAGGCAGACCCAAAGCAAACACATGGTAGTAAACACCCATGCGCGCTTATAGGCTTCCTCATGGGTATCTCGCGAGGAGAGTAAGTACCAAGGTCCTTTGGTGAGGTGGCGTGTTTTGGGAGCAAGCCCATGGGCCAGAGCTCTTTGGGGAGGTAACAGGCGTGAGAGCGTGCTCACGTGCTAGAGCTCGGATCCTTTGGATTTTGCGGTGCTGTTGGGGTGCTCTTGAGGCACAGTCACCGTACTCAGCCCCCGCTCGCGAGGTGCGCATGGGGAAGAATATAAGCGCGAAATGAACTAAGATGATGAAAGGTAAAACTCACCACCAAAATATTACATAGCGGCGCCTCAGCGCAATGTTTCATCGAGAAACGAATTGGTTCATTACACTTGGTGTGACCAAGATAAAGTTTTCCATGTCGAGGCATGGGACCACATTCAGTGGCTGAGACTCTTCACGGCCTGCGGCGGCACGTAATCAGGAGAGCTCAGAGGGGCTGGCCCTCGGGAGGAGAAGCTTTTGTGAAGCTTGGAGGTGAAGTTGTGTGCTTCCCTCTAGAGACAAAAAATGTCTGGCGTGACTATGATCACGGGTAGAACTTGCGTAGATGCGCGATGTTCCATGGATTCTTGACCGGAATGCCGTCCTCCGTTTCGAGGCGTACCGCGCCAGGCCTGGCGATGTGGGAGACCCTGTAGGGGCCTTCCCACATTGGCGAGAGCTTGTGGAGACCTTCCCTGGAGAGGATTCTCCTGAGGACGAGGTCGCCTGTCTCGAGAGTGCGCGGACGTATGTGGCGGCTGTGGTAGCGTCGCAGGTCTTGCTGGTACTTGGCTGCCCTGAGGGCGGCACGGCGGCGCAACCCGTCAAGGAGTAGCAGGTCGTCGTTGTGGAGGTCTGCTTGATCGTCCTCGTTGAAGGCAAGGACCCGTGCGGATCCATGCTTGATCTCTGTGGGGAGGACTGCTTCAGCTCCATACACGAGAGCAAATGGCGTCTCACCAGTGGGCTTCGTGGGGTTCGTGCGGATGGACCAGAGCACGGACGGGAGTTCGTCTATCCAGCCCTTGCCGTACCCCTTCAGGCGATTGAAGCTCCTTGTCTTGAGGCCCTTGAGGACCTCAGCATTTGCTCGCTCGGCTTGGCCGTTGCTCTGTGGGTGAGCCACCGAGGCGAAGCAGAGCTTGGTGCCGAAGCCCTCGCAGTAGGCCCTGAAGATGCCGCTGGTGAATTGTGAGCCATTGTCGGTGATGATGCGATTAGGCACACCAAAGCGGCAGACCAGGCCTCTGATGAATTTCACTGCCGCCCTGGCCGGTATGCTGCGCACTGCTTCTCGAAGCGCAAGTTGAATGGCTGCAGCTCAATGTTCCACCCTGCGACGCGGTCAGTAGCGTTGGGGTTGCGCAGGATCTGCTCCAGGGGGAAGGACGTGACCACCGTGATGGGGTGACCCTGGAAGTAGTGGCGCAGCTTCCTGGAGGCGATGAGTAGCGCGAGGAGGAGCTTCTGCTGCACTGGGTACCGCTCGCGAGCATCTCGCAGTACAGTACTGACGAAGTAGACTGGATGCTCGACGAGGGTCGTTGATGGTGCGGCAGCGTCGGCTCCCTCGAGAGGCTCCTCAGGAGTTTTGGCGAGGTTTGCCTGTGGAGGAGCCTCGGCAGGGCTCGTGGAGGGCTCGACTTGAGGCTGTGGGCCTGGCACTGGGTCTGGAGAGACGTTCCCTCGTCGGGAGGTTCTGGACTTGGTGTGGCAGTGCTTTTCTTGGGGAGAACTGGCTCTTCTCTTTCCACCACCAGGACGGCGCTAGCAGTTTGTGGGTGGCTGCTAGGTACAGCTTCAGATGCTCGCCTGCCCTGGGGGCTACCATGACTGGTGAGCTAGCCAAGTATTTCTTCAAGTCCTTAAATGCTTCGTCAGCCTCTGGAGTCCACTTGAAGGTGCCGGATTTCTTCATGATCTTGAAAAATGGCAAGGCTCTCTCGCCGAACTTGGAGATGAAGCGGCCTAAGCTGGCCATGCATCCTGCTAGGCGCTGCATGTCCTTGAGGCGGCGAGGTGGCTGCATGTCTTCTATAGCCTTGATCTTGTCAGGGTTTGCTTCTATGCCGCGGTGGGACACGAGGAACCCGAGGAGCTTGCCTGAAGGCACCCCGAAGACGCACTTGGCGGGGTTTAACTTGATGTTCACCTTGCGCAGGCTGGCGAAGGTTTCCTCGAGATCCTTCAAGAGAGTGTCTCCCTCGCGAGACTTGACCACGATGTCGTCGACATAAGCTTCTGCATTTCTTCCCATCTGAGCCCCCAAGGCGATCCTCATGAGCCTCTGGAAGGTGGCGCCGGCATTTTTAGGCCAAAGGGCATGCAAGTGTAGCAATACACACCACAAGGGGTGAGAAATGCTGTTTTCTCCTCGTCTTCCTTGGCCATTTTGATCTGGTGGTAGCCTGAGAAGGCATCCAGGAAACAGAGGAGATCACAGCCGGCGGTGGAGTCCACAATCTGGTCTATCCTTGGCATGGGGTATGGATCCTTGGGGCAGCCTTGTTCACGTCTGTGTAGTCGATGCAGAGCCGGCCTCCTCCATTGGGTTTTGGGACAACCACACCGTTGGAGAGCCAAGTGGGGTGGGCAACTTCTCGAATGATGTCTGCTGCTTTCAGCTTCTCTACTTCTTTGATGATGAACGCTTGCTTCTCGGGGGCTTGTTTCCGCGCTTTTTGCTTTACAGGGCGTGCGTCTGGACACACGGCTAAGTGGTGCTCGATCACCTCCCTTGGTACACCGGACATTTCTGACGGAGTCCATGCGAACATGTCAGAATTTGCCCGAAGGAAGGCGACGAGCGCGCTTTCCTATTTGGGAGGCAAGCCAGCGCCTATGGTGACGCTAGCCCCCGAGCCTTCAGCCCCCGAGCCGCTGGTGCTCAGCGACACCTTCTTTGTAGATGCTTGCTCTTGAGTGAACAGTTGTTTCTTCTTCTTGGGCCTCTCGAGAGGCTCCATGTCCTCGTCAGCGGGGAATGCCATGGCAGCGGCCTTGTAGGCGATCTCGACGCGCGCGTGGCGTCCTGTACGTGACCACGTATGGTGATGGTGCCACCGCTGCCAGGGATCTTGACCATGTTGTAGGCATGGTGCGTGACGGCCATGAACTTCGCGAGGGCGGGGTAGCCGAGGATGGCGTTGTAGGGCAGGCCAATGTGCGCGACGTCGAAGTCAATTAGCTCGGTGCGGTAGTTCTCCTGCGTGCCAAAGTGACCGCGAGCCTCACTTGCCCCAGAGGCGAGATTGAGCCGCTGGTGACCCCGGTGAAGGGCCTGGAGGGCATGAGCCACTCGTAGGGCACTTGAAGCGTCTCGAAGGTCTCGACAGAGATGACGTTTAGGCCTGCACCCCCATCAATGAGCGTCTTGCCGACGGCGATGTTGTTGATGGTGGGGGTGCACACCAACGGGAGGGTGCCCACAGTCTTTGTAGACTTGGGGTGATCTTTGGCGTCGAAGGCGATGGTGTACTGGGACCACTTGAGGGGGCGGGACGTCTCGACCCCGGGAAGCGCTGCGTTGAGCTCGCGAGCGAACTGCTTGAACTGGTTGTTCGACTTGGGCGCCTGGGATCCGCCGAGGATGCATGCCATGGCACCCTTGGGGGCCTGGTAGCCTCCAGGCTCTTCGTCGGGCAGATTGTTGTTTTTCTCGGCGGCATTCGCCTGAGTTCCCTGAGGCCTCTGGAAGTTGCCCTTGCGTCCACCTTTGCGGTAACCACGGCCTCTGCCGCGGCCACCGCTGCCTCTTCTTGCTCACGCTTCTTGCTCAGTTGCTTGAGGTCATAGCAGTTCTCTGTCGCATGGCCGCGCCTGTTGTGGTAGATGCAGAACGGGCGGTTGTCCACCTTTTCTTGCCAGCCTCTGGAGAGTCCTCGCGAACATGCTTGGCGTCGGGTTCAGCTGCCAGGACTGCGGTAGGCTTGCGCTTGATCTCGTCACGCCTCTTCTGGGTCTTGGATCCCTCGACAGGGTCGTCTGTCGAGCCCACCTTGACGAAGAGGAGCCCTTCTCTGCCTTGGCGCATTTGTCTGCGATGTCGAAGAGCTTCACCACGGAGGAGAGGGTATCATGGATGCCGAGCTTCTCGAGCATCCTGTGGTTGGTGACGCCCTCTCTGAAGGCCGCAATGACGTGCGAGTCCGGGATGTTCGGGATCTTGTTGCGGACTTGGCTGAAGCGCTGGATGTACCTGCGGAGGGTCTCGCCAGGCTTCTGGCGCACAGCTCGCAGGTCGTTGTAGGTGAGGGCGCGCTCGTACGTGCCCTTGAAGTTCGCAACGAACTGCTGGCAGAGCTCCTCCCACGAGTCAATGGAGTCCTCGGGAAGGTTCAGGAGCCACGACAAGGCGGAATCCTTGAGAGCGTGGGAGAACCAGTTGGCCATGACCTTGTCGTCTCCCCCCGCAGCTTGGATGGAGGTGGTGTAGAGCTGCAAGAACTCGATGGGGTTGTTCGTGCCGTCGTAGCCCTTGGGTAGGTCAGGCCTGAACTTCTGTGGCCAGACGACGCGCCGCAGGTTGCGGGTGAAGGCCGCGCAACCTGTGGCGTACGAGGCGATGCCCCCTGAAGAGCACGGCGGTTCTGTCGCCCTGCCTGGCCGATCTCCTCCACGATGCGCTTCTGGAGGTCCTTCTGGCGCTCCATTTCCACCCGCGCGTCTGGGGGTGTCCGCTGCACGATTTGACAATCGCGCGGCGACGACGCGTGGGATGCGGCCTTGTGCGCCGCGGCCGGAGGCGGACCTGGCGGAGGCGGCGGCGGAGGCGGCGGCGGAGGTGCGCCATGCGCGGTGGTTCCAGCGCGTCCGGAGTTGTGGTGCACCAGAGAGCGCGACGCCGCAGGAGCAGCGCGCGGTGCTGCCGCGATGTCGACGAGGTGCTGAGGCGGCCGAGCCAGTTGTCGTGCGCCTCGCGGTGGGGCGGTAGCGGAAGAGTCCGCGGCCATGAGCAGCGCGGTGTTTGGGCTGGGCGCTGGACGCCCAAGAGTGGAGGCGCTGTGGCGCTGGGACGGGTGCGAGGACTCTGCGTCCTCGCCGTGCCCGTGGTCGACGTCGTCGTCGAAGCGGTCGTCGTGGTGGCCGTCGTCGTCCTCGGGGTGCTCCACACGCGGTTCAGCGGTGTTGCGCCCCGTGGCACGGCTGGCGCGGGGACGGCCGCGAGGGTTGGTGGTGTTGGCAGCGGGCTCGGTGGTTGCCCTGCCTGATGCCCGCCGGGTGGCGCGAGCTGCGCGAGTGTCCGCCATGGTGCAGAGGTCGATGAAGGTTGAAGACGCGCCTCAGCCCCCTACCTGGCGCGCCAATTGTCGGAGAATGACTCCCACGAAACAGGGATAGTCAAGCTCACGAAGAGAGTTCGTGTAAGGGGCTGAACACGTTGGTCAAACAACCCTCAACCTGCACGGCGACGGTGCTCGTCGAGCAAGCGGAGGGACATCACGACAGAGATGAACACCAGCCCGTACCCAGGTTCACGGCCCTCGTGTGGAGGTAATACCGCTACTCCTGCTTGTCTGTATTGCACTGCTTGTAGAGGTTACAGTACAATGAGCTTGCCGAGGGCTCTCTTTTGGCAATGGTGTATACAAGGAAGGGAAGCAATGGTCTTCTTCTTCCTTGCGCGTAAGTGGCTATGCTGGAATGAGAATGCGATCCCTTGCTACGGTGCACCTTGTCCTCCTTTTATAGGCGCCCCGTGCTCCCTCCTTGCACTCGCACTGTGGTAGGGCTGTCACGTGGCGCAGAAGGTGGAGCGCGGTGCATCGCAGCCCGGATGTCCATGGACGCGGTCCATGAGCGTAAAGCTGACTCCTGTAGCAGAGTACCCACCGTCCATGCAGGACGGCCAGCTGGGGCCGCAGAGGAACGTGGGGGTGCCCACGGTGACGTTGGCCTTGGAGCGTAGCGCCGGCCGGTCCCCTTATCACCAAAGAGGAAATCCTTGTAGTCCGGAGCGGGTGGCACAGCTTTATTGACCCCTTTAATCACCAAAATGGCAACTGCGGCGTCGTCGTCACCGCGCGCAGGGGCGCGCGTCACTCTGCGGCCGCTGCAGAGCCCATGTGCGCTCTGCAGAGGTTGCTTTGCAGCGAAGCGATCTCCACGAGGGCTTAGACGCCCTGTAGAGAATTCGGCGTTGACCTCTCCCCAGGGGAGATTTCCTTGAAGAGGGGGCAGCAGTGGATATGGCCTCCACAGGCCTCTGCTGCCTCAAATGCCCTCGCGAGGCAATTCGCCTCACGAGGCTCTCCAAGCCGTAGGCTTGGTCCTTAGCGAAAATTCGCCATCAAGTGTCGAGGGCCGTATAGGACAGGCCCAGCACACCCTGGATTTCACTGGGCCGACAGATAGCACCTATAGTACGAAGAAAAGGTCTTCCAAGAATAATTGGACTAGAGGTTTTATTCCCCATATCCATGATTAGAAAATCAACAGGCACAAATGTCATATGTAACTCTACCATAACATCACCTACTTTCAATAAAACATGTTTAATGGACTCATCAGCAAGTGCAAGTTCAATAGAGCATTTTTCAAGATTCTTTAATTCAAGTACTTCATAAAGTTCTTTAGATAAAACAGAGACACCAGATCCTAGATCAAGTATAGCATGGTGTGTCTCTTTTCCAATGATTACTAGAACTTTGGGAATCCATATATCCCCAAGCTTAGGTGGTATCATAGCCTCTTGGTTGTACCTAGCAATCTTTTCCTTCAAGACATTATTAGCAATATAAGAACCAAAACCAGCTTGGTCATAGTTGATGGAAAGATCACTTGCAAATTTTTGTAAGATAGATATTAATTCATGCAAGCTACAATTCTCTAAATCAACAAATGGTTCCTTGACTTCACTAAGCATTTTAACTTCCTCAACTTTTCTCTCTTTCATTACCATAATAGTTTCCTTAGCAATTCTCTCTTGCTCATGAATATGTTCCCAAGATTTATTTATAACCTCTTGACAATATTTAATTGTTTCCTCATGTTTTTGAGCTATAATAGTGTTCTTTAATAAGGAAACTTACTTAGTGAGCTGATGTACCCTTTCAAACAAAGAGTCTTGTTTTTGAAATTTAGATATAAATTCCTTATTAAGCTTCTTTTGAGTAGATATAAATGATCTAATGGTGTTCTCCAAATCACTAGAAACATTACCACTAGTAGTATATTTGTTTGGCACATATGGGGGTTTATTATAAGAGTTATAATTGTTGTTACCATACCCATTATTACCATAGTTCTTAATGAAGTTGACATCAATATTTTCAGGATTATTACCAACTAATTCTTGCAAAGCACATTTTCAATATTTTGTTTATTAATGAAAGCAAGAATAGTATCCATTTTAGATGACAAATCATTTGTTTCTTCTATGGAGTTTACTTTTTTAGATGGATTAGGTGCTCTATCAGTATGCCATTGACTATAGTTTTGCAAAATGCTCTCCAATATGTTCTTAGCTTCTACTATAGTTTTTCCCTTAAAAGCACCTCCAGCAGCAGAATCAAGAATATTTCTAGACATATAATTTAGACAATTGTAAAAAGAGTGTAGTATGGTCCATTCGTTGACCCCATGTGATGGACAAGTTCTAAGCATAAGTTTTATCCTATCCCAAGCCATAGCAACATGTTCATTTTCATTTTGCCTAAAAGAAAGAATGTTGTTTCTATTTTGCAAAATTTTAACAGGAGGATAGTATTTCTTAATGAAAGCTTCTTTTAAATCATCCCAAGTTTTAATGCTATCAATAGGTAATGAATGCAGCCACTCTTTAGCTTTTCCTCTAAGTGAGAAAGGAAATAACTTCAGTTTTAGAATATCACTTTCCACATTTTTAAATTTCTGCATGTCACATATTTCAACAAAATCATGAAGATGCATAGAGGCATCCTCCATAGCACTACCGCCAAATTGTTCCCTAGTTATCAAGTTCAACAAACTAGGACTTACTTCATAACTCTCAGCATTTATCTTAGGTGTGGCAATGGGCCTAGCAATAAATTGATCATTTGGAGTGTTTGTGTAATCACACAACTCAGTTCTTTCTCCCATTTTAGCAAGTTTTTATGTGTTTTTTAATTTTTTATGCAAAACTGAAAATAAATATGCAAACCGAACTAAAAAAATGCAAGACAATGACAAAACAAGATAAATTGCTTTGAAGGTAAAGATTGATAAGATGATGCTCACGTAGATGCAGCCTCCCCAAGCTTAGGTGTTAGCACAAGTTGGTGATGAAGTTGACTTGGTGAGATATCCTTGGATAAATCCGGCACCAGAAAATAGAGCTAGTGCAGGGAACCCTTGGATAAACCTTTCAGCAATGATTCCCCGGCAACGGCGCCAGAAAACAGTCTTGATGGCCCTTCACGTAGTTACCTGCGTGAAAAGTAAATGGTTAGGTTGAGACTCCAAGTGCAGAGTGTGTAGTAAGTGGAAGACGTGTTTTCCCCACGAGGGGTGACTCGAGGGTTTAATATCGAACTCTCGGGGAATCAGTAGTGAAGATTTATCTTTCCTATCCTTCTTTTGGTTACCTACAAAACAAAGTAAATGTTTTGGTCCTCAACCTCACCTAGTGGTTGTCAAGCACAAGGTGTGAGAATGATATCAAGATAATATGCAATGCAAACAAGAAATAAATATGCAATGGTTGTAAATAAATATGCAAGGATGGTGGTAGCAATGATAAATGATATTTTTGGGTTTTATATGATGAATGCAAGATGTAAAAGTGTTTTTGTATTTTCGGATTTTTAAATGGCAGAAAATGTAAAAGTGGTAAAAGTGGTTGTGAAGGTGTTTCTTATGATTAAAAATGGACCGGGGTTCATGGTTTCACAAATGCACTCTCTCTTTAATAAAGTGGTAAACAATGGAACACTAGAGTTGACATATGAGATTGCAACACAACAGTCTAATGACATGTTATAATTATATGGGCATCACGTCCTAACATAGAGACCTTTTGGTTATTAGTCTCTCTTATAGTCCACCAAGATGCGAACTAAATCATAACACCTCAGTAATTAAGATAACTCAGAGTATAGCAATAAGTATCATGACATGAAGTTAAAATAAGAACATGCTAGATCTAGTCATGGATTAGTGGCAATGGTCACACCCACATCTCCGGTAGCATGGTATTTCTTTTTATCCTTAGCGAGGCAACAAAGTAAGGTAAAACACCCAAGTGGATCGCAGAACTTTCTCTCACGTTCACTGCACTAGCCACCCCCGTTACTCCAACTAATGCACACGTTCCCCCTCACACGCTCTCATAAACATGTTTGATCATGACAAGTAAATAAGAACGGGGTACATAATATGCATCTACTTTCATAACTGAAACAAAACCATTGCAATCTCAAACATATATTAACTCATAAAAAGATCCACCACAAAGGTATTACATAGATGACCGTAATCATGTTCAGCAGCTCATACGGTACTAATTAGTGAAGCTCAAGAGAGAGAGAGATACATAAGTTACTTCCACAAACCCATAGTCCAGAGGTGGACTACTCCCTCTTCATCATGGAGACGGTGGAGAAGTCGTTGGAGAAGATGGAGACCATGCCGGCAGCGCCCCGCCGGAGTTTTCCCCTCCAATCTGCAACTCCAGATCTCTGTTTCGGTGTTTCTATGTTTCTGCGGCGCTCCTTCCAGAGAACGTCGGGGGACTATTTTTATAGGCGGTTTTAGGTCAAAACCTAGTCGGTGGAGGAAAGATCGACGGCAACGGAGCTCCGAGGGCCAAAAGGGGGGTCCCACGTGGCCAGGTACATGGGCCGCGTGGGCCCACTCATCTGGGCCCTCGGGCCTCCGCTTGTTTGCTTCCTTCGCTCCCACGCATTGTTACTTCCAAAAACTGATGCTCGTAAATTTTCAGGTTATTTGGACGTCGTTTGGGTCCCTGAAACATTAAAATATAGAAATAGGGTTTTCTGCCTGTGCAGGGTTAATTCCATAAAAAATAGGAAACATACCAAATATTCCCAAAATCATTATAAAACAGTGATATAACCCTTATATGATGCAAATACGACTGGAATATAAGTAAAATAATGCAAAGTTCATGTATGCATTTTACATGCATCACTATTACATGAGCTATCTTATTCATGCAACGCCCGTTCATCCATCCCTATGCCTACAGTATCAATAATCCTGCTGTTTATTAAAGTCACTGCTGTTGTCTCTATTTTACTGCTGTTACTATTCTGCTACTGTTTCTGTTGTACTATTGTTGCTACTGATAAATCGTGCCAGGCAAGTCTACTTTCAGGTGCGGCTGAATTGACAACTCGGCTGCTAAGGCTTATAAATATTCTTTGGCTCCCCTTGTGTCAAATCAATAAATTTGGGCTTTACTTCCCTCGAAGACTGTTGCGATCCCCTATACTTGTGGGTCATCAAGACTATTTTCTGGCGCCGTTGCCGGGAGCATAGCTCTATTTATAAGTTCACCGGAGAGTTATATTGTCTGCTGCTATTTATCTGCTATGGGTAAGCCTCGTGATACCAAGGTTACCATCTTGCCTTCCACTACCAGGAAAGGTACAACTCTAAACACTTCAGCTGCTCTTGATTCACCATCTGTTATGAGTCAACTTGTTACACCACCACCTCCACGCACTTCACATGTTACTTCTGCTGAATCTGAAACTAAAACTGATGAATTTGATGATGCTTCCACTGTGCTTGATGAAAGTGGATCATTATGACCTTTTCTGGATGCCACTATTGCCAAAACTAAAGAAATTGAAGGTGTTGAAATTTCTAATGAGAACCTTATTACGCCTGTTACCTCACCTGAGGCAGGAAATTGTGATAGTGATTACCCTGAAGATGCTTATATTGATATTACCGATGATTTTATTGAAGAATATACTGCATGTGGTTCCTCTAAAGACTTGAATGCAATGAAAGATTTGATTGAGAAACGTGCTATGAATTATAATTTCACTCCTGATCCCACATTTTCTACATCTCCTATAAATATTAAGGATGAGGAATATGAATTTTCTGTTGATCTCTCACTCATAACTCTTGCTGAAAAGGAACCCTTTTTCGGAACTGAAAATGAATGTGCTATAGAACACTTGAATAAACTTTCTTCCCTTAGTAACTTGTTTTCTAATGAATCTAAGAAACGTGGTTACTTGGTTACTAAGATGTTTCCCTTTTCACTTAAAGATGAAGCTAAAACCTGGTTTAACAATTTAGTATCTGGATCAATTACAAGCCCTCAAGGTTTAATTAATGTTTTCCTTGAAAAATATTATCCTGCTAGGGTGGAACATGCTGCGTTGCAAAATATCTATAATTTCAAACAGATTGCGGAAGAATCTCTTCCCGAAGCTTGGGGAGGTATTGTGCCCTACTCAGAGCTCGGCCTGGGCATCAAATAGCCAGGAATAAACTTCTTGATTTATTTTATAATGGACTAACTATTGAATCTAGGACATACATGGATAGTTGTGCTGGTTGTGTTTTCAGGAAAAGAACTCCAGAAGAAGCTGAGCAATTGTTAATTAAAATTGTTCAAAACCATGAAGACTGGACTTTACCTAAAACGCCATTGGTCCCAACACCAAAGGAGAGGGGTGTTATTGAGCTAGATCCTAAACGTAAGGAAGAGGCTAAGAAATACCTTAAAGAGAAGGGTATTAAATCTGAAGAAGTAAAGAATTTGCCTCCTATTGAAGAATTATGTAAGCCCACCATTTATCCTCCTACGGTGGAGGTATACTCTCTTCATGATTTTGATTCTAGAGATATTCCTCATCGTAAGCCTCCCAATCAATGTTTAGATGAACTTGGTAATTTTATTGTTAAGCAAAATCATTTTAATATGCAAGTTAAAAACTATTTACTAGAAAATTCTCATGTTATTAAAAACTTGCATGATGTTTTGGAAAGAACTTCTAATGATGTTAAAGGGCTTTTCAAACATCTTCAGATGGTTCAAACTCAACTTGAGCAAATTAGTAAAGTGCAACAAGATTTACTTTCAGAAGCTTCTAAAAATAATGATAAACAAGCTTTTGGTATAGCAACTAGGAGTGGTGCTTTGACTCAGGATCCTCTGTACCCTGAGGGGCATCCAAAAAGAATTGAACAAGATTCTCAATTAGATGAAAATAACGATGCTAGTTCTTCTAAAAAGAAAAAGAAGAAGAAGCATAAAAATGCTAAGGAGTCTAATGAACCCAGTAGTGATAAAGAGCTTGTTGAAAATCCTAATAATACATCTATTTCTGATGCTGAAACTGTGAATGAAAATCATAAAGATGATGCCCCTGATAAATAGAAAGTGAGGAGGAACCTGAAAAACCTCCTAAAAATAAAAGGTATAACAAGGAGGATTTTATTCCTAGGAAGCATGGTAGTGAAAGAGAACCTTGGGTGCAAAAACCTATGCCTTTTCCTAACAAGAAACATAGCTTTAAGGAAGAGGAGCACTACAATAAATTTTGTGATTGGATGGGACCTTTGTTTTTGCAAATTCCTTTAATTGATACTATTAAACTGCCTCCTTATTCTAAGTACATGAAATATATTGTTTCTAACAAGAGAAAAATCGCTAATGAAGAGATTTTTACTATGCTTGCTAATTATTCTTTCAATGGAAAAATACCAAAGAAACTTGGAGATCCAGGTATTCCTACTATTCCTTGCTCCATTAAGAATAATTATGTAAGAACTGCTTTATGTGATCTTGGTGCAGGAGTGAGTGTTATGCCCTTTTCTCTCTACAAGAGGCTTTATTTAGATAAACTTATACCAACTGATATTTCTTTGCAAATGGCTGATAAATCTACTGTTGTTCCCATTGGTATTTGTGAGGATGTTCCTGTTCAGGTTACCACTAATTGTTTGATTTTAACTGACTTTGTTGTGTTGGATATGCCCGAGGATGAAAACATGTCTATTATTCTTGGGAGAACTTTTTTAACACTTCAGGGGCTATTATTGATTGCAATAAAGGGGAGGTTACTTTTAATGTCAATGATAAAGAACACACTGTTTATTTTCCGAAGAAGGATGACAAGATATATGGTATAAATTCAATTGCAAACTTTAAGACCATCAAGATTGGAGACATTGATTGCCCTATATATGAAAAGCATAAAAATATCAATTTATTATGGTTGGGACAATAGCTCTCAAAATAGAGGTAACATAATTGTTATATGGATTTCAAAAATTTATGACCTATAAAATGTTTCTGGTGGTAGGACTTGATCAACCTTGCCAACAAAAATGTTTTAGAGTGAATAAAACTATGACCACCATATCCTTCCTCTCTCCTTGTTTATTTATTTGCTCCTGCAATTTTGGTTTAGAATTATTTTTATACTTCTATGAAATCATTTCCTGCTTTTTCATCATTTAGTAAACCCTAGAATCGGCAATTTTTGAAAGTCGTCGAAAATTTCTACAAAAATTTAATTAAAATTTGTGCTTAAAATGAGGTCCAGTGGCACTAGTGGCCCACCATGGGGGCAGGCGACCCCAGGGCGCGGGGCACCCCCTGGCCGCGCCACCAGGCCGCCTGGGGCCCACAAGGCCCCCCAAAAGGTGTCCTTCCTCCCATCCTTTCTCTCTCCCAAAAAATCACTCCACCATTGCTCAAGCTCATGTTCTTGCTGTGGTTGCTCAAGATTTTCGATCTCCTTCCTCAGCCCATCAATCTTGCTGATATTTTGGGCTTTTGATCCTTGGTATGTGACTCATTCGTTTATCCAAACAAAATTTTGAATGGTTTAGTATATCCTTGGTATTTTGCTACTGTAGGTGACTTGTTTAGGTAGCTTGCATGCTTGCTTTAGGATTTAATAACTAGTCTTGATGCATGTTTTAGCCTTCCTATAGTCTCTACTAGTGTTGCCCTTGACTTTTGAAGTGAAATTTCATTTTTTATGATGTTGGTTAAAAATTTCAGAAAAGAAGCATGAACAAGCTCAACCTTTCAAAGGTGTTTGGAAGGAGGTCGACTACCTCTCGTGAGACTAGAGCTTCAAGCTCAAGCAATCCCATTAGACTCTCCTACAACGAAGATGTTGAGTCTCCGGAGCTCACCTTTGTAGCTCGAAATGAGACTGTGCATCCAGCTATGCACCCATGTCGTGAGTTTTTTAGTGCTGCAGGTATCTTGGAGGACTTTGATGCACTAATCTCTAATGCAGGACTAACAATTTTGTGCAGGACGAGAGCCCGCAATATTTGAGGTTCACTAATATTTTTATTCAGAGTTTTAAATTTACAGATGATGATTATAACCCCAGAATTGATTTTATGCTTTATGACAAAGCATATGGTATGAACCTTGTTGATTTCTGCATTGCCCTTGGTCTACCGTGTGAGGGGTCGACACATAGGATGTAGGAACAGCCGGATTCACTGAAGGCTCTCCACACTGAGATTTGCTACGGAGACGTGCGACGGAATAAGATAAGTAGCATTCAGTTTCATGCAGTAAAGTACCTTGCTTATTATATTGCTAGAGGCATACTTTGTAGAAAGAACACTAGTGCTCTTTCTAGTCCAGACTTGGCTATTATTTCTGCTGCAATCAATGGAGATAGAACTGTTAACATTGGTGCTTTAATTGCTCACCGTATTTCACCAACAGCATCAGGGGACCGATTTATGGGGGGGAAATTACTTCTATTTTGCTTGCTTTAAAAGGGAAAACTCGTAGACTTGATGACCCTGAATTTGTGCTACTAGACTTGATTTTAATGACATGAAAAGACATGGATTTCTTCACAGGATTGTAACTGGGATGAAATGTATTATCAAGTGAGTTTTTCTCTAATGGTGAGTGTTATGTTTGCTTGCCAGAACCATTTTTGTTTGATAATGTTGCCATGCAGGGATGGCGTTTCTCGGAGGAGGAGATGGACACAATACTTGAGGAGGAAGCCCGCAACAGACCTCAGCCACAGGTGACAGCGCTGAGAGCAACGCTACAGGAGGAGGCATCTCCGTGTACCACAACGGAGCAGCCCCGTCCCAGGAGGACGCGGCTGGATGGAGCGGATGGTACCCTCGTCACTGATTGCCAACTTAGGCCAAGAGCCTAAGCTTGGGGGGAGTATGTATTCTCACCGACACATCTCTCGTGATTTCACCGTCGCTATATGTTGTTTGCACCTTTATTATCTTTTTCCTCCTTTTACATTTATGTTTAGTTCTCTGTCGTTTTATCTTTCAAAAATCAAAAAGACCAAAAATATTTCCTTTGTGTTGGTTCGGTTTTTATTTGTTACATCTTTTCGGTCTTTTTAACTTTAGTCTCTTACATCTTTGTTGATTTTATCTACTTATCAAAAATCCAAAAAGATTTTCTTTTGTTATTTGTTTCTGTTCGCATTTTATCTTAACTCGAAAAACCCAAAAATATTTGTCGTTCCTCTTCTATTTTTGTATAGTTGTTTCAGGGTTCCTAAGACTTCCATGACTCCGTTTGGGCTTGGGTTTCAATTATATACCATTCAGCCATGCAAGTGAAAAAGCAATAATGACGATATGCGACGATTCGGACGGGATAAGAAGGCTGGTATGAACTCTATTTGTTTTCATTTTTGTAAATATACTTATCCGAATGATCATGCTTAGACTGTCATGTGTGAAACTGTGTATTTAGTGATTACTTGATAAGTTCATGTCGTCTTATGATCAGTCCCAATTTGCTAATGATTGATAATATGTCGCATAGATGTTTGCTTGAATTGTTCTGTTCATAAAATAGTATGGTGCGGTGGTATCCTCTTCTGAAAATTTTACTTGGTTTGACTTGGCACATGTTTACGCATGATGATTACTAAAAGAAAAAGTTAATCAAGCCTCAGTGATGTATTTTGCCTCAGAGTATTGGTATCACTTTTATGCCTCGTTTAATACTATTTTGTCGCAAGCATGATTATGACGGTTATTGCTCTCATAGTTGTCACTTCCCAGTCATGGCTAGCCTCACTTGTATTGAGCGGGAATGATGCTTGTACATCCAAATCCTTAAAACCAAGTTGTTCCAAAAAGTCCACCATAAATTCCTATGTGGTATTTTCCTGCCATTCCAAGTAAATTTGTCATGTGCTACCTTTAAACTATTCAAAATTGTTATTACTCCTTATTTGTGTCTCTGTTTACCAGCTCATGAGGAAGTAGTAGATGGTCTTTATTACACTTGTCAATCAGACTTTACTTCAGACTAGCAGGTTACATCTGCTTATCTATAATTTTGCAAAAAGAGCTGGCAGCGGGGTGCCCAACCCCCTTAATTTACAACTTTCATCATAAACTCTCTTCACATTTTGTTAACTGAGCATTCGGTCAAACATCTGCATGTGTAAACCAAAGAGATAGAGGAATGATCTGCTTGCTGCAGAAATAACGTTCCTCATGGGAGCCACTCTTAAAAAGTCTGGTTGACATGGGTAATACTGTATTGTTTGCTACCATTCGTTGACCATTAACATACACCTCTCAAAGTATATTTTTACTCTCTTTATGATTTCAAAAACTGAAAAGCTCTAGCACATGACATAATCCCTGTTTCCCTCTGCGAAGGGTCAATCTTTTACTTTCATGTTGAGTCACCGTCCTTTCTTTGAGCACTTCCTAGAGAGCATAGTTGTCATTCTTAGTGTGATATGCTTGTCCCAGAATATTATTACTTGAGGTGTAATTTTGATGCTTCTATCTTTGATATCTTTACGTCTAGTCTACATTTAAACCTCGGAGGTGTTCTGGCATTGATGTTTTGCTATTCCAACAAAGAGCACGAGATACCATCATACCATACTTTATTATGTGCATTGCAATCCTGCTTATGAATATACTTCATGTTGTTAATCCTTAATATGTCGGTACCTTTTCATGAGTTCACATACTTATTAGTATCTTTATCTTCATGGGTTTCATCATGTAAAGTTTAAGACCATGGCTTTAGCATAAGTATGTATACATCATATGAAGCAAATGTGTTCTTAAAAGTTCTTCTTTTATCGCGTTCAGTTTGTCAACTGAATTGCTTGAGGACAAGCAATAAGCTAAACTTGGGGGGAGTTGATACGTCCAAAACGTATCTACTTTTCCGAACACTTTTGCTATTGTTTCTCTCTAATTTGTATGATTTGGGTGAAACTAATGCGGACTAACGCTGTTTTCAGCAGAATTGCTTTGGTGTCTCGTTTTTGTGCAGAAATTCAATATTCCCAGAAAAATACCAGAAAATTGGAAAAGTGATTTTTGGCCTAGAAGATTCACGGAGCCAGGAGGGCAGCCGAGGGGGAGGACCACAGGCACCAGGCGGGCCCATGGCGCGGGTGACCCCCTGGGCCGCCTCCCCCCTCGGCCATCGACTGCGACGCCCTCTGGACTAATTAAAGCACTTGACCTAAAAACGTCCAGGGGAACTCCTTTTGACGAAACACACACCCGAGCTCCGCCGCCATCGAAAACCCTGGTTCAGGGGTCTGCAGTTCCTGTTTCGGCACCCTGCCGGGACGGGGATTTGGAGGAGATCATCGCCGTCTTCATCATCATCACCTCTTCTTCAACCATCCATATTCCCCCATCCATGTGTGAGTAATCCCCGCTGTAGGATGTAGGGGATGGTATGGATTGTATGAGATTGTTCATGTAATAGATGTCAGATTGTCAGGGCATGGTGCCTAGTATCCATTGTTAGTACTATCTATTGTTGTTGCAACTTGTTATGCCTAATGCTTGACACTTAGGGCCTGAGTGCCATGATTTCAGATCTAAACATGTTATTGTTTCATGAGAATAATTATTATTTTGGATCATATCTGCAAGTTGTATACACATGTTATTGTCTTGAACCCGAGGTCCCGGAGTGACAACAATCGTGGTAACCAAGGGGGATAGTTATAACTTGAGAATCACGTGTGTTCACGGAGCGTTAATCCTTTGTTCCGGTTCTCTATAAAAAGGAGCACCTTAATTACCAGAAGGTTCCTTTTGGCCCCGCTGCAAACGGGCTGGTAGGACAATAGATGTTGTGCAAGTTTCTCATTGCGAGCACGTACAACTAAATACGGAACACACGCCTACACATGACCAGTACTTGGATGTTTTTATCATTATTTACCTGCATTGCCCTGCGTTATGACTATTACATGAGCTATCTTATTCATGCAACGCCCGTTTATACATCCCTATGCCTACAGTATCTATAATCCTGCTGTTTATTAAAGTCACTGTTGTTGTCTCTATTTTACTGCTGTTACTATTCTGCTACTGTTTCTGCTGTACTACTGTTGCTACTGATAAATCGTGCCAGACAAGTCTACTTTCAGGTGCGGCTGAATTGACAACTCGGCTGCTAAGGCTTATAAATATTCTTTAGCTCCCCTTGTGTCGAATCAATAAATTTGGGTTTTACTTCTCTCGAAGACTGTTGTGATCCCCTATATTTGTGGGTCATCAACTTGGTCAAACATTAAAAAGTTTGACTTTAAAAAAACCAAAACGCGAAGTAAATAAAAAAGGTTTTGCTAATTCTCAGCTAGCTGAGATTTAGCTTAGGTCTCAGTCACCTCCTCCACCCTCCGATCTGCGCCTCGCGATGCGTGCAACACTTCTTCCTCCTCCCACCTTCTTCTTCCTCGCGATGGACGAGTCGGCGGCGGGCGGGCGACGACGAGACTGGAGTGACCCGGAACCGCCGGAGACGCGGCTCGCCGCGGCGGAGGCGGTGGAGGGGAGCTAGACACTTAACTTGGGGGGTGCGGGGGGCGGTTTAGAGGGATGGCTGGGGCGGTGGTGGATCGGCGGAGGAGGAGATGGGGGCAGGGCGGGGCGGCGAGGCGCCGCGGCAGTGCGCCGGCCGCGGGCGGGGAGGAAGGCGGCTTGGCCGGCGGTGGTTGCGGGGTGAAGCTCGCCGGAGATGAGGAAGAAGGAGGCGACTCAGATTTAACGACTGAGACTTAGAGAGACCAGACCCAAATAAAATCGGAGGGAGTACTGCTTTCTGTCAACCAGTCGTGTCGTGCGCTAGTTTTGCGCAACTACCGTATCGGGCTTTGGGCGTGAACCGACGGCCACCACGTGCCAGGTTCGCCGCCACCTGTGTCTCCATCTTTGGCGTCTACGGTTTAGATATTCCTAACCTACTCTCACTGACAAGTGGGATCCATTCTCCAGACGCGAACCTACCGGGTCCACTACAGAGAGCGAAACCATCCATACGGGCTCAGCAACCGGCGACCTCGCCTGTTATTCCCTGCTGCAAGCCACGTGTCCACCCCCCGCTCCGCATTTTCTTCCTCTACACCCTTTCCCCCTCCCACTGCCAAGCGGGACCCACGCCTGTCTTCCCCTGCTTTCGTTAGCCTCTGGAGTCTCGTCTCGCTCGAACCCTTCTTCCCACCCATAGGGTAGGCAGAGCGCCAGAGCCAGAGCCACCGCGCCATGGAGGACGCCTCCTCGGATTTCAGCGACTGGGAGGTGCTCTCCGCCGCATCGGCGGCCGGAGGGGATGACGAAGACGTCATCCTCGTGTCCGGCCAAGGCGGCGACGTCCTCCACGACCACTTCGGCCTCGACCCCTCTTCTTTCCCCGCCGCCAAGGCCTCCACCTGGTCGGAGGCCGCCTCCTCTGAGGACGAGGAGGTCGAATCGAGGTTAGGATCAGTCCACAGGTTTGACTCGATCTCGCCAGAGCCGGTGGATCTTATTCTTACCGCGGCTGTGGATTCGACCGCGCAGTTGCGGTTAGGCGGGGTTGATGTGACTGCACAGGGCTCGGTTCTCCCGGCCTCCTCGGCATCAAGCGGTGGTGCGACATGGACCGCACAGGACGAGCATATTCAGGAGGCGGAGAGGGAGGCCGCGCGCAGGTGCGGCGAGTCGGATTCGATTCCCGCGCATCAAGCGGCGGAGGGAATTTCTGGTTCCGATGCAACTGCTGCGGTGGACGGCGTCAGAGTTCAGACAGAGAATTCTAGCGTGCAATTGGAAGATGGAGGGGCAGAGAATTCTATTGTGAATTTAGAAGATGGAGGGGCTGATGCCACTGCAGAAAGCTCTGTTCCCGACGCTGCCGCAACAGGCGTTGAAGTGCAGACTGCACCGGCTCCTCCTCCGCAAGGGAAGGATGCGAGCGCTGCTTCCGGTTGCGGCGAATCGGATGGCGATGAGAAGGACTGTTCTTCCCCTCTGGTTGCGGCTGCAGCCCCGGCCACCGGTGAGGGAGGAGAGGGGCAAGTGGTCGTGTGGTGGAGGCTGCCGTTCAGGCTGATCCATTACTGTGCTTGGAAGGTAAAGCCGGTGTGGTCGGTTTCCATCGCTGCGGCGTTCCTTGGGATAGTTGTGCTGGGGAGGAGGATGTACAGGATGAGGCGGAAGGCCCGGGGCCTTCCACAGATTAAGATTGCACTTGATGACAAGGTGAGCGTTTCGCCAACTCTTAGTGTTCTTCTGTGCTGCGTAATTTCGCTTCACAAACTTGATTCTTTTAGTGCTCTAATAATCCAAATGAACTAGAATAGATTTGCTACATGCTTTTCAATCTCATTGGAATTCTTTCATACAGTTTATAGTGGTGTTACATTAGGCGAAAGTCTTTGATGTGAATCCCTGCCTGGGAATTCTCATGTAGTCATTGCCCCATTGATCAGGAAAAACCTTTACTAGGATTCAAAAATCAGTTGGCATCATGTCTTTTCTGTAAAAAAGACACCAACACGTATTCTCTGGTAAATGGGTCATTGTTTTGTGCTCGTTTCCTTTTCTCATGTATTTATTTTGGATATGTTCAGAATCTAGGTAGATTATGTTGGAGTAATTTATCACTTGTTTACCGTAGACAGAACGTGCGTGCTTATTGAGTTTAAGGTGATCAGAGATTAATCACAAGAAGTAAATACTGTTGTTGAACTCCAACCTTGAATAATTTTTAATTAATCTGAATTGGTGATAGATTATGCTCTTTCATACATAAGCTACTATATTTTAATCCTTGAAATGCATAGTTACAAACTTATGCTTGTATTAGTGATATAATTTGCTCTTTCAAGCTTATGCTATGATATTTTCCTCGTAATGAACACTTAAAAAATTCTGCTTAGAGAGGTCCTTTTTCACATATTAGATATCTCTCAACAATGTACTAGTACAATAGTGGGACTTTGCAATTTCATCATTCTCCAATTATTGGTGAATGTAAACTTCTGCATGAAGCCATGCCCAGTAATTCATCATGTTTGGTGATATTTTTTTGCGCACTGAACATCAAATTATTCAAACAGACACACGGTATTTTCCAGATTCTCATATTAACACCATTTTGAATAATGCATATCAATTATTACTGCAAGCACATAATGGCTCTGTTTCTTGTGTACCGATGTATTAAAAAACAGGTAACTGTGTGAAACTAGCAAACATTTGGCCATGATTAGCTAAAAAAATTATACTATCTAGTTACAGGCCTTGGTGCAGTGGTGAGGTCCTCCCCACTTGTGCCAAGAGGTCCTGGGTTCGAACCAGCCTCCCTCCACTGCACTTTGCAGGGGCAAGACTAGGTTCCTATAATCCCTCCCCAGACCCCACCTTGTGTGGGAGCCTCTATGCACTGGGTCTGTCCTTTAGTTACAGGTGATTGAATCAGGAGTGAGTTTAGTCATAGGGGTTTCATCTTTCATGCCAAGTCAGGACTGGAGAGATTAGACATCTTCGTTGTACTTAGTCTGAATGCCATGGTTCCAACAAATCAGGTTAGGTAAGTGTCAAAATCGGCCATTAAAACAGTGGAATGGCTTGTCTTGGCTGTGCTTGTTCCACCACATGCTGCCCCTTTTGGACCCCATGTCAGTGTGGGATGTAATAATCTCTCACTTTCCAGCAATTGATGGCTATAATTTGAGATGACGTCTATAATTTTGTATTGCAGTACGAAATCTGTACTTTTGTATTACAAGTTCCAGCTTCTAATCCTGCCTATGTGTTTATTTGGTGTGAACAATTCAGAGGGCCTCCCAGTTTGCTGACCGCGCAGCACGTCTGAACGAGGCCTTCTTAATCGCGAGACGCATACCTGCGCTGAGAACGTCGACTGGTGCTGCACTCCCCTGGTCAATGATGCAAGAGAGATGAGCCAGCCTGCTCGAAGCAACTCCCCCTGTTGCATTAGCCAGCAACAGGAATGCATGATAAAACCAAATTTAGTATGAGCATCACTCCCTTGATGGTGTTTCCGTGATGACGCATCAAGGATGTCTGATGTCGATGGATGATCGATATATATACTCATAGCCTAGTGCACTACCACGAGTCCTTGTCTTTTTTTTATTTCTTTTCTTTGTGTTTGATAGGTTTTTGAGGTCCTCAGGTTATTTGTTCAGTGGAGTCCTGGACGTGCCATTTCTCCAGACTTGTGTTTATCTATGTGAATGCTGAAATCCATGTGCTTGTGATTGTACCTCGAATGTGTTTTCTTATGCTTGTTCTGCCCCTCTCGTCAACGAAGGATTTTGGGTTCACTAAAGGCAGCAATTACGAAATACACATATATTCCTGTGTGGTGATCAAAATTTACGCATATATGCGGTTACAAAATTTACCCAGAAGAAGAGGGAGTTATGTTATGTTGGTCGTTAGATCATGTGAATATGAAGTTGGCAAATGCTGGGAGACACTTTTAGGTAGGATCTGCATCCCGCAACTATGATGACTAAAATTACTACTTTAGATCAAGGTGTCCTTTGGTTTCTGATATTGTAGATGATCATATTTTGTTCCTATATAATTGGTCAAACTCTGTAAAGTATGACTTTGAGTAAAAAAATATGCATCCTATTTCGTTCCTACATAATTGGTCAAACTCTGTAAAGTATGACTTTGACTAAAAAAATATGCATCCTATTTTGGGAAGGAAGAAATGATATTGTGTTTGACAAGAAGTGTAATCAATACTTTCATGTACCGACTATTTGCGGTCATTGTGCTTTGATACAAAGGGTGCATCAGAATGATCCAACGAAGCTTGGCGCGAAGAAGCTCGATTGGCTTACCAGGTTATTTGTGTTCTGGATTTGAGCCGATGAAAGCTTCCTTCGTGTACGGTATTTTTAGTGTGGCCTGTCACAGCGTAATGTGATATCTTTTTTTTCCATTAAGACACTTGTTGGCAACTTGTCATAATGGTGTACTGCAATAATTAACACTATCTACGTCAGTGATGTAGAGGATAGAGGTAAGAAAGCTTCTATTTATAATAGAGAAAATCAAGTTAAAGAGTCCATGCAAGATTCGTCAAAATTTGCTAGCTGACACCACAAAAAGATACACCCGCACCTCATTCCACATGTCGCACTTCCAAAATTTCAAAATATGTGAAATAAATTGTGGACATTAGTTATGCAGTTTTTCTCGTGCAGAATAACCTTTGTTGATCTTCAAAATTGCTGTGCAAAGAATTGTGTGCACTGTATTCAATTTCCCAACTGACATCTACTCCTAAGCGCCCTTCTACAGAGAAACCTAAACAGATCTACTATTTCTACTACCATAACGTTGGATACACCACAATTCATGCAATCTTAGTTTCTTACCCATTATATCAGTTCAAATCCAGGCTTTCCTCAAACACAATTCAAGCTCTATCGAACTGCAAATGGATTCAGTAACTTTATTCACTGGCAATCAGTTTCTCGTGGGAGCCGTACCTTCATCTTTTATCACTGTTCCTTTTATCTGCGCTTTACTAGTTAAAATAACAGCTAGTGGCATAACCACATTCAAAAATAGTTTCTCAGTGCCCCACTTAGTTGTCTTGGCAATCTATCCACAGAATCGAGAATTTGTTAAAATGACAGCCTTCTAGATGTACTCTAAAGGTAGATCTAGGGTAGGGGATTGGGGTTGTCATAATTTTACTACTGCAAGTTTTCTAAAGGTGTCTAAAACAGCCCCCACACATATACAATCACATATTAAGGAAAACCAGGATCATAATATGTTTTTTTTTTTGAAACTAGGATCATAATATGTTTTAGTTCTACCATGTATTGATGAAAATAAAAGGAAGGGAAGCTCTACCCTCCACCCGACACAGGTAGATAGTCTACCACTACGCCAGATCCACCCTTCACACAACAAAGAGCAAGAAGCGTAATTTATTTGACTTTTTGAGTTGCTTAAAGTTGTTTGAGGATTATATCCATTACTAGTTCGACTAGCTATTGATCAATATTTTGGTGGACTTTTGAGACCATTATTTCGATCAACCATGGCCACTTGCATTTGATACAAAGGCGATGGATAGCAAAATATACGACCACAAATCAACATGAATTGAGAAAACAAATGGTAATGAACACAAGATTTTTTATTTAACTTGTACATTGATCGGAAAGCAAAGACAAGTAAGCAAAAGAAGACCTTTCTTCTTTCATTTTGTTTATTTTCAGTCTCGGTCAGCCGCCGCTGATGGGCGGGATGATGGCGATCTCGTCACCGTCGGCGACGGCGGCGGACTCGGGCGCGTACTCCTCGTTGAGCGCGAGCACCATGGAGTGGCGGATCTCCTCCAGCTTGGGGAACGAGGCCAGCACCCGGCCGAGGCACTCCCCCGCGGTGCTCCCGGACGGCAGCTCGACGGAGGACTCAGCGACGCCCGTCAGGTCCCGCGCGCGGGCGAAGAACATCACCTTCACCCTGACCGTCGCCGCCGTCGATCCGGCCGCGAAGTCCTCCGTCTCCGCGGGGGCAGCGTCTGGAAGCATGACGAAAGGAGGAGGAGGCTGCTGTATCTGGACTCCTGCGTACGGGATATGACGACTGGAACGGGGAAAGAGCCAGGTAAGTGCTAGGATTGACCAAATTAGCCTCGTCCTGACTGCCGCTCGCCGGAGCAGCTCCCCGCCCACGCATCCAGTCATCCACCTATCGCCCGCCCGTAGGAAACCCGCCGGAGAAACTCGATCACTGACGATCCGCTCCCGCGTGTCGAACGACGCCGCAACCTCGTCGCACGCGCACCAGTTCCTTGCTCGTCAAATCGCCGTCTCCTCCAGTGGGCGTCCGTCGCCCTCGCGGCCCGGACCTCTATCCCCCTCCCCGTCCTCGCCGACTCCACTATTGCCATTCCGAGGATAAAGCCGCCGCGATCCAAATTTTCCACAGCTCCTCGCTTCTACCTGGATCGGCAGGCAACCGGCGGTGTAGCTGTGCGAGGACAAGCTGTTCGATGAAATGCCACCTGCAGGGCATTTTGTTCGGCGAGTCGTATCCGGGAGAGATGAACCGCTGGCGAGGTCTGTGCGTCCTCTCAGTGCATGGACAAGATGGTTGCACGGTGGCAGGGAGCCACAGGAAGAAGAGATCCCCTATGCCGATGTTCCCCGGCCAGGGAGGAAATGGGAGAGGAAGCCGTATGTGACGCCGATGAAGGTTCTCATCCAGAGGGCCAAGGAGGAGAGACGCGCCCGGCAGGAGAGCCCGTGCCGCGTGCTGGAGCACCCGCCTGGCAACGGCCTCCTTGTGCCGCACCTCGTCGAGGTCGCGCACCAGGTTCATAGCGCGAGGGAGAGGCTCCTCGACGGCCTCACCGGGCTTGTCAAAGGCGAAGCTGCCATCCCGGTGATGCGATGCAGGTAAAACCTTAAAATGGCCGTGATTCTCTTTGCGCAAGCATTGTTATGATTCATATCAGTAATGGCGTCAAGTGTTTGATCATATCAGGTTCTGCTCGGAGGTGCACATCGGTGACGTCGGGCACGAGATCAGGACGTGTGAGGGCCCCAACAGCGGGTCGAGGAACTCCTTGCATGTGTGGCTGCCAGGGACCATTAAGGACGTCGTTGGCTTCCCGTACTGCTACCACCTGTTCGATCGCGTCGGGAAGCCCAGGGTGGTGCACAAGGAGAAGTATGTTGTCCCTAGGCTTCCGGCGATCCTGGAGCTGTGCATCCAGGCAGGCGTCGACGTGGAGCGCTACCCGACCAAACGGAGGACCAGGCCGGTCTACTCCATCGATGGCAGGATTGCAGACTTCGAGCTGGACGAAGAGGATGACTCCAAAGCAGATACATCACCTGAACCTTGGTCGTGTCCGTCATCGCCAACGAGTTCTGCTTCTGCCGCCGGTGGCGCTGACCGAACGAACGAAGAGATCACCATGAGCGAGCTGAGCTCCAGGACGCTGCAGTCCTGGCTGGACATGCGGTCAGGCGCGGCGAGGCTGATGAGGAAGTACGGCGTGGTCACCTGCGGGTACTGCCCGGACGTGCAGGTCGGGCCCAAGGGCCACAAGGTGAGGATGTGCAAGGCGAGCAAGCACCAGCAGCGGGACGGGCAGCACGCGTGGCAGGAGGCCACCGTGGACGACCTCGTCCCGCCGAACCACGTCTGGCACGTCCGCGACCCGGCCACCAGCGCGCCGCTCGCGAACGAGCTCAAGAGGTACTATGGCAAGGCCCCGGCCGTGGTGGAGCTCTGCGTGCGCGGGGGCGCCACCGTGCCGGCGCAGTACAGGAGCATGATGCGGCTGGACGTCGTGCCGCCCGCCCGCGACGAGTACGACCTCGTCGCCTGAGACCGCTGGTGCTCGATGATTTCGCCTGGATCGATGATTTCGCCTGGATTTTGTTAGTGCTTAGACGTTTCGCCTGAATGTTGCAACCATGTCATGAACATGGTTGAAAGTTTCGCCTAATCGTTTTAGAGCAGCAGGCAGCACCATTCCCTGTTCCATTGCATTAGGCGTTTGCCTGGATGTTATGCGGAAGGTTGAAATTGCCAAGATGGAGATACCATTTCTTCAAGGCACTTCGTTTTCTCTGTTGTATTTGTAAAACTTGCATGAATGTGGGATGTAGCTCCTTCATGTCATCATGCGTAATAGAATTGCTCAGGCAATGCAGTAGCAGAATCATGTCGAGGAACTGCGGATGACAAAACAAATGGAAGCTAAAATGGCGCCGTCTGTGGGAATCGAACCCACGACCACGTGGTTAAAAGCCACGCGCTCTACCAGCTGAGCTAAGACGGCTTGCATGTTTTGCATGCGTGATTATGATTAAGTCTCATACGTTTATGATGGTGTGTGGAGTTCTATAATAAGAAAGGAAAAAAATGGTATGTTAAAGGCTGTCTGTTCCAAATCACATGGGAAATCATGTGCCACACAGCAACACAGATCAATAGGCAGCCAGGGACATCGCACACACTAGCAGACTAGCTAAGGCCTAAGGACGTCCATGACCCATTCTCCGTGATAAACCCATGGAGCGTGTCTAAACTCTGTACGGTGCGATCTCGATCTCGATCTCCTTTTATCTCAAGCAGTATTTTTGTTTCATGGGCTCTCCATGGTCACTAGATAGGATTAGTCATGTGCCAATAGATCTTAGGTCCTCTTCGCACAAAGTAATAATTAAATCTGTAAAAAAGCTCCGTTGTTCGTACGGCCACATCAAATTAGATGGCATTCCTTTTTCTATATCAATATAAAGGCAAAGTTGTTGCCTCGCTTAAAAAAACAAATTAGATGACATTCTTGAAATACCTCGGGCTACCTTTTTCGGTTTGGCTGTTAAGACGTGTGGATTTTCAACATCTTGAGCATAAAATGGTCGGCAAAATCCCAACTTAAACTTGGAATGGCAAATTCACCAATATGGCCGACCGCACTGCCCTTGTGAAGTCCGTGCTCTCTTCACAGGCCATCTACCATCCCACCCCACTCATCATCCTGCCATGTGTCTCCAACAACATGAAAAAGATTGAGAGTGCCTTCTTTTGGTTGGGCACCGACAAGGTAATTGGTGGTAAATGCAAAGTTAATTGGGACACGGTATGCCGTCCAAAGGCACTTGGGGGACTTGGAATTTTACACATTGAGAAGTTCTCTCGTGCCTTAAGGTTGAGATGACCATGGCTTGAATCGACGGACCCGGATTTTTGGCTTGGGAAATCCTTGCACGTCAAACGACATAAACCTTTTCTATGCCGCCACCACTATTTCACTTGGCAATGGAAAAAAGATACCTTTTGGGACGCGCCTTGGTTGAGTGGTGACAAACCAAAGAAAAAATATTGCACCGCTCATTTACGAGGTTTCAAAGAGAGAAAAATGGTGTGTCAACAAGGCTTTGCATAAGGACGCATGAATCGACAAGATCCCATCAACAAGGATTTTTCTTTTGCTCACCGGAGCTATTCGTTGACCTTTGGATCCAACTCCAAAATAGTCACCTTGGTAAGGACGTGGCGGATGGCATTATTTGGAAGCTCACCGAAAGTGGTCAATAATCGGCGGCCTCGGCTTATAAAGCTCAATTCCTTTGGCCCACCTCCATTGACATGAAAAATAGTGGCTTGAAAGATTTGGGCACCTTCTAAGATCAAGTTCTTCGCTTGGCTTGCTCTCCAAAATAGACTATGCACGGCGGACCGTAATGAGAAGCGTGGTTGGCCGAATTGTGGGCTTTGCCCACTTTGTAAAAGATCTGTCGAGTTGATTGACCATCTCTTCGCTCATTGCCTCTACACCATTAGGATTTGGGGCCTCCTAAAGGATTGGCTCGGTCTCTACTTCATCGACTTCCAACATTGGCCAACCCAACCCCAACCGCAAGGCCATCGCGTCCCTCGCCCTTCTTGCCTCATGGGAGTTGTTGAATGAATGAATTGCTCAGGTCTTCCGAAACAAGCAAGCGCCACCCACAATTGTCTTCGACAACATAAAGAAGGAAATGAAGGTTTGGACCACCGCGGGTGCAAATTGTTTGAGGAATTTGATGTCGGGAGTGGAGACCGGTTGTAAAAACTCTTTTAATTTTTCTGGTCAAACTCCTCTCTTAATTAATCGAATGACGTAAAACTCTTACATCTGTTTAAGAAATATTAAACTATACTCCCACGTAGTAAGTGTACATGTGCGATTTTTGGCGTGATCCACGGGTGTACGGTCATGCTGGTGGCCGACCGGGTGCTACCAATACCATACGAGGATCACGTGCCATGCCAACGAGGCAACAAACAATATCGATTCGATGATCTGTTGGTAGGTACCCACGATTCAAAGCACGTGCACCAACGAACCCCATAGCTGAAGACAGGGGAGGTCGATTCGGACAGGGCCATTCATTCATTAATTTTCCGCGCACACACTGACACACGCATGTTGCTATACTCGATCCACAGCCATATGATCGTGGGTAGTGTTGAATCCTCCACATCCTAGAGCCATATATGCTACGAAGACAAGTACAAATACAGACATATATAGCGGACAGAAAGTGTCTTTGCCTCCCAAGCGGCTTCTTTCATTTTAAAATATTCAAAAATTAGATTTACAAGTTTCCAAAATATTATGGAGATAGCCAACGACATATCCTACAACTATGGATAATCGATTTACAAGTTTCCAAAAAATTATGGAGATAGCCAACGACATATCCTACAACTATGGAGAATCGCTATTCAAAATCATTTGTATTATGAGCTACGCAAAAATGAACAAAATCTGAAAAGTTTATAGATTTAAAAATATGCGTACTCGGATCCACAGTTTTATCATTTTTGTGTAGCTCAGAGTAAAGTGTTTAAAATTATTTTTTGCACGTTTGTGCGATACACCATTGGCTTCGTCATGATTTTTTCAATATTTTTGGAACTCATAAATATGATTTTCGATTTTTTAAAAAATACGAGGATCACTGGAACTCGGGAGTCAAAAATCTCCACTCGCGTAATATGGGTTACACAAGGTTGTCACGACTTCGCCGGAAGTGGCGCTTGATGCAATGGCGGTGACACCAATGGAGGCGAGAAAGAAACCCTAATGGTAGGGATGTGGTTCGTCGGCGCCATGGATGTAAGGGGTGGCAGCGCGGAAGTGAAGGCGGAGCTTTGGCAGGACGGGGTGGCAAAACACCATGTCAATGACGCCGGCCATGGGTGGCAGTGGCCGATGGTTCTTCAGTTGCTAACGGCGAGGGAATGATGCATGGTGGCGACGGTGGCACTTCTCTTTCCCCCCACTTCTGTCTGGCGGGCGTCATCGGTGCTCTCCCTCCCCTCCTCTTTCTTCTTCCTCTCCATGCGACGTCACTCCACTGAGCATTAGCCAAACTATTTTTTCAGAGCAGGAATCCCATCCCTTATAATTGATTTTTCCCGAAATGGACACCTTATAATTGATGGCTTCATTATACGGGATTTGGATCCCATTAATGGATGTGGACTCCATATTAAATTATCCACTTGTTCTCTTAATGTGAAAATGAGTTGTACGATGGATGGACTGAGATGGCTCTGGACGGATCGAACACGCGAATAAAAAAGATCCACATGGTTTTTGACTTAATCAATCGATCGTCGATAATTAAACATCGAAATGACACGATGATGTACTCGTATTATGAGTGTAAGTCACGCCCCTCCAAGAAAGCACGCGACTTACGGCACTTAGTATACCACTTACATACGGTAGATCAATGTGTAAATTAACATACATATATACCTGTATATGGTACTCATGGCCAATGATTAGTGAGCAAACGACAAGTCGAATGCAATGGAGTGAAGCTACTTCGTACAAACGATCGACGGCTTTTCCCATAATCGACGGCTTTGATGATCTCGAGAATTCTTGGTCTGGTCAGCCTGAATCCTCTAGCTAGATGCATCCATATG
The DNA here is from genome assembly GCA_947311845.1 of Poa pratensis. Lineage (NCBI taxonomy): Eukaryota > Viridiplantae > Streptophyta > Magnoliopsida > Poales > Poaceae > Poa > Poa pratensis. The sequence continues at coordinate 3,620,105 of CAMZMU010000011.1, read as the reverse complement.
TAGATATATGTGAGTCAATTAAAATGGAACAGAGGGAGTAGGTACGTAAGCCATCCATCCAATAATTGCATTTAAGTTCGGAATTGTTGCAACCTATGTTTCTTTCTTGTCTCAGCACAAGATATTCGATTTTCTTTGCATTTCCTCTCCATTATGATGCCTATTTAACTTACTACTAGATGACCCGTTGCGCGACTGCGCAACCGCCGGATGCAACTACCACACTATTTCAACATCATTTGATTTTGAAAGTTTTGGACCTAAATTTATTTCCATGTATGAATTAACAGTGGAAATTTGAACACTGCACTTGCACTACGCAACAGCTGAAAGCAAGACCACATTGATGTTCATGGCAATTACACAGAGCCATGTAGTTTCAGAATAAAAAGGATTCCATATTTGTCTATTACACAGAGCCATGTAGTTTCAGAATGTTCATGGCAACTTGATAGCGTGCCCTGAACGCACTTTCTACATGGGAAAATCTTATTGTACATTCATATTTAACAACGTGATGAACACAATAGAGGGATAGAGGCTCGATGAACGATGTAGATGACATATCTGCAAGAGAAAACGTCAAGCTATTTCAAGATGCAAGAGAGGAACAAAATCAATTTAATGACCTCTCTTCCTATCACTGGCATAAAAAAGGTCGATTGCTATTCCATGGAACTGGCAATTAAACCACCACATTGTTCCTGTGAGTTTACTACATATATCAGAAGATTAGAAGTAAGCATTACATAAGTGACAGTGCACACAGTCTGGCCTTGTTGCACTTCAACATCCAAGTTCAAAACTGTACATTTGTGTGTCGCTAAGAAGCATTTTGGAGCCATGATTCTAAGTAACCAAAAACTACTAGTAACAGTGCACGTGCCACGCACGTGTAATATTAGAAGATATTGTTTCTCATGTTACATGTAGAGAATACACCATGTTTGTCCCTCTCTGTTCGTACCAGCTTGTTGCTTTCTTGTACCACCAACGATGACCCGGCACTCACAACAGTAAACAAGCAAGCAACATAAGTTTATATCGCCGGAGTAATCTAAGTGATAGATAAATTACAGTGAGCAAAAAGAATCTACGACAAGTTTGGGGGACATGATAATTAATTATTAACTCTCAAAACAAATAATGTTTTTCTATCACTGATGGACAGAGTTTTTAAAAAAAGATAATGTAGAAAGATGCAATATAAACGGATGGAAGCCTGAATCAGTGGTTCCATACTTGCACTTTCCACTTTGAACTGTATTTTTATTTCCAGGTTCCGAAAAATACAATATCGAAACCAATTTTTAATTCCCTTCGTAGAGATATTTTCATATGGCAGAAAAAGGGTGTCGTTACAAAAATGCATGGTACTCTTCTTATCGACAATTCAACAATAACTACACATGCCTCAACAAACGATGTAATTAGGATATTTTGGGCTGTTGTACCTTGGAAAATATATGCTATAAATTATTGTAGCTTATGCTGAAAGTATGAAGGATGTGTAGGTTCTTCTCAAATCTGAAGATCTTGCTGTAGACACCACACTTTGTTTAGCTTCCAGCCTTTCAGAATGGGAGCGGAAGCTCATCATGTCTTCACTTCTCTATAGCATTTGAACAATTCAATAACATTTGACACCAAAATCCTGTAGCATTTGACATTGACAGGATGTAGCAATAACACTCGAATGCAAGAGGTACAGTTATATTTCAAGTCCAAGAATTAAACGCTTCGTGAAAATACATTATCACAGAGTACTGTCAACATGAATGCCTCATAACTGAAAGTTGCAGACCCCGAGTAAGCCGTGTCCTTCTCCTTGAACTTCTCAGTCAGACCCTACAGAAGTGTTTGAGACAGAATCAGTACGGTACATGACATAACATCCTATTTGTGCAGTATAATGATGGGTTTACCTTGACTGTAAGGCAACACCTGCATAGATAAACAAACAAAAAAGTTAAGACTGATATAGGCCAAACTGAAGCATGAAAATGCTTTTGCATCATAAAACTAAGCTTAATAAAGCTCCCAATTGACACACATCCACTTTTCAGTGAGACTTCATCAGTTGGGCACGTCTTAAATCACAAAATGGAAGAAACCAACTCAATAGGTAATGACATAATAGAATGATCAAGTAATAGACACTCGACTCATGACTGCACCATAGAGATCTATGATTACACCATTATATTAACAAACAAAGCTGATGTCCCTAAACACGATTGAGCTAAGGCTGAACATGAGCATCATCTTATTACTACACAAAGCTGAAGTCCCTGAACAACATCAGACTGCACTAAGCTGAGAACAGTAGCGCTTCACCAATGTCAAACTCAAATAAGAGAAGAAAAACTGAGAACACATAGAATTTTACTTTACACAGACACTATAGAAAATTAATCTAGGTAAGCATTGATAGACTGAATTATTAGAGCTTGTACTGTTTATTTTCGAACAATCAGCCAAATTAAATCGAACGAGTGATCTTACTCAATAAAGTTATCATATTCGACTGCTTTGCTCATGTCCCCCAGTCTTGTCGAATTTGGAAACAAGCAAGTCTAGCACTGTTGGAGAAACTAAATAACCAAGACTTGGTTGTTTCTTTCCAAGATTATCACCATTCGTGGCATTTGCATCTGTTCTTGTAGATGTGTCCGTTAGGTCTTCAAACGGAGAACACGCCACATATGGTAAGGATGAATTTTCCATATCCCACCTACAATCTGCCACATTGCAAATATGAGATATGAGCTTTGTAAATTAAATTATGCATATTTGATTGAACATAAAATCTGCCATATTGCATTATTGAGACATCTAAGATGAACTCTAGAGAAGCAAAGATAAATATTTCTTAGATTCATATGGTTATAAGATCTCCATTAATAAGAAAATACCGACACTGCACTTGTCAAAGTAAAAGCAAACGTTAAAATACATGAAGACAACCGTTGTTTCGTTTCGTCTAGAATATTGCTACTCTAAATTTATAAATATCAGTTTAGTGTGGGGATATTTCTTTGCTGCTAGTATGTGGATATTGTTTTGTCTAGAGTATTTGGATATATACCGAGGAACAGACTTAGTTTTTAGATCATAGCTGAACTGGGACACCGTCCTGCATTCATGCAGAAAGTAATTATGTGGTGCAATGACTTCAGTCAATCACCTTGGTTTTCCCTGTTGGTTATGTCCTGAAATGGAGTGCATTTGGGTGACGACATGTGTATTTTTGCTCTCTACAGCCTGCAAAAGCATGAGAGTGTCAACCAAATCGATCTCCACAGATGCCATCCGACACATCAAATAAAAGTCTTACATGCAAACCCAATTTAGAAGAGTAACAACAACTGTAAAGGCAGAGGAGGAAGAATAGATGGATACTCCAAGCAAACAATAGTAGTTACAAGGTAGTGACATATACACATTTTCCACTAATATTCTGGAACAGATTCTAAAGGTGTAAATAAAGTTGCAATCACAGTTCTTGAAAGGCAAGGTATAGAGTGTACCCCCATTTCTGTAACACATTCTAAATGAGTACATGGAAGCACACCATAAAGTTGCAACTCCCATCTGGATGGTACTACTAATTTCCAGCATTATAATATATTACATAATTACAGCTAGCCTGAAGAAAGGGTGGACAAACATGGGAAGGCACTGCGTGGAGAAAGAGGTTTTAGCAACAAATTGAAATGATAGGAGGCAAACTGTATCAGGTTCTATGAGTGACAGAGGCTATAATACTACTTTGAGGACCTGGGCATACATTAGAAATGTGAGATGGCACAATGAGACTCTGTTATACCTGAAAAAAAGGCTCGACAGACGTATGGGAGGCGCGCATTCGACCACTCAACATGTAGTTGTGAAGAACAAATTTCCTCCTATTTCTCAGAGGACGTAATACTACCTTGTACGGAGAGTTCGCATTGCCCCTATTTCTGAAATAAAAAACAGAGGACGTAATACTACCTTGTAGGAAGATGTAGAACAATTTTACAATTATTGTTCACCTCGCCATGGAGAACCTCTTGGCGTTGCGTGCTCATCCGCCGTGTGCCATCGGCGGCGTATCACCGTCCTCGACCACACACGAAGGGGGCTGCCCTCCTCCGATGCATCACCCGCTGCGTCGCCTCTTCTTTTGGGGCAGCGCTTGGAGTTGAAGGGAGGTGCCGCGGCTGTCGGATTGGAGCCTCTGGAAGCAGCCTTCGACCCACCGCCGTGGCGGCTTCACGCTCCGGCGTTCCGGAGATGTGGAGGTGGTGGGGAGGCGGTTGGACAGAGAAGAGGATAAGAGAATGGGGGCGTGGCGACGCTGGCAGCGGTGGGCATGGGGAGGCGGTGGCAGCGGCTATTCGGTGCTTTGGCGGCGATGCGGGAGCGACGGCGTCTCGTCGGTGGATGGGCGGCGGTGCGGGAGCGGCTCGTGTGTGGGTTGGAATGGCGTCTGTGGCGGCGGGGGTAGGGTGGATGGGCGGCAGCGGTGGACGGCTGTGGGGTGGATGGGCGGCAGCGGTGGCCGGCGGTGGGGTGGATTGACGGCAGCGATGGCCGGCGGAGTTGTAACAGCCCCAAAGTTTGAGTACCAAATTTTCACTTTTTGCTTCATACATGCATCATTGCATCATAGCATCCTTGTTGCAATTGCTAAACAACTTAATCAAATGGTTCGGCACCATTGAATTACTAATGCCAAACTAGTTCGAACAAGCTTCACAACCAATGAAAGCCTTCAACTTGCAAATTACAAATCCTTGTCATATTATACTTGTCAAGGAAGTTCCAAGTGCTCAAATTAATATTTTTGACTTGCTTCAAATTCTAAAAGAATATCAATTTGGAATTTGTGCAAAATGCTCTATTTGAAAACTATGAACAATTGTTGTCAAAAACATTTTAATTGGAGACACCAAAATTCATGGGGCTTCTAAGGGTTAAGGGGAGCCTCCCCAATTTTCTGTTATAATTTTTGGAATGAGTAAAGTGCCTCAAATAATTCAATACAGCTGCTGGTTTTAAAAGGTTAAAAGAAAACCCCTGGAAAGGACCTGTCTGTGATGATTTAAAAAGTTACAGGGGGGTTTTTGGAAATCCTTCTTCTCCCTCCCTGTAGCGACCGAGACGAAACCGCACCGCACCGCGAGCTCGCCATGGCCGCGCCGCACCCGCACCTCGCCCGGGCCCTCCTCCTCTGCTTTTCCCTGCACCGAGACGAGCACCACGAGCTGCTCCACTCGCTCCTGCCCCCTCTGCTCCCCATCTCCCTACCGTTTTCCTCTCCCCCGAGCCGCAATGGCGGCCGCCGTTGACCGTCGCGTCGCCGCCGTGTGAGGGCTTCCCCGGCAAATCCACGGCCCCCACCAGCTCCGCCTCGCCGTGCTGTACATCCACGCTGGAGGAATCGAGGCGGGAGGCTGGAAATCGACGACGCCACCTTCTTCTTCCTCGCGGTCGACCGAGCATCGCCGAGCTCCGCCGCGGACGGTTCCCGTCGCCGCCGTCCACCTCCGACCTCCCCGACCACTCCACCGCGCTCGTGGTGAGCTGCTGGCCCGTGTTGGTCCCCTTCCCCTTCCTCTTCGCGCTCTAGCTCGCCGTCGCCGTAGTCGTTCGTCGCCGTCGCCGTAGCACATCCCCTCTCGCGCGTGCCCGGCCGTGGAGACGGCCCGACCGGGCTGTGTGCCGTGTCCTTCGGGCCACTACCCGGCTGCTGGGCCGGCCCATGCCGGGCTGAAAGCCGGAGCCCTCTGTTGCCAGGCCGGCACAGAAACCGGCCCAGCCGGGCCACAGGCCGGCTAGGCAGTTTTCCTTTTTTTTCTGATTCTGTTTTTCCTTTTTCCTCCCCTCTGCGCTTAGTTCCGGCTACTTCTTCGCGCCGTAGAGAGACATCGAACCCCCGATGAATCACGTGTCCCATCTCTCTCGCGCTAGTTCGGGTAATTAAAATTTTGGGGTTGTTGTAAATAACTTAATTAAATCATAAGTTTAAAAGAGGAAAATTAGAAATATCATAACTTTTCTCCGGACCTCCGAAAAATGTGTCCCTTATACCAAAATGTTCAGAAAAAGATAAATCACCCAGAATCATCATCTTCATGCATATTTGATCACAACTACCATAATGTACCTTTAGTAGCACTAGAATCACTAAGTTTTAATATCGGGTTATTCCAAATGATGCAAATAATATAATGGGGACCCCATTTAACTGTTGATCTTGTTCAATACTTTTATGGTGCATTTAAATTGGCATGCCATCATGTGATTGTGCATTGCATATGTTAGCATGTGTGGTGTTTGATTGTTTTCCCGGTGTTGTTTGTGCATCGGTAGATCAAGGAGGTGAAGTGCCACCCCCGTATCGTGACGATCCCTACTACCAGCCGTATCAACAAGGCAAGCGTAATCCCCCCCTCTGAGCATGTCTTATCCTATATTTCCGCAAATATTTTCTCCACTACAATATTGCATGCGGTTCCAAATGTCAATTTTATTGGAGTAGAGTATCCTATAGTTGCATTAGGTTTCCGATGCCAATACCTGTTTTCCCTCCTATTATCCATAGGTTTGTATTGTTGGCCGAGGTACTTACTATGCTATGTTGTTGCTTAGCCATGCTTAGTTAATTGCATAAGCTATATGGTGGATGGTTTATGTTGGAAACAGGTGATGAAATGAGAATGATGGTGGAGAGATTGTGGTGACGGATAATAAAATGCTTAAAGGTGGGGATGAGAGGCCACTGTGGTTGTGGTGTTTTGTCTCGTTCTCGCCGCCTAGGTGCGAGTTCTATACCTCTTGAACCAAGACTGAGCGTGCAACCATGCGTGAGGCCTATGCTTTTGCAGGAACCCTCATAGACTAAATAACTCGAGCGGGACTAGCCAGGGTCCTCTAGTTCGGGCTTCCATTTGCGCGTGCGTGAGTTGGTGGCTGAGAATGGTATGAGGATGGTTGTGTTAGGAAAATGAGTGGCCACGGGACAGGGGGTTGGAGGAGACACCAAACCTGTTCCGTCCTCACTGATGATCCTGGAAAGTTCTTAACGAGGGAGAAGTCGACACCGCTCCCACCCAGCCGGCTCTCCAAGGAAGAGGGCTAAAAGCTAGGTAATGGGCCGGACGGTACGCGTGGCGAAGGAGCTGGGGCCCTTCGGGACTCCGGGGACTTCAACTTTGTACACCCCTGCAGGGTAAATCTTTTCGAAAAGCCGTGTCCGCGGTTATGGACGACTTGGGAAGTGAAGGTAAGATCATAGAATAACTTTAACGGAAAGATTAAAAACGGGTACTAGAGGTACCACTCACAAATGCAAGGTGAGCTTCCTCGAGGGTGATTCGGGGAGGTGCCTTTGATGACAGGTACAATGGTTGATGTTGAGAGAGGTGATGAAAGAAAGAGTACTTCTTACCTCTTTTGAAAATACTCTGAATAGTCGATGCCTTTGAGTTATGTTTTCATAAATAAAATCAGCTTTATGCAAAACAACCATATAACTTTGAAAGCCTCATTCGAGCATATATTAGCTCTTAATCTTGCGAGTTCGTCGAACTCAACGTCGTTTGTTTTGTTTCAGAGAGGACTTCACCGACCTCGAAGGTGGGTTCTTTGTGGACGTCGACGAGTAGTCCGGGGTTCCCAGGTGGCAGCTTGGGACATCCTGGAACAGCTGGCGTTGCGATGTTTATCTGTAGGCCTCTTAGGCCCTATTTTGGTTCTTGTTGTTTAGAACAACCTACTTTGCTTCCGCTTGATGTAATGTTGGGTCTGTGACCTCTGGTTGTCATTTGCTATCTTTCTCTGTATAAGAGTTGAACTATATGATTTGTGTCGTAGAGTCTGTGATGTGCCAGTTGTTCCACAAGTCTTGATCTTACTATTATGCCTTGATAGTTGTGCCTGTGTTAAGGCATCAACCGGGGTGTTGCGTTGTCTGGAGTGAGGTGTACCCAGCAACGCCTGCCAAAGGTTTTGGCCGGGGATTGGTAAACCCGTAACCTCCGGTTGTATCGCTTAACCGGTGACACACAGCATCACTGTATAGCAGTCGGGTCGGGGCGCTACAGGAGTAGTCGTGGATTTGTTGGAAAGGCGGGCGGCGGCAGTGGGTTTGTTGGAACGGCGGGCGGCGGCTCAGAGGGGAAGGAAGGAAATTCGGGGGTGTGCGGCGTGCGGCGGTGCGGGAAGCGTCGGGCGGCGGTGCGGGAACGGCGGACGGGGGTCTCCTGGAGGCGTCGCGAGGAAGCACGCCGGCGAGGAAGACGGGTTGTTCTGTTTCGTTCGTGAGGGGAATCGTGGTACAGAACGGTTTCCTTTTCCGGGGTAGTGGGCGTTCTTTTTTCTTTTTGAAAAATCGTGTGCACATCACATGTCATTGGAGAGATCCTGATCGTTGGTTCTGGTGTGATGAGCGGCTCAGATCCTCCGGATCTGACAGTCTGTGTCTTTTAATATTAGTGGAGATTAACACAAGGCATAAGAAGGTACACAATTGCATGGAAAATCAATACTTAATGACACTACTCAATACTTGCATGGAAAGCCAAGTTTATCATATTTGTTTAGCACACAAGCTTTATTAAATATAAGAGAATCTTACAAAGGAGAGGCAAAGAGAAACTCCAAAATAAGCCGAAAAGGATTGACACATTAGGCACTGCCCAGAATCCTGAAACATAGCAAGACAACTGAGAGTACAGTGTATATTCTGAAGCTTGCTCGCTACTCTATCATGATGATGCCCTCAAAAGGCGACGACTATGTTATTCTGAAAGACCTTATGGGCATTGAAGATCTAATTGCCCTTGTCACCGTCCGATGTGTGCTATTTGGTTTCTGTATTTGCATGATTGTGTAGGAGCACTATTCTATCTTATATTACAATTAGTGCTTGTGTGGTTAAACCAGAACAAAGTGAAATAAAGTATATCACTAAGTGTGTACCTTATGTGATCCTATGAAATATTTTCCGCTAGGCAGGTTTGCAAGGAAAGGAACTTGATCAATGAGCTTTTGGAAAACCATATTACCATATCGAGTCAGAACTCAGAAACCAAATTTGACTTTAAATCGAAACAAAATTAGAAGACAGGAATGAAGGCAGGCAACACTGCCCGTACCCACTTAGTCAGAACTCAGAAACCAAATTTGACTTTAAATCGAAACAAAATTAGAAGACAGGAATGAAGGCAGGCAACACTGCCCGTACCCACTTAAACACGTCAGACAGTCTGGTCGTAAAATAGCTACATGCATGTATTAGAGCTCTTGAACAGGAACAAAGGCCAGCGTGAGTAACTCCACACTCAAGGTCATTTCCAGTAGGTCCATATCAGAATTTCAATTATGTGTGCAGTGACGGTTGGACAAGGAATTACAGATGATTAAATAGTTAAACTCAAAGTTTTCTAATTAGTATTAGATGGCTACCCCTTTCTCTTTAATCGCAAGTACCCAAAAACAATAATAGGAACACAAATATCCCTGCTATTTCCCTTGTGTTTCTTCTTCTCCTGGTGCTGAATCACACACACAGTGCAATGACAGTTGGACAAGGAATGGCCTATGATTAAATGGCTAAACACACATTTTCTAATTAGTTATTGTATGGCTACCCCTTTCTCATAATCGCGTTTACCCCAAAAACAATAAGAACACAGACATATCAGTGAAGATCCATGTGATATGTCGCGGTGCGGGCAAACATGTCACAAAAATAAGTCCAGCACTTTCCAGTAGTCGGTGCAGTGAGCGGGTTCAACATATAACTTCTCTATGTGCATATTTTAAATGAAGTTACTTCAGAACAACATAATGGCGGTGAAGGAAAACTGTACATATACGACCCATGAAATGGATTTTGAGTTCAATGTACACTTTTTGCGCAAAACCTTTTACATGGATGCTACAGTTCGCACTGACCATATAATGCACACTTTATGCGCAAAATCACGGTTTATATGCTTAATATCCCTATGACACTATCAGTTAAGAATCTGTTACTATTTGTTAAACTAACAGTGCAAGCAGAAGTCTGAATCAAAAGGGAGAATTTAGTTTAACAAAATGTAAACAAACATAGATACCATTCTCAAATCAAAAGGTATAAAATTCTATGAAGTTGCGCAGTGAAACAGCACTGAAGATCAATCAGAATCCCTCACATCCGTTTGAAATGTCCTTTTGCAAACTCTCCATGTAATTTGATTTAAGTCTTCTTATAATATGGGTAATAACATGAGAAAACAATATAGAGACTGAAATACTATCACAAAACAGAATGCTAAGATCATAGCATAGAGATGAAACTAAAATATTAAAAATTAAATTCTTCGTAGCTTTTTAAGACATGTAAGATTAGAGCATGGTTTTTAAGGCGCCAAGGCGTTTTAAGGCGGAGGGGGGGGGGGGGGCCACAATTGGTATAAAACAGAGAATTAAATGAGAATACAAGTGCAAAATAAGATGACAAACATAAGTGCATTACATATTACATGACAAATGGTCCAACTCAAAGCACCAAGCATGAAACAGGTCCACAACAGCAAATAAAATAGGTTCAGAACATTAATTAGGTTCCACAAAACACAATAAAATAATGGCTTTAGGCTGGCCACTCTCTCATGTCTCAACTCTCATCATCAAGTCTCAGAAACCATCATCGAACTCATCAATGGTAGCATCGGCCTCTTCACCATCTTGGTCAGCCCGGGCTGGGTCTTCATCATCATCGGTCACATCTTGATCATCATTCACCTCTGAATCAGCATCCTCTCCATTGGGGATACTTGGTTGTTGCTCCTGTTCTTGCTCTTGGTCGTCATTCTCTAACCATGCTTGCGTAGCAAGTCTTTTGCGCTGCCTTATGTATTGGACACTTGTTGACCCCCTTTGAGTTGCATTTGCAGTTCTAGGAAGACTGCGATCATGAAGCGATGAAGATGCACCAACAGCCTCATCAACAAGTTCCCAATCAATGTCATCAGGACACCCTCGAGCACCTTGAGGTGGAGGCATTGTTGGGTCAACCCATTCATTGCCCCAATCAAAGTCTTCAATGACCAGAGGGTCATAGCTTGTGTCACCCATCTTCTCACGCCTCTTTTGAAACCTACTCATGTTCTTCCGGTTGTATGAAACAAAGACATTGTCATTCAGTCTTGCTACTTGTAATCGGTTCCTTTTCTTTGTATGGATCTACAAATAGCAAATAAGTATAAGATGAATAAATAACATGCTGAAATTAACTTGATCTTGCTGAAATGTACTTGCTCTTGCTGAAATAAGAGAAAGAAGATTGAGAGTAGGCTCACAAATTCAAAGGTGCTCCAATTTCTCTCACAACCGGATGATGAAGCGCAAAGACTAACAATGCGCTTTGCAAAGAAGAACAATGCCCACTGCATATTCACATAGTGCCTCTCTGCCTTTGTTTTTGTGGAGGACTCCATGGTGCTTTGAGAAGCCCCGGAGCGTCTTTCATCAACAACATCCTCAGGTTTTTTCCTAAGCATGGAAATAATTGACTTGGCTGCAACTGTTTGACTCTTCTTGCCATGGATTTTGGAAGCAAAAGCTTTCTTGGCATGCTTGGCTGCTGTCCCTGAACTTGGTCTTGTAGTGGAGCATTCAACTGTTGCTGCATCTACCTCCACTACAACATCATCATCATCTGGCAGTCCTGGGTTTCTCCTGTTCTTTTCCAAATATTGTAATATCTCCCTCCTAAGTTGTGTGGTAACATTTGGACAGCCTGTTGCATCCCCACCGATGCCAGCAAGATGCTCTTTGTGCCTCTTGATCCCTCCATTAGTTATCTTGCCGCAAAGATTGCATACAACAGTATTGGAGTTACCAGGTGTCTTCATATACCCATACTTCCATCCTGGATCATTTGACCTCCGTGGCCTGCGTTCTGGATCTTTCATTGGATCATAAGCATCACCTTCCCCATCAGCTGCTGCATTTGTGGCCATTGTGACACTGCAAAGTGCAAATAAAAGAGTCATGAACAAACAGCCATACAAAGTCGCAAACTAGCAGGCTAGCAGCCTCAGTATTATAGTACTAGCTAGGAGACTAACAGAGCACTGTTATATAGTACTCTAATTAGTTAGCATAAAGAAGAAAGGAACATCCAGTAACCTAGTATTCTAATGATCTAATCAGCTAAAAGGGGACCATCAGCAACTATTTTAATCAACTCAGCTTGCCTCCACATGCATGTGCCTCCAAATACTCGTAGCTAGCATCCAAAATCCAGCAGCAAGCTCAGATCCAATTTTTTTAATCAGCTAAAGTAGCTAACCTCCAAGGCCAACAACCAGCTACTACTACTATACAACATGAGGACATTAGCAGCAGCACCACGGGCATACACAAACAGAGCAAGCCAAAACAAGAACAGGAACATGGGAGGCGGAGAGAAGAGAGATGGATGGGGAAGAAAGAGGAGCCGTACCTTGCAGCCCTGCTTGCAGAAGCTTCCCAGGTAGGAGGAGAGGCTGCCCTGAGAGGAGGAAGCTGGGGGAGGAGCAAGCTCGTCCAGATCTGGCGGAGGAGCAAGTTCTTCCGCCTGGGAGGAGAGAGCTCCTCTCTCTCTCTCTCAATCAATCGAAATCTGACTGGTTCTGCTCCTCTCTCTCTTCCCCTCTCTTTTCCCTTGCTCTGCGCGCCTTATTTCCCTTCCTTCCCGCCCCAATTTCTGTTTCCCGCTAGAACTGGAAGATGCTCATCTGTTCCCGCTCAACCTGCACATGCTCTGTCATGAGCGTCCAAAACAGCCCAGAGCGACGCCTTATCCGCCTAACAGACGCTTTGGACGCTTCAGAAGTCTAAAGCGGACGCCTTAGACAAGAGACAAAGGCGGTCACGACGCCTTGCCATCTCTGGGCGCTCTGACGCTTATGCGTCGGCTATGCGACGACTATGCGACGCCTTTAAAACCATGGATTAGAGGGACTCATAATTCTGTACAAACAGTAGAAGAAGCTCTTCTGTAAGATTAGAGGGACTCATGATTATGTCCAAATAGTAGAAGAAGCTCTTCCTTTTACCAAAAAATCACAAACCTCTGAGGCCATTAAGTTTGTGTATATCTCTACAGCAGAGGAACCACACATTTGTTGGTTGACATTATCTTTGTCAATATCTATGATGCTTAAACCAGCATAGTTTTTCTTCATCTTACCAAGAAACAAATCTGTAGACATAAATAGAGAAGAGCAAATGTGGAGAACTACCTTGCTGCCTTGGTGGTGCTTGACGAGGAGGGAGGCAGTTGATACGACCTGACAAACCGGTAGTACTGATAATCTAGCAATATAAGAAATAAGCACCATGTGAGCAACAAATTGATAAAAATATTCGGCAGTACAAATGGCAACGTATTTTCTTATGCTTTGATAAGCAGGTACCAAGTGCATATAACACTTTTATTTGAACTTGAAGCTAGCAACAAATTGATAGCCAGCACACAGAGTTGAAGCGGAAGCTGGGAAACATATAGGGAACCTGAAACTTATAACACATAGAAAACAGGAACCGAACCTGACAGCCAAGCACACACATATTTCTGAATCAAATCTAGTCATGGACGGTCCTCATCTCTGGCGCACGAACCAAACTGTACAAAAACGAATCGGACGACCCAAGTGAAAATAAATTTATCAGCACAACCTTCCAAATACCAGTTAACTGCATTGTGCTGTTTGAACATAGGGATTCAGATTTTCTCGAAAAATAGGGATCTAGAATGTAGAAGAAAAGAAAGATGAATCTGGTACTCTGAAAATTTGGATATCTCAAACTGATAGACGATAGATGCAATTTTACACTTGTTTTGAGTTATGCAGGGGATGTTTTGGTTGAAATTATAGGCCTAGCAGCTTGGCAGAGTAAGAGTATAGCTAAGGGAAACAAATACATAAGTCCCCATGGACATAGGTTACAATTTTTTCTCATTGCCTAATTCATCCAACACTATTAATAGATGATTCAGTGCCACTAATATATGGTTCATTGCGCTACCGAGGGAGGAAAATAGCAATACAACTATACAAAATGAACACATGTATATTTCACTATGAACAAAGCTTGTTTGCTTGTGGCATGAACATAACTTTGATTAAGAATCTGAACTGTTCTCCTGCGAACTTGTAAATCTATTTAAAGCAACTGCAACATTATACATTGCCATGAGAAACACCATGATGGCAATCCAAAATTCCAGATGCAGACCCTATTGGTGGATAAAAATGGAAAATAATGAGGTTAATGATCACAGAGAAGTGAAACAGAAAATACAATGAGGGCAATGACCATAAACACAAGGAAAAGCTTGTAAGTATTCTCTTAAGAAAAAAAAGTAAAGCCTATGGTTGGTGTACTGCTGGAGAGAGGAGAGGATATCAAATAGGATAACTTTGAAAATATAATAAGTAAATTCACCACAGAATAAAAGGGAAAAGGATTAATTCTCAACTCATCCTCTACAACATCCTGTGCAGCAAGATTAAGGAAAATGCACGGACATAGAAACATGAAATCAGTCTAGCAATCTCCCGACTATCTAAACCAACCATAGTGGCAGAATAGAAATTAAATTAGGTGCAAATGATAGGAAGGAGGAGCTCATGCAAAGAGGTGCAGCCAGAAGCATGATGCGTCTCGATGTTGGCTGCCAAGTGACATCTCAATCTTAGTAAAAAAGAATCACAACCTATGATTAAAAAAGAAAGAAGAAAAGCATAAACGAACATTTTAGTCAAAAAGATAAGATGGAACCGAAGAAAAAAGAAATTCATCTTCTTTCAATTGCAAAGCTGAGAGGAATTTTCTTTCAATTGCACACTGCCAACGCTCTGCAATCACAGCTCATCAATCGGCGACTTCTCATCAGCATTTCAGGGGAAACAGTGATCATAGATTTCAGCCCAAAACAGCCCTGAAAATTTCAACAAAACCAAAGTTAGCTCACCCCACATGCAAACCAACGATAGAAATCAGAAATAGATAGATCAAAGAACGAACTGAAGAGGAAAAGAGAAGAAAAAGAAACAGAAAGAATCTCACCATGAGAGGAAAGAGCAGTCCGATACTCCGATCAATCCTAGGCTGATAATATGTTGACAACTCTTCATCTGCCATTTGCTGTTTGGGAAGAAGACTCAACTTCGCATGCCTGCAGAGTAGCGAATACAGAGCAAATGTCCCATCAGCTTGTTAGATATCCTATCTCCGTATAAGCCTTGTCGAAAATCTGTATGATGTAAAGTAGGTTATTAGCTGCTTTAATGTACTTCTAAAGAGAATTTTTCACTATTATTTTGGAGCACTCTTTCCTTCAACATCAAACATTTTAAGAAGAATAGAGCACAATAGGAAAGCACGCCATACGACTGTATTTATTGGCCCATTATAAGCAAGTTCTTGGACAACACGATAGGAACATAAGTTTTGTAGTGGACCGGTATATTAGTGGCACTGAATCATCAAATAGCAATTATCAGTCATGTATCCAATTACTTTTAATACTGAAATGTGTTGTATCACAAGATAACTATAAAATAGATGCATGGGCATAAAACAATAACCATTTTAATCTAGAACAAATGAGAAGGTTCAGTCGGTGAGCTACAAAGAGCATAAGCATATAAGAGAGCAAATTCCTGTACAAACACAAATAAAGCACCAGTCCACGAGATGACAACAATAGACCAGGAGGAACAAACAAATCATACACAAAGATCACACATGTGTTGAACGGTCCTGAAATAAGCAACTTACGAAAAGAAGAATAGAGCCAATAAGGGAACCGCGCACGAATAGTGACTGCTCAAGCCCAAGGAAGTAGAGAAAAAGTGCATATAAAGTAAAAGAAAGCAGGTCACACAGTCCGAAATAGAACAACTAAATTTCTCAGACAACAGAGGGGCGCATACACAAAACTTATAAAATCGCTGGCTTGCAACTACTAAGAGGAATGAAATTTACAATCAAAACCATCAGTTAGTCAACCTGATAATTATTTGCTTGCATTAAAACCTTGGTCTACTGTGACACCGGATGGACAAGTATCATGCAGTTCCAACCCATCAAAATCATGTATGTCTGAAAAGGAGGCAAAAGAGATAAGCAGAAATGCTATATAGAAAATAGTATCGATTGTGTTAATCTGAAGCACTGCCCACAAAAAGCTGAGTATAAATTATATGGCATAGCTCGGTGTAATAATAAATCAAAAGCATCAGTAGAATAAGATATACTCCAAGCTAAATACTCCAAGTTATTCTGGAGTACCATGCTTACACACACAGTTTCTGTGCTAAATACTCCAACTCTAAGCACGTAATACTCACAAGCGTATGTTTTGTTCTAAAACTGAAATTGAAATTCAGTCAACAGTGTCTGCACCATAGTGGAACTAACAATGAAACAAGCATAATAAATAATACTATTGTGTCGCTAAGGAAAAGAACATATATCTTGCATCCTAGCCTACATGTGTATAGTAAAACACCTCCAATTTATTTGATGATAAGAGAAAAGGAGGCTCACCTGATTGATATGGCCACATTTCTTCTTGGGGAAATTTGTGGTCTTGAGCGGCTGACATGAATAGCACCTACAATACAAAATGGTGAAAAAGGTTAGCAACATCACAAGCAAGAAATTCCTATTTACAACTGATCGCCTAATCAAAGGTAGTGCACAGATTGATTAAGCATATTCGCTACCAGATAGTAGTAATGTAAGCAAGCACATGAGCGACAGTTTACGAAAGAATCAGCACACTTCTTGCAGGCAGTGTGTTCTTCAAATTAGCAGCTTGGAAATCTAGCTATTTTCACATAGCTGACTTTCACATAGCTAACTCAGTATTTCGGTAAGAAAACCATAAAATACATGTAACCAGTCTGAGAGATTACCTCTCAACATACTCCTTGAGATGTTCCTTTGCTTGAACAAGTTTCGATAGTAGGCGGCGGTCGTCGAGGTCTCTATCCACGCTTTTCTTGTTGATGTCTAAAAAAGCACAAAGCTATCAAGTGAGAAGTAAAGTCAGTACCTATCTTTATATTAGCAAAGGAACGATTAAGAGTATACTTCATTCTGAGATCATCCCCAAACAAAGTCTAAACGGCTCAAGTGCTTTACTGAAATGTTTGTTGGACATTTTCCAAAAACCAAAATGCACATGAGTATATGCTATGAGTATATGCTAGAGTGTCTTATGTTTTTCAACAATTACCCTGCATGTTAGCAGTTCTCTATTGAGCAGCATGGGAAAAAGTTAGACAGCCCTGGTGCAAAGTAACTAAGCTAGCTGCATATGTTCTTTTTCTGCATATGACACATTCAGATAAGCAAACCGGAATGAGCCATCATACCTTCAGGAGCCGACGTGAGGTGCCATTGCCTTGCAGGTCACGACCACCTGATTAGTTGCAGTCAGAACCATACACCACTCAATCACCTCTGCCTCACTGCTGCAGTCACCCACAATACCCATCAGAATCGCACCGAAAATTTTAACATTTGTCGCTATGCTGTAAAAGGGATAAAAAACATGAGTTTCCAAAAAGTCGCGAGTGTAGCACGAGCAAATCAATTTTTTTACAGGCACACCTTCTTTCCTTAAACTGACTTCTTGCCTAAACCACAAATTGAATGCAGCTTCCTGAATGTTCGTCAACTTGGGCTTCCACCAGATAATTTTTTCACTTGCATAGCATAAAATGTGTGCTTGCACATGAAAATAAGACATAAATAATGAATTTCAAGTGTATATGAAGTATATCATAGCTGTAAAGCACAACCAGGAAGAAAAACCTGAGTGTTTAAAATCTAGGCAGATGGTTTATTTAAGGATATTTATTAGCTTCAAACGAATTCTGAACCAATTCTGTCAGTGGCGCAGCAGGTTATTCTGTACATTGAGCAGTACCTGAATTCTTTTGCCATCTGCAGAATATGTTGTAGTGTCAGCGTAATTGATGAATGAAAAAAGGAAAAAAAACCTTATTATAGTGTTGAGAACCCTATTAGAGTTATTAAACTGAAAAATGCAACGCGTTTTTGAAAGAGCCTATTGTAAACACTATACCATCATCGATATATAAAATGAGCAAATTCAACTTTTGTATCAATCTTTGTGTAGATTCATAGCTATAGTCACCAAAATATTTTTGTATCAATCTTTGTACAGATTCTGAATTTGTATAGAACCAAAAAATTATGCAAGATATATAATAAGAACTAAATCTATGGAAGCAGTATACTTGTAAAACATAGTGTTCTGTACATGCAAGATTTGATTTTTCTCAAGTCACTACTATCAAATATATGCTTTTTATGCTTTGTATCACTAAAACATTGTGTTTATTTCTTCTGAGGAAATAACAAGAGAAAATATAACACCTAATCAAGGCTCTAACAAATATCTACGAACATACATAATCTGTTATTTGATCCCGTGGCGGAAAAACACTAACGAAAAACAATGAGGTAGCATCTGAATTGTCTCACCTAATCAACATGATAGCGAGGAGCAGCCGCTGCATCTCTTCTTAACGACAGCAAGAAAGGAGGTCAGGAGAAGGACCTCCGAGCAATAAGCTCATTTGATGAGAAGTCACATATGCGCTTCTCTTGGGCATGCTTTAGGATAGTCTTCAATAATTCTTGAATTGGTCATTCAGAAGTAGGAACTGATGATACACAAGTAGGAAGTTGAGACTTGAGTGTTATACTTTAAGAATTACCTCACATTGCTACTGCATGTCAGGCTAACATATGGTACAACTAAATAAAATTACGAAGATAGCAACATACCTATTGAGAAGACACATAAAGAATGATGACACAGCTCCTTGGTAAATGGAATGTCCGAGAGATAATTTATGAGAAACTGTGACAATATGAATCAGAAACATCTTGATCTCCTTCAATACCTGAACTGTAACTTCAAAATTTCAAAAAGCTAAACAAACTACTTGAGCTTGTTATAATTGACTGCAGATAAATTTGAGAAAAAGAAATTACCTCAATTACATAGATTTATCCTCCCTGTCAATCTGAGTGTATTTTCATTGAACACCTTGTAGGCCTAGAAAAAAACCTGCACAAACAAAGATAAGAAAGCTCGGGAATTAAATTTGTACTACAGCGGAAGGTGTTCGGCCAAGTGCCAAACATATCAAAAGAAAGTGAATTCCCTGTGGAATTACCGATAAAAACTTCTTCGAACAACAAGTTGGACGTACCTACACTAATTATTCCAACTATCAACTGAACATATCTACACTGACTGCAGTGGCACATGTTCTTGAAGGAATATAGGGCCAGTGGCACTGGCCAGTGTTAAGCCTAGATACAGCGAGGAAAATAACCATGGGCGTTCGCCGTGAATAAATTTCCACGCCCAGGTTTTCAAGCAAAAAAGGATACAAGATTCAGGAAATAAAATCTTATGAATCAATTCGAACGTACACGAACTTTTTTAACGGGTAAATTTATTCTAGAAATCATGAATTCGAATCTACAACTACAAATTGTAATTGTGGAGGGTCCCTTTTGGACAAGCAGTAGCAAGCACCCAACAGCGCAGCAAACTGAGCATAAACCAAAGCGTTACCCATGCGAAGAGAGAGGCGAACCTGAAGGAACCTCAGCTCCGGGCTGCCACTGCCGCTTAACTGTACTGAAATAAGTTGTTTGCTCGTGTACACCTTCCATAGTAAGATCAAAGGAAAAGATCATCAATGAGCCTCTGAAAAGCCATTCAACAATATATTCTTCCATCGGAACAACGGCGAACTCACCTTAGCCCTGTGCACCAGCCACCATGAATTCCATGGCAAAGTAGATCGAAGGAAATAAGAGCTTCCATGTTGTACAGAGCTGCAGAAAAAATATCAAATTTGAACTGAGAGATTGAAACCTGAAATCCAGTAACCTAGCGTATATGCAGCTTGTAAATTTGATTGTTATCATAACCACACTAACAAAAAAGCAATGAGATAAGAACTTATTTCATAATCAGGTAGTTGTCTCTTGCAAGCAAAACAAATAAATATTTGCACTATGCATCTCTTGATAGCAGGCCAAAGTCGACATAACGTGGGAGCCTTATTTTAAGTAAATGTAATTACTTTGCCTGCTGTAGCAAACATAGTATTACGTGGGGACACTGTGCATCTCTTAGCGCTCCAACCCCTTCATTAGCTCTGATTTCCCCCTGAATTAATGTATGCACTAACTAAATAGTGTATGAATATTAAAACTTTTGTTAGCTACACAAAGAAAATGCACGGACACAATAGGAAATTAATGTAATTAAGGAGGAAGGCGACAAGAATTAGTAAAAGCAGTACCTATTGCCAAGCAGTTGGTGGAGCTGGATGATTGATTGCTCTCCCTCGTCGGAGAAGTTGCCGCCCTTATGTCCGGCCGCAGCTCTTCCAGCAGCGCAGCAGACCTGAAACGCAGACAAAGAATAGATCTTAATTAACCCCTGCATCCGGCCGCTGCGCCATGCGCGCACGAGAATACATCTAAGAAGGGTGGGGTCGCACTCACCGGCATGCTGGGCAGCGCGCCAGTTGCCGTGGCTGAAGGTCTCTGGATGTGGGCGACGAGGGTCTTGACCTCCTCCGGCGTGCACGGACCCCTCTTGAGCCCATCTCGACCGCCCACCACCGGGACGCGCTTCTGCAGGGCCGTCAACCTCCACGGCAGCCCTGCCCTGACCTAGTTTTGCAAAAGAAAAAAACGAGATTCAAGGGACGAACCTGGCATGGCCGCTGCCGTCCAGGCCGCCGTCCTCCTCGCCGGCCTCGTCCCGCCAGGCCGCCGTCCGAGGATACAGGAGTCAAGGCCGCCGGCCGTGCCGTCCAGCTGCGCCGTCATCCACGGCCACACCCAGGCGCTGCTGCTCTGCCGTCCGCGCGCCGTCGGGTCGTCCTCATCAGGTGCGGCGGCAAACAGGGGAGGAGGAGGTGAGGGAAGCGGAGGAGAGGTAGGGGAGGGGCGGCGGCGGGCGTGGCAGGGGGAGGAGGAGAAAGGCACGGGAGGAGAGGGATTGGGGGAGGAGAGACGAGAGCGGATTGGGCTAGGGTTTCCCGGGCTCCGGTTTTGTCTGGCGCGGAGGGGCGCGTGAACCCGGGCTCCGCTGCGGCCTGCGGGGCGCGGAGGGGCGCATGAATAGCGCAAATGGCGCATCCAACGGTCACCGATGAAACAGCGATGCGTTTTTACCAGATCGGACGAACCAGATTAATTGGGGTGACGTGGATGGGGGCAAACATGGGGCTCAGGCTTCAGCTTTTATAGAAGTAATACCGGTTATTCCTAGCCGAAATTCATATTCTTCCGTATTTCTATGTGCGTTCTGATTTGTGTCTCCATTAAGTAGTAGTTGCTGATCGATCTCAGATCTTTCGGTACTTCACACATCCATAGAGAATGCATGGCGTCGATTCCAGTTGAGCGTTGAACTCCGTTTCAAAGATGATCCCTTCATCTTGATCTAGATAGAGGAAATGGCTAGCTAGTAGCTTACCAGGAGAGGGGGAGAGAAACCAGAAAGCCAAGCAGGATCCGATGTGTCTATATGTTATTGGGTAATGATCATCAATCGGTAGGGCCACTGCTTGTCTTGATCCAGAAGAACAATACCATGGGACACCCTATAGTGCCTAGTTCTACACGTACCAAATGCCCCTACCAAAACTAAACACCCGTGCATAAAATCCAGGGTCAATAATCTTGGTCTCTTTGGTTTCCAACCCATAAACCAAAATATTTGTTAGCCTATGGCATTCTGCTCTTGTTTTGTCCGGTATCAATATCCCGGCACGTCTAGACGCAACCCGACCGCTCATTTTGGTGGATCGTGTTCAGCTTGTGAACCGCGGCATATTAATGTACTGGTGGATAAAAATGTTGATTGTTGATCGAACGTTGGAGTCTAAGGTATATGTGTGAATATGTTTCATTTCTAAGGCGATAATCACCACTCCCTCCGTCCCTATATAGGTGGTGCACACGTTTTTTGAGTTTCAAGTTTGATCATCAATTTGATCAACTAAATATGAATCACATGTCAAAATTATATCACTGAATTTGTATTCAAATAAATTTTCTAATGGTATAATTTTTATAACAAGTCAAACATATATTATTGGTCAAATTAACGATCGAAGTTAAACACAAAACTAAGGTGTCACATGCATTAAGATGGGGCAAGTATAAACTATCATGTACTTAATCCTGTTTAGTACAACCCAACAGTGGGCATCTGTTGGTTGCAAAGCAAATGGAAGCCTACCATTTTTCACCAAATTTTTGGTAGGAACAATGTTCATGATCTAAATGACCCGAACATACTAAAGTTTTGGTAGAGCTAGTTGGAGCTTAAATCAAATGTACAATGCATGTTATTTAATTTCTTCTAACTAGATGTACCTTGCGACTATGGGAATCAACTAATATTTGAGTAACCACATCTTCTCTACAAGTCGTTTGTTCATAAATAGTGCCCGGAGTATTAAAAAAGTGACCTTCGAAAACATTATTAGCAAACTTGGTTGATGCCAAACATGTATTCATACTTTGGTAAACGACACTTATGAGGCAAAAAGCACTTGAGTGAACGAACTATTATCTTCTTACCACAATACACCATGTAAGCCATAAAATTTGGGTCTCCATATATGATTGTACCATAGTGTTGTTGTCTAAAGATTGATAGACGATTCATAGAAACAAGGAAAAATATGTAAGACAAAGCGATCGTGGACTTATACAAGAAACTTGTACCTGCTACTCCCTTCGTTTCTAAATGTAAGATGTTTTAGGTGTTCCACATTTTGTCTAGATGCATACTAAAATGAGTAAATATACACACTAAAACATGTTTAGATACATTTGTATACATGTGAATGTGAATAAAAGCTAAAACATCTTATATTTAGGAACGGAGGGAGTATGCGTTTTCTCTTACGCGTTTTACAAAAATTCCGCGAATCAACTCAACGTGGCTTAATCGTGAATTAAGTTTTTTTCCAAGAACAAAAAAGCATGGTGAACAGTTTTGAATTAATATTGTGACATACTCTCTCCGTTAGTAAATGTAAGATGGTTTCGCATTTTTTGTCCCACTTAAACCTTGCACTAACATATGTCCAGATACATGTGGGAATAAAGTCTAAAACATCTTATATTTAGAAACAGAGTGAGTAGCACATTAGATAATAATGAATGTTGTAGTTTTGTTTTTCTGCAGAGAAACGACCACGTTAAAAGTTTAGAAAATTGGTAATGCATTCAACAAATTTTGGTGGCACGCCGCATAAACAAGAGGAAATATCCCGTGTGCATGTAGCATTTTCGGGAACAAATACGACTATGCATTTAGAGTTTGAAAGCATGTTACCCACGTGGCTGTTGAAATCCACTGCGAGATGCGTCTTTTGTCTGGTCCCGGACCCAAGGCCCTACTTCCCTTCACGTCCATCAGTCGCCAGGTCACCTGTGGCCATCTTGGCCGTCCATTTCTGGATCGGTGACCAACGACTGTCCCGTTCCGAGTATTGTTTTGCAACGATTTTTCTCTTCTCTCCGCCTGAAGTGGCTGAAAATTGACCACGGCACTATGTTTCGTCAGAAAATCGATGAAAAAGAAGATCTTTTGTGTTGCTTGTCGAGCTTGTCTTTCAGTTGTATTTTTTCTTCTGTTGAATAGGATGGATTTTTCTCCTATAAAAGTTGGCAAACTTAAACCAAAAAATCAATTGTGTTTTTTCTTCTGTTGCTAAATAAACGTCTCAACCTACAGTGTTTCTCCATTGACTTTGAGAGATCCCAGCGAATGATTTTCTTGTTTGATAAATCAAGTGAACGATCGATGCAAGAACCATTAATAATCATTCATCATACTTCTACAGCTCTACAACAACATTGCAGAGGAGGCAGGAGTCGGCAGCGGCGCTAGGGGCGAATGGACGGCGGCCAGTCGCCGCGGCCTCAGCAGCCCCGCCGCGCGCCGGAGCGGGAGGGGAGCCACAACTACGACATCGAGCGCATGGACGGCGCCGGAGACGGGGAGTGGTGGCAGAACGCCTCGTCGGAGGCGCTGCTCCGCTACGACGACCGCCAACGGAGCGCGCTCGAGCCCCCGCTGCTGCGGAAGCGCGCCGTCAACAACACCTCCCAGATCGCCGTCGTCGGCGCCAACGTCTGCCCCATCGAGAGCCTGGACTACGAGTACGCCGCCCTCTAAATCCCCTTCTTAATTTGCTGTTGCAGGTGCACCATCCTTATTTATTTTTTGGTTACTCTGATATTTGTAATTCGAAGTAAAGTGCTATTCTTGAGCATGTATAGTTCTGCACACAGAGTAGCAGCAGTCGGCTCTTTCCTGTAATTGTTTTTTGTTGATTTGATGACCACGTGCATCAATCGATGTAGAGTCCAGGGCACTCTCCTTTTTGGGGGAAAATAACAATGTTGGTTCATTATTTATATAGAAAAATAACATATAGCAGTAAAAATGCAATAGCAAACAACCAAGAATTGAAATCTGCTAATATGCACATATGGCAGTTTACCCTGTGGCATGCAGGAGTTGTTAGCCGATTGTTGAGTTCTAGAGATTGAATTCGTAGATGCAAAAAATTCACAACTTTCATACATCCACACTGGACATTATGGTCAGTTTTGTTAAATCGCTGAATATTTCCATGTTTCAGAGTTGTAGAGAATAATTTTTTCAAGCAAGACTGGCGGTCGAGAAAGAAGAAGCAGATATTTCAATACATTGTTATGAAGTGGACTCTGGTGCTTCTTATCGGTCTGTTGACTGGACTTGTCGGCTTCTTCAATAACCTTGCGGTTGAAAACATTGCTGGATTAAAATTGCTTTTCACGAGTGAACTTATGCTCAAGGAAAGGTGAAGTTTCACTTTATGGCGTTTGTTATTTCATTCATTGCCTTACCTCCTGCGAATGGCCCATAACTTCCAGAGATGGAGATTTATGTTAATTATTATACTATGAGACATTTCATGTCCTAATTCTTGGATTGTTACTGAGTTCATGAAAGCGATCATTAAGTTTCTTTTCTTACAAGCTGTAAGATGCGATTCAATTTTTTTTTAAAGTTTTTACATCTGGCTTAGACTTGTGGAAATATTTGAAGTAATCAATAGTGTCATGCTTCCGGTGCAGGTATTTTGTTGCATTTTTGGCATATGGAGGTTCCAATCTAGTCTTGGCAGCAGCTGCTGCAGCATTATGTGCTTACATTGCACCTGCAGCTGCTGGATCTGGAATCCCAGAAGTTAAAGCATATCTTAACGGAGTTGATGCTTATTCTATATTGGCTCCTAGTACACTCTTTGTGAAGGTGAGTTATAACTTACAGACAGATTGATACACTAGTATCAAGTATGTTACTCTCTTACTTTTCGAGCATTCTTCAGTATAGTATCACTAAGCTCAACTATTGTCAACATCTTACGGTGATTCATGACCTGAAATCAGAAATCTAAAGAGCTTCCAGTAATAGCAAAGGCTTCTCTTGTAGACAATCTAAATACTCGTGAATACAAATGAAGCTTCACTTACTGCAGGGCAGTTTTAATTATTTATGTTTGAATAAAAGTAGTAAAATACTCTATGGAGTTTACGACTCAAAAATCCATCAGCTGTGATATGCTGTGAGGAGAAATCAGTGTGACACCCTGTGACATTTTATTAGCCGGCAAACTTTACAGTGGTGGTAGTACGGACCTCTACCAGTAACCACGGCTAACTGTCAGAGTGTAGCATTAGTGCAATGCGCCTTTAATTGTTTGATAGTAACCTAGTACCTTGTAAACAGTACCCTTCATAAAAAAATATGCAGAAGGTGCTGTGTTAGAGAATTTTCTAATGGATATGATTCTTTATATACTGAAAATGTGGGGATGATCTTATCTGCATTTGGCAAATCATTCTGCACTAACAGATGAAACATGTTCTACCAGAGCCGTACTGTGCATTCTAGTCTTCTACATTGTGGCAAACCTTTTTTTCTGAAGTCGTCTACTGGTTTGTAGATATTTGGTTCATACTTGGAGTTTCAGCTGGATTTGTACTTGGTAAGGAAGGTCCAATGGTACATACAGGGGCATGCATTGCCAACTTACTTGGTCAGGGAGGTTCCCGCAAGTACCATCTTACATGCAATTGGCTAAGATATTTCAAGAACGACAGGGATAGGCGTGATTTGATTACATGTGGGTGCGCCGCTGGAGTGGCAGCTGCCTTCCGTGCACCTGTAGGCGGTGTCCTGTTTGCTCTTGAGGAAGCAGCATCATGGTAGCATCTCTTTCCTGGCAAATTATATATATATATTTTTTTTGGCATTCATTTCTCTATCCAGTTTCTGCAAATCATAGCTGGAAGAGCAGTGAGCCAGCATCCATATTTTATTATCTGTATATAGGACGCGAATTTGGTACGTCCAGACATGGGGGCGGACGCTATCATATCCGTCTGAGTGCTTTGAGATTGGTGCTTCCATTCTCCATTTAGGATTTCACAAAACAATTTCTCTCTCATACCTAGTATTCATAGGTGTGCAAGATGGGTCTAAAATGTTTGAATTGTTTCCTCATTTGGTTTGGTAGGAGGGGAAGTTTGAATTTTTGCACCTGAAAATAGCCATGGTAACACTTTTACTGTAGCAACGCAGGTGGGCCGACAGCAGGCTGTTCTGCTATCTCCCAGATAGGCCTGTCCACTTTAATTTGAATTTTGATGCTATTTTGGGCACTGTGACTGTAGCAACCCATGGTCTCACCGGAGTCCAGAACGGCGCAGGAACGGGAGCAGAGAGAGGGGCAGCTCGCCGAGGAGTCCAAATCGAGCACGAGCAGGAACAAATCCTCGCCCCACATCCGCACCTTCGCCTCGGCCAGCTCTCTGCCTATCTCTCCTCCCCATTGACGACGAGCTCGGACCTCGAAAGCGATGAGCTCCAACGGCAGGTCGTCGGCGCGTTCGACGAGGCGGCGCTGCAGCTCGTCGACGTGCATCCGCACGGCCGCGTCCGCGGCGGCGCCGTCATCGGTGTCGGGGTCCCGCAGGACGAGATGATGCACCATATCGGCCGTGATGATGCACCATATCCGCGGCGGAGCAAGAGCAATTCGACCGCGCGGTGGCCTCGCGCCGGTAGAAGAGGAGAAAGGCCGGAGCAGTGTCCTCGCTCCGGTAGGGGATGAGCAGGGGCAGCGCTGGTCCTCGCGCCGGCGGGACGGAGCATGGGCAGCGGTGGTGGACTGGCTCCTGTCGACGCAGGTTGGGAAGGCACAGGGGCGGCGCTCGGGGGCGGGGCGCGCCATGGAAGGAGGCCCACACCGCGAGCAGCACCCGGCCACCACGCCACGATGGACCAGTATGCCCAGCGGAGATGCAGCGCATCCTGGCTGGCCCTTCCCAGCTCCGATGCGTGCGGCTGTTGCTTGTATCCACAGCTCCACATCGGTAGGGCGGCAGCGGCGTGGGGATAGAACGACGGCGGTGCGGCTTCGATCTGTGAGAGGATGCATGCGGGGAGGCCGGAGTGGATCCCCTGTCGGAGACCGTGACGGCATGATCGGAACGGAGGTGGAGGGCGGGTGCGGTGACGGGAGGGTGGAGGGCGGCGGTGCGGGGATGGGTGGATGGAGGAGGAACAAGGTATGGGGAGGGAGATGGGTCTGCCTGTGTCGCATCCCGTGAGGCATGTGCGTCTGTCGTTGTACTGTAGCTGACACTGTAGCGACGCAGACACGACTGTAGCAAATTGCCCGAAATGGTAATTTGTAAGAAATCGTTATATAGAGGAAATGGAGAGAAAACTTACCTAAATTGCGGATCTCAAAGGATCAGACGGTGGAGAAAGTGTCTTCTGCAAATCATAACTGGAAGAGCAGTGAGCCAGCATCCATATTTTATTATCTGTATATATATATATAACCTTGTCATCTTCAAAATGCTAGTTTTATTTACAAAAAATGTTAAATTGCTAGCCATGATAATACAAGTTAACCTTTTTTTTTCTCAACCTCATTTTACAGGTGGCGCAGCGCTCTTTTATGGAGAGCATTCTTTACAACTGCTGTTGTTGCTGTGGTGTTGAAGGCCTTGATCGAGTTCTGTCGCAGTGGAAAATGTGGTCTGTTTGGGCAAGGTGGATTGATTATGTTTGATCTCAGTTCAACTGTTGCGACCTACAGTGGTTCGGATCTAATTGCAATAATTATCCTTGGAATAATTGGTGGCATCTTCGGAGGCATCTTCAACTTTCTCTTGGATAAAATTCTCCGTGCTTACAGTTTTATCAATGAGTGAGTGTTGAGTATGAAGTGTTAATGAATGTGCTTGCAACGCTTTTCTGTTTGCTTTGCCTATTTTAAGATGTGATATCATCCTCATTTTTTCTTCCTGCAGGAGAGGTGCTCCATCCAAGATCCTTCTCACTGTAATCATATCAGTTATCACATCAATGTGCTCCTATGGCCTCCCTTGGCTTGCTGCGTGCACTCAGTGCCCTGTGGATGCCGTGGAGCAGTGTCCCACCATTGGTCGCTCTGGCAACTTCAAGAACTTTCAGTGCCCACCAGGGTATTACAATGGTCTTGCATCACTATTCTTCAACACGAACGATGATGCCATACGCAATCTTTTCAGCAATGGAACTGAGGCTGAATTCCACATGTCTAGTCTTTTCATCTTCTTCATCGCCATTTATTGCCTTGGACTTTTGACTTACGGAATTGCCGTCCCATCTGGTCTCTTTATCCCTGTTATTCTTGCTGGAGCCACATACGGAAGAATAGTGGGTACGCTTTTGGGATCCATATCCAATCTTGATCCTGGCCTTTTTGCACTTCTTGGTGCAGCTTCATTTCTCGGTGGAACAATGAGAATGACTGTGTCAGTCTGTGTGATCCTCCTAGAGCTCACCAATGATCTGCAATGCTCCCTTTGGTCATGCTTGTTCTTCTCATATCCAAGACCATAGCAGATACCTTTAACAAAGGGGTTTATGATCAGATAGTGGTAATGAAAGGCTTGCCGTTCATGGAGGCTTATGCTGAACCATACATGAGGCACTTGGTGGCTGGTGATGTTGTGTCTGGCCCACTGATAACCTTTTCAGGCGTCGAGAAGGTAGGGGACATTGTTACCGCGCTGAGGGTCACAGGTCACAATGGATTTCCAGTGGTTGATGAGCCACCTCTAACAGAATCGCCTGAGTTGGTTGGTCTTGTCATCAGGTCACACCTATTGGTTTTGCTGAAAGGCAAGATGTTCATGAAGGAACCGGTGAAACCCAGTGACAGCTTTGTTCTGGACGGATTTGGCGCCTTCGATTTTGCCAAGGCAGGGTCAGGGAAGGGTTTGAAAATTGAAGAGTTACATTTCACAGATGAGGAGATGCAAATGTATGTGGACCTCCATTCGATTGCAAACACCTCGCCTTATACGGTGGTTGAGACAATGTCACTAGCAAAAGCTGCTATCCTATTCCGAGAACTAGGATTGAGGCATCTATTGGTTGTGCCAAAGAAGCCAAACGTAAGCCCCTCCTCCCTTGCATTCTCAAGATGTTTTGATATGCATGCTGAATCGTGCATAAATCATTTCTCTGCTTGGAGCCACTAATTATCCTACATGATATGGACTGTAGAATCTTGCCGTATGTAGCACTGCAAGTTGTAGGCATCGCGTCTCGTTACTTATTCCACGCATGGCATCTCTTATGCACAGAATTTTAATATGATTCCATACCAATTATTTTCACTGGTCTCACAAACCGTAACTCGTAGGCGTAGCATTCTTTATGGACTAATTCCCTTTTTATGTGTAAAAGTTGTCCACTGCTGACGACACATTCCTTTTCTTTTGAATGCAGAGACCTCCCATTGTTGGAATTCTCACAAGGCATGATTTTGTGGAGGAACATATCCACGGGCTGTTCCCAAATCTCAATCCTCGCAATTTCCACTCTGCCTCAATGGGAGGTTGACTGTGAAAAGTTTTTTGTTGCTTCATTTTTACAGAAATCCTACGAGTGTTGGTGGTATGTAAATTACAAAACTGTACACGATGTTTTTTGGGAGAGAGCTTTTATCTTCTGTACATCAATCACATATGCTCCTTTGCACCAATAGGCTGCATGGTTAGTCCAGATGCCTATTGTGAGCATATGAAAGGAATCGCTCTGTGAACTGTAGAGTAAACATTCAGAACTCTTGAATTTGAAATATAAGCATACATTGTATGGCATGTTTGAGAAATGAAACTGAGTGGCTTATTCAGAGTAGACGTCTGACACTTTAAATAAGGGGTTGTCATTTGCAAATATTTTCCTGGCCTCTTTAGTCTTTGCCTTTGGATAGTTCTGTGCCATTCACATTTGTAGCACATTGTAGTAATAGATATGATTTGTTGTGAGTAAAAGCCACTGACTTTTGATCAGACCCAAGTGTCATCTGTGAAGACTGAAGTTATATATTGACATACTGGTGGCATCTGTCTCTGTGTCTGTGTTTCATACTAAACGCAAGGGATGTCTATGGTTGCAGCCACATGCCCCCTACAAACAATGCTTACGGATGTGGTCACAATGCAATGATTCTGCCCCTTCCGATTCCAGCATGTGGTCTTACTCTTTCCTTGTAGTAGTACCCCCTCCGAATATAAGATGTTTTAGTTGTTACACAGGTTGTCATTCGTATCAAAAAGAGTGGACATGTACACTAAAACATGTCTAGATATATATGTGTACATGTGAATGTGACAAAAGTCTAAAACATCTAATATTGTAGAACAGATGGAGTATTTCTTTTTGTGTGGCATGCATGCGTGCCAAGAACAGCACTTGTGCAGTGCATGCTCAGACATATGCTGGCCCCGCAAAATATCATCCTCATGCTCATCGTCATCTTGTGTTTGACGAAGCCTTTTGGTTTTTTTTTCTGTTTGCATATTATGTGCTGAGTTTGCAGCAGAAATTGGTGTTGCTGTACACGTAAATAGTACTGACAGTCCGAGCTGAGTTTACATTGCCTTATGATTGATTTGTAGGACATATAATACTCCCTCCGATCCATATTAGTGGGCATAGATTTGTCTAAATTCATATGTATCTAGTCTAAATACTTAACTAGATACATGTGTATCTAGACAAAGTTGTGCCCACTAATATGGATCGGAGGTAGTATATTTATGAGGCAAAAACGTAAGTAGCACTGACAGTGTGACATAGGGCACGGCTTCGTGTTGTTCTTTAACTAATACACACGAACAATTGATTAATGTGTTTTGTTGGACTAAAGTAAGAAACATGGTCTTTAGCTCAACTAGTTAAGGGCCCTCTTTTCTTTGGATTTCACAATGCGGTGAATTTTTATCTGGAATTGATTACTCAAATAATCTTCAGTTTATAAGTACTCCTTCCCTCCAACAATCCACAATATATGTCGTAAATAAAATAAAAAAATCCACATCATAATTGTAGTCGGCAAAGCAGGGTCTCTATTCTACCTAAATGAAAAACTACCTACCGAAGGCAAATAAATAATCTTTTAGTGCCCTCTTTTCTCGCCTTTTAATGTCGTTATGCGTGCAGCATCTCTGGGCAGTAGTACTCTGCTTCTCAAAACCATGTGAGGCGACACCTTGGTAGAGACATGCCTGCTGAAAAACAGCTAGTCCATTTCTTATTCAGACGTTGAAACAAATATTGCTACTCAGCTTAAAGGCTGGACACTGGACATTCAATCAGAAATTTTGGTTTTATCAAACCTAATAACAATTTTTTTGACGAAAATGCAGTCGGAGCTGCTTTTTTAGAAAAAAAAGGTAGGAACTACGAAAAAAGAGCTGCTTTTTCATTGATCATAGAAGGAGTGTACAGAGTACAAAGCCGTAGGGCAAAAAGAAAAAAGAGCTAGGAACTACGACACGAGCTACACAGCAAGGAGCTAAGCTAAACAGCGTGATGAAATCAGTCAGACTCCCTTGGTCTGTTTAGTAGTGCTAGGGTTCTTGTTCTTCCCGGCAAGTGCCACTGGTTGGCCTCCTGCAATATTGAGGTCATGATCTCCTGGAGCTGAGTGGCGCGGCGGTTGAAGATCCGCGCATTGCGTTCTTTCCAAACCGTCCACCATGTCAGCTGGGTTAGCGCCGTCCAGCCCTTGCGCAGAGGTTTTGGCAGCATCACACGGCATTCAGACAGCCACACGGCAAGCGTCTGTTCCTGCCGCGGCAGGAAGCAGGGAGGAAGTTGTGCCGCTTGAAGAATGTTGCCCCAAAGCTGCAGCGTCAGGGGGCAGGACGCGAGCATATGAGATGCAGTTTCATCAGCCGAGAGGCAAAGAGGGCAGACATCGTTGTGCGGCCATCCTCTCTTGGCCAGCACATCAGCTGAAATAGTTAGCAGCCAGCTACTGTGACTTATCGTATCTTCTGCTTGTTTTTATAATCTGAAGCGGCATTATTTCTTTTCTGAGAATCAATATGAGCTATCTTGGAATGATGTGGTGAATAAGATTTCGTGTGTTATAGGGTAGGGCCTTTATCCCACCTCAAAATCGAACGTGGTATTTCTTTTTTCAAAAGGCACAAGACATAGTGTGATTTAGAAGCAACATTTTAAAATGAATCCACTAGTTTGTAATTTTTGATGCTACACTTTCACAATATGGAAGATTTTATCTCTCCTACATAATGTTTCTCTGACAGTTCGTTGTGAAGGAATACCTGAACTAATCAATGTGTTTCATCTTCCTTCTTTTCCACATCAGCAAAACGCTACCATGTCAAGCTCTTAATAAGGAGTGACGTCTAATCTTGGAGATCTTCCGAACACCATGAAATGTGTCACTAACATGTGTGTCCTGAGTTCCACGTACCATTGTCGCACTCGATAGTATTCTTATTTTCAATTTATATATATTTCTTTGGTTCCGATTTTCTCAGTAAACCATATGATTGCATCTCTACTGTTTTTGCGATTCTGGAGAATAAAAATTGAGGATATGCACTTACCAAGATCCATAAGTTATACATTTATAAAACAAGGGTCAACTCGAAATCTTAAAAGTGTGCTTAGGTCAAATGGTGAGATCTAAAGCAAGTTCCTACACAGTGCCCCACTTTTTTTCCTTTTCAATGGAGCAACTTTACCTCCGCTCATCCAGTATTCTTTGGTGCAGGCTTGTCATGTTGGCTCCCTTTTGAGATCATATCAAAAAGTTTCAAAAGGTTAACTCCTCCTCTTTGGATTATATCTGTGGCTGCTTGCTACTGAGTAGAAAATAAACAACCCATATCAAGTGGGAAAATGCACACATCAACCTGATCGCCTAGACATCAACCGAATCTAATCCGACTATTCTTGGTTTTATAGAAAGGGAAAGCCTGCACAAGATATAATGTTGAAGGTTAATCAAAAGAAAATGAATTCTAGATGAAAGTGTGATCTGAAATGGCGTCCCTACCATCGATAGTGACTCCGAGATGACTTAGGTCAAAACAATTATCTGTGATGGTTAGCTTTACATAAGTCCCCTTCTTGTTTTTCTTTTGACGAGAAGTCTCACAACACAGATTATTTTTAACAATGCACCCTGAAAAGGTGTATTAATTATAAAGAAGAAATGCCTAGACGTTCGTACATCGCCTCACATTGCTAGTGAAGAGAGAGGTAAGACTATTTCAGATCTCTACTAAACGGGTGAGAATAGTAGTAGTTCACGCGCATTTCTCTTATGTCGTCCGCCTCGCGATGCCATACATCATACGGGCAACATGTTTCACGAATCTACCTTGAGTTAGAAATCAGTTTGATGGAAAAGTAAATTTTGCTTGGTGCACCAACTGTGTGTAAGTGTCAAATAGACATGTGCATTTTGATACATGCCCTGCTTCTTCCACCGCGTGACTTGAGTTTTCTGCCTGTTCACATGCTACAAACAAAAGAACATAACAGACAGATCCAGTACAAATGACCCACTCTATGTCTTATCACTACAAGTCCTTTAGATTTGTTGTTTTCATGCTTACTCGTCCCTGTGAGCGCGTGCACGACTGTCCGGAGGAGCGGACCTCTAAAACCATGTGTTTTGAGATCCTACATCGGGAGAGTCCTTGCTTCTGTTCTACTACATCTGCGCCGACGGTTCGACTATTTTCTCTCCGGCACACGACTACATCACCTTCACCACCACCATGTCCGACAACGACAACATTTTGTCCATATGAATATCCGCTAGATATGTCTAATTTATTGTAAATTTACTAGTGCATCTGTTACACTAATTAAGATAGTTCGAAAGTTGCTTAATATTCGAGGAGCACACGCGGGGATGACCCGGACGGCTCCTAATTAAACCGGTGTCATGTCAAGCAATCTCCACTAGTCACATGGCCAAGCGATTGCCGGCAACCAATCTACAAAAGAGAGAAAGATTTCTTCCTCTTTTTGATATTGATATCGATGCATCATGATTCATGCATATCCATCCGATCTTCGGCACAGAAGGACACCAAAGAAAAGAGAAGAAAAGCATGACATCATCCTGAAAAAATAATGGAAAGCAATCTCGCGAGAGGGATCGGGATTCGCCTCCGACAAGCAAATCCGGAGGAAAGCATTTCCCCGACCCTGCCACCCCAACTCCGGCCCACCGCACGCGCACGGGCCCCGCCGGTCCGCCCCTCTTCCTCTACCTCCGACCAGACCGAGACATCTTCGCACGTCTCGAGTTCTCTTTCCTTTTCGTCATCATCGAGTAGCTTATTAGAGAGCGCCCGCCGTTGTTTGCCGATCACCGTCGCGCGCCTTCTTGGTTTTTACGGAGTACAAGTTAGAATATACCATAACATACAGAGGAGGGGTGAAGCGCGCGCGCGCCGCCGCCGTTACACGCACTCGCAGTACACAGTAGGGGCGAGCGAGGATGGGAGCAGCGGCAGGATGTGAAGGTGATGAGGCGGTGAGGGTGCTGGTGGTGGACGACTCCCCCGTCGACCGGAAGGTAATGGAGCTGCTCCTCCGGAACCACAGGGGCGGCGCCGCGGCATTCCACGGTCAGCCTACTTCTTCATTCATTAGTAATCTTTGTTGTTTTGCCGGGAGTTGTGACATGATTAGCGTTGCTTCTTCATTCATTAGTTACCGCGGTGGACAGCGGCAAGAAGGCGATGGAGCTCCTCGGGCTGAATAATGCGCAGAGGAGCATCGACATGGTGCTCACTGACTATTGCATGCCGGAGATGACCGGCTACGACCTTCTAAAAGCAATCAAGGTAAGTACGTCATGATTTCAGTTATGCTTTTTTGTTTCAAGGACGGATGCATGCATTCAATCCTCTGGGACTAACTCCATGACCACAACTGTTTGAACACCGTCAGGCGCTGGGGTCTCCCAACTC
Source organism: Poa pratensis (assembly GCA_947311845.1). Lineage (NCBI taxonomy): Eukaryota > Viridiplantae > Streptophyta > Magnoliopsida > Poales > Poaceae > Poa > Poa pratensis. Next base: position 3,584,600 of record CAMZMU010000011.1, on the reverse strand, counting down.
GATTCCGGTGGTTGTCATGTCGTCCGAGAACGAGCCCCAGCGGATCAGCAGGTTCGAGTTCTTCGCCTTTTTGTTTTGTTTTGTTTTGGCCCACATATCATTTTGTGCAAAGAAGATGCCGCCATGAAAAGCTGCTTTTGCCATCTGCCTACTACTCTGCATGTCTCAAGGCTTTATTTAAACCAAACTCTTCCACGAGAAGAAACGAAAAGCTAATTTTACGCATTAGAAATCATACTGCTAATTAGTTAAGCTCTCCTCTTTGACAAAAACAAACAAACAGCTGCTTAACGGCGGGAGCTGAAGATTTCATCGTGAAGCCTCTGAGGACGAAGGACGTGCAGCGCCTGCGGAACTGCTCCACCGTCAGGCCGAGCACCGAGGACGCCGTCCCCGATGATATACGCCGCAGCAAGAGGAACGACGCTCCACCGCCGCGTCCGTACACGGCCGCCAAGAAGGCCACCTCGGAGCAGAGGCCAAACCAGCTGGCAGGATTAGCCATGGCATCCAACATCGACCTGTCGCACTACCTGCAGTTCCTCTTCAAGTTTATCCTGCTCGCCTACGCGGTGCTCTGCCTCGCCGAGCTCCTCCAAAGATTGTCCAATGGCTGCTTCCTCTCCCTATGGTAAATACATTTTCACGGTGATCCAGTGTGTAAAACAAGGTTGCAGACTCTACGCATGGCTCAAGCATCAGGAGCTTAGTTCAATGTTTCAACATCCATGGTGCTCTTCTAGCCGCTAGGTAGGTTAGTTGATTATTAGTTCGTGGTCAGATTGCCTGGGTTCGAGTTGAGTAGCAGGCAGGCACCGTTCTTCCTGACTCATCAGGGGCAGCCAATAGTGTATTCGCTCATGGAAGAACCAACGAAGATATCCTGTGTAGTACTGCAGTAGTTTGCATGATGTGAGTGGGTATCTGATGTCGCTTTTAATCAAGATCTCGATATGATACGCTGATGCATGCAACTACTGCATGTGCACAGGCGAAGCTTCTCCCCTGCGTGTCTGTTTGTTTGTTCGTTCGGTACGGTGGGTGGAACCCAAAAGTTAACCTGTTAAATATATTGGGAAATATTTAACATTGTTTTTTGCTACATTGTTGTGGGCTTGTGGCTTAGGAGCACGGTAGAATCACAAGCCATGGTAATACGAATTCAAGGCAGCTCCAATGGGCCAACCCAAAACGGACACGAAACATGTTCCTTTCGGTCCGTTTGGGTGGCCACATGGATAGGCGTCCGGTCTTTCAACGCGGTGACCCCGCTTTTTGATCATTTGATATTTTTGCCATTCTATACGATCTTCATTGGAATAAATGAAATATTGCAAACGATTAAACAAATAAATCACACTTACAACCAAATAAATAAAACTGACATAGTTTACAACCGAATGAATTTAAAATTCTAGCAAATAAATTGGAAGAAAGTAAGAAGATAGAACTGTTGGTTTCCTACATGAGTACATACATGCTCAACAAAATCATTTCCAAGCTGAAAGTGAGTTGCCCGATCACACATTTCTTGATGAAATTGGAGAAACTATTCAAATGTTACCGCTCCACACTCGGGCTCAACCAACTCACCATGGTACTTCCACTCTTGGTTATAGATTGTATCATCACGCTCATTCTCAACGATCATGTTGTGCATAATTACACAACAAGTTATTGATTCCCACATAGTTCCAACGCTCCATATTCTATAAGAGTGACGAACAATAGCAAAACGAGATTGGAGCACACCAAAAATCCGCTCCACATCCTTCTTAGCGCTCTCTTGTTCGTCTTTAGAAAATCTAGACCTATTCTCGCCTTCGGATTGGAGATTCTCTTCACAAATATAGACCACAGAGGATAGATACCATCAACTAGATAGTATCCCTTCGTGTATGTGTGGCCATTGATCTCAAAGTTGACCTCTAGGGAATTGCCATCCAAAAGCCTAGAGAACACCGGAGAGTGCTTCACGTTGATGTCATTGTGAGAATCTGCCATGCCAAAAAAAGTGTGTTAAATCTAGATATCTTGTGATGTCACAGCTGCAAGTATGACTGCGTGCTCTCCAACATGTCCCTCATATTGCCCCTGCCAAGCAAATGGACAGTTCTTCCACTCCTAGTGCTTACAATCTATGTTTCCAATTAAGCATCCCAGGAAACCCTCTCGACGCATAGATCGATAACAATCGGGCTACATCCGCTGCATTTTGTTTCTCTAAAGTACTCCGGCCCAAACACCTGAACCACAACTTTGCACAACGTGTACATTGACTCAAGACATGTGGACTCACTCATGCACATAAACTCATCAACAGGATCACCGACAGCTCCAATATGCAAGCATCCAAATAGATGCAGTGTATTTCTGATAAGATGAGCTTCCTCCCAATGTGTTCATTGGCGAGAAGTGTAGCAACCAATGCATCACTTTCATCTTTGGATGATGATGAACAAATGATATTATGGTAAAAAAGCCTCATACGAACTATCCACCATGATCTTTTGAAGTAGTGATGAATTCATACCTCACAACCAGGTCGGGCAAACGGCCAAACACGTTGTATGCAGCGTCGGTCGTGGGCGTGGACGAATCTCGGGCGGTGAAGAACCCCTGTCCTGGTCGGTTCCGGGAGCAGGTCATCGATCTCGACGTCCTCCGGCGGTGGCGGTGGTGTGGCGAGGACGACGACCCGAGGTTGAAGGGGACGTGGGCTGCGAGGCTAGAGCTACTATGGCAGCGACAAGAAGCGGAAACAACTCTGGCGATGCTGGCGTCAGCGGCGGGTGTGGGGTGTGGTGGGGGAACCAGTGGTGGCATGCAGGGGTGGTGAAGATGTCGGAAGCAGCGTAGATGACATATAGCTAGGTTGGAATGGTAGTCGGTGGGAGGAGTACTATCCATTGGGGTACCGACAAGCGGGTCAGGGAGGACAATAGGAGGACACATGAACGCAAACCTAACCCAAAATTAGGTTGGAAATAAGTCTAAATGGACAACACAACGGACATTGTTCCATTTGTGTCGCCGAGTTGGGACGTGATTTCTATCCGCGCAAACAGAAATGGATGTGGGCGGACAAAATGCATCGCCCCGATGAAGTTGCCCTAATGGCCACCACAAGAGAGAACCTCTGGCCACTACAAGCCAATGGTACTACTATTGAACAACGATCCTCTGTCCTGCAAAATACGAACATATTTAGTAATAACAACCTTTAAATAATACCATGATACGTTAGCGAGTATATGGATTTCTCCTTTTTTTCCTTTATATGCATCTCGGTTTTGATTTAAATTTTGCATGGTAGTCCATACAATCAATTACTGAAAAGTCGTTTTGGAAGATGGGTTCTATGGAGCCATTTAAAAAAATCGACATTTGAAAGTTTCGAAAAATCCTAAATGTTGACAATGATATTCTATGGTCCTCTAAAATCTCAACATGAAATAGTTTTCATTCTGTCCTACAGAAAAATGACAAATCCTCACAAATCTTAAGGTTTTCAAAATTGTACTGATCACTAAATCGGATCCAGATTTTTGTCTTTTTACATAGCCATTTCACAGTTCACACTAGATTTTTGGGCAGTCATCATTATTTACGTTTTAGATTTTTGTCAAAACATTTTAAAACTTACAAGTATCTTTTCAAATTGTCAAAAAAAGGGCTTCATCCTCCATGGAGTCCGTCCTCCAAAACTAACGCACTCATATAATCATCCACTATCTATATAATATCATGAATCATGATGCCATTTAGAGGTTTGTATCATGAGATATTTTCTCGTTGTACAAGCTGGAGCCGATTGGTGCCACTATTGGCTGGAGTAGCATATATAAGTCTCATATTTAAACCGTGAGTGATCCTAAGGTCGAGAGTTCGAGCCTCTCTCACCCAAACGGCCAAACCAATGTGTGGCATCGTAATGATGAAACGCTCGGTGTCGTCACGCCTCCATCTGAAACATTGGGTGAAATTGAGCAAATCTGAACCTTGCCTCTTTTTTTTGTTCGTTTGATAATCTCGATCCCAGCTTTTCTTTCGTTTGACTCGCTGGTTGCAATTTTGTATGCTTTTATTTTGATCTGTAGTTGATTCACTGACGTCACGATGCTTCTAGGTTGGAACTATGTTTGTGTGTCATAGTATCGATCCATGCAGTTCGCCAGTTCCACTTGAACTTCCACTTGAACTGAGAAGTCGGATTGTCTAACTACACTGTTGAATGATATGGTGCTCTCTCTGGGAGTTAATGGCACTCGCGGTCACACAACTCGACGTCAATGTGCATTTAAGTCACACTTCTCTAGAACGTGATTATTTGGTCACACAACTCGACAAGTGCGTGCACGCAAGTCACTGACCCCACTTGTCAGTCCGTTTTGGACGGTAATTTTTCAGAAAACCCCCTGGAGTAATATTAATTTTACAAAATGGTTCCCCTGGAGGACCATTTTGTAAAATTAGAAGGACCATTTTGTAAAATTAGGAGGACCATTTTGTAAAATTAGAAGGACCATTTTGTAAAATTAGGAGGACCATTTTGTAAAATTAATATTACTCCAGGGGGTTTTCTGAAAATTTACCGTTCAAAACGGACTGACAAGTGGGGTCAGTGAGCTGCGTGGACGCACTTGTCGAGTTGTGTGACCAAATAATCACGTTCTGGAGAAGTGTGACTTAACTGCACATCGACGACGAGTTGCGTGACCGCTGGTGCCATTAACTCTCTCTCTGGGCTCTTGCTGTAAGAAGGGCTTTGGTTTCGCTGCTGAGCTAGTACTGCAATTTCACTATCCAATACCGTAAGTACAGACAGTGAACCGGCACACGTGATCTGATTCAATGGTTGGGAATGCATCATAATGTATTTGTCAATTGCATTTGTAAAGATGTCAGACACATACTCCACCCTCGACGCCGACGAGGAGTCCGGACTCCTCTCGCTCTGAACAGTGAACACTATGCTTTTCTTTCTGCAAATGTCAAATGATATTATTAAACTGAAGTCTGAAGAGGTAGCAGTCAGCTATGACAAACTGACAGTGATAAATTGTTGCAAATGTTACTTCGTTTTACTATAAGAAGTTATTTCGTTTTGATAGCACAGCACAACGCCACAAAGGGGTGTTGGCGCAGTTGGCAAGTGCGTATGTCTCATAGCTAAACCGTGAGTGATCCTTATGAATCGAGCAAATCTGAACTTTGTCACCTCTTTTTTTTTTATTGGTTCGAATTATGTCTTGCATTGCTGAATTTAGGGCCATATTCCGTACGTCGATCCTGGGTTTGAACTTCCCGGTTTTCAGTTTCTCCTGTCTCCGTTTCGACATCGGTGGTTGAATTCAGTAACGCCCTTGCCGTCCTGTGAGTATGGTGAAGGAACTTGAGCCTTTGCTGCGTGTGTTCAGCATTGACGGCTCTAGTCTCTACTGCATCTTGGCGAGCGAGGCAGTTTGATTACACAAATTTGGGGAAATGGATATTGCTCTTGAAGTCTAACATGAGGTGATCTAGCTGCAGGCTTAACACTCTTCCTATCCTATGAATCAAAGGAGCCCTCAAGTATATGTCATGCAAGTAACCAAGAACTGAATATGATCAGAGAATTATTGCATTCGGATGGGGGATGCCGGCTTAACAATGCACCCTGAACTCTCACACTTGTACGTGATCTCTGAACCCGGTTTCTCTGAATTCTCACAACTAGGCGCTCAGCTCAAGTAATCTGGACCGCTGGTTTCCGGTCCAACGGACAGGATCTCGCTCTTCGGCGCCGCGCAGTTTCAACCGCTAGCGGCCGCTGCTGCTGCGCCATCCTCTCCCCCTGCTCCTCCTCCGACGACCTCCCACATTCGGCCCATCGCCTCCGCTCGTCCTACGCAGGCAGCGCCGCCTCTCCGCCGCGTCCTCACAACTCGCCGACCCGCTCTTCGCCCCAGCATCCTCCCTCCTTATGTTAACGCGTGCCCTTTGTGACTGTGACTGCCGTAACCGTGGACTGGCGGGATTCGTTGCAGGGGCAGAGGTGAAGGAGGCGATGGCGGGCTGCAAGCACAAGGCCACCGAGGTAGCCCACGCGTAGGTACTACCAGTCCCCCGATTGTCATCGCTTACTGCGTGAATTTACTCTGCTGTACACCCGTTGCCGAAATTAGATGCAAGAGTTCATTTCATGAGTTTTAGAAGCTGAATCACCTTATAGTACGGACTGTCAATGCTGTGTTAGTGATATGATGTACAGTAACTGCTTACAGCGCTGGAACTGGGAAGTAAAATGATTCATGTGGATTACCGCGATAGATGGCACATCTCCTTTTCGGAAAATGGCCGTCGATCGGCATGAGGTATGCATTTGAAGCAACTGCAGGAAGCATAATTATTTTTGCTGGTCTGATTGTGGACTGCCAAATGTGGCTTGTTTTCCCTCTAGAAATGAGAGAAATAAATTGAAACGTCGAACAAACAATGCTTGTAGCAAATGCTTAGATAAGTTCACCCTGATTCTTGGTCCAACTGTATCTAGTGTGAGTCTTGTGACATTGCACTCTGACATTAGCATTTAGAGCAAGAAAAGAGGGACATTTCTATATTCTCATGAAATCGTATTATTTGTTCTTTTTTTTGAATGTCTAGCCTGCATAAATTCATTGGAAGAATTCGAACAACAACCGATACACAGGCAAGAACTGCCAGAGAAAAAGATCCATCACAACAGCACACACCGCTGAACCACCACGACGGCCACCACTACTCACCAGCACCGACAACACCGGCGAAGGAGAAGAAACGGCGCCGCACACCACACTGGAAGAAGGAACGCCCCCACTCTTGTAGAATCCGCATGAGCCGCCCGCCGTAAGACGCCGGAACTTGAGACGATGAACGAACCTCGGCCAAGACGCTCCAACCACCAAAACCAGCGCGCCAACTCCCCCGTACTGGATCCCACTCCGACCGATGAAGCTCCTTGAAAAGATCGTATGGCCACCTAGAGGGGGGGGGGGGGGGTGAATAGGTGCTACTCCAATTTTTTAATTCTTTTTCGATTAAGGCTTGACACAAAGGTAAATTCTCTAGATATGCAACTAAGATGAATTTACCTATATGACAAGTTAAGTCTAAACAAGATAAGATATAAGTAGTAAACAACAAGAAAGGAGTAACCGATCGAGAAGCACGCGGAGACAAGGATATATTCCCGAGTTCCTCCTTTTTAGGGGAGTACGTCTCGTTGGAGGGGTGTGAGTTTCAAACTCAAGATGCCACAAATGGCCTCACCCTATTCTCCGATGAACCTCGCACAAAAGCTCGGTCCACCTTCCACTATCGGAGACCTTCAAGGCGGAATCCGGAGCCCTTACAACAAGCTTGGAGCACAACCCACAAAAGGATTGGGAGCTCCCAAGCACCACAGCTTCACTACACAAAAGTAGCAAGCAAGTAAGTACAACAAGATGCCTAGGTTTTCCTAGTGGAAACCCTAGGCTCAAATCCCTCAAGTGAATGAGGGGGAAATAACAAACGCTTCGGTGGAGTTGTAGATCCGGGCCTTCTCCTTCAATCCTCCAAGTATGAGTGAGTTTGGGTGGAGGGATTGGGAGATTTAATGATTCATGAGCTTGCAACAATGGTGTTCTTCATTTGGGGGCGAGCTACACAGCTGGAGGTAGGTGGAGGGGTATTTATACCCCTCCAGGAAATGTAGCCGTTGCAGCTCCAGGAGGCCGGATAATCCGGTATAAGTGAGAGCCGGATATTCCGGCAAGGCCGGATATTCCAGCCAGGATAAAATATCCGTTCACAAATATCCGGTCCACTCCAGTGGCTCGCGCCTTCGACGCGCAATTCTTCCTTAGCGAAAATCCCATGGCCAGTTGATGGGAGGCCGGATATTCCGGCCCTCGTAGAATATCCGGCCCAAAATATCCGGCCGAGTCCAGTGGCTCGCGCCTTTAGTCCTTAGCCGAATTCTCGATTGGCCAGCCTTGAGGGCCGGATATTCCGGTCTGGGCACGACCCGGATTATCCAGCACCTGGGAACTTTTCGCCTTTTTGGCTAAGATGCAAATGATCTTTTCACAACTTAAAACCTGCATCACTTGACGACATATTAAATGACTCACTAGTGTTGTTGCCTAACACACAAAACCTAAAGGGATTAGTAAATGTTCTTTCAATCTCCCCCTTTTTGGTGTTAGATGACAACACTAGGATTTGCAATAAAATTCCACAACTAGATCATGTTTTTCAACAAAGAATGGAAAGAACTCCCCCTAAATGTGTGCATATAATTAGTTTGCCTTGAAATGCAAATACACACATATAGGGAGGAACAATTTCCAACACATGATATAGATCACAATAGATGTGCAACAAGAGACAAATCATACACTAGGTTGAGACTTGAGATGAAGATCATACCTTGTGCATATAGATGAAAGATAGTAATCCATAGAGATCGCACAATAATGTAGTCTCAACCATACATAATTAGCAAACCATATGTCTCTCGCATAACACATAAACATCACAACCACATAGTTCAACACTCTCAAATAGCAAATAAGTTCGACAACGAGATAAAAAGGACACAAGCGCAATAAGAAAGATAAACGCATATGCTTGTGCCCAAACCCATGCAAATCCCACGGAGATAAACGCATATGCTTGTGCCCAAACCCATGCAAATCCCACGGAGAACCTACTAGAACTACTTCTCCCCCTTTGGCATCGAAACGCCAAAAAGGGAAAAGAGCGATGCTACGTCCCATAGAGATCACTCCTCAGCATCATTGTCCTCAACCTCATCATCATTGTCCTCATCCTCATCATCATTGTCCTCAGAAGCGTGTCTTCCCCAGATTCATCTTCCTCGTCACAAGCACGAGCATAAGCAGAAGAGGACTCGAGAAGATGCTTCTCCATTTGAACCCATGGAGTCCGAGCTCCGGCATTCCATTGTGCATAAGAGAGAGGGTCGGACACGGGAGGGTCATCTGGCAAGCTAGGGAGTCTCTTGAGAATTTCCTGCCTCTCACAATGCATCATATTGACCATGGCGGAGATCAGCATTCATGCACAGCACATACTTCTGAAACCAGTTCATCTTTTTCGCGACAGGGGGTGCAACAAAAGCGGGGGCTGCGGGACGGGACCGACCACTCTTGCGAGCATCCCTCAGTATCTCATCAGCAGCAGGAACAGTGGGGCAGCAGGACGCTTGGCATATTTCTTGACATAGACCTTCTTGTAGATGTGGTCTTCACAATCATCATCACTGAGGTCAAGTTCCAAGGTCTTCTGGATGAGTTTCATTATGTATGGAGCATACGGGATGGAATAACGACCTAGCATAGCATCATACATCTCATGATAGATGTAGTCCATGACATCCACCTGGAAGTTCTTGTTTGGCTCTTCATTTTGATCAATTTCATGAGCAAGGCACAATAAGTTGACAAGAGCAGAACGGATGGCATCATTGTTTCCTCCACTTGGCGCAATGTTGTGCCTGAAGATGGTGACTAGTTGGTCATAGAGAGGAAGCAGCCCAGTTTTGAACCCAATAATGCCATCACTGTCATAGAGAGGTGCCAATGCGTTCTTGTTGGGCTCCTCAGCAGTGTGGAGACGAATGCCGGCAGGAGTGCGTCCCTTGTAAGTGTATCCAAGAGCAGTAGCAAAGTCATAAAAGGTGGCTGTACACTGAGTAGACCCGGACATCCACTTGAGGGTCTTCGAGGAATCGGCCTTCATCACAAGGGTTGCAAAGAACTGCTGAACAAGAGCCACACTGTAGTCACACTTAAGCTCCATGAGGCGAACCAGTCCCAGTTTTTCAATCACGTTTGCAGCTTGATCATAGGCAGGCTTGGACTGAAGAGCAGAAAGCTTGATAGGCTGCATAGGGCGAAGAGGGTGTGACATGGTGAGGTAAACATCCCTATGGATGAAGAGTTGCTCCATGCACCAAAAACTGTTATCTTCGATCTCTTCATCTCTTGGAGTGAGGTACCAATCCCCTTGTCGAATTTTGATATAGTCAGCACGGGGCATAGTCTTGTAGTTGGGCCTTTGAGCTTTGCCCTTTCTATTGCTAGAGGCGGAGGCTTTGGGGACTGCTTTTGCTGCAGCGTCTTCCTTCATCTTGCGCACTGCCTCGCTCTTACGCTGCCTTAAAGCGGTCTCGTCAACAAGCTTGCCCGAGGCGGGGTCTTTGCGAAAGTACCGAGGACGAGGTCTTTTGGGTCGGGAGCCGAGCTACCTGTGAACAAAAGCAATAGGAGGGTAGCATGGAGATAAGCACACACACAAGCCTCAGAAAAAAATACTACACACATTAGAGAAGCAACCCAAAATTGATGCAACTTAGTCCTATGAAAAAGAAGCAAAACTGTGCAGAAAAGTTCAGACCGGAATATCCGGCCTGGAAGCACCGGAAAATCCGGCCTGACCAAAACTGCACAGGAGAGCTTCAATCTGAGGTCTAAAAGTAGATCGACGCTACGGGTTGCTAAGCTAAGGTATCTAGTAAGCAGGGAATACCAAGGGGAACCAACTACTCCAAGATTTCAAGCAAAAATAACTCCACATTGCATCCTAGGGCAAGGCACCCAAGATTCAAGAAAAAAGGAGTTACCCGCATCCATGAGCGGAACTTCTTGGAGGAGAAGGAGCCCGGGGCGATGGAGCACCAGATCCGGCCGGGGCCAGCGAATCCGGCGGTGGAACTTGCCCGGGAGGGCACGGGGACGGCAGGCGGCGACGGAGAGGGGAGAGAGAGGCTCGGGGGTGGAAGAAGGGTTCGAATGAGCCCTTCACCCCGATATCTCCCTAATAAAAAAAGTCAAACCGCCAGGACCGGATATTCCGGTCAGAACTTAGACCGGATAATCCGGCCCACTGAATTTCTGTGAAAACACAGAAAATTCAGGCCTGCTGAGCCCTTACGTTCCAAATAACAACAACAAGACTTGTGTGCAAGATAGAAAGGTTCTTTGATAAGATAGGCTTGGGATTTAGAGAGCCAAACTGAAAATGGTACTTCACACTCATTCTTGCAAGAATCAAACAAGGAAATGCCAAGTTGAGTGTGTTTTCCATGAAACCGACAAAAAGGCAAAAACTCCAAATGATTTGCAAATAAGACCTAAATAAGAACCAACTCTTCAAAAGAAGAGGGCGGTGGCCAAGGCCACCATGTATGAGTTTGTGGTGTGACACCGCGAAGATGTATCTTGGGTTCACGGCCACTACTCGTCATTTAAGCTCACAATTCATGAAATGAAAATATAGAGACAAAATGATTTCTTACTATCGGCATAATGGGGGGAGGGATAGTCCAATGGATTAGGACCGCACTCCCCCTATGTCCATGCCTACATCCAAACCAAATTACTATTGTCTAATATGGGTAGGTATGCAAGAAGTCCACTAAGTCCAATTGCTTATGTCCACCACATTTAGTTCTCCTCTCAACTCCTTGAATCTTGCTTCACCAAGAGGCTTTGTGAACATATCGGCGAGTTGATGCTTGGTGTTGACATACTTGATTGTAATATCACCCTTCTCAACATGATCTCGTATAAAATGATACGGATCTCAATATGCTTGGTCTTCCCATGAAGTACCGGATTGTGAGCAATTTTGATGGCACTTTCATTGTCACATAAAAGAGGCACTTTGTCACAAATGACACCATAATCCTTTAAAGTTTGCCTCATCCATAATAATTGTGCACAACAACTTCCGGCGGCAATGTATTCGGCTTCGGTGGAGGACGAGGCCACACAATTTTGCTTCTTGGAAGACCAACTCACAAGAGACCTACCAAGGAATTGGCAAGTACCCGAAGTTGATTTTCTATCCATTTTGCAACCCGCCCAATCCGCATCCGAATAACCTACAAGATCAAAGCTTGTCCCATGGGGGTACCAAAGACCATAGTTAGGAGTATCTATCAAGTATCTTAGAATCCTTTTAACCGCGGTTTCATGACTTTCCTTAGGACTTGATTGGAATCTTGCACACATACCCACACTAAACATAATATCCGGTCTAGATGCACAAAGGTAAAGTAAAGATCCAATCATAGAACGATAAAGCTTGGGATCAACTTCCTTACCATCCGGATCTAAGTGTAGATCCGCCTTGGAGTCCATGGGAAACTTATATGGCTTGGCATTGTTCATATCAAATTTCTTGAGCATGTCTTGAATATACTTGGCTTGACATAAGAATGTTCCTTCTCTCCATTGGTGGATTTCAAAGCCAAGAAAATACTTCAATTCTCCCATCATGGACATCTCAAATTCCTTGGTCATTAGCTTAGAGAATTGATCACTAAATTCATGATTAGTAGAACCAAAGATAATATCATCAACATATATTTGGCATACGAAAAACTCTCCATTTATCCTTTTTGTAAAAAGGGTGGGATCGATTACCCCAATTTCAAAACCACGGTCTACTAAGAACTCCTTGAGATGATCATACCAAGCACGTGGAGCTTGCTTGAGCCCATAAAGAGCCTTATGTAGTAAGTAGACATGGTTAGGAAATTTAGGGTCTTCAAAACCCGGAGGTTGTTTCACATACACTAATTCATTTAGTGGACCATTTAGAAAAGCACTTTTAACATCCATTTGATATAAGGTAATGTTATGAGTAGATGCATAGGCAATTAATAAACGAATAGATTCAAGTCTAGCAACGGGGGCATAAGTTTCACCGTAGTCGACTCCTTCGATTTGGGTGTAGCCTTGTGCAACCAATCTTGCTTTGTTGCGAATGACTTGACCATGTGAGTCTTGCTTGTTCTTGAATATCCACTTGGTTCCAATGACATTATGTGATGTGTCTTTGGGTCTTTCAACTAATGACCATACTTTGTTGCGCTCGAAATTGTTCAATTCTTCATGCATGGCCGCAACCCAATCCATGTCTTCAAGAGCATCATATACCTTAGAGGTTCTAAGCTAGACAAACAAGAGACATGACCACAAAAGTTAGATAATTGATTACGTGTGGACACACCCTTATTAATACTCCCAAGGATATTCTCTTTGAAGTGTTGTAGATGATCCAATGTTGATGCACGCCGAATGACTCGGCGTTCTATAGCTTGACCAATTGTTTCACCAACACGAACATCTTCATCATTTCCTTCTTCTTGTTCATGGTCAACCCGAAGCGGAGTTCTTGGAGATGGGGGTTCATCATGTTCTTGTTCTCCACTAGAGTTGGGTGGGTCTTGACCATTATCTTGCTCATGTGGATGAATATCTTGATCTTGTTCTTGTATAGCTTGTTGATCAATTGTTGAGGTGGATGGTTCAACTGAGTAGAACTTGTTCCTTCTTCTTGAGTGTCAATAATAGGTTCTTCAATAGGAATAAGTTCCCCTATGCCCATAGTCTTATGGCTTGAGATGGAGGTACATCACCTACATCATCATGATCAATATGCTCCGCTTGGGAGCCATTATCCTCGACAAACTCCACATTCATAGATTCTTCAACACATCCGGTGGATATGTTGTAGACCCTATAAGTATGGGAGTTTGCGGCATATCCAACAAGAATACCATCAAAAGTTCTAGATGCAAATTTAGCAATTGGGCAACCTTTAATGTAAACATGGCATTTGCATCCAAATACGCGAAAGTAAGAGACATTTGGCTTTTTACCGGTAAGGAGTTCATATGGTGTCTTTTTCATGAGAGGACGAAAGAAGAGCCGGTTTGAGTAGTGGCAAGCGGTGTTGATGGCTTCGGCCCAAAAGTTGTATGGGGAATGAAATTCGGCCAACATAGTTCTTGCCATATCAATAAGAGTGCGGTTCTTCCTTTCGGCGACACCATTTTGTTGGGGAGTATAAGCAGCGGAATATTGGTGTTGAATGCCCTCCCCACTTAGGAAATCATCCATAGTGTAATTCTTGAACTCCGTACCATTGTCACTTCTTATTGCCAAAATCTTGGAGTCATATTGGCGTTGAACCAAGGTTGCAAAGTCAATGAATATCTTTTGAGTTTCACTCTTCCTCTTGATGTAGAAAGTCCAACAATATCTTGTATAATCATCCACAATCACCAAACAATATTTCTTGCCACCAAGACTCTCATATGTGGGAGGCCCAAAGAGATCCATATGAAGGAGCTCCAAAGGCTTCTTAGTGGAGATAATGCTCTTCTTGGGGTGATTCTTTTCATGCATCTTTCCGGCTATGCAAGCACTACAAGGACGATCTTTGGAAAAATTAACATCGGTTAGTCCTACCACGTGTCCACCCTTCACAAGAGTTTGCAAATTTCTCATACCGACATGGCCTAGCCGGCGATGCCAAAGCCAACCCTTGTCGGATTTAGCCATTAGACACGTGGCAATTTGAGTGGTCTCTTTCGAGAAATCGACCACATACAAACCGTTCACACGAAATCCAACAAAGGCTACTTTAAGAGATTGAGTGAAGAGGATGGTCACGTGGTGTTTATTAAAGATAACGGTGTAACCGACATTGCATAATTGACCAACGGAAAGTAAATTATATGAAAGGGATTCAACAAGAAGGACCTTCTCAATGGATAACTCCGGAGTGATCACTACCTTGCCATATCCCAATACCTTAAGTCTTGCATCGTTCCCGACGGTGACATGAGAGAATGTGAGTAATTGTTTCAATAGACCCTTTACTAATTCTTTGCTTCCGGTCATGTGAGATGAACACCCACTATCAATGAGCCATGAAGATCCACCGGAAGAAAAGTCCTACAAGAAATCAAGTCTTTGTTTTAGGTACCCATTGTGGAATGGGTCCTCTTTTGTTAGTCACAAGGGTCTTTGGAACCCAAATAGCATAGTGATAATCATCTCCATATGAAGTGCCAACATATTTAGCAAAAACACAACCATTTCTAGATTTCATAAGAACATATGAAGGGTTGTATTTTCCCGCAAAGTCATTGTGAGTGGCATTGCCCCTTGTGGCATCACTACTCGCAATGGTAGTCTCCTTTGCTTGTGCGGGCTTGGCCTTCTTCTTGTTCTTGTTCTTCTTTTTCTTCTTGGCAACATAACCAAGGCCCTCTTTCCCTATGTGTGGCTTTTGCGCTTGCAAGAGCTCATAAAGAGGTTTCTCACCTTGAGGGCTAGAGGCCTTGGCAAGCTCATCCTTCAACCTAGCATTTTCCTCAATGACATTTGCATGATCACAAGAAGAAGTAGAGGAGCTAGGTGGTGCATCAATTTTAGTAGATTGTATTTGAAGTTGTTCAAAAGACTTGGTGAGAGTAGAGTGTTCACTCTCCAAGGCCTTGTGAGCCTTAGTGAGCTTCTCTAGCTCATCGGTTAGTCTATTATGACCAACACCAAATACGATCTTTTGTTTCTCTAAAACTTTGTATTTAGCAATAGCATGGTCACGTTCTTTAATGATTTTAGAAAGAGTTTCATTTTGAGATTCATCAAAATTCTCAAGCTTCTCTTCAAGAGAAACTCGAAGCTCATGCTCTTCCTCAATAGCCATGGTGAGGGAAGCGATCTCATTAGCATTTTCTCTTTCAAGTCTCCCCTTTTCTTCAAGGAGATCTTGTGCCATGCCATATTGATTCATGAGAATCTCAAGCCGAATCTTGCATTCACCTTGCAAGTTAGTCATCAAGAAATCCAAAGCAACATTTTCTTCCTTAACTCTAAGACTCATAAGTTCATGTATTTCATTCATAGTCTTAGAAGGAGGGGAAGATGATACCTCGGAGAGTTTGGCCATGAGACACGTAGCGGATTTGGTGGTGACATTATCATTGGGGGATTCAAAGAGAGAAGGGGTTGTCGATGAAGCAATGGCTAAAGCGGCCACTCCACTTGTGGTTGTTTCTTCTTCATCACTCTCCTCCCCGGACATATATTCTTCTCTTGCCACCAACACCTTGGTAGGTGGCTTCTTGTTGGAGATGAACTTCTTGAAGTAGGGCTTCATGGGAGAAGACCTTGAAGCTTCCTTGAGAATGAGTCTTCCTCCATGTTCTTCACGGTTCTCATAAGGGCATTGGGCAACATAGTGAAATTTATCTTGACAATTGAAGCAAGTCTTCATTTTTGGGTTGCCCTCCTTGTAACCAATTGATTTGTACTTTTGATCCACATGAGCTTTAGCTTTAGATGGATTCTTCCAAAAGGTCTTTGCCGCTAGAGCCACATAATCTCTATGAGCACTCATGAGTTCCTCGGGTGCCAAGTAACTTCCTTCTTCATGATCTTGGTCTTCATCTTGTTCCACCACCTTGGCCTTCAAAGCAAGTGAGGAACTCGGGCCATTCCAAGAGCACGGGCACGAGAGTCTCTAGCAATTTGGGCTTGGACCTTGTAAGATTGCATCTCTTGCATGACTTCATTTGAGGTCAAGGTGTCATAGTTGTGCTTTCCTTGGAGACTCTTCAAGTCGGCCTCTTCAAACGGCATGAGGGCATTCACATACTTCCTCTTGATGTAAGTATCATCCACATGTTTAGCACCAAGGTCTCTATATGCGGAAGCAAGAGCCTTGAGCCTTTGATACATCTCCTCATGAGTTTCATCATCTTTCTTGTAGAAGCCTTCAATTTGATTGCTCATGGCTTCATATCTATTTCTCCTCATGCTATCATTTCCAACGAACACCTCCGTGAGGGATGCCCATGCTTCCTTAGCGGTGGTGCAATCTTCGATGTGATGAATGTTCTTCTCACCCACCGCAACACGGATCACATCAAGAGCGGTGGCATTTAGTTGAGCTTCAACTTCTTCTCGCCTTGTCAAATCATTTTCATCCACCGCCTTGTATCCATCTACAATGATCTTCCAAAGACCTATGCAACCACTTTTCAAGTGAGATTTCATAGAAGATTGCCAATGAGTAAAAGAGGATGCATTAAGACTAGGTGGTGCTCCTCTTAAGTGAATAGGAGGATGAGGGATAGGTAGGTCGGGAGAGTATGCAAAAGGAACTCTAGCATGTTCTCCTTTCCCATTAGGTGTTTTAGATGGGGATTCATTTTTATTTTGGTCCACCCCCGGATCCCTTTATCCTCGTTCTCCTTTAACTCCACTTGAGGAATCTCCAGAGAAGGAGGTGATGCGGTTACCTTTGCTTCCGTGAGTTTTGCCATCATTTCACGCAACTCATCCATTTTGGTTTCCATAGAGGTCTTCAAGTTAGTGAAGTCCTCCATGGAAACCGAAGTGGCCGGAAGAGCAAGAGGGTTCCCATCGGCATCGAAGGCCATATTTCTCTTAGGCGGTTAAGCCCGAATAAAGAGCCGAGGCTCTGATACCAATTGAAAGGATCGTATGGCCACCTAGAGGGGGGGGTGAATAGGTGCTACTCCAATTTTTAATTCTTTTTCGATTAAGGCTTGACACAAAGGTAAATTCTCTAGATATGCAACTAAGATGAATTTACCTATATGACAAGTTAAGTCTAAACAAGATAAGATACAAGTAGTAAATAACTAGAAAGGAGTAACCGATCGGGAAGCACGCGGAGACAAGGATGTATTCCCGAGTTCCTCCTTTTTAGGGGAGTACGTCTCGTTGGAGGGGTGTGAGTTTCAAACTCAAGACGCCACAAATGGCCTCACCCTATTCTCCGATGAACCTCGCACAAAAGCTCGGTCCACCTTCCACTATCGGAGACCTTCAAGGCGGAATCCGGAGCCCTTACAACAAGCTTGGAGCACAACCCACAAAAGGATTGGGAGCTCCCAAGCACCACAGCTTCACTACACAAAAGTAGCAAGCAAGTAAGTACAACAAGATGCCTAGGTTTTCCTAGTGGAAACCCTAGGCTCAAATCCCTCAAGTGAATGAGGGGGAAATGACAAACGCTTCGGTGGAGTTGTAGATCCGGGCCTTCTCCTTCAATCCTCCAAGTATGAGTGAGTTTGGGTGGAGGGATTGGGAGATCTAATGATTCATGAGCTTGCAACAATGGTGTTCTTCATTTGGGGGCGAGCTACACAGCTGGAGGTAGGTGGAGGGGTATTTATACCCCTCCAGGAAATGTAGCCGTTGCAGCTCCAGGAGGCCGGATAATCCGGTATAAGTGAGGGCCGGATATTCCGGCAAGGCCGGATATTCCGGCCTGGATAAAATATCCGGTCACAAATATCCGGTCCACTCCAGTGGCTCGCGCCTTCGACGCGCAATTCTTCCTTAGCGAAAATCCCATGGCCAGTTGATGGGAGGCCGGATATTCCGGCCCTAGTAGAATATCCGGCCCAAAATATCCGGCCGAGTCCAGTGGCTCGCGCCTTTAGTCCTTAGCCGAATTCTCGATTGGCCAGCCTTGAGGGCCGGATATTCCGGTCTGGGCACGACCCGGATTATCCGGCACCTGGGAACTTTTCGCCTTTTTGGCTAAGATGCAAATGATCTTTTCACAACTTAAAACCTGCATCACTTGACGACATATTAAATGACTCACTAGTGTTGTTGCCTAACACACAAAACCTAAAGGGATTAGTAAATGTTCTTTCACTCCTGTACAAGTGGCCACAGCAGCCGGCGAGCACCGCCGGAACCAGGCCGCACCACCTCCAGATCCTCCGCTGCAGAGCCAGAGCACACCCTGCGACGACGAAGAGAAGACCAGAGGACAAAAGCTCGACGCGCAGATCGCCGTCTCCGCAACAGCGAGCACACAGAGAGCACCAAAGCCCACCGGATCCAAAGATCCAGGAGCACGGACCGCCGGAAGCTCGCCGGCTCCATCCCAGAGGACCACGCCGCGATGGGGAAGAAGCTCCGGCCACACCCTCTTTATTCCACAGCGCCGCCGCCACCACCACCTTGCCGACGCCGCCGGAGAACCCTACTCTACTATCTACAAGCCATGAGCACAGATCGGAGGCCTCTCCACCCTCCTGCCGCCACAACGACGGCCGGAGAGGGAGGAGACCGCCGATCCGGCCGCCGGCCGCGCGAGGAAAGTGGGTTCGCCCCCTTTTCGCCTGTCGGTCGCCTCGAGGAGGAAGAGGGGAAAAGAGAGCGGCTTAGTTTCTCCCCCAACTAGTATGGTTTTTTATTATGTGTTATGTGCTTGTTACGATGGTAACTCATTCTTTTGCAGATAGAATTAATCAAGTTGTTTTCCTCATAATGCAGATTGTTCCTAAAGAAATTCTCCTGTCAGGTGATCAAGTCATTTTACATCTTGTGCATTCCATGTTTTGCAGCTTGTCCAGGGATGTGATTCAGATAAGCATTATCCTGAAATCAGCAGCCAGTGAATTATGATCATGTGCAAGCGTGCATGATGTTTAACTATTGGTTATCTATGTGTAGACTTGCACCTTGGAGCGTCCCCTCTCCCCGTCCACGAAGAGAGAGGCGACTTTTGGAACCTCAAGCCCGCACCACTGATACGTCTCCAACGTATTTATAATTTCTGATGTTTCATGCTTGTTTTATGTATCATTGTCACATGTTTTATATGCATTATATATCATTATTATACATTTTCTGGGACTAACCTATTAACAAGATGCCACAGTGCCAGTTCCTGTTTTCTGCTGTTTTTGGTTCCAGAAAAGCTGTTCGGGCAATATTCTCGGAATTCGACGAAACAAAAGCCAAACCTCCTATTTTTCCGAGGGACACACGGAGCCAGAAGGGCAAGCCAGGGGGAGGCCCACGGCCTCCAAACCACCTCTTGGCGCGGGCCACAGGCGCGCCGGAGGTGAGGAGGGCCCAGGACTCCACCGACGTTGCCCCTTCGCCTATTTAGTCACCCCGACGCGAAAACCCTAATATATATCTAATACTCCAGAAAGACTTCCGCAGCGCCGTCGCCATCGCGAGACCTCGTTTCGGGGGTCAGAAGTTCCTGTTCTGGCACCCTGCCGGGACGGGGATTGACCCCCGGAGCCATCTCCATCGACTCCACCGCCTCCACTTCGACTCCATGATGGTTTGTGAGTAGTTCCCCCATGGACTACGGGTTCTTGGCTGTAGCTAGTTGGTACTCTCTCTCCCATGTACTTCAATACAATGATCTCATGAGCTGCCTTACATGATTGAGATCCATATGATGTAATTGGTGTTGTGTTTGTTGGGATCCGATGAATTGTTACATTATGATCAGATTGTTCATCATATTATCATACTATTGTTTATTTAAGATCTTGCATGCTCTCCGGTACTTGTGGTTACCCTGATCAAGTAGTTGCTTGTATCTCCAAGAGGGAGTATTTATGCTAGATAGTTGGGTTCAGCCTCTATTTAACCTGGGATAGTGACAGCAAGTTCTAAGGTTGTAGATGTGTTGTTGCCACTAGGGGTAAAACAGCAATGCTTTGTCTAAGGATGAATGTGTTGTTTACATTATGCACAATACTTAATGCAATAATCTGTTGTTTGCAACTTAATACTGGAAGGGGTGCGGATGCTAACCGGAAGGTGGATTATTTAGGCACAGATGCATGCTGGATAGCGGTCTGTGTACCTTGTCGTAATGCCCAATTAAATACTACAGTAAACCTTATCTTATCATAAGCATGCATTGTCATGCCCTTACAATTATCAATTGCCCAACTGTAATTTGTTCACCCAACACCTGTTATTTGTTTGGAGAGTTACCACTAGTGTAGATAGCTGGGAACCCCGGTCCATTTGTCATCATCATTGCTCTCGGTCCTATATGTCATTAGAAGTAGTATCAACTATTTTCTGGTGCCATTGCCTCCGTGTTACTGCTGCTGTGTTACTGTTACTCTCATATTACTGCTGCTTTCACATCACCCCTGTTACTAGTGCTTTTCCAGGTGCAGCTGAATTGACAACTCAGTTGTTAAGGCTTATAAGTATTCTTTGTCTCCCCTTGTGTCGAATCAATAAATTTGGGTTTTACTTCCCTCGAAGACTGTTGCGATCCCCTATACTTGTGGGTTATCAAGACTATTTTCTGGCGCCGTTGCCGGGGAGCATAGCTCTACTCATAAGTTCACCTGGGGAGTACACTCTACCTCTCTCTCTGTTTTTATTTTATTTTGTCTTGTCTAGTTTACTTGTGTCTAGTTTATTTTTGCTTAGTTTATTTGTGCTTAGTTTATTTTGTTTAGTTTTGTTTTGCTTAGTTTACTTTTGTTTAGTTTATTTTTGTTTTGTTTTGTTTTTCTTATAAATTCGAAAATCCATAAAAATTTGAAAAAAAAAAATTAAAAACTGTTGTTATGGAAGAACCCACAACCTATAGGAGCTTATAGAATTATATATGAAGTATAGAGAATCAAAAAAGGGTGAAGTCATGAGTGCTGTGTTAGAAAAGTTGAATACAATTGCTAATATCTTGCTTAAACGCCATGATATAAACTGTTGCTCTAAACAGGATACTAAACATCTTAAATTCCAATGTGCTTTAGTGAAGAAGTTTTAATTGTGAACTATCATTGGAATAACTATATTCATCTTGGGTTCGAAGAAGTAGAACAATTTGTTTTATTTATGGGAGCCTCTGAGATAGAATCTTTCATGGCTAAAAATTATGAAACTTGTATTGCTTGTAAGGACCTTAAAGATTATGTCTCTTCTATCCTTGATTATTGCATAGAACATTACAGCAATAATCCTTATATCGTTGATTACAAAGAGAGACTCATTAATGCACAAGAATGCACTCACAATTTGCAGGAACCTGTGGAAGAAGAAATTGCTGAACCTGAAAGCTCATTAGATGAAAAAGAGGAGGAGAGTGATGAACAAAAGGAGGAAGAATGGATTAGCTACCCATGCCTACCTTCTAATGAGAGTAACTCTTCATCTCTTACATTATTTGATTGCCCTCCATGCTTACCCAAGGAGGATGAATGTTATGTTCCTGTTGATTCTCTTGAAATTTTTCCTATGAGTAAAACTTGTGAGAATAATTATGCTACTGTTATATATGATAATCCATGCTATTTTGATAAATCTTATGATAATCCTTTATTTGTGGCTGATATCGAAATGCATGGTACTAAAGAGTTTTGCTTAGAAAATGTTTATGATAAAGCTCTAGATGATGGTCCTATGTTACTTGATAATATTGACTGTACCACTAATGAAAATGGGATTGGAGAAGTCTTGACTTTATCTAGGTCCCATATTTTGAGATTGATCAATCATCTTGTTATAAAATTGTTACATGTGGGTTCGAAATTTTAAATCCCACTATTTGAGCTTGATAAAAACTATGTGTTTGTAGATCATGAAAAGCATGCTTTGTGTGATAGTTATATTGTTGAGTTTATTCATGATGCTACTGAAAATTACTATGAGAGAGGAAAACATGGTTGTAGAAATTTTCATGGTACTAAAACACCTCTCTATATGCTGAAACTTTTGAAGTTACTCTTGTTTTATCTTCCTATGCTTGTCACTTTGTTCTATATGAATTTATTTGTGTACAAGTTTCCTATGCATAGGAAGTGGGTTAGACTTAAATGTGTTTTGAATTTGCTTCTTGATGCTCCTTTTGCTTCATTTTCTATTTTCATGAGAGCATCATTAAAACTATCAAGCCTAGCTAAAAGGCATTAAAGAAAAGCGCTCTTGGGAGACAACCCATGTGTTATTTCTGTAATTTTTCTTTTGCTTTTTGAGTCAAGGAGCTTGCTTACTTCTGTAACAACTCCTTTGTATCTTTATTTTATTGCATTGTTGTGCCAAGAAGAGCCTTTAATGATTAGATGATGCTAGATTTGGATTTCTGCGCAGGGACAGATTTTTAGCTGTCACGAATTTGAGCTTTTCTCCCTGGAGAAAAATCGAAAAATTCTATAAAAAATCACGCATCTTCCTCAGATATGTACGCATCTTTCATTAACTTCACTTTTTCCGATTTGAGCAACGGAAGTACCTCGAAAAAATTCGTCTTTACTGGCTGTTCTGTTTTGACAGATTCTGTCTCTGTTTTTTGCATTGTCTCTTGTGGACTTTAAGTAAGGTTCTCTAGACGTGGAGGGCTGTAGCTAATGTTTTATTGAGTATTGCAATGTGTCACTACAGAACCAAAGTGGATTAATGTTTTTGAGTACTAACCCTCTAATGAAGTTTATGAGAAGTTTGGTGTGGCAGAAGTTTTCAAGGGTCAAGAGAGAAGGATGATATTGTGATCAAGAAGAGTGAAGAGCCTAAGCTTGGGGATGCCCCCGTGGTCACCCAAGCATATTTCAAGAAGACTCAAGCATCTAAGCTTGGGGATGCCCAAGGCATCCCCTTCTTCATCATCAACTTATCAGGTCATCTCTAGTGAAACTATATTTTAATTCTCACATCATATGTGCTGTTCTTGGAGCGTCTTTGTGTTTAGTTTGTTAGTTTTATTCTCTGATCATATCAATGTCGGATCCTATCTATCTTGTTTGGGAGAGAGACACGCTCCGCTTTTTCATTTGAATACTCCTATTCTTCACTTATATTGTTGAGTATTCATTTTCGCACTGTTTAGCTTCTAGCTCTTGGTTTTCATGTATCTCTTGTTCAGAGCTATTAGTTATTTTATAGAAAGTACTCTCTTGCTTCACTTATATTTATTTGGAGAGTTGCTTGGTTGATGTGTTGGTCCAGAAATTTTTGCATGTGGTAGTGGTATAATGAAAAACTTGCATAATCTTGTAGATCATTGAACTTTGATAATCTGATTCTTTGCAAACGTTTTGAGGTATTTAGATGGTAAAGCTTGCTGGTTAATTAAGTTAAAATCATTAGTGGATTGTTGTCTTTAAGCTTGTACCGTACTACAAACTCTAAAATTGTTGAAGGTGTAGTTGGACTTGATAGCTTTCCATGTCTGAAAGTTCATTGTAATAACTAAGTTGTGCTGAAGGTCGAGGGATCTAACGGGGTACTTGTGCCGCCGTGAACGGCCCTTCTTGGAGTGAATTTTAATCATGCTCTTAATGTTGAACCTGCTAGTTGTTTGCAATAAACTTGTGAGTTCTTTTTGACTAATGTTAAGCTACGGTTTTTGGCACTTCCACCATCCAAATTTGCTAGCCTCTTCGGTGCTGTGCATTGCCTTCTGCTCACATTGAGAGTTGTGCATACTTCGCCGGTACATCCAACCCCGTGGGAGGACTTCCTCTTGTTCTCCTACACATAAGCCTATACATCTTCCTCAAAACAACCACCATACCTACCTACCACAGCATTTCCATAGCTGTTCCGAGATATATTGCCATGCAACTTCCATTTACATTACATGACTTGTTGTCATTCATCACTTATATATTGCTTTGCATGATTCTATACAGCTGATGTGTGGTTTACCCATGTTACGCTAGATCATTGCATATCCTGCTACACTGGCAGAGGCATACAGTTTCATACATCATGTCTTGTTCGTTATGAGTTATATGTACCAAAAAGTGTGTTGTCATATTAGAATGTTGCCCCTGAAAGTGAAAAGTGCTATGTGGCCATCGAAAAGAGAAACAGAAAAAGAAAAAAAATAGAAAAAAGGAAAAAAGAAAAATAAAGAAAAAGGGGGCAACATTACTATCCTTTATCCACACTTGTGCTCATGTTATAGCACCTGCAGTATTCATAGTCATCATTTGTGCTCGTGTTTAGCACCTATACTCCATGTGAGAGAGTTTTCATGTTCTACTAGTATAACTATGTGGGGAATTTACACTATAGAACTTGGGTTGTATATTCCAATGATGAGCTTCCTCAAAAGTGCTCTAGGTCTTCATGAGCAACCAAGTTGGATGCACCCCCACTAGTTCCATTGGAGAGCTTTCATACACATATAGCTCTATGTGCATCCGTTGCATGGCAATCACTACTCCTTACATAGCTTCGATTATAAGACTTCCTCTTGTCTAATGATCACTTATAGCTTTGTGAGACTTTCTTCCATTGGCCTTCCAAACCCCCATTAATGTTCTCTTTGCCATAACATCCTGGTGCCAATACCAAATGCTTGCGCTCACCGGTTGAGTAGACTTCGAAACAGTTGATTCATGACGTTCATGTTTATGTTTACTTGGCTGAATCCTTCTGTGTTATGAAAATTTGCTTGATGCTTGGATTGAAGGATAGAACTTCTACGCTGGATACTTAAACCATCTTTAATGAACCTTGTACGGTTTCATGTCTTTAAAGCGATAATTCATGAAAACTTTTAGCTTGTTTGACTCTTGCTTTATTATCTCTTATATCAACTATAGACATTTGCTTTGAATGATTTGATCTCAGCTCACATGCCTTACATTATTATTGGATCAAGATTATGTTGGTAGCATGTCACTTCAGAAATTATTTTCTTTTTATCGTTTACCTACTCGAGGACGAGTAGGAACTAAGCTTGGGGATGCTTGATACGTCTCCAACGTATCTATAATTTCTGATGTTTCATGCTTGTTTTATGTATCATTGTCACATGTTTTATATGCATTATATATCATTATTATACATTTTCTGGGACTAACCTATTAACAAGATGCCACAGTGCCAGTTCCTGTTTTCTGCTGTTTTTGGTTCCAGAAAAGCTGTTCGGGCAATATTCTCGGAATTCGACGAAACAAAAGCCAAACCTCCTATTTTTCCGAGGGACACACGGAGCCAGAAGGGCAAGCCAGGGGGAGGCCCACGGCCTCCAAACCACCTCTTGGCGGCTGGGCCACAGGCGCGCGGAGGTGAGGAGGGCCCAGGACTCCACCGACGTTGCCCCTTCGCCTATTTAGTCACCCCGACGCGAAAACCCTAATATATATCTAATACTCCAGAAAGACTTCCGCAGCGCCGTCGCCATCGCGAGACCTCGTTTCGGGGGTCAGAAGTTCCTGTTCTGGCACCCTGCCGGGACGGGGATTGACCCCCGGAGCCATCTCCATCGACTCCACCGCCTCCACTTCGACTCCATGATGGTTTGTGAGTAGTTCCCCCATGGACTACGGGTTCTTGGCTGTAGCTAGTTGGTACTCTCTCTCCCATGTACTTCAATACAATGATCTCATGAGCTGCCTTACATGATTGAGATCCATATGATGTAATTGGTGTTGTGTTTGTTGGGATCCGATGAATTGTTACATTATGATCAGATTGTTCATCATATTATCATACTATTGTTTATTTAAGATCTTGCATGCTCTCCGGTACTTGTGGTTACCCTGATCAAGTAGTTGCTTGTATCTCCAAGAGGGAGTATTTATGCTAGATAGTTGGGTTCAGCCTCTATTTAACCTGGGATAGTGACAGCAAGTTCTAAGGTTGTAGATGTGTTGTTGCCACTAGGGGTAAAACAGCAATGCTTTGTCTAAGGATGAATGTGTTGTTTACATTATGCACAATACTTAATGCAATAATCTGTTGTTTGCAACTTAATACTGGAAGGGGTGCGGATGCTAACCGGAAGGTGGATTATTTAGGCACAGATGCATGCTGGATAGCGGTCTGTGTACCTTGTCGTAATGCCCAATTAAATACTACAGTAAACCTTATCTTATCATAAGCATGCATTGTCATGCCCTTACAATTATCAATTGCCCAACTGTAATTTGTTCACCCAACACCTGTTATTTGTTTGGAGAGTTACCACTAGTGTAGATAGCTGGGAACCCCGGTCCATTTGTCATCATCATTGCTCTCGGTCCTATATGTCATTAGAAGTAGTATCAACTATTTTCTGGTGCCATTGCCTCCGTGTTACTGCTGCTGTGTTACTGTTACTATTGCTCTCATATTACTGCTGCTTTCACATCACCCCTGTTACTAGTGCTTTTCCAGGTGCAGCTGAATTGACAACTCAGTTGTTAAGGCTTATAAGTATTCTTTGTCTCCCCTTGTGTCGAATCAATAAATTTGGGTTTTACTTCCCTCGAAGACTGTTGCGATCCCCTATACTTGTGGGTTATCACCACCGCTTCGCCGTCGATCCGGCCGATTCCCCGCCCTCCGGCGGCCGCTCCGGCGGCGGGAGGACGGGGAATCGACGGATCTGTGCATAAGTGTTATGTAGGTGTGCGTTTGGTGACGGCCGGCGGCGCCATGGTGGAGGAGGCGCGGTCGGTGTTCGTTTTGCAGGTGGTGGTCCTCTCCCTCGACGGTGAAGCTCCGTGGAGCTCCGGCGTCGACCTGCCGCCTACGGCGAGCCCGCAGCTCCGCGGACCTGCTCGGCTCGCTTCCCCCTTCGCTGGACTCCGCGGGCGGCGGATCTGGCGCAAGAACCTTCGACTGTTGCAGTGGTGCACCGGCGTGACGACGACGGCGACCTCAGGCGTAGATCTTTCGAGATCGACGATCGGCGACTTCCCGCTTGCTTGGGGGGCTCCTGGTCCAAGGTATGAGGAGCTTGAGCAGCGGCGCGCCACCAACGGCACTCGTCGTCTCCGGCGTCGTTGACTTGCAGAGGGGCTGGTTTGTAATTTCTTTTCTCTCGAGGACCTCTCTGTAATTTGTCGGTGTACCGCTGTTTCTGTCATCGCAAAAAAAAAAATCTATGTGTAGACTTGTACCATTTAGCTTGGGCTACCTTCCAGATGGCGTTAAAAGCAATTACTGTACCCAGGTCAACTGAGCTGGCACCGCAAGCTAGCAGCACAGGAGAATGAATGGCTGGTGCCAACAAGGTTACCTAATGTCCAAACGATCAAGCGACCAACTCGCAGCCTTGATGGGCTTTCTGAACTCTTGTCACCTAGACAGCCCCAACGTTGACCAAAGGAGTTTGCAACAGGATAGGAATGGACCTTCACAGTATGCAAATAGAATTGGGCGCTAAGTTCATCTGGGAATGTGCAGCACCAAAAAATAGGAAATTCTTCGTTTGGCTCTTGATCAAAAATAATAATCAAGGCGAGAGATGTTCGACATGAACGACAGCATTGAAAATGATCTCTGTCCTTTTGGCTGCGCGTGCAGTGAATCGGCATTTCACTTTGCAGTCACGCTAAGGATTCTCTGTCAGCTGGGATACACTGGTCAGGTTCTATCAAAATTGGCCTACATTTTTGCCATTTGCAAAGGGCGGACTGCACAGCACAAGCATCAAGGTTGGGGGCTAATTATAATGCCTATGCTCTGGACTATTTGGCTTTCTCATAACTGGAAAGTTTCTGAACTCTGATTTTTTTAATTAGATAAAGGGCTTTTATTACTTAAAAGGATTAAGCATTACACCCGGTCTCTGCATAGCTAAGATGCACACAGCTACCAGTTCATCATCACTCAATTCGGTACCCAAAAAGTAAAAAGGCGAATTACATATCAAAATGAGAAAGTGTGGATCCGCTTAAGATGCTGGTAGGTCTATCCGGAGTCTATGTTGCCACCCATGCCGGGAGAATAATTCCCTGACCGCAGCCTCCAGTCTCGATGCCACCTCCAAAAATAAGTCTCGGTGCTCCACACGCTGCAGGGGCGACCATGCTCGTAGCGTCGCTGTGCACCGGTAAATAACCTGCATAAGAGAAGCATTTTTATCATTAAAAACCTTGTCATTTCTACATAGCCATAGCGACCAAATAACAGCAATCGCGCCCATCCTACTGAATAGTTTGAACCTAGGATCCACTCCGTTTAACCAGTTGCCAAAAATGTAAGCAACACTACTTGGTGGATGTAAGGTAGAACCTATCTGGATGGCTGACCATATAGACCTGGCGAACTCGCACTGAAAGAAAAGGTGTGTAATGGTCTCGTCGTGTTGACAGAAAACACACTTTTTACTTCCGTGCCAATTCCGTTTGGCAAGGTTATCTTTGGTAAGGATTACTCCTCGACGTAAATACCACGCAAACATTTTAGTTTTTAGCGGTATCTTCATCTTCCAAAGTTTGTTATTATTTGAACTATCGACTGGAATATTGGGTAGAATTAGTGCTCTATACATAGAATCAACCGAGAATTTACCATTCTTCGTAAGATTCCATTGAAATTTATCTGGACCTTCCGACAGTTAGATTGAATTCAATCGGATGAGCAGAGCATTCCACGATGCTTGTCTTGTTCCAATTAAATTTCTTCTGAACGAAACATCTGGTGGGTAAGTACCCAACACCTTCGCGATCGTGTCGCTTTTATTTCGTACAATAGAATATAGAGCCGGGTATTGTTCTTTGAGGGTAGATTGGCCTAGCCAAATATCCTCCCAGAAACGAATTTCCGATCCGTCCCTTATTGAGAAAGATCCGTGTGGAAAAAAGAACTTCTTTGTAGCCATGAGGCCTGCCCAGAAGTGTGAATCACCAGGTTTCCAAAGAACCTGGGAAACAGCTTGATCTCCAACATATTTTCTCCTAAGGAGGGTTTGCCAAACTCCATCTTCAGAAAGAAGTTTAAATAGCCATTTACCTAGCAGCGCTCTATTCTTGACCTCAAGGTCATGAACTCCGAGCCCTCCTTGGTCTTTAGGGCAGCAAACCACACTCCATTTAGTCAGTCGATATTTTTTCTTCTCACAATCCCCTTGCCAAAAGAATCTAGATCGGAAATAATCCAATCGTTTTAAGACTTTGATGATGTTATCAACCCCGCCGAAACGACCAAGAAGCCCAGCAAAACAATCAAACCATGGGCTCACGGAGGGAAAAGAGAAGAGAAGCATTAGTTGAAAAATGGGTCGACTGAGGTCTATTGAGTTCCTGTGCTAGGTCATTTTGTTGCAGCCATGTTGCTCTTTCTTTTGGTCTCTTTTTTTTCTCCTTTGTATGATGTGTGAACCATGGCTGTAAAAACTTCTGAGTTCTCTCGGCTTTCAATAAGATGATCCTAGTTGCGATGAAGCTCCATAATTTTGGGACTGAATGTTCTGTTCCTTTTGACGGAAAGTAGCAGGCGCTGCTTTCATTTGATATAGGGGCCGGGACAAATGCCGGTAAGAGTGCGTTTTACAAAATATTTACAGAACAAAAGAATGAAAGAATGAGAGCTAGAACAAAAGGCGCACAAGTCCTAGGCTCCTGCCGGCCAGACTGTAATCAGGATTCCAGCAGCATGCCATTGAGCCAGCTCTTGCAGAATTAAGTCAGCAAGATCTGAGCTGGAGATGGCTTTGGTGTTGAAAATTCTGTCATTGCGAGCCTTCCACATGTTCCACCATGTTAGCAAAGCCAGCGATCGCCATCTTTTGATTAACTGAGCTGGAGCTGAATGGGTCATCGCAGCCCAGCAAGCCGGGATACTATCCGAAGTTGCAGATGGGGTTAGAATTATCGGCAGTCCAGCTTTACTAAGAACTTCCTTCCTGCAGTCTTGAGCATAGGAGCAGCCGATATGAAGATGAACAACATTTTCTGGGCTGGTGTTGCAGAAGGAGCAGAGAGGGTTATGAGGCCATCCACGCTTTACAAGATTGTCAGCAGTTAAGCACTTGTTATGGAATAAGAGCCAAGTGTGTACTTTGCATTTTGGAATGGCTTTGGTGTCCCATATCTCAGTGAAGAGAGGAGCCTCGATGCGACCCAGCATGAGTGCAGTGTAGGCTGATTTGGCAGTGTACACTCCATTTGCCATCAGGTTCCAGGTGATAGTGTCTTGCTCCTCATCGAAAGTGTGCAGCGGCTGTGTGTGCAAGAGGGCCCAGAGAAGCAGGTATTCAGAGAGGACATCACGTGTTGGGCTGGCTATAATCAGGGTGATCCAGAGCTTGTTAGTCAAGGCTTCCCGCACAGTGATGTTTCTCCTTCTAGAATGCTTATAAAGAGCTGGGAACCTAAGCTTCAGAGTCCAGCCTTCAAGCCAGTGATTGTGCCAAAACGATGTTGATCTGCCATCATGGATTTGAATAGTAGTGGAGGCCCTGAACAGATTATGCACTGCGGAGTCAATGGGAAGAGGTAGACCCAACCATGGTTTGGAAGCATTTGTTTCCTGTTGCCAAAGCCATCTGACCGTAGGGCAATATTTTGCATGTGCAGATCAGGATTCCCAGGCCACCTAATTGTTTCGGAAGACAGCATACCTTCCAATTTACAAGGCATTTCGCCCCAGCAACCTTTGTGTCAGCAGCCCACAGGAAAGCTCGTCTCAACTTGTCGATCTGCTTAATTAACCATTTAGGATGAATCAAGGCAATCAGCTGGTATGCAGGGAGTGCTGAAAGAACAGCATTAACAAGAGTGAGGCGCCGGGCTAGAGTGATCCACTTAGCTTTCCAACAAGCCAGCTTCTTCATAAATTTGTCCAGCACAGCTTGGAGATCATTACGCTTGAGCCTACTGTCCAACAGCGGAAGACCTAGGTATGTACAAGGGAATTGGGCAACTTGACAGCCGGTTGATGCAACAGCAAATTGAAGATCAAGAATTTGGCAAGCAATAGGTAGGATCTTACTTTTCTGCATGTTTGTCATTAATCCAAAAGCATCACTGAAAACCTTTAGAATAGCAACAGTGACAGCAATGTCATGAGGAGTGGGTTGCAGGAAGATGGCAACATCGTCGGCATACATGGAGGCTCTGAATCTAGGAATGTGGTTACCAAGTGCCGTCAGCAGACCATCAGTTTGAGCTTTGTCAAATAGCCTTCCGAGGCAGTCCATTACAATAACAAAAAGCAGAGGCGACAATGGGTCGCCTTGCCTTAAACCTCGGCGATGGAAAATATCGTCAAAAAGCTGCCCATTAATCAGAACTTTAGTAGTGCTAGTGGCCAACAACATTGATATCCAGGCAATCCACTTAGAACCAAACCCTCTATGTGCCAGCAGTTTGCAGAGGAAGGGCTAGGAGACAGAATCAAAAGCTTTTGAAATGTCCAATTTCATCATTAGAGCTGGAGTTTTCTTCTGCTTCAGGGTTCTGATCATGCCTTGGACATACACAAAATTTTCATGAATGGATCTGCCATGGATGAAAGCATTCTCACAGGGAGAGATCAGTTCTTGCATTAGGGCTGCAGCCTAGTTGCTAGAATTTTTGTGAATAATTTACCAAAGCTATGGATCAAACTGATAGGCCGGTAATCAGAGGGGGCGGCTGCATCCGGCGACTTCGGAAGTAGTATCATCAGAGCACTGTTTAGAAGATGAAACCCTTGATTTCCTGCAGATTCCAGGGTTCTAATGGCCAGCATTATATCATGTTTGATAGTATCCCAAGCAAGCCGATAAAACAGCCCAGTGAAACCATCCGGACCGGGTGCTTTTTCAGTGTGCATATCAAGAATTGCAGTCCTGACCTCATCTTCAGAAATAGGGATTGAGAGTTGCGCAAGGTCAACATTTGGGAAGGGTAATGCATCGAGGTTGATGGAGGATGTTGCTGGTTTATAAGTGCCAAGCAGCTCGTTGAAATGTGCCCATATTGCCTGCACCTTGGACTCCTGGTCGACCGTGGTCACATTGTTGACAGTGAGAGAGGGGATGCAATTTTTCCTCCTACGTGCAGAAGCCTTGATGTGGAAGAACTTGGAGTTACAATCACCTTCTCGCAACCAAAGGAAGCGAGATCTCTGACACCAGATGCATCGTTCAATGGCAGCCAATCCCAAGCACTTTACCTTCAGCAGTTTTCTGAATCTGTGTTCGTCTGCCGAGAGCTGTCTGCTGTCGCTTGCAACATTCAATATGTATTGTCAGCCCAGTAAGAACCAGGGTGTACTGGGCCAGGCCTCTATAACCCTCAACACTCGGCGAGTGAATCTCGCTAAGGACCAGGTCTGCAAGCCTGGGGAGCCCGCGGGGCAGAATCGCCTCGCGGAGGCCTGAGGAGGCAGCTAGGGCCTGTGGAGCCTCTACTCCGCTGCCCCCTCTCCAAGGAAGATTTCCCTGAGGGGAAGTCAACGCAGAATCCTCCACAGGGCGTTCCCGCCCACGCGAGGGTTCCTTCACTGTAAAGCAAGCTCTGCGGAGCACACATGGCTTCCGCAGCGGCCGCAGAGTGACCGCGCCTCTGCGCAGGGTGACGACGGAGCTACAGTCCCACTTTGGTGATAAAGGAGTCAACAAAGCAGGGGCAACGGCGCAGACCACCAAGCTTTCCTCTTTGGTGATAAGGGAGCAGGCCGGCGCTACGCGCCAAACGCGACGTCACCGTGGGGACTCCCCCGCTCCTCTGCGGCAGCAGCTGGCCGTCCTGGATGGACGGCGGCCTCTCTGCTGCGGCCTCAGCTTTTGTGCCCATGGACCGCGCTCATGGACGCCCAAGCAGCGGTGCACCGTGCTCCCGACCGTTGTCGCCATGTGGTAGCCCCTCCGCTGCACAAGGACAGGGAGGAGGCCCGGGGCGCCTATAAAAGGAGCTGGTGCACCACCCTAACGAGGGATCGAACACATTTTACTCCTAGTCTAGCTACTTGCGCGCAAGGGAGAAGAAGACAGTAGTTTCCCTCCCCTTGTACACGCCATTGCCATAACTGTGCCCTCGGCAAGCACGCTGTACTGTAACCTCTACAAGCAGCAATACAGACAGGCAGGACGTAGCGGTTTTACCTCCACAAGAGGGCCGTGAACCTGGGTACGCGCCGTGTCTCTCTCTGCCGTGATGTCCCTCCTCAGGCACGACGAGCAGCGTCGCCGCGCCGGATGAGGGTTGATTGACGTCGTGTTCAGCCCCTTACACGAACTCTCTTCGCGAGTGTGACTGCCCCTGTTTCGTGGGAGTCATTCTCCGACAATTGGCGCGCCAGGTAGGGGGCTGAGGCGCGCATTCAACCTCCATCGACCTCAGCGCCATGGCGGACACTCGCGCTGCTCGCGCCAACCGGCGCGCGTCAGGCAGAGCTGAGACCGAGCCCGTCGTCCACACCACCAGGCCACGCGGCCGTCCGCGCACCAACCGCGCTTCGGGGCGCACTACTGCGGAGCCACGCGTGGAGCACCCCGAGGATGAGGACGACCGCTACGACGAAGACGTCGACCACGAGCACAGCGAGGACGCTGAGTCCTCGCATCCATCTCGGCGCCAAAGCGCGTCCACGCTTGGACGCCCGGCGCCCAGCCCAAACACTGCGCTGCTCATGGCAGCAGAGCTCTTCCGCTACCGCCCCACCGCCGAGGCGCACGACAACTGGCTTGGCCGTCTCCAGCACCTCGTCGACATCGCGGCTGCGCCGCGCGCGGTTCCAGCACCTTCGCGCTCCCTGGTGCACCACAACTCCGGGCGCGCAGGCACCGCCGCGCATGGAGCGCCTCCGCCTCCGCCTCCGCCAGGACCACCTCCGGCTGCGGCAAACAAAGCCGCCTCTCACGCGTCCTCGCCGCATGATTGTCAAATCGTGCAGCGGACGCCGCCGGACGCGCGGGTGGAGATGGAGCGCCAGCGGGACCTCCAGAAGCGCATCGTCGAGGAAATTGGCCAGGCCGGGCGCCAAAACCGCAGAGCTCTCCAGGGGCGGCGTGGCCACGTACGCCACTGGCTGCACGGCCTTCACCCGCAACCTGCGCCGCGTCGTCTGGCCGCAGAAGTTCAGGCCAGACCTCCCCAAGGGCTACGATGGCACGAACAACCCCATCGAGTTCCTGCAGCTCTACACCACCTCCATCCAAGCTGCGGGAGGAGACGACAAGGTCATGGCGAACTGGTTCTCGCACGCCCTCAGGGACTCTGCCCTGTCGTGGCTCCTGAACCTCCCTGAGGACTCCATCGACTCCTGGGAGGACCTCTGCAAGCAGTTCGTCGCGAACTTCAAGGGCACGTACGAGCGCGCCCTCACCTACAACGACCTGCGCGCCGTACGCCAGAAGTCTGGCGAGACTCTCCGCAAGTACATCCAACGCTTCAGCCAAGTCCGCAACAAAATCCCCAACATCCCTGACTCGCACGTCATTGCTGCCTTCAGAGAGGGCGTCACCAACCGCAGGATGCTTGAGAAGCTCGGCATTCACGATACCCTCTCCTCTGTCGTGAAGCTCTTCGACATCGCAGACAAGTGTGCCAAGGCTGAAGAGGGTCTCCTCTTCACCAAGGTGGCCTCTGCAGACGACCCTCCAGAGGGATCCAAGGCCCACAAGAAGCGTGACGAGACCAAGTGCAAGCCTACTGCTGTGCTGGCTGCTGAGCCCGGCGCTAAGCACGCTCGAGAGGACTCTGCAGAGGATGGCGAGAAGAAGATGGACAACCGTCCCTTCTGCATCTACCACAACAGGCGCGGCCACGCGACAGAGAACTGCTACGACCTCAAGCAGCTGAGCAAGAAGCGCGAGCAGGAAGAAGGCAGCGGTGGTCGCGGCAGGGGCCGTAACTACCGCAAGGGCGGACGCAAAGGTGGCTACCAGAAGCCTCAAGGGACACAGGCCAACGCCGCTGAGAAGAACAACAACCTCCCTGACAAGGAGCCTGGGGGCTACCAGGCCCCTAGAGGCGCCATGGCGTGCATCCTCGGCGGGGCTCAGGCGCCCAAGTCCAACAATCAGTTCAAGCAGTTCGCCCGCGAGCTCAACTCAGCGCTGCCTGGGGTGGAGACGTCGCGCCCCCTCAAGTGGTCTCAGTACACCATCGCCTTCGACGCCAAGGACCACCCCAAGTCGACCAAGACTGTAGGCACCCTCCCGCTGGTGTGCACCCCCACCATCAACAATATCGCCGTCGGCAAAACGCTCATTGATGGGGGTGCAGGCCTGAACGTCATCTCTGTCGAGACCTTTGAGACGCTTCAAGTGCCCTACGAGTGGCTTATGCCTTCCAGGCCCTTCACAGGGGTCACCAGCGGCTCAATCTCGCCTCTGGGGCAAGTGAGGCTTGCAGTCACCTTTGGCACGCAGCAAAACTATCGCACCGAGCTCATCGACTTCGACGTCGCGCACATTGGCCTGCCCTACAACGCCATCCTCGGCTACCCCGCCCTCGCGAAGTTCATGGCCGTCACGCATCACGCCTACAACATGGTCAAGATCCCGGGCAGCGGCGGCACCATCACCATCCATGGTCACGTACAGGACGCTACACGCGCTGTCGAGCTCGCCTACAAAGCCGCTGCCATGGCGTTCCCTGCTGACGAAGACCTGGAGCCCCTCGCGAGGCCCAAGAAGAAGAAGCAGCTGTTCTCTCAGGAGCAGGCCGCTACAAAGAAGGTGTCGCTGAGCACCAGCGATTCGGGGGCTGAGGGCTCGGGGGCTAGCGTCACCATAGGCGCTGGCTTACCTCCCAAATAGGAAAGCGCGCTCGTCGCCTTCCTTCGGGCAAATTCTGACATGTTCGCATGGACTCCGTCAGAAATGTCCGGCGTACCAAGGGAGGTGATCGAGCACCACTTAGCTGTGTGTCCAAGCGCACGCCCCGTCAAGCAGAAAGCACGGAAACAAGCCCCTGAGAAGCAAGCCTTCATCATCAAAGAAGTAGAAAAGCTAAAAGCAGCAGACATTATTCGAGAAGTTGCCCACCCCACCTGGGTCTCTAATGGCGTGGTTGTCCCAAAACCCAATGGGGGAGGCCGGCTCTGCATCGATTACACTGATGTAAATAAAGCCTGCCCCAAGGACCCATACCCCATGCCAAGGATTGATCAGATCGTGGACTCCACAGCCGGCTGTGATCTCCTCTGTTTTCTGGACGCCTTCTCAGGCTACCACCAGATCAAAATGGCTAAAGAGGACGAGGAGAAAACAGCGTTCCTCACCCCCTGTGGCGTGTATTGCTACACTTGCATGCCCTTCGGGTTGAAGAACGCCGGCGCCACCTTCCAGAGGCTCATGAGGATCGCCCTGGGGGCTCAGATGGGAAGGAATGGAGAGGCATATGTTGACGACATCGTAGTCAAGTCTCGCGAGGGAGACACTCTCTTGAAGGACCTCGAGGAGACCTTCGCCAGCCTGCGCAAGGTGAACATCAAGCTAAACCCCGCCAAGTGCGTCTTCGGGGTACCTTCAGGCAAACTCCTCGGGTTCCTCGTGTCCCATCGCGGCATAGAAGCAAACCCTAACAAGATCAAGGCCATAGAAGAAATGCAGCCACCTCGCCGCCTCAAGGACATGCAGCGCCTAGCTGGGTGCATGGCCAGCTTGGGCCGCTTCATTTCCAAGTTCGGCGAGAGGGCCCTGCCATTTTTCAAGATCATGAAGAAGTCCGGCACCTTCAAGTGGACTCCAGAGGCAGACAAGGCATTTGAGGACTTGAAGAAGTACTTGGCTAGCGCACCAGTTATGGTAGCCCCCAGGACGGGCGAGCATCTAAAGCTGTACCTTGCAGCCACTCCACAAACCGCAAGCGCCGTCCTGGTGGTCGAAAGAGAAGAGCCAGTCTCCCCAAGAAAAGTGCTGCCACTCCAAGTCCAGAGCCTCCCGACAAGGAAAAAGTCCCTCCAGGCCCAGAGCCAGACCCACAGCCAGCTGTCGAGCCTACTACAGGCACCCCTGCTGAGACTCCTCCACAAGGAAACCTCGCCAAAGGGCCTGAGGAGTCCCTCGAGGGAGCCAGCGCCGCGTCACCCTCCACAACCCTTGTCGAGCATCCAGTCTACTATGTCAGTACTGTGCTAAGAGATGCTCGCGAGCGGTACCCTACGCAGCAGAAGCTCCTTCTCGCCCTGCTCATCGCCTCCAGAAAGCTGCGCCACTACTTCCAGGGCCACCCTGTCACGGTGGTCACATCATTCCCTCTGGAGCAAATCCTGCGCAACCCCAACGCCACTGATCGCGTAGCAGGGTGGAACATCGAGCTGCAGCCTTTCAACTTGCGTTTTGACACCACAAGGGTCATCAAAGGAAGAGCACTGGCATGAGACCTCAGCTATCAAGTGCAGAGAATTCATAAATTGTCTAAATGCAGACATGAGACCTCTATTGGCATTAGCATTGTTCTTATCAGAGGCCTCAGCTATCAAGTTGAAATCACCCATCAGAGCCACAGGGGAAGTTATGCCAGCCAAAGCAGTTTTCAGATCAGCAAGGAAGGTTAGTTTCTGGGCAGTACCTTGAGGTCCATAGACATTGCAAATTATCCAAGTTTTTCCGGAGCTCAAACATGTACAGGAGGCTATGATGAAGCTAGTGGATGAGGAAATAGCTGTCAACTGAACACGATCAGAGTCCCACGCAATG
Source organism: Poa pratensis (assembly GCA_947311845.1). Taxonomy (NCBI): domain Eukaryota; kingdom Viridiplantae; phylum Streptophyta; class Magnoliopsida; order Poales; family Poaceae; genus Poa; species Poa pratensis. Next base: position 3,546,653 of record CAMZMU010000011.1, on the reverse strand, counting down.
ATCAAACCTCCACTAGCACCATTAGAGGGAACAACAATGAAGTCACGAAACCGAGGTCCACAGGCTTGCAGAATTAACAACGACGACACAGACTGAACTTTTGATTCTTGGAAGCAAACTACAGAGATGTGATTGTCTCTAACTAACCCACTCACAGCAAACTGCCTAGCCACAGAATTAAGACCTCTAACATTCCAGATCAACAGATTCAGACCATCCATTAGGAAACTAACAAATCAACCAACAACTGACGATACCCGAGGCGCAGCTGCCTATGCCGCGGCAGCGGTAGCCTCCCCTGCTGCAGCATTCAGGCCAAGCGTGGCCCGATCCGCCAGATCGGAGAGCGCCGCCATCTGCGGCGGCTGCAGCGCCGTCGTGTCGAAAGCCGCCGACGGCTTCTTGAGGCGAGCCTGGCTCTCCTCCTTCTTGTCCGCTGGGATGCCCATGCGGCGAGCAATCATGCGTTGCGCCTGCACCAGGGAGGTGGAGGCAGGCCGATCCGGCTTCTGCTCAGCAAGGCGAGCACTGTGGCGTGAGGGAGGTGGCGGTGTAGGGCGGCGACGGCGGGCGGGGGCCCCATGGGGAGCAGAGGAGGAGCTCGGAGCAGACCCGGAGTAACTGGTTCCCCAACTGTGGCGAGAAGGCGCTGAGCTGCTCCGCAGGGCTGCGACCAGGGCTGATGGGCCTGGCGCCCGATCCAGAATGTTCTGTTCCTGCTCGAACTAAGTTCTGCATGTCATTATACGAATCCTGTGATGCTGAATTACTACTGATTGCAATTTTGAGTTACTAGAAAGGAATTTTTAAGGCTATAGTTAGCTGAAACGAATCAAATTATCGTCAATTGTAATTTTTTCTTAACTTGACACATGTTGTCGGTTTAAAGCAAGTCTGGTTTGGTAATTTCTCACCAAGCTGTATGAAGCTTGGGTCTAATTGGCAGTGAAAGGATACCGATTGGCCATTCATTGTGTTTAAAATGCTACCAATCAGAATTTTAAATGAAACTCTATATCTTATAGTCATACTGACATAGAGACTTGAATAGTGTGAAACAGGCGCATCATGGAGTAGTAACTAAACATTTTCTTAAAAACAAGATAGTAACTAAACGAATCACAATAATTATAATAATTATCATATGGAACGGTACAAAAGGCGAAGAACAAATTCAGGAGCTAAAGTTTGAATATTTCTAAATATGTTATCACATTGGCTGAAAATGAAAGAATAAGATCTAATAAACTCCTAAACTTTCAGATGCTAACTACTGGATCCAAATTCTGGATCATCTTCTAAGTATCCTCTTTTGTGTGTCGTCAGAGATGCGATCAGGGAGCAGCGATCGAATTGCAGAAGTCCATTCTGCTGCAAAAGGGAACCGGTGCTGCCGTCATCGAGCAAAGCCAGGGAGCCATCCATTGGTCTGGTGCGGGAGGGGATGGAATCCGGAGCAGGTGCATCATGGAATTGGAGTTGTCACCGAAAAAGTCTTCCTTGACTGGTGAATTTGGTGCGGGAGGGGATGGAGTCTGGAGCAACTGCATCATGGAACTGGAATTGTCACCGAAGAAGTCATCCTTGAGTGGTGAATTTGGCGCGGGAGGGGAAGGATTTGATGTCGGAGCAGAGAGCGTGCTGCAGGACTGGTCATCGCCAAGAACGTCGAGAGGATTTGGCAATCGGAGCTGCTGCCTCAGGGGATCAGAATTCTCGCCAAGAAATGCTTCATGGGTCAGCGGATTGAGTGCGGGAGCGTAAGGAAACAGTAGTTGCCGTCTTACAGAAGAAGAATCGCCCGTGGTCTTCATGATCTTGCTCGCAGACGCGGGCAGGGATGCCGCCTTCCTCTTGCGCGCCGCGGACGCGTTGCTCTTGCACGCGGATGCCGATGACGAAGCCTTGGAGGCCGAGTTGAGGAACCGATGGCTGCGGTAGATCTTGCAAAGAACGAATCTTTGTTCGCCGCCGCCGCCGCCGTCGTCGACTTCTTGATCCACGCTGAACTCCACCATCAGCCACTCCGGCTTCTTGCCTTTCACCTTGGGCTTGGGCGTGTACGTGAACCTGTCCAGGCGGCCGACGGGGCGGCCATCCACGGGGTCGAGGACCATCTCCTCCCTCTCTGATTTCCATGTGCCCTTGCCGCCGCCGACGATCCAGGGCTTGCGGCCGTCGCGGGCAATCTTGGGCTTCTCGAGGCAGAAAAGGTACCAGTTCGGGCTCTCGCCGAACGTCCTCGGCGGTCCGGGCTGGTAGCGCGAGGTGAGCGCCTCTGGAACGTCGCCGTACACGTCCACCTCGAAGAAGAAATGCTGGGTGGCGGCAGGGAGCGGCGACCCGGCGAGCTTCGGGAGGAGGTACTGCATCACGAGGTCGTGGTTCTGTGGGTAGAAGGAGCTTCCGGGCGTCGGCTGCTGGGGAGAAGGTGGCGACGCCATGGAGATGGGTTGGGAGCGCGCGGGAGGAGCTAGGGTTTGGGAGTCGAATTTGGGGCGCGGGAAGAGAAAGCAGAGACCCCTGCTTATTTTTGGGAAGGGAGGGGATTACGCGTTGGAATTCTTGGATTTGCTTTTTCCCTCTCTTTTTTTAGGAACTACATGTCGGTGGTCTGCAAGATATTTTTATAGCGTGAAACTGTCAACTCTGTTTACTCTGCGCTGTACTTGTTGAGATCGCTCATCTTCTATGGATTAAAATATCATTGCGGCATTCATCTTTAATCGTCATACTGTTAAACTTCTGGGCAGCATTAGGGATCGGACGCCAATCCCTGGCTATCCATCGGACTCCTTTGCTGCCATAGGATGCGTTTACTGGTCACCAAAATCGACCAGTATTGTTTGATCGTACGGCTGAGGAAAATTTGGCCCAGATGGCCCATTAGTGTTATTCGCTGGAAAGAAAAAGAACGAGCGCCAGCCTCCTGAGGCCCATGAGCTATTCATATACCTGGCCACGGGCCGGGCCGGGCTTCAGGCCGGGCCTAAAAAAGCCCGCGGGAAAATCCTAGGCTCAGGCCCGGCCCGGCCCGACTCGACCACCAGGCCTATATTTCAGGCCCAGTCCCGTCCCGTGACTGCAAAATCCCGTCGGGCCTCGGCCCAGGCTTCTTCCTGAAAACACCAATATGCAAAGCCCAGGCCCGTCCCATCACGTCCATCGGGCCGAAATCTGAGACCCAGGCCCGACCCATGGGTAAGCCCAGTCGGGCCCAAGCCCGGAAATTTCGGGCCGGGTTTCCCATGGCCAGGCATGATCCAGATGATCCGTCCGACTCCCAAATGCATGCGTGGGCCTATCGGTTGTCAGACTTGATTGCTTTCCACTAATTGTGTCCAATAAAGCGGTCGATACATTAAAAAGAATCCCTTATCTGTAGGAAATAAATTTTGAAAATTTTGAATTATTTCTGACTAACAAAGTAGCAAATAAATTACGTTTTTTCGTCTAGTCACAACATGTTTTTATGCCACGGAAACATTGTTTTTCATTACTGGAAGCACGGTTTTTACGCTATTTCCTTGGAATAATCCACGGTGAATTTAATTGTTAGTGTAACTTAACTTTGTTTCCTAGCAAGAATATTGTGCTTCTGTTGGCCAACAAGATTGCTTCCAATACAATATGAGGTTGGTTACCTCTAGTATTTTATTTCCAACATAGTGAAGATGCACAAAAAAATCGTTTGCGTCAACATTGCTTCCAATAGAGAATATAAAGTGCTTACAAAGAAAATAGTGTTTACTTCCAATGTGGCAAACATGTTTGTAACAACATTTGCTCTAAGAAAGCAAATAATTTGCTTCCAAAGGGGAATGAAAACAATATTTGTTTATATCATCATTGCTTCCTAAAGAAGATAAAATAGCTTCCCGCAATATAAAAATTTGCTTCCGACTATGGTGAAATCGATAAACACGCCGATGAAACCATAGAAGCACCACTGAAGTGTATACGTGTGTTTTGAGGAGCATCGACAATATCGAAGCGGTAGCCGCGAGCACGTAGGACGGCGTTCGACGAGGAACACCCGATTCTCGTTGATGAGCTCCAACATGGACCTCATGCCACTGATGGTAACCCTTTCTGCCTTCTAGAGTGCCTACACCCGTTGGTGAAAGGCACCGATGTACTTGGAACAACACACTGGTCTGCTTCGGCAGTGTGAAGAATCACTCGTCCTAGCGGTGGTGCTTCAAACAAGAGACGTGACCATCATAATCTCGACCACGACATGCTCATGGTTACGGTCGATGTTGTTGAAGTCGGCAGATAGAATCCACTGGAGAAGAGATAATCCGGAATGTGTTGACATGAATCATGAGCAACATATATGAGAAATGTAAGAAGCATGTGGCAATGTTTAAAATACAACGATATCGGCAAGTAAAACAACAAGTAGCATGGTTCCATTTATGAAAGCTTTCAGGAAGAGACGCATACATGCTTTGGAAGCATCAATTTTCCGTTATCTCAACATAACTAGTACCACCAGGGCAATATTTAAATTACAAATGGTAATGAAATGACAATAACAACAGTTTAGTGATATGAGGATATCTCAACGTAACTTATATGTATTGGAAGCACATAACTTTCAAATTTGAAGCATGGATATTTGTAAGCAAGGAGAGTTCTATCTCAATATAATCAATCATGTATTGGAAGAAGAGGTATTTTGAAGCATATGACTATCTCAGTGTTTCTCATGAGTGTTCAAAGCATATAAATTTGAATTTGGAACTGACTATGCTTCCCTCCAACAAGTGGGTGCATCTTCCTTTGATACAGGAAGCATCCATACAAACTTAAGAAGCATGGTCGTATTGCCTATCTTCCCATCTTCTAGACATTAGTGGCACATATTGCATATATATTTGGAGCGTCGAATCTTTCTAGCAAAATGCTATTACAACACATGGAGGAATAGTGAAGCATATAAATCTTATATTTATAAACTGAATTAGCATGCTTGCAAGTAAAGATGTAGCAGCGTACTTTCTAAAATATGTGAACAATCCATAAGTGGGATTTTGAGCCTATGTCAACTTCAACAGGGATAAACAATGACATGAATATACATCAATTGAGTAAAATTATACTCGTAGCAGCAGCAGCTTCACAATCTAATATGACGGCATAATATTAGGATCCAGTATTGGAGGGTGCTAAATCTGGAGGTTTGTGCTTCGAGATTGCCCTCTTGAACCGTGTTTGCAACCGATATATGACGTGACGAGCTCAACGACATGGCATGCTGTTGTGGTAGCTAGACCAACGCCGAACCCCTAGTTGTTGATCACCACTAGCTGGTTTTGACTATTTTTGTTTATTTTCTTTTTGGCCACTAAAAAGAAAAAAAACAACTATTAGACTTTAGCTTTTAATAATATTGACATATCATGCCATTTTGAGATCTTTACTATTAAATAGGAGTTCAACATACATTTGTACATCGGTACGTCCTCCCATTTTCTGCCATCGCTAATCGCTAAGGCCATCTAACTTGGCCCGGCCCATCGTCTGCCAGCGACCCACACTCCAGGAAATCTCAAAGCATCCCTGTCGCCGCGACAGGGACGACGGCGGCGACGCGCCCGACCCGATCTCTGCATCCCGCCTCCCCACACCCGGAGCGCCGGCGGCCGCGAGGACGAGATGGAGAAGCTCGCGCTTCTGGGGTCATACACCATGACCGCGCGCTCTGCGTCGGCAGAGAAGTCGACCACCACGGGGAGCCTGCCGAGGCGGAGGTGCACCAGCAAGCCGTGGCGCCGCGCGAGGTCGCACCAGGCGCAGTGCGGCAGGTCCCCCGCGAGGTAGTGGAGGTGGCCTAACACCGGGAGCGCCCACGGTGACGGAGCCAGGAAGACGGCCGGTAGGGTATGTTCCCCCTGGCCTGGTCCATCACCGCACGGACGGGCCGGGGGCCGGGGGCCGGCGAGGTGCCTCACTCCGGAGGCGCGCCGAGTATGGGGCTGACGGCGCCCACTCTCTGATGCCATCCGCTTGTTCGATTGGATCAGTTGAGTGGCTGCGTTCAGTAATTGTCTATGTGCTTGTTTCTGTTATTTCTTCAGAGTATGCAGTCGTTCTCTATTTCTGTTATTTCTTCAGAGTATGCAGAGTATGCAGAGTTGTTCTCTGCTTCCTGGTCTCATGCCTACCATCAGAGATTAGACAGACTTGACGTTAGCTCTGATGGTAGTCTTCCCAGTGGTGGTTCCTCCAGCTGTCGGGCGTGGCAGCGGATTGGAACTGCCTCTTTGGCGTTTCCCTGATAATAATTGCGGGAATAGGCATTGAGTTTTCTACTCCGGGGCATCTGATCTCTAGGTAGACTCCGATATTTCGTTGCCAGCCAATCTGCTGCCGGGTCTTCGTCACTTGCGCAGCTACAATCATCGCATTCAAATCCTGCCAAGGGGAGGCACCTCAACCTGCCCGGTAAAGCTTCTAAGAGCTTCCTTCATTTAATGGCAGCTTTTGCAACGACGCACATGTTATTTTTGTATGTTCTTCCCTTTGGTATTTGGAGTTATGAAGGTGTGGATAAGTACAACAAATCTGATATTTCTCTGTTGCTTGTACATGGTGCATAAGCGATGTTTTGGTATAGAAGCTGCCATTCATATTTGTTCGTTGATAACATTCAATTATAGAACCTTTTGTTGCAGAATATGCTTGCAGTTGGTACTTCTCTGACCATCATCTTAATAAGTTATATTTACCAGAACGCAGTCTATGATAAATATTTTCAAGAGGTTGAAATGTCTTTGAGCATTAGCTTGAAAATATTTTAAACACATCTCCTTAATTTTTTTAATCCCGATGGCTTAGGGAAATTGATCACTAATTGTGAGTAGTGTACTATATATGGTGCAGTATCCGATGTATTTAGCAACCTTTGCTTCATCACTTGTCAAACGATGCATTTTGATGGATTACATAGCATGGTGTTGAGAATGACCTAGGTATCCACTGATGATATTTGGGAGCGCCACAACAGGGGAGGGTCTATCAGGTTAGGGAATTCTTAGTTGCCTCTATGATGCATGTTCATATAAAGTGCTCTTCTTCAGCTACTGTAAATCTGATCATATAGTGTCCTATATGATTAATGCTCATAATTAATTGTTGAAAACATATGTTGCAGCTGAAAGGCATTGGTTCTTTACCCTTTCATTGTGATATTTAATTTACATTTGCGTTATATTCATACCAATGAGTAGCTATGGATTATTATTTTTTAGTAGAATAACGTCTTACTCCAGTTAGGCTTAGTGTCGCAGAAATATCAATGTTTTGCTTCCTAGCAAACACTCTAGCTATATGTAATAATGCTTTTATTTTCAGCACCTTATAATGTGCATATTATGTTATCATCAATCACCACTCCTATTTTAATTTTCATTTGAGCTTTCTGAAATGAATTTTGTCGTCTCAAAGAAGAAGTTGGGACTCAGAGTACTGGCAAAGAAAAAGTAGAAGTAGAGGGGCTGAACTGCCAAGTAGAACAATGTTCTCAAAGAAAAGTGCTGACTCCTTGAGTTCGTCGGTAAAATTCTTTTTTAACTAATATAGGAGACTGGGAGTTCCCATTCTCTGGTTTCTAAGTGACATTATACAAGGCTCATGAGGTGGCTGCACGTTTCAGTATTGGGTACCGAATAATAGATTGGATGTACAATATAAGAGGGTATTATGGTTTAGCAACGAATGCGTTTTTACTTTGTCACTACCTGAATGATAGAGAACGACGGAAGTTACTTAGCAGTCACCGTGGCTTTGCGTGATGACGATATTTTTTATTAATGTGTTTTTATATGTATTTGTTGGTCCCTGGGTTAGGAGGTTTTATGAGTTGAACTTGGGACTCTTGTGCCATTCTTAAAATGAGAGGAAACTAGAAACTCCTTTGGGGCTTCGGGCTTCCGATCTTTGCAAAACTATTTTGAAAATTGCTATATATTTCTTACTCTGAGGCAAGAGTGGAAACCACCACAATTGCTATTGTAGAAAGTGGGATGATGATCGCTCGTCTTCCCACTGATGGCTAAAGCGTGAGATGTTTCGAGCGGACGGCAAGTGAATAAGATTTGTTTCCAAGTTGCATAGCATCATTTGATAATATTTTGTTTCCCAGTGACTAATATTTATTCAGATCTTCAATTATTTGTTCATGCTCCAGATCGTATTGTGGTCGATCCAAGACAAAGATCCATTAATCCCTTCTTCTCCCCTTTATTCTGATGGACCATGAACTGCTAAATATCAAAATGTTCATTAATTTTTTTGGATCTAGGAATCATTGTTTTTTTCTCAAATCTTTTTTTTCTCATTCCTTTGTATAATCAAACTATTGACTTGACTTGAAATATTTTTCGATGAAAGGAGCGCTACAATCCTGTGAAAAAATTCGGTTGGCATGGCACATGATGAATGCTTTTGTCACATCTGTCTTTTGATTTGCTAGCTTGATTTATGTTTTCTTTCATGCACTGTTCATCTAATTTGTACCTCTGTTTCTATGGAGAAGATGCAAAAGGGGTGGCTGACGCAAAATCTGGAGGCTATGACCAGGCACTCATCTAGACTCTGTCAATGATCTGCCGCGCCTCTTCACTCCAGCGGCAGCGAGAGCGCTGCCACCAGAGCTCGGACGATGGAACGCCTCCATACTTGGGGAAATATTGAAGTTTGGTTTGTAGCGCCTAGGAAAAGCAGCTTGGGAAAAATTGTAAACCAATCGGCCAAATCCTTCGGCCCCATTGAAATATCCATTTTGCAGAACTATCTATGTGAAGTGCTTACTGATCAGAAATGGTTTAGTCGATCTGGTTACCTTCAGTTCGCAAGGCATACTGTCTTCTGAAGCACTTTTGTTATTTCTTGCAAAATAGTTTTCCGTGCGTCCGTCTTAGTTTTTTGTCTATATAATAATCCTTATGATAGAGTATCTTCTATAAAAGGGTTCCAAGTAAAAAAACGGAAATGCTCAACCAAAAAAGTGAAAATGAAGAACGCTCCTTGAATTTAAAATGCTACCCGAATGTAACATGCAGGTACTTGCTTATATACAAGTCAAGAGGGAGTTTGTGGTAAAACAAATACACAATGATTTAAAATCAATTTATAGAATTACAGTCATTGAGGTGCAGATTCGATGTTGCTTTTTAGATGAAACATGTCGGCAAAAATTATATGATGATTTCTACTTGGCCACCACAATATATTTGTAAATTAGTTTCATGACCAAACAAAAAGAGATGGAGCAAAGCGGTTCTAATACCTTGAGCTTGCCTCCCCATCTGTAATTATCCATTTATAAAATATAAAAAATGACGCAGTACGGGCTTTCCCTACTATTTTTCCGTCAAAAAGCAATTCTAATATAGACCTGGGGATGGAGTACCCTCTTTCATGGTGAATGACAATGCCATATTCATATTTGCACTATTATTATCTCTACATTGTTGACTTAGATGGGTGTACAATGATAGATCATCGCAGAGATGAGCAGTAGAAATATTTGATGTTTGATCACACCACATCCATATGCCTAGCTATGAGCGAAATTCTAATGATTCAGTATATTGTTTTTCATTCCGTAGCAACGCACGGGCATTCAGCTAGTGATGGTAAGATTGGAGCTCAAGACCAACGAGTAACAATTTGCCACTGGCAGTGACCAAAAGTGAGTATCAAGAAAAATTTGTGCAATCATCGTGGCGTTGAACAAAATTGTCAGATCGCGTTATCTTTTGGCTGAAGTTCTTGACGTAGGCCATATTTATGTCGTCTCCCATAAATATCAAAATTACTTCCAGTTTCATGGCAGTGCATAAAGCTCTCGCATGTCTGTCGCATCAGAGAAAAGAAAGCAACGAGAACTGTAGAAAGCAGGCCCGGGGAGTTTCGTGTTGAAGTTGGCCAGGGAGATTAATGGAGTGACTAATTACTCGATCCATGCGAGTTTGCTCGCGATGGTACACTGAATAACTAGAGATACTGTGCGTTCGAGCAGGGACATAACCCATAGCACATAACAGCGATGTCCAGAAAAACAATATGCTTGCTGTCAGAATCGAATCTTGGATCGCATTGTAACGTACTGTACGAGTTATGCACTAACTCGACAGCATGTTGGCACGCTCAACGAACTCCAAACTTGCAAGAGATGACTAATGACTCAATAAATCGAAACATATAATATCAAATGAAATTGGAGATGACTACTTGAGAAAAGCAAGCTATCTTGTTCCGACTGAGAAGCCAGAAAACGAGGTGTTCCAAGCAGGAGACACAGCTCATTTTCTGACTACGAGGCAAACTAGAGAGCATAAACAGATTACCACGTCTACCTTACTGCAACATAATGTTGCAAGGTTAAAACTACTAGTGCACCCATATGTGATTAATATAGCACACATCTGCTACAGCATCTCACACAGTAAGTGAGGCACCATTATCGTCCAGTGAAAGGCTTAGAATCATTGTAGCTGCCTTGGGTGCCCTGAAAAAGAACAGCAATCCTCCGGTTAATATGATTAGTACTCCCTGATCACGAGCTACTCAACTGAAAAATGATAGTCTGAATACGAAACAGGCAAGTTGATGATATAGCATTGCAGCCTTGCAGGAAAGACCACATGCGGATATATGATAGCTCTAATCTAGCAAATGATAGCTGGCTACTCAAGATTCAAGGTTCTCTGTTAATACAAGCCCTCAGGGTACATTCATTGAAATGAATTTTAGGAGGTTTGAAATTCTTAGGATTTACTTCCTATGTGGGTTGTTTGATTCATAGGTTGAAACGCATAGGCAAATCTAAGTATGGTACTGGATGGTAATCCAGTGTCATTTTCTTGCACCTGATTATCTCACCACATGCAGTTTCGCAATAGATGCCCAATGTTACATTTTCAGTTGCTATAACTTCAGCACCTGCCACCTGTTGGAGCTTGGAAAGCTGGTGGATTAATTGTACACAGGGTAATGGAAAAATGCCACAAGGTCAAAGGTGTTTGATGGTCTGACCTAGCCTAAATGGCTTATTCAGGAGTTGAATATGTGTACTTTCTCAGGTGCAATATGTGTACCTTTTGAAATATTAGTATTACTACTCCCTCCGTTCGGATTTAATTGACTCGGCGGTTGTTTTGCGAAATAGTCCTCGTTCTTTTCCCGACAAATCCCGAAGTCCCTTCCATCTCCTTCCTCGCTCGCTCTCGGACGCGTCGCTCTCCGACGCCTCCGTCCTCGCTCACCGCCCTCGTTCTCCGACGCCGCCTTGCTCCCCCCCACCCTACGACCCACGCCGCCGGCGCCTTGTTTCCCCCACGCCGCGCTTCCGCTGTCTCGTTCCCCTCCTCTCAAGGTTGGATTTTTGCTAGACCGCCGGCGCCAAGATGGTGGTTTGATCTGCGAGCAGCTCTTCTCTCCGACGGCGAGGAGAAGCTCGTAACCGTCATAGACACGCTGGAGCGTTGACGCGGGCAGCGAGGTGCGGCAATGGAGCGCGGAGGTAAACGGCGTCTCCCTCCACGTCGCGGAGCACGGACGCGCCGCCAGCCCGCTGGTGCTCCACGGATTCCCCGATCTGTGGATCTCATGACGCCACCAGATGGCCGCCCTCGTGGCCCCCGGCCGTCGCCCAACCTTTGTTTTTCTAGAACGAGTGGATGCGTGCGGGGATCAAGGAGGCGCGCCGGCGTCACGCGAGGGCAGTGTTGGCCACAGTCGAGCGCGCTGCGGCTTCAGACCAGGGAGGCTGATCTCGTGCCCCGGCTGCTCGGCCACAAAGAATGCTTCGCTCCATGTCCTGCTCTCTTGAGCGGTTGAGCCACGCAGCCAGCCGATCCGCCGGCGTACAATTTTTGGTTCCTCCTGTGTGTGTGATGCAATTTTTGGTTCGGCTGGTGATTGTTCACGCTGAGATCTCCTATGATTGCCTCCAGGTTCTGTACATTTTTACCTTGATTGCATCGTGTTAATGATTGGTATGTGAGCAAAGGACCAAAATATTGCAGCTTGTAATCAAGGTCAATGAATGATTAACTGAACTTAAGAGCAAAAATATAAGCAATATTTTCATGCATCTTAATTCCCTGTACTTCTCAACTTGTGTCATATTCAAATCCCAACCAACAAGAATAAATTCAGAATAGTATCCCACGTGCACATGATTTAGGGTACTGTCATTTTCTTCAGCAAACCAAAACTGAACATAGGCAATAATCTTAGGCAGTGCCATCTTTGGTACTGAGATATGTAAGTGATTCATTCATTTTCTATTCACTAAAATGATCTCAAAATGTACTCCACCATTTCCTGTCATTGTTCATTACAGATTCAGAATTGTTTCCTGCATCTCATCTACGCTAGTTTGTAGACATGCACATGACATTATTGAAATGCTATTTAGTGTTTCTAGTTTATCTAAGGTTTACATGTTTTTTGCTCTTTAAATTTGTTTACAGCTCCAAGGCAACGATGTTACTTGTTGATGACTGTCACTTGCCTCTACTAGCAGTACTGGAGTGTTTGCAAATTTCAGAGCATATGTCCAATTTCTTATGACAAGGTACAGGTACGAACATTTAATTCATGTTTTATTTCTTGTTAAGTTCAGTTAAGTTCAAGAAATTCACTGGATTTAAATTCAGTTAAATTCATTTAAATGCACAAGAAATTCAGTTAAAAGCTACTGCAGTTTCTTGTTGCTACTGTAGTTAAAAGCAAGAAAGAATTACTGGCAGTAGCAGTACCAAGCAAGCTCACACTAATCCTAGCAAGAAATCCTACTGCAAGCAATTTCTTGCAGTACTGGGAGTTTATGAAAAAAGCAAATGCGTACACTGCACTACTGAAGCAAATGCAGTACACTGCACTAGTGCTTTTTGGCCAGGTCGGGCTCGGGACTGCGTTTTCTGTGTCGGGCTTTTCTCGGCCCGAAGCCCGGCCGGCCCGGCCCGGGTATGGCCAGGTGTTATGACTATGGAGGATGTACTGCTACGATAAAAGCATATTGCATCAGTGTTGACAGGTGTCATGGATCACAGAATATAGCACATGAGAATGATCAAACAGAAAATACACTGGACACTAATGTGTTGCTAATATATGTAATTTTCCTTGCCTACTGGGGTATAAAATCCTAGCAGGCTTCACACATGAAGTCCTTTTTCTAGTGTAGCTTTCTCTAGTTTGTCCAGATTCTACTGTTTCCATTAAATATACTCATTTGCATAATTGAGGAGGAGGGAGGGGACAAACACAAATCCAAACAGAATTACCATTGTTCAGTCGTTTGGTATAGCGCAGCTGAAGTTCCAAAGCATGACGCAAGCATGTCAGTATTCACAACACCAGGGCTGAGAGCAATGGCTGCCAATCCAGGAGGCAACTCCTTTGCTAACGAGCGTGTTAAACCTTCAATAGCCCACTTTGAAGCACAATAAGGAGCAACCTGAAATGACATTACACAATTAGGTATGAAATGAAGACTCCATAGTTACCAAATATAACCACTGTTAGACAGTCTTTGACTTTGCCCTACCTCTGCAGCAGAAGACCTCCCCCAACCAGAGGATAAATTGATTATCATTCCATGTTTCTTCTGTAACATAAGTGGTACAAAATGGCGAAGTACATTCGCCGTTCCTTTAATATTTGTATCAATCACTGTGTCAAATTCTTCTGCTGGGACATTCCACGTCTTGTTATTCTTGTTTATTGTACCAGCACTGTTAACTGCAACAACCACTCAATAATTAGACCACCTTTGGAGAGATCCCTTTCATGTATATTAGAAGGGCATAAAATTTCTGGTTCACGATCAACTTTATGAAAGAAAAAGATTTCTTTTCATATACTTCAAGATGGCTTAGAGTGCACATTTGTGGAGCAGAAAGATTACGAACCTATGATATCGGGAACTTGCTTCTTTTCAACGACAGCCTTTGCCAGCTCAGCCATACTGCTGTCAGACCTCTACAACAGAAACACCAAATAGAATAATTGTGAATGGAAAACCATTTCAATGTAGTAAGCTAATGAAAAAAATAGGCACCTTACATTATACTTTGTCTATAACAAACAAAATAATGAAACGTATCGCTCATATTTAAAAAACTGTTGTTCTACTGACATTCACGTCATATGGCATAACTCGAACTAAAATATAATATTTAGTATCACAATTCAGAAGTTCCACATCCCCCCTAATTTTCCAACTAATCATAACTAAACCTTTCAACAAAAGCAAGAAGACTGCTCACATGATGTGTGAATTCTTGTTAATTATGAAACGGGTGATTTCACTTAACTGTCCAACAACTATCATATGGTCTAACCATGAAAAGTTAGAAACCATGACTAGATTTAGAATACTTTGTCAGCTCATGACCACCACGGTTTGACTTCCTCTATGCATCTTTATTCTCCACCACCAAACCAACAGAACTTATCAAACTCCTAGTAAATCACAAGACAAAATCGCCTAATCAGCATGTACAAACAGGTCATTAGTTTCAAGCCATGTTCCAGGACACGCAGATGTTGCGCACACTCGGGGGCTAAAATAGATCCTATAAAGTATTACTGTTACATGAGCACAATTCATGTAATCAATCATGTAGTTACCAGTCAAGACAAACCCCCAGATTCACCTATGTCTAAAACTTTCAGCTAGTAGAGGCAAAATGCCCTAAAATCCCAATTCGTTGGAGAAATACTACATAGCAAGACCCTAACCCTAGAAACTTGGGACTCGGCTCAACAGTCTGCCACTGCAGTAATGGAAGATTAGTGCAGGGGTCGAGGGATTTGGTGTAAAATTTACAAAAACTACATAAAAAAGCATCCCCGGCGAACTCAACAGCTAGGTCTCCGCGCCCTAGTACACTACAAGCAGTCATGAGGAAGAGGAGGGGGAGGAGGAATAGGGTGCAGCATTACGACGTCGGCGACGGTGAGGAAGTGGCGAGACGGGAACGCGATCTCTGCCTCGAGGGAGCGGATGGGTTCGGCGGAGCGGCTGCATCCGACGACGGCGTGACCCCGGCGCGCGAGCTCCAGCGCGAGGGCGCGGCCCAGCCCCCGGCTGACCCCCGTGATGAGCACCGTCCTCGGCCCCGCCGCCGCCGCCCGCGCGGCCGCCGCTCCACCCACCCCGCTCTTGGGCCCCGACGTCATCCCGCCTCCTCCTCCTCTTGCTCCCGCTCCTTCGCCGCCTCTCCTCTCCCCTCCGGTTCGTACGCGCTCGAGTGCCCGTGAGTCCGTGACCTCGCCTTCCCGATACTTCGCTCTTCTCATGGGCCGATGGGAGCACGTGGGGCCCGGCCCGGCCCATCTACGGCTGCGGCTACTCTAGACGCCAGCCTCCGCCGCGGCTCTCTTGGAGAGGCTTCCATCCATCCCCAGAACCTTCCCGACCCCTCCGGTCCTCTCGCCGCCTCCGCCGCTCCTCCAACCCGATCGCCTCGCCGCCGGTAACGAAGCCTCCCCCCCCCCTCTGTTCTGTCCCCGCGTGTCGGCTCCGTCACTTTTAATCTCTCGATTCCACGGCCGTTGCCTGGGCGGATGATGGAAAACCTTCCCTTTTTTTTCGTATATTTACTCGCTTGTTACAATCTGCGGCCGTTTCCCGAATTAGAGAATTGGTCTCTAGTATGGTATGGTGTCGTGGCTCTGCTGTGGTTCCTTGTAGTTTTGGAAAAACGAAGTTTTGGGATAAGGATTGGAATGATGCATTGCTGCGAACTATATATATTATGTTTATTATTCGTGTGTTGAGCCTTCCATTTGGGCTCGTTTTCCCCCTGCAGCCAAGTAAATGATGTAGGTGGTGAGGTGTACGAGTTTGCGGCTGATTCAGAGGAAAAGCTAGGATTTTTCACTAGTGGACAGTTGTTCTAGTCGAGGCAGACAGAATGCCTGGCAGTTTATGGGTTAGGGGCATTGACTTATAGTAATAGTACTATGATGGTCTGTGTAATATATCCTTAGGGACCATTGTAGGGTGCAATGGAGTGGGGATTCTGTTAGATGTTCCCCTATGTGTTACTATCTCCTCCCTCCAAAAGCTTAAATACCGCAGGTCTTTCTCTTTATCGGTCTAGCAGTCTTTATTCCATTTGGATGACCTGCTTGATGCATTTATTTGCAGCTTGGAATCGTGCTTGATAATCGATAAACCATGTTCAAGAAGAATGTTGATGCAAAAGCTCTACAGCGCTTGTCAGGCGCTGACAAAAAGAAGCTGAGAAGAACTGCCAAGCTAAGGTTTCCGCAAGTATCTGATGAGGATCTTGATGCCATCCTTCCTCCCAAGGTAATGGTTTTTTTTTCTTATCATTATGCGGAATAATACCAGTATGACCCAGTAGCATGGTATTAGGTGTTGAACTTATACTAAAAAATGGGTTTAGCTCCCCCCAATGGTACAAGTTATGTTACATCAATAGAACTTGGACTTACTATAGTCAGTGTAATCTTCTTTTCCACATTCACAATTGTGAAATTTTCAGCATTGGCATCCGCCCACCCCCACGCCCTGTTCTAACTGATCTGTGTTGTGTATTAGGCCAAGTATCGGCTGTATTCTTATCTACCTCATATCTAATAGTGTTGCCAGTTTACAGCAAAGTGGACTTATATTACCTCTTTTTTTGTTAAAACTCAAGTATTGTTTTTCGCGCTTATGTATTTCTTATAGCTTTGTGGTAATATTTTCTTCTTTATATTGTATGTGTGTAGGTTGAGATAACAGTCGCTAAGTACCCAAGTCGGACTCTTGTTTACGGAATAGAAGGGGAACTCCCGATGATATTCGACATTGATGGAAGAGGCCATGAGCTGTTTCCAACAGGTTATATATTTTCATTTCCAGATTCCAAGTAATATATGTATTTTCATCTAGTTATCTAAAATTTCTAATTTGCATTGTGGTATGTCCTTTTTGTTGTAGTACAGTTTTGATTTTGATTTCACATGTGCACAAAACAAATAATTAGGAACAGAGAATGAGAGAATAATACAAGCTCATGCTTCTAGCAATGAGTGCACTCCTCATCCTTTTGGTTTGTAATTACTATAATCATTGGTTTCCGTATTGTAATATTTCATGTGCTCGTAACTAATGGACGTTTTTGTTTGACTTGTTAGTTTTTCAGCCATTTTTAATTATGCGCCATTAATTATTGTTAGCTTGCATGAAAAGTGACTAGAAGGGTGAATTAGTAATGATATGTTGCTATCCGTTTGGCCAAGAGTTTTAAGGATGCCATGGTAGGGCTTTAAGGAGGCAAATGGTGAGCTGATGTTGTAGCTCCAGGCGAATTATGTAGCAAACAGAACAGACGAGTCACAGCCAAAGATAATATTGGGGCAAAATTATGAGTAGCTCGTCTAGCCTTACTTTCAGTGTATGACTAAGTCGAAGATAATATGGTACTATACGAGTAGGACTGTAATACTCTTAGCAAGAGGAACGGGTGATATATTTGATTATCGTTTCTAATGCTTAATTTCTGTTTCTACTAAATAGCCTAGAACATTTTGCTTCTTTTTGGGGTCAGCTGGGCTACGAAGTGGGGGGTGCCATTGAAAAACGAGAGACAAGAGAGAATTGGTTGCGCTCAGCACAGTACCTGGTTGGCTTCTTTGCCTTTCATATATATCAGTGGTGTACAAAATTACAACAACCAAATTAATCTTATCAATACCAAATCAATCTAAACCAAAACTGATTGGTTTTGAGCTGTTATTGTTATCAGTGCCAGACCTTATGTTTTTTATTCTTATAGCAGTTTTGAGCTGAATGCTTGACAAGTGTTGTACATTTAAGATTTTCAAAGATAAGTGCATGCAGCATCCTGTACTTTGCTTCACGATTTAATTGGTGAAAATGTTGCAGTTTATGCACTCTGGAAGGTTCCTGATCTGTTGCCAGCTTTTACACTTAAGGGTGGTGAGGTTTCGCACTTCATTCTTGGTGGGGCTGATCTGATGTTTCCTGGTATCCGCATACCCCCAGAAGGGTTACCTTCTTTTCAGGCTGGCCAACCATGGTCAGTTAAAGTCCCTGGTAACCCTGCTCCAATTGCTGTAAGTTTCTCATATTTCTTTGCTCTAGCTGTGCTCGAATTTTTTGTTAAGTGGATACTGTCAATTATGTACGAGTCCAACTTCTGGTTCTGTTACATGCTCAACACAGGTTGGGACCACAACTATGAGTGATACTGAAGCAATAAAGGCAGGATTACGTGGCAAGGCTTTACGGATTGCACATTACTACAAGGATTTGTTATGGCAAGTTGAAAGCTCTTGATACACATCTGAGTTTATCTGTACATTTTAAAATCAATTGTTAAATATTTTTACAGGGCTTCAGCTGATGGTCGTTATGTTCCAAATGAAGGATTTTATGATGACATGGTTGTTGAAGATCCAAATTTTGCTTCAGCTTCTCAACATGACCCTTCCGAAGATCCTGCAGATGAGAAGCAAGACAAAGCAGCTGTCGATGCTTCAGACAGTCATGTTGGAGATCCCTCCCTTCACACTGAAACCATAGAAGATGTTACTGCTGGCGTGAGTGAGCTAAATTTGCCTGAAGAGAAAACCACTGAGGAACCAATCGAGAAGGAACATCAACATTTGTCTACTGAAGAAATTGACTCTCTCTTGGACAAATGCCTTCTGCAAGCAATGCACACTAGTGTGAAAGATAAAGACCTCCCTATGCCAGGAAGTACATTGTGGTATGTATATAGATTAATTCGACTTTCCCTTACGATTTGTTATTCCGTCACATATGAGTATTTCATGCATCTGACAGTAATTGTTTTCATTCAAGTTCATATGATAGAGATGAGTTCTGCACAGCTTTATACCTAGTCAGCTTTTCCTTGAAACCATGTTTTACTCTACAATTCACAACATTAAATATTGCGCTATTATTTCGTAAACTATGTCCTCATTAGTTCTGACTTCCTTCCATCAAGTAAATGGTAATTAGCCAAGGTGACTTTGCCAAGATATCCTACTGTCCTGTAACCTGCGTGTTCTGTTCTCTCTTATGATACATAAGTATAACTGCTATTTTATTCATCTTATGTGAACTGTTCTGTGCAGGTCTAGTCACATACTCCCCTGCAGACCTCCAGGTGTTACTCTGGATATTAAGAAGTCATCACACAAAAAACTAACCAAGTGGTTGCAGTCAAAATCTTCCTCTGGGCTTGTAAGATAGTGCAAAGCTTTTCTTCTATGCATTATTTATGGTAAATTAATAAAAGCCCATTAAGTCGGCAAGAACACATTCCATTCTCTGGATTGCTGCGTGTCTGACAACTAATAACTATTTAAGCCCTTTTAGTAGGAAAATGCCAGGGTCCCGAAGGATTTCTAAGAAGTTAACTTACTCTAGGGTTTTATTTATTCTTCTTTCATGTCCTAAGTGGAGTAGAGCTGATATATTGCAAGTGATGTACCCTGGGAATGTAGATATCTTGCATTGTTGGAACTTATGAAAGGTTTGCTGACATCCATGGTTTTTGTACGTCTGTACATACTTGGTATTTTTCATGTTTGATTGAACATTGTACAAATATGCTACTGTTGTCCAACATCTGGAGGAGTGCATATAGTGTGTGATTTTTCGAGAACCTTGAATGGCCTGCATTTTGTAAAGAAGAGTAGAATGGCCCTGTTTATAAGGAACACCTGGCCGAAAACCTTTTATTCTGTGGTTGAAGTAATGATTGTGTACTGATTAAGGTATGGAAAGAGTGATGATACCATGATGTGTGATCGTATCAGAATGGAGTTATACTTTACGAATTCTCGATGTATTGCTTCCATATTTGGAACTAATCCAGTTTTTGCATTGCTCAGCATTATCTAATGTCCATTAAATTGTTCACAGATCACCGCAAAAGAGGACAAGCATAAAAAGGAAGTCGTTTTGACTGGTATCAACCGCAAACATTCAGACTACATGGCCTTTAAACCAGAAAAGAGGGTACAGGAGCCTGTTGAGCAGCAGGATAGTGCTATCGCTGAAGGTAGCGGCTCAAACCAACTGGAAGTGGAAGAAACCTATAAGCCAAGTTCTCATGTCAACCCCATATTTTTGGCTGTTGGAGCTGACACAGGGAAGTATTACAGTGCATCAGAGGCATCTGATGTTGTTTTCAGGTTTGTCTCCAGAACAGTAATAGATTTTATGTTTTTTAAGTACGAATATTGTAAATTTCTCACATCTCAGCTATTTTCATTTTCTCCTATGAATGAAGGTATGTTGAAAAGGAAAATTTAGTTAAGCCAGCAGACAGGGCCAAAGTAATTCTGGATGTTACGTTATGCGATGCTCTGTACAAAGGAGCTGTCAAAAAGGGTTCAGCGTACCCGAGTGAGATCCATAAGAAGGATCTGGGGTCAACATTTATAAACCGTATGCAAATCCACCATAGAGTGGCTAGAGGAAATGAGGTGGTCGTTCGCAAGGGTGCCATACGGACTGTGCAAATCATGACAGAAAGAAGGCAGGGGAACAAGAAGATGACCCGAGTCTCTGGATTGGAATGCTTTTTGTTGGATGCCGACTCGTTAGCTTCTGAACTACAGAAGAAATTTGCTTGCAGCACCACCACAGCTGAGCTTCCAGGTATTTACCGGCGTGTGCTCAACCCTTGTGAGCAAACTAGTGGTAATGTGCAAGCATTACGTATTTACATTTTACCTTTACCTTTTCAGGCAAAAAGGGGCAATACGAGGTGCTGGTTCAAGGCGGAGTCATCGAGAACCTCGCGAAGCACCTCGTAGACCATTACGGTGTTCCAAAGAGATATATTGAGGTTTATGACAAAACAAAAAGTAGGAGGGGAGCTGACTCCTGGTAGCGCCGATATTGTTGACATCTTGTTCAGGATTTGTTGCGCCTCTGGTTGTATACTGAGGCTAGATGTTTGCAGATGTCGGATGGTGGCTGCGTGTCAAGTTTGTGACCTATAGTTATTTAATCTATCGCGTTCGTTGTAAACATCCAGTGGAGAATATGGCGTTTGCTTTAGTAGTGAGATTTTTTTTTGCTTCGTTAACAGATGTTCGATTTGATCTCGTTCATTCTACATTTGCTGCACCCCTGTCATGGAGACAACATATTTGACCTGAGGTACCTTAGTATTCCTTGTATTAACTGTTAGGATTCGGAATCATGAATGGCATCAATACATGAAAGTATCCATCGCCTCCCGTGTTACTCTCCTCAGGCGACACCGGAGGCCCCAACCTTAGCCGCCTCTAGCTCCCCTCCCTGGCGTCCTCTCCCTCGCAGCTGCTTGCGGCAGCGGATCTTCCCTGCCTCCTTCTCCTCTAGCCTGAGCTGGCTCCCATGGCTGCCCCGGGTGAGAAGTTTTGATTGCGCGGATCTAAGCCGCCTTGAGTAGCTTGCCGAGTGTCGGGTGGATGCCATCGTCGTCCTTGACCGTCCTTGTCAACCTAGATAACTAATCCTCAAGCAATTTGATAAATCAAAGAGCAAGGGGTGAGAAATAGACAAAAAATTGTATGAGGATAGAGAGAAGGAGCGAGACGCAGCTCCGATGCTAGGGTTTATATTGTTCACATAATTAACGAAGTGACGACCGGAAATCCATTTTGGATCATACATGTAGATGCACCACTGCCCGAAAGTCATTTTTCAAAATTTTAAAAAAATTCAAGTAAAAACTTTGGATATACATCAGAACAATTTATGTTAGCACAAAAAGTTTCGTCAAGAAAAGACATTTTTTACGGGCTGTGCAAAAAAGACAAATCCGGGTGCATCAAAATGACATTGTATGCGACATTTTTTTGTCTTTTTTGCACATGTCACAAAAATTGTCTTTTTGTACGAAACTTTTTGTGTTAACATAAAATGTTATGATGTATATCCGAAATTTTATTTGAATTTTTTGACATTTTATAAAAAAAAAAATGTTTTACATAATGGGTGCATCTAGACCTATGACCCGAAACGCCGTGTCTAGTGATGACAACAACTTCACAGGCAAAGAAGAGGCTTCAGAGACGAAAAAACTACCTTTAGCTACTGCATGATCTAATATAGTATGAGGATGTCTTAGCGTCTTCCCAGACAGTTCCACCCGAAGGGACACTTCTCTACGTCTACATGTTCTTTACAAGATCTCAAAGAGTTTAAACAAGAACTACACATAGAGGTTTCTCCTATAGGATCCCTATCGTAAAAAATACACATCACACAACTAGATTGGAATTGCAAAAGAAACTTACTTTATTAAATTAACAATACTTGCATGCGGATTTCCCTTTTCGGGAAGTCCGGAACACGGAGAACAAGAGTTTGAATTACCTTACACCAGTAGGAGAATCACACTCTTGCTTAAGAATTAAATTAAATTTGTAAAATGTGGGAATAGAAAACTAGCTAATAGTACTACAAGGCACGAGCTCTGCCTCTCTCTCTAGCAGTATGCTTGCAGTTTCTGATCCAGATGTTTCAGAATGTTCCTCGACACCCCTTATATAGCAGAGAGGATTAATGTTTGCTCTTATTCTGCTGACACATGGAGCTCCTGACATGTTGTTTTCTCCAGCCCTTGATGCGTTGATTCGGAAATCCACGAGAGAGTTTCTCTTGCATGCCAAACCACTAATATATTTGTCTCTCATATGTGGACTTAAATCTTTGTCTTTTATACACTAACTTGCATGCTTGGATTCTTTCATGCACAAACTTGCATGTTTGGCCTATTGAATGCACAAACTTGAAGGCTTGTCCTCTTGGGTGAACTCACAAGTTTGGCCTTCTTCTTCCATGCATAACAGAACAACATAAGTTTGGCCTTCTTCTTCTATTCATACCAGAATGGCATATGCATGTGTACATTCACGAGCATGGTAATATTCATAGTGTTTTTTTCCGTATGGTAATATTCATAGTGTTTTTTTTACTTTACTGATCTTCCCCGCCCTTATAATCCTTATAATCGATAACACCTTATCAATATTTCGGGTATGACAAGGTCCTTCATGAACGAATATGTTTGTTAATAATTCGGGCATAGAGGACCTTGCCATACCCAAAATATTGGTAAGGTGTTGTCAATTATAAGGGCGAGAAACATCCCCGATTAAAAAAAACACTAATAAGAGCAAGCATGATCCCTCTTGCTGCCATATAAGGGGCAGCAGGAACATTTTAAGACATCAGAAGCGAAAGCTATAATCATACTGCTGGAAGAGAGAGTGGCGCGTGCATTGTATTACTGCTAGCTAGTTTTCTATTCCTAACTTGTACAAATTATAGTCCTTAAGCAAGAATGTGAGCTTGTACTGGTTTAAGGTAATATAAGATCTTTTTTTTGTGTTTGGGGCTTCCTGAAAGGAAAAGCTAAGTATGATTAGTTTAAAAAGTGAATTTCTTTTGCTAGTTGCTATTTAAGCACCGTGAGGGCTTGTAAAGAACTTGTAGCCGTAGCAAAGTGTTCCCTTCTGGTGAAACTGCCTGGGAAGATAGTAAGAACATACTCATAATATTAGACCTTGGAGTAGCTAAAGGTAATTTATGTTTGTTGCAAATAGCCTGCAACACATATGAGAAATACCAAGTAGGGGTATCACAATAACTACACACACAGTTGGCTGAACTGTTGGCCTCGCCAGCCCAAAGATCCTGCAAAGACCCATAGAAATAAATTTAGAATCTTAATTAAGTTAATCTAAATTTCTATTTTTTCATAAAACAAGTTTTAATACTAACTAATTTTCGAATTTTGTTAGCTAATATTTGTGTATCATAATTAATATCATTAATATCTTAATATTTATTTGTTAATCTGTGTAAAAAATTGAATTTATACATATTTTTAATATTAATTAATTACAAATTGTTAGTTAATATTTGTTTATATCCTAATTAATATCGTTTATATATTAATTATTATCATCTTGTATATATATATATGTACTATTAAAGGAAGCTCAAATGGGGCTCCTAGGAGCATGGGCACCAGGATGGAATACGGTAAGTTTTAGGTATGTGGACAAAAACATAAAACTTATCAACGATATTAACTAACATATAAACAAATTTTAACCAAATTGGAAATTAATTATTATTAAAAAATATTTTAACTATAAATTCGAAATTTGGATTAAGTTAATTAAGATTATTAGTCTATAATATTATTTTTATGGTTTATTTGCAAGATCTTTAGGCTGGCGAAGCCAACTTTTCGGCCGATGGTGTACGCAGTGGTTGTGGTACCCCTACTTGGTATTCACCATATACATCGCAGGCTATATTCAACAAGATAAATTACCATCAGCCGCTCCAAGTTTTAATTGTAAAAATACCGTCCTCCCAGGCAGTTACACCCAAAGGGAACACTTCTTTACTTTACGCAGCCTCACAAGGCTTAAACAAGAACTACACATAGAAGTTTCTGCCATAGAATCCCTAACGTAAAAACATGATTCGCACAACTAAACTGGAATTACAAAAGATAGCTCACTTTATTAAACTAGCCATACTTACACATGACTTTCCCTTCCCGGAAGCCCCGAACACAGAGAACAAGAGATGAAAATACCTTACACCAGTTCAATCTCACATTCTCTCTTACAAACTACAATATGTACAAGGTTAAGTAGAAGACTAGCTTCTAGTACTATAAGACATGCGTTCCTCTCTTTAGCACTATGCTCACAGCTTCAGCTCCTGATGCCCAAAGTGTATGATACGTCTCAAACGTATCTATAATTTTTGATGTTCCATGCTTGTTTTATACCAATTGCTACATGTTTTGCATCTACTTTATATCACTTTTATACATTTTTTGGGACTAACCTATTAACAAGATGCTGAAGTGCCAGTTCCTGTTTTCTGCTGTTTTTGTATTCCAGAAAAGCTAGTCTGGAAATATTCTCGGAAATTGAACGAAACTACACGGGGGTCCCTATTTCTCCAGAACACACCTGACGGAGCGAAGGAGCAGCAGAGGAGGGCCACCAGGAGGCCACACGCACCTAGGGCGCGGGCCCCCCTTCTGCCACGCCCTAGGGTGGTGTGGGCCCCTCGGGGGTCCGCAGCCGCCGCCCTTTCGCCTACTTATTCCCCCCGACGCGAAAACCCTAAGTACCTGAGCAAATATCCACGAAAAGATCCAGAGACGCCGCCGTCGTCAATCCTAGCTTGGGAGGGTTCAGAACCTCTTCCCGGCACCCTGCCGGAGAGGGGAATCGTCACCGGAGGCTTCTACATCGCCATGCCTGCCTCCGGAGTGATGCGTGAGTAGTTCATCCTTGGACTACGGGTCCATAGCAGTAGCTAGATGGTTGTCTCTCCACTTTGTGCCATCATGTTTAGATCTTGTGAGCTGCCCTACATGATCAAGATCATATTATTGTAATGCTACATGTTGTGTTTGCTGGGATCCGATGAATATTGAATATTATGTCAAGTTGATTATCAATCTTTCTTATATGTTATTTAAGATCTTGCATGCTTTCCGTTACTCGTAGATGCTTTGGCCAAGTAGATGCTTGTAACTCCAAAAGAGAGTATTTATGCTAGATAGTGGGTTCATATCTCCGTTTAACCTGGGACAGTGACAGAAAGTTCTAAGGTTGTGGATGTGCTGTTGCCACTAGGGATAACCTAACGATGCTATGTCCACGGACATATGTGTTTGTTTACATTACGCACTTTACTTAATGCAATTATCCGTTGCTTGCAACTTAATACCAACGGGGGACTCGGATGACAACCCGGCGGTGGATTATTAGTCATAGATGCTGTTGGATAACGGTCTATGTATTATGTCGTAATGCCCAATTAAATATCATAGTAGTCAACATGTCATGTATATGCATTGTCATGCGCTCACTATTCGTCAATTGCCCAGCTGTAATTTGTTCACCCAACATGTTAGTTATCTTTTATGGAGAGACACCACTAGTGAACTGTGGACCCCGGTCCATTCTTTTACACTGATTAAACAACCACAAACTGCAAACTGTTCCTTTTTCATTCTCTGCAATTTAATACTCATTTTCCACACCATACGTTTAATCCTTTGTTTTCAGCAAGCCAGTGAGATTGACAACCTCACTGTTTCGTTGGGGCAAAGTAGTTTGATTGTGTTGTGTGCAGATTCCACGTCAACAGTCCAGACTCCCTGCGACAGCTATTTTTCTGGCGCCGTTGACAACCTTCTGAAGAGTTGCTGCTCCTACTGGTTCGATAACCTTGGTTTCTTTCTGAGGGAAAACTTGCTGCTGACTACATCGTACCTTCCTCTTGGGGTCTCCCAACGAACGTGTGTTTCACGTCACCAGTGTACTCCTGGCTACCCCTTATATAGCAAGGAGAGGGTTCATGCATGCTTTATTCTGCTCACACCCGGGATACTCCATTGCCAGCTCTTCGATGCGCTGGTTCCTCCAGCTTCTAACACGTTGCTTCAAGAATCCACAAGAGAGCTCTCTCGTGCATGCCCAAACCAGCCATACACATACTCACATATTTGGCCCTCATATGTAGACTCATATCTTTGTCCTTCATGTACAAACTTCCATGTTTGGATTATTCCATGCACAAACTTGCATGCTTGGTCTCTTTAGTGCACAAACTTGAAATCGTGTCCTCTTGGATGAACTCACAACCTTGTCCTTCTCCTTGCATTCATAATAGGATGATACATGCATTTATACATTCGAGATCATGATATTTGCACCAATTTATTCATATGATAACATTCACAGAGTAATTTTGGGGTCTTCCCCGTCCATATAATTGATAATACCTTATCAGTATTTTGGGTATGGTAAGGTTCTCCATGCCCGACTTATTGATATTCTTATAAATATTGCTGATCTATTTCATAGAAATTACGAGCAGTTGTGAATCTTCCATTTTGACGTCGGTCTTATTTCCGTCATCCTCATTTAAAAGATTATTGAGTACATATGCATCATATTCTTTCTTCATATTATCCAATTTCTGTCATTTCTTGTAGTGCTTTCTTTAAAACTTCTTCTTTTAAATCCTTCTTCATTTCTGCATATGTTTGATTATATTTTTCTTCAATCTTCAAGTCGATATATTCAAATATACAATAGGAGTCTCCTGGAAGAAATACACAAACATAGATGAAGCCCTGAATCATTCAAGAAAGGTTTTGGGAGTAAATTATTACATTGAGCCAGCAGGTAATGAATATGTTCAGAAACATAAATTACAGAATAGTAAGGCCCAAAAGATACACCTCCCATAAAGATAAAAAAAGAGCAATCTTCAGAAAAAAAAACAACGTACAAAAAATGTCTAATCAAGGGAGTTGATCCCCTTGATGGAGAATATATCGACTTGAAGATTGAAGAAAAATATAATCAAATATATGCAGAAATGAAGAAGGATTTAAAAGAAGAAGTTTTAAAGAAAGTAGTACAAAAAATGACAGAGAAATTTGACAAGATGAAAAAAGAATATGATGCATATGAACTCAATAATTTTTAAAAATGATGATGACGGGAATAAGACTGACGTCAAAATGAAAGATTCACAGCTGCAAGATTCGTAGTTTTCACGTCAACAATATTGATAAGAATATCAATAAATCGGGCATGGAGAAACTTGTCATACCTAAAATATTGGTAAGGTATTATCAATTATATGGGCGGGGAAGACCACATAATTAGTCTGTGAATGTTACTATATGAATAAAATGGTGCAAATATCATGATCTAGAATGTATAAATGCATGGACAGAATATAGAGTCACGAGCTCTTATTTTAGTACCCATATATTTATATTTTTCTAGGGGTATATGGAGGTTTATCTTTTTATAGGAGTGCTTTCAAGCTGTTTTTGTAGGTATATCTTTCTCCTTCACTTTTAATGAGGTATCATTGTACCTCCTTTATTATCATTATTTTCTAAATGTACTGTACTCATGTAGCTTCTATGACATTTTCTAAATTATGTAAAAATTATCATCTAGAGAGATTGGAATTATTGATACTTCTTATTTTTCAATATGTCCTTCTCTCGTTAGTTTTTCCTCTTTATAACTTGCTAGCGCATCAATTATTATTTATACCACACCTGAGAACTGATAACGTATTATAAATTATATGGGTGGGGAACACGCTAATATCTAACAATAAGAATATTATTTTTAGTACAAGTACAGAATCGATTTTCCTCTGAAATTTAGGCGATCAACTCTGCATGAACAAAACGCAAATAAGCGGTGCCAGCAGATGAAATGAGTACAATAATGTACATACGGCTTTCCCTTTCAGAAAGCCTCATACACAAAGAACAAGAGCTGAGATTACCTCACAACAGGCGAGCTACAAGTCTTGCTCAGAGACCACGCAAAAAAAAAAGTCTTGCTCAGAGAGTATAACAGGGAACCTAATGCTGCAGTTTGTACCACTACAACACTGGTGTCCCTTCTCTCGCACTATGCTTTCTTGCTTCTTCTGATGTCTCTGTAGTGTTCCGTCGTAGCTCCTCTTTTTATAGCAGCGTCACATGTCTTGCCTGCTTTATTTATCACACATCTGTACACACTCAGCAGCTTCCACTACTTGACACGTTTTGCACGCCGAACACTGCACCGCAGCTCCACCACTTGACAGCTTGTTCTTGCATGCACAAACCAGAGTAGACTCGAATTTTTGGCTTATATGTGCAGTTGGCTTCTTCAGCAGAGTTATTTGGCTTCGTGCATGCACAACAGGGATCTCGGAACTCATGCATTTGGCTGTGCATGTACTCCAATGCTGACAGGAGAAGTTTATACTCCATCTGATTCGCTAAGCTATCTTCCTAGACAATGGTGGAGTCAAGCTTTCACGAGACATTCAATTCAACGGCTAACACCCTCATTGATATCACCATCACTATAACATCGTTCCCAGATATCAATAACTCTAGATTAGCAAAAATATGATAAGCCTTCTGCGTGGCAAGAAAGTCTCTCCTGGTAAGATTCTCTCATTAGCAAAAAACAGCAGTAGAAAACAAGGCTGGCAAATGACTACTACTACTACGTTGATATCATGGCTACTGCTTTATACCATCTTTGATCGCCCAAAAACCGAAGTTGCCAGTGGCCAGATATTCAGCTGCGTTCCAGTCATGAATCACGACTACTGCGGCTTCTCTTCCTCGACCTGTGCAATGAAACATCCTCCTCGCTGCTTCTTGATCGACTCCTCCTTGCATCAGAGCCCACATCCTTGGTGCCTTTCGACTCTGAAGGATCGTCGTCGCTATCGCTGTCCTTCCTGATTTTGCTGTGATGCTTCCTCTTCCTTCTGCTCTTGTCATCCTTCATGCTCCACTTAGTAGGCCTGCTGCTGGACCTTTGATAACGATCATCCTCGTCCGGACGAGCATCATCCTTCCTTCCATGCTTACCAGCTCCACTGCTTGACCTCCGGAATCGAGTTTCTGCATCAGAATCAACATCACTATTTGTCGCTAGCCATCTATCATCAGGGTCATCGAAATGATCACTGTGCTTTCTAGAGTTGCCTCTTCCACCATCTTTCTCATCATAAGAATCGTCTTCTGTGTGACGCCTCGAGCTCCTTTTAGTGGTGTGCCCTTTTCCAGGTGATTTGTGCGCAGTGGAATAGTGCCCTTCAAGATAGGGATCATCCGAGGATTGCCTACTGCTCCTTTTGTGACTATTGTACCTGTCAGTGGACTTGCTGCCTGAAGGACTCTTCCTGGTGCCTGCATCAGCAAATTCTGAACATCCAGGTTCCACACTTTCATGCCGTTCAGATCTGTGCTTCCTAGACTTGATTTCATCATTGTCTCCTCGTCCTCCATCACCATGGTCATTTCTTCTTTCTTCGCATATGTGCTTTTTAGACACTCTTTCAGTTTCCATGGCAGAACAGTATCTACCAGTATTATCTTCAATCTCTTGGCCTTGTTGCTTATTCGCTGCAGATGGTTCTCTTCTATGTCGACTGTGCTCATACTTCATGGAATGGCTGCTCCGTTCCTGCTTTGAATGTGAATAATCTCTCGCCGAGTGTCTTCTATGTGCATCTCCATCCCTATATCTGCTTGACTCGTATCTACTGAATTAAAATTATAATGAGCACCTTTCATTTTAGACTTCAGTACAATAAAAACTGAACAGATTAAATGACTAACACAATTGAGCATGTACCTGTCATCAGAACTTCTCAGCCTCTTCCTATCTGAACTGCGTGACCATTCAAAATCTGGGGTATCACTCGCTTTGTCAAAAACAGTATCATCTGAGGGACCAAAAAGGGCAGCCATCTTCCGAGTCCAGTATTTAGGAGGGGGATTGTCCCAATCAGCCCACTCATAATCTCCCCCAGGGTTGCGAAAGCAATGAATAAAATTACAAGCAACTCCATGTGAACATGTCTGTTAAACAGGAGAGATGAAACAGAGCACATGGATGTATTAATCATCCTTAGAATCTCTCAAACTCAGAGGTTGCTCCTCCAGTAAATATAATGTTGTGAATATGCTCGTATGTCATATAAAACAAAGAACTGAAGAAGGCAAAGTGGTGCAGTTTAATTACCTTGAATCTTGACCTCATGTACTCACCACAGATTGCTGCCTTCCATTTTGTCACAGCAACAAACTCGCATGTTATCTGAAGAATAGGAAAAAGTTCCAAGGTAAGCTTATGAAAGAGTACCATATGGAAACAAATTTATTATTTTAATACCAGGAACAACATGTAAGGGTGAAGGATTCTCTGAGATGTAAGAAAGCTTCACAAGGATGCTCTAGGAATTGTACTCATAAACAAACAGTCCTTGAGAAATAAAATGAAGTTTTCACCTGCTTTCCAGCAAAATATCGCCCATTCATGCTGTTGTAGGCAAGAAGAGCTGCATCCAAGGATTTGTAATGCACATAAACATTTCCTCGAAGATGAAATGATCCATTTCTACATGCCTGAAATAATATCTGGAATTACTTATATGGGAAAATATTACGCAGAAGGCAAACTTCAGCATATATACACCATTGGGATATTTGAAATAAAGAGAATCTCGATTTGGTTATAGTTTGCATGCAGATTAAATCCTTAGGCCAAGTTACACGACCCTGAGAAAACTTGTGCTGCATGGTCAACTCGGATCAGGATAGAGAAACTGGCATGTTTTTATCTAGTTTAGATGTAAAGTTCTAATCCAAATATAGATATCTGATTCCCAGCGCTGGGTGCAAAGGAACCACTGCTAACTGATGATAACATTTCAGTAACCTAGGTCTAAGGTTTCTTTTCCTTGACTGGGTTTTACAACCTTGGTGTTTAGTTCTTGTGAAACTTGATTCACAGCGGGACAACTAGCTTGCTGAGGATAGCCAGATGGCGTGGCTGCGAGGGATTGGGTACACATAGGTTGAGACTTGAGACGAGAGAATAACTAGAAGAGAGTAGATTGATTTTTTTCTTGCTTGATTCTATAAAATCACATGACCCACACATCTATCATACCTCCTAACTTGACATCCAAAGTGTTATACTCTAACTAGGAAGCCTTCTAATTCAAGCATCTGAATCCATACTGATCTAACCCTACTGTTCTGACTTGAATTTTCCTAATTCTAACTCATATTTCTAATTCAACTCGTCTCCTTCCTGAACTCTTCCTAAGCTGACTCCTTCCTTGAATATCATTGAGCGTCTCTTCCCTGTACAGAATTCACGCACCAATTGTGCATCTTGACGGCTGGCTGGCTGCAATGCATTGAATGCTGTTTTGTTGCAACTTGCAACATACTAATGTCAACAATAGTAGTCCTATCTTGAAAGAGACATTTGGCTGGATGACACAGTGAACTGCTTGGTGAGATTAGAATGGTTATGTATTTTGGGCTTGGCGATATCCCTAAGATACAACACAGATAACAAAGCGAAGTGCGAATG
The DNA here is from genome assembly GCA_947311845.1 of Poa pratensis. NCBI lineage: Eukaryota > Viridiplantae > Streptophyta > Magnoliopsida > Poales > Poaceae > Poa > Poa pratensis. The sequence goes on along the minus strand of CAMZMU010000011.1, from coordinate 3,514,655 downwards.
AACAACTGCAGTGAGCCACTCTTACTAGATACTTACAAAAATATCGCCTTGAATTGAATAATAGAGAGCCAGTATGGTAACACTATTATTGTATGTTCTAACCTACTCCCTCTGTTTTTTAATATAAGATGTTTTAGCTAGCTCACATGTTGGCTAGGTGCACACCCAAATAAGTGTACATACACATTAAAACATGTCTACATACATGTTGACACATCTGAATGTGGACAAAAGCTAAAACATCTTATATTTATAAACGGAGGGAGTATAAGCTAAAAATATACGATCAGTCATAATTAATAAATCTATATCTACTCTCATATAAAAGTACAAGAGGAAATGCTTTATGTGCGGAATTGGGATACGACCTGAGCGCGTACCAACATTAGAGAGTGAGGCGAAGGCATCTGAGATGTGGGACCGACATGAATTAAGGTGAAACTATTTCTCCACGGTGAATTAAGGTGTGGGATATTTCTCCAGACTAAATTGTGCACAAACAACTATTTCTCCAGCCTATAAACTATTTCTCCAGTCTAAATTGTGCATAAACAACTCATCGACGGCTGGCATAATTAATCTTCTAAATTCCCCCTACTAATTGACTATTAATTTCATGCTTATGGCTCATGTATGGTTAATCTTCTGCATTGTTTCCTTCCAGTGGTTTATGGAAGAAGAAGAAAAAATAATGTACGAGTAACAGATATGGTTTTCTACAATCTTAGTATATTTTAAATACAGATTGTTAGGTCTAGCAAATTGAAGTAAAAATGGTCAGTAGGAAAGGAAGAAAAAAGAACCTTGAAGTTGACAAGTTCACCAAATTTCAGAAATTCTGTGTGCACGTCTTCATAAAATTCTTCATAACTCTGTTCAACCTCTTCGTCTGTAAACTGGAGGATTTTATACGAAAACTTATCAGTCCAAAAGATATAGGCTGCAACTTCCATGGCCTATGATGTAAACACAACAGAAAATGCGAAAGGAACAAAGCAGATAATTAAAAGAAGAAAATACAAAGGTAGTAATAACGACCTACTAAAGCACTAGCTCACCGTCAATAATTATTTCCTCTACTAAAGGGTTAAAAGTAGATTCACCTGTCACCTAATGATCGTCAACACGCCCAATAAAAGAACAGGTCCTTGATAGTCAACATATTATAAATGCACAAATACTATTGAATTGTCAAGGAGCTCCTTCATCAATAATTTCCAATATATGTTTCAATTTTAAATGTTTGAGATGTTTCCACCTTTCCAAAAGTTAGAACATAGCAAAGCTCAGTAACACCAACAACATAAAAATTTAGGATACAGCAGCAGATCAAAGTTCAGGGCATCTTCAGTAAAGTGAAACCCAACTGATGGATGATCGCTTCTTGCAGCGAGACAGAATTCTGGGGCAATTGCATCAAAGAACATGCATTCTGTCGCGGGTCCGAGAGTAGCCAGCATGTCAACTTTGTCAAGTAAAACTTTTAACGAGAAACATGAATCTTTTACACACTTGGAAGAAACTTACAAAAGAATGAAAGCAGTCGGTTATTTCTACCCATGATTGTTCATTGTACAGCACAAAGTTGTGAGCTTAATCATTAGTTCCATTTGAGCATCAAGCTATTAGAAATTATAAGCGCACAAACAAGGAGTAGGTGGGGAATAGGTATTGTAATGGGAATAAACTGTCCATGAAATATGGGTGAATAATAATAAAATGTATCAAGGCAAGCAATAGTTCAGGATACCAATATATTTGCAAGGGATTGTCCTCTAACAAACCTCAAGCCCTTCATCTTGCTCCAAAGCAAGGCCTGGACCATTATACATGTTTTTCATGAGCAATGTGCATGACTTATCAGGGTAGAAATGAACTCTGCTGCAGCGCACCCCAAAGCGGCAAGCCGCTGTCTTGAGGTAAAATGGGCAATGGGCCTTATCCTACAGAGAAAATAAACATGGAAATTACATTGGTGCAAATAAAGAGAAAATTTCAATTAGATCATGGGATTTATTTATTTCTACATTTTTTGCAATAGAAGTGAATCGTTGCCAGTCCTGAGGATACCTGTTCTGTTCCAAAATTTGGAGTCTCTTGAGCAACTTTCTCAAGTAGTTCTCGAGCAGACAAGGAAGGTTCTCTGCTCTGAGAAGCAACAGCTACAGACTGAGGTGGAAGTGGATTTGATGTAGGTCTCTCTTCCTGCAAGACATTAAACATACCCTTTTCAGACGGTAAGTCAAAATATGGAGCCTCGAGCAACAGTAAAAGAGCCAACAATGTTTTATCACAAACAGAAGATTGACCTCTAGACTTAGCGGTTTATCCTTGGCCTTCTTTGGTACTTTGGCCATTTTCTTCTTCACGGTGATCTCATTTCCTTGCCATATGATTTCTGCCGGTCCATCTTCAACATAATCCCATTCCTCATCTTCTGCCTCGTCTCTGTGTTCATCTTTATACTGCAATAGTCAAGAAAAAAAATCATAATTAGGGCCCATTACAATGTATATGCAAGGTAGTTCTCTAAACATTACACCAGCTATTAGACCAAAATCTTGATAAAAAACAATACATGGATTGAGTTACTCAAATAACATCAAAAGTGTATCAAGAGGGTGGAAATAAACAGATCCTGTGAAGTGAGTGAATAGTTACTAGGTATCCGTGTTATGGACCAGGCATCAGTGACCTTGAAACAGGGAGCTCAGAACTGTGATGGGCTAGGTCCATAAGGTGAATCGCATCATGTGGAAGCAAAAAAGATAACTCAATTTCAGGGCAACCAAAAGGAATCGAACAGATTAGAGCAAAGACACTGGCTTTCTTCTCCTTAATGTGTAATTTGTATTCTGTAATTCTTATGCGAAAGTTCCCACCGAAGCTAGAAAGTATCAGCATTCTACAGGTGGTGTTAATGTCAGACAACCACTTAAGCATCACATCGTCTTATGAACTGCAGATTACTGCTATTACGAATCAGGCATACAGGCTAGTAAGCAGTTCTCTACTCTAGTTCCGTAGAAGAAGCTAATGAATTGGGGCAAGTACAATCTCGAAAACAAAATTGGGGTAAGTGAGAAGCAGGAGACCTTATCGCGTGCGGAAGCTTCGGTAGCACTCGCCTCTTCTTCCGCGGCTGCTGCCGCTGCCTTCTCCGCGGCACGCGAGGTGGCGGCCTCGAGCCAGCAGCGCTCAGCGTCCTCGAAGGCGACGCGCGCGCGCTCAGACGCGTAGGCCTCGGCCTCCTCGAGCTCGCGGAGGCGGCGCTCCTCCTCGGGGTCGGCGGCGAGGGCCTCAGCGGCCGCCCGGGCGACAGCTGCCGCCTCCCTACGCGCGCGCCGGCGGCGCTGCTTCTTCCGCTCCCTCCGCCTCTCCCTCCTCGTAGATACCGCCGGGAGATCAGCGGCCGGCGTGGACATGGACGCCGGGACGGAAGCCCCTCGATCCACCCTCGTCTCGGTTCTCGGTGGAGCTCGTGTCCCACGGAAGACGGTGGCGAGATCGCCGTGGCGCAGTGGTACCGGTGGGCTTCCTCTGTTGTCTAGTTTATGTCCGGCCGTAAAACTAATGGGCCCAATTACTGATGTCGCAGCCGTGACCTAACGCCGGCCCAGCACTCTCTTCTTCAACCAAAAAAGAAAAACCTTGCGGATGCGGAAAAAAACCGGTGCGGATGCGATATATTCGAGTTCCACGAAATAGGCTTTCGCCCCGCTTTATAAATAAAGGCCAAACGGCCAAACCGATACAAGGTGGTGAGGGAAACCCTCTTACAAACAGGTCAAATAGAAACAACAAACAAGAGGGGGACGAAGCCACCCACTCCAAGTCGAGCAAGAAAGCCGGAAAAGCCACACCTAACACTAGGCAACCTAGACTACGAAACCGGAAGGCAACCGCGCCTCCTGATAAAACCACCGGACATCGCTGCACTGAACTCATCAAGTTATCGCTAGAGAGATCCGCCTGCCCTCTCGCTCCGGGCTGTGGAGCGCCGATCCTACCAGCGGATAACAAGAACCGAGATCGAGTACACCAAAGGTCACGTGTAAAAGATATATTCGAGTTCGACAGTCTGAGTTGGTTTCATCGTCAATTTTGAGATTCTTTTCCAAGAGTGATGATCACTTATATTACGCAGCTCGGCATATGCATATCCGTTTCTTTCTCTGTTCTTGAGACCACATAACGATGTCATGTGATCTTAAATATAATCAACCTGTTCAACAAAAAAAAGGAGACGTCTCCACTCCGCTAAAAAGGAAATTGAAAACTTACCTCAAAAGGAAATGAAAAATTAAAACCCTCCACAAATTAGTTTATATTCATCTATGTGTTCAAAATTGATTCAAATATATAATTATATAACACTTCATGTTCGAATTAGAAATCAAGTATCATGCAATAATTTTCTACTACATACCGGAATGTACTATATCGTACTCCCTCCGTTCCAAAATAAGTGTCTCAAGTTTCATGTATAGATACATCCACTTTTTGGCAAACTTGAGACATTTATTTTTGAACGGAGGGAGTATAAGTCAGTTGTGTGCTATATGTGAAAGAATTCTAACCGGTTAGACAAATTGATCCACCAATACATCTGGCAGCCCTAGCTGGCCAACCAAACACGCTCTAGAGAGGTGTCGGGCAAAGGGACCCACTTTCTCCTTTGATGTTTGTGTTGGTTGCTGATCTGCTTCAGTTTGTTCTTAATGAGGCCATGAGTAGTCAGTATTTAATTCAGCCTCATGTTCTTGTCGACTACTCCAATGACTTATCACAAGTCAAATATCCACCATGTCAATGTTCCTAAAAATAGACTAGATAATCTCATCTCTCGGCTGGGGACTTTCCCCTTCACCTATTTGGGCTGCCTCTAGGCATCTAAACCTAGAATTGAACGCCTTATGCCTCTAGTCATTAGACCTGAGATAAGATTTCAGACTTGTTCACCTTTTCGTACAACAGCTGGTAAAGGAGCTGGTTAATTCAGTCTTTTCATCTTTACCAACTTTTACATGAGCAATCTCAAAATTCAAAAGGTGTTATTGAATAGATTGATAAATATCAACGGGATATAGGAGACTCTCCTCATAGCCCAACTCTTCCAGCATGGCACCGTATTCCTAAACCCAATGATAAAGGAGGACCGGGTGTCATTGATCTACAAGTTTAGAGTAATTGCTTGCTTATGAAATTTTTAGACAAATTATTTAATAAGAAAAATCTATCTTAGTCACTTGGTTTGGGAAATCAATCATAGCTCTGCAAAGCCTCCAGCAAAATCTTAATATTGCTCTTTCTGGTCAAGAGATTGTCTCAAATTACTACCAGATTTTCAAAAGATTGCAACTTGTGTCTTACACAATGGCATGACCATCCTTCATTGGCATGACAACTGGACAGAGTAAGGTCACCTACTCACATATCCTCACTTTTATTCATATTCTGCTTCGCTACACATATCTTTTGCCTATGCAATTAGCAAGATTCTCTGTTGGCTTTATTTCGAATACCAACAGTCTGAGGATGCAGTTCGCTCTACCGGCCAGAATGAGGATTCTGATCGCTGGACATATCCTTGGGGGAGGAGGTGTTAATTATCTTGCTGCAATTTATCAACATTTTTTTTGGCTCTGGAAATCTCGTTGTTAGCAACAACACAAGGAGTACTTTTGGTTGCTTCTGCAGGGCAGGTTAACTCCACATATGTTTTACAAAGGAAAACAATATTTCTACCTGATTACTCGTGTGTACTTTGTAATGGCAGAAGAGTGGAGTGCAGCAATATGGAGGCCGAGCTATATGGATCTCGTTTTTTTTTTTTTGAAATCTGCACTTTTGTATGTCCAAAAAAATCGAGACAAAAATTTTGTGTGAAGATAATGTTGAGATATATAGTTGTGTAAAATATCAGTGAAGAATTCATAGTATTTTGGTCTAGGCAAAAAAGACAAATCAAATCCGCAGTTCTGGATAGTGAACAGTGCCGAGATTCAAATATTTGAAAACCTTGCCAGATTTGTCTTTTTTGCCTAGGCCGAAATATTACGAATTTTTTGTTGAGAGTTTGCACAGCTATAGATCTCAACATTATCTCCACTCAGAATTTTTGTTTCAATTTTTGAAAACTCAAAAGTGCAGATTTCAAAAAAATTAAAAAGCGGGAGCCATATAGCTCGGCCTACATTTGGGGTTTCCGCAGAAGAGTGTCGTTTCTCTAGATCATGTTGACACTATGTCTGTCTTACTCTTTAGTTACATGATGCATTCTCTCATCTTGAAGCTCTTCATTTATCGGAAAAAAATTGCGAAAGCCCTTTTTGATGGAGATTATTATTCTTTGTGCTTGGTCGATCTGAAAGACAAGGAATGCAAATGATGTTTCAAGAAATAAGACCTAACCTCTTCAAGTGTAGGGCAATTTTCAAAGGGGATCTCATGTGGCTTCGTTTCAGAGTAATAAGGAAAAATATCTAATGTTTGCAACTTGGGTAGATAGCTTCATTTTAGCACTAGTAGCATTTTCTTTTCCTTTTGTTTGTGCAAAACTCTTGTACCAGAGCTTTTTTTCTTTTTTCTTTTGCGAAAACGCACCAGAGCTCACGGAGAAATGACTTGAACTGGAAAGTCAACGATTTCTCGCATGTAAAGATTCTGTCCGATGTTCGCGTGTGATCCGTTGACTTCCACTCCACTCCACTCCACTCGGACGCCCGCCACGCACGCACTCTTTGCGTCCCGCTACCGCTACGCCAGAAAACGTACGCCGCCCTCGCCCCCATCATCCCCCTCTCCGCCTCTTCTCCCAGCAGCCCGATCTGTCCCGCCGCCGCTCCAGCTCCGCTCGCATTCGCCGGAACCCTGGCGCCTCCAAAATCATCCTTCCTGTTCTCACTCTTCCTAGCTCAGTCAGTTCGCTGCCGCTCCGCCCCCTCGACCGCTGGTCCCCGGTATCCACCCCGAATCTCGATCTCCCCAGACCCATCTCCTGCCAATTAGGTGTCAAATTCAGCTGCCATAGCTCTCTTGGTTTCTACCTCTGCTTTGGCTCTCGCGGTCTTAGGTTAGACTGCGGGACTGTGGAAGTTACTCGACAAGATCCTCGCCAGCAAATTAGGCATATTTATTGTCGCCGGCGTTGCAATTTGGACCAGTAGAAAGGTTAGTTCTTGTGGGCATAGGTCGCTAGGTGTGGCTCCGTGGCTGGGGCAAGTTCTTGTTCGTATTTAGCTGACCGTTAAGCTCCTTTGCTTTAGCTTGCTATCACCGTGTGATCTGTCCTGATGCCGGTTAGTTCATAGGACATGTTCATCAATCACGTTCGCTCCCTTCTTTATGTCTCACGCATAGGAGTCCGAGACACATGAGGATAGGGTTCTAGAAATGCTAGAGTTCACTGGGTAAACTAGATATTCTGGGGCCAGTTAAAGGATTGTGTGAGCCGATTGCTTTTTTATTTGGCCCCTGCCGGTACAGCATTTTGGTTTGGCCATGTCTTGTACGTCCCCAGACCCGCCGGACTACTGCTCGGCTGTATCGCCTGAGCTTAGACTATACCAGGCATTCATCTTCTCCGTGCCGATTTTCTTCACTTTCCTCTTGCTTCTCTTCTTCTACTTGGTCTACCTGCGGCGCCGCAGAGCGAATTGGCAGTCCCTGCGAATGAGGGCTAATAGTTTGATAAGGGGAGATAACCCTAGGGTAAGTCGGCCTTTTATGTTCTTCTGTTGAACAAGTTTTTTAAGGTAACTAGTGTGTTGGGAATCTTATTGTTTAATTTGTCTTTGTTGGACACATCTGCATTTATAGTTGGAGTGCGGCATTAAGAAGGAGGTGCGCGAAATGTTGCCGGTTGTGGTATTCAAGGAGAGCTTCTTGATCCGGGAAACACAGTCAGTAATCCGCTTCTGATCTCCTAAATGCAGTTAATATAAATTGTTATAATGCTAGACCATATATGTTAATCTCATCAATTGAGACTCACTTGTCTATTTTTTTGGTTCAAATATGTGTTTTTCTAAAACATATTGTGGTGTATACTGTCCATATAGGATGCAATAATTCTTTGGTGTAGAGCTTCTACTGATTTTGTCCTTTCAGTAGCTTAGGAATGATCTCCTTGATGGAACTTCTTATGTAAGGCTGCTAGAGCCTGCAGCTCGACGCCACCGACCCGTGTATGCCCTTAAGTACGAGGTAGCCAGGTTTTTAACCACTAGCAGCAGTACGAGTTAGCCAGTTGTTAACCTCATCAGCTTAGAGTCACTTGCTTCATTTTAGGCCATGAAATAATATTTTCTAAAAAATATTGTGGTCCATACTGTCCATGTATGATGTAATAATACTTTGGTGTAGAGCTTCTATTGATTTTGTCCTTTCAGTAGCTTAGGAATGATCTCCGTAATGGAACCATGTGTTCTTAATTAAGGCTGCTAGAGCCTGCAGCTCAATGCCACCGACCCATATATGCCCTTAAATACGAGGTAGCCAGTGGTTAATGTTTAACCACTAGCAGTGCGAGTTAGCCAGTTGTTAACCGGTAGCAAGAAACTAGTGAACGGCATGTGCAAATTTGGAAATTTGTTGAACATAAGAAACCAACAAAGATACGGCAATAAATTGAGATCCTTCAGTTGGCACAAGACTGATAGACCTAATTAGGTTGTAGCACTACCAGGCTTCCGGCTTTAAATAACAAGTAGCGGTGTGGTATATCTTACTGATATAGCACTAATGAAGTGTTCGCGGATTAACTTCTCTCGGAATAAATCATGTGGACATCTCTACACATGTAATTAGGGTAATAAATGTGCGTGATATCAAGTGTCGTCAAGGAGGTTATGTTGGCAAGTCTGTTTTTCTCTTATCAGGGAAGAGAAATATATTTACACGTGTGCATTAACAGTGTTCTATCAAGGCTGACAGGATGCACGTGCCACTTCTGTTGCAATCAGTTAAAAGTAATTACAGCTACCTATGGATAGAACTGCATGGAAATCAGCAATTGTACCGGAATAGTAGTTTACTCATACTTTTTTTTCTCTCTTTCACGTTTTGGTTTCTTATGTTCTTGTTGGGTTTCATATCTAGCCTACCCCAACTTGCTTGGGACAAAAGGCTTAGTTGTTGTTGTTGTAGCTACCTACGGGCTACGGATTCAAAGGCTCACTGCTGCTAACATGCACACGATAGTACAACTTATTTGAACCCAACATGAGTACAAGCTTTAGTCCCAAAACCCTAAAATAAAGTCCTGCTTGAATCATAGGAAGGTAGGCAGACCCAAGTCCTAAGTTTTTTCATCCAATATAGCTACTTCCGGCTGGGTAAGGGCTTGTGTGAATTTAGCCCAAGTGTGCCTTGCCAAAAAATTGTGCTAGCCAAAAAAAATTGTTAAGGTTTTGCTTGCCCATGAGTTGGCCAACATTGGCAAGAAAAACTAGTGTGGGCAAAAGAGCATTAGCATGCCAAACTATTGGCCATCATCAAAACAAGAACCAAATTTTTGGTCATGACCACAATGTTAGTAGGGTAGCTTTTGGCCACAATCCGAACAACCCTAAATCTCTGGAAACCACATACAGGTTTCTTTCAGATCTTCTGGAGGGGATGGCATGAAGAAGAGAATACTGGAGTACTGAATACAATATCACCTAGGCGTTTCCTATCAGATATTTCTGGATATCAACTATGTATAAACGAGTTCCCTTCCAGGTTAATGTGTGCGGATGATTTTACGTGTGTGCACCTGTATCATAATCTGTTGAACCGTTATTGGGCCTGGCCCATGTATGTGAGAGCTGAGCACTTAGAAGAGTAGGGGTACGCATCCTCCCAGACCTAATACGAACCAGAGCAACACCCAGCCGCCGGACACCATGGAGACCACCAGGTGAGCTCCTCTCTGCTCAACATGGTATCAGAGCTGGCGACTTCGACTGGCGGCGCTGCAGGCCGGCGCGGGCGCGAGGCGGAGGAGCAGGGAGCCACGTGCGCCATGGCTGCGGTGAGAAGGGCTGCGAGGGGCAGCAAGGGGCCGAGCGCACTGCGGTGCGGGGCCAAGGCGGAGATGGTGCAGGAGACTGAGCGGGAGGTCGTGGACCTCGTGCTGCTGGTTGAGGACGTCCAAGACGCGGCGCAGTTGATGGACCTGATTGGAGCGCGTGCTGAGGGTGCAGAGGCAGTGAAGGCAGCAAGGATGGCTGAGGGCCTGGAGGAGAAAGAGTGCGCCGTGGAGAAGGGCGCGATGCACGGTGTGTGGAGCTGGGTGCGAGATGCGGCACAGCAGGCGTGGAGTGCGGTGGCGCAAGTAGCTGAGATGGAGCTGGTGCCCTTGTTGGAGGGACTGGTTCCCGTAAAGAGGGAGCAGCTGATGGCAGAGGAGATCTCATGGGAAGAGATTGAGGTGTCGGTTGGGCATTTGGAAGGAAAAGCCGGCGCTGGGGAGGTCATTGATGCGAACAAGGAGAAGGTTGAGGACGTTGTGATGAAAAAAGCTCAAGGTATGACCGAGAAGAACAAGAAGAAAGAGGTTGGTGCGATGCTGCCAGAGGGGTTGTTGAGTGCGGCAGGGTGCTGCTGTTCGGCAAGGGAGGAAGATGAGAAAGGTACTGGTGTTGATGTTGGTACTTGCAGCAAGGGGGAGAATGTGTGTGATGTTGTTGCAATGCTGAAGAATGAAGAAAGGGCGAACTTTGTGTATACTGCTGAGAAGGCTGAAAACGTCTTGTTCATGGCTCATAGAACAAGTCCGGAATGGATTCTGGACTCAGGGGCATCCAAACATGTCACAGGAAATTCGAAGGAGTTTGAACTCTACAACTCATATCCTCCCACACACAAGGAAACTGTTCAGATTGCTGATGGCACAAGGCAGCCCATAGTTGGAGTAGGGTCAGTGCAGTGTACTCCAACGATCAAACTGTACTCGGCTTTACATGTTCCTGCATTCCCAGTGAACCTGGTGTCGTTGAGTGCTCTCGTTGATCAGCAGGACTGCAGAATTATTCTTGACAGAGAAGGTTGTTTAATACAGGATCGACAGACAAGAAGACAGATTGGTACAGGAACTAGGCGTAGAGGATTGTGGCACATGGATCGTGAGGGAATCGGTCACACAAGTGGCTCTGTGTTTGCAGCAGTGGTTGGAGAAAGGGAGACCAAGGCAATGATTCACCATTGCAGAATGGGACATATTTCTTTTGACAAGATGTATAAGGTGTTTCCCGATATGATGAAAGGAGTGGATAAAGAAAAATTGAGATGTGATGCATGTGAATTTGCAAAGCACACCCGAACTGTCTATGTGAGTAGGGGACTGAGGAGTATAACCCCTTTCATGCTGGTGCACACTGATGTTTGGACATGTCCTGTTACCTCTATTAGTGGAATGAAATACTTTGTGACATTCATCGATTGCCACACACGCATGACTTGGGTTTACCTCATGAAACATAAAGATGAAGTGTTCACCTGCTTTCGAGACTTTTATGCCTATGTCCAAACGCAGTTTAAGGTGCAAGTTCAAGTGCTTAGATCTGATAATGGGACAGAGTATATCAATAAGAAGTTTGGGGGCTTTCTTTCCGATCATGGAATTCTACATCAGACCTCTTGTCCAGATACCCCACCGCAGAATGGCGTGGCTGAGAGGAAAAATCGTCATATATTGGAGGTGGCTAGGTCCTTGATGTACACTATGAATGTTCCAAAGTTCCTTTGGAGTGAAGCTGTGATGACGGCTACCTTTCTCATAAATCGAACACCTTCCAGAATCTTGCAAATGAAGTCTCCATGTGAGTTGTTGCTGGGTGAAAACAAGTTTACAGTTCCTCCTAGGGTGTTTGGCTGCACTTGCTTTGTTAGGGATCACAGGCCCTCTGTGACAAAACTTGATCCAAAGGCAATCAAGTGTATCTTCATTGGCTATCCCTCCGGCCAGCGAGGGTACAAATGCTGGAGTCCCTCCGACAGGCGCACATTTGTAAGTGCTGATGTTACTTTTTGGGAATCTAACCCGTTTTATGGTGAACCAACAGATTTGAGCATATTGTTCGAGACGCTTGACCAGCGGGAATCTGCAACTGGTCAAGAGGGGGAGAGTGCTGGTCCTTCTAGCAGTCCTGCTGCTATTTCTTCAAATGGACAGCAGCAACAACCTATTGTTGGTTCTATTCCTCTAATTGTTGGGTCTATTCCTGTCCCTGTAACGACGGAAGCGCATAATGACATGAGGTGGCCAAAGGTTAACGAAGAGCAGAACCTCCGTGTCTACTCTCGAAGACACAGGGCTGATGAGCAACAGCAGCAGGGGGAGATGCAGAATGTAAGTTCACAAGGTGAAGATGAGTCATCTGAAGGCAGCTCGTCAGAAAGTGAGTCAGGAGATACATCAGGTGTATCCCCCTCAAGCTTGCCAATTGCGTTAAGAAAGGGAACAAGAGCAGCTGCAACAAAACCGATTGAGAAATATGGTTTTGAGCACGATATCAGCAACTATGTATCATATGATGCTCTGTCTCCGTCTTATAGAGCATTTGTTACCTTACTTCAGACTGTTTTGATTCCATCAGATTGGAAAGTTGCAAAGCAGGATCCTAAGTGGTGCGCAGCCATGAGAGAGGAATTGGAGGCATTGAGGAAGAATGAAACATGGGTACTAACTGATCTCCCAAAAGGAAAAAAGGCTGTTGGTTGCAAATGGGTCTATACGGTGAAGCAAAATCCCGAGGGAAAGATAGAGAGGTACAAGGCAAGACTGGTTGCAAGAGGCTATACTCAGACATATGGGATTGACTATGATGAAACCTTTGCTCCCGTGGCGAAGATGAACACTGTGAGGACTCTTGTATCATGTGCAGCAAACTTTGGGTGGCCTCTTCATCAGCTAGATGTGAAGAATGCTTTTCTGCATGGCGATCTTCAAGAGGAGGTATACATGGAGGTACCACCTGGAATGGCTGCGGCCGGCAATGGTGAGGGGAAGGTTTGCAGGCTGAAGAAAGCACTTTATGGACTGAAACAATCTCCAAGAGCTTGGTTTGATAGGTTCAAGCGTTGTTTGTGGAATGGGGTATGGACAGTGTAATGGTGATCACACTGTGTTTTATAAGCATTCAAACCGGAAGATAACCATTCTAGCCGTATATGTGGATGATATTATAATAACTGGAGATGATGAGGCTGAGATAGGTAGATTGAAGCAATGTCTTAGCAACACATTTGAAGTAAAGGATCTCGGCCAATTGAGGTACTTCTTGGGCATAGAGGTTGCAAGGTCAAGTAAGGGAATAGTCTTGTCACAACGGAAGTATACTCTGGATCTACTCAATGATGTGGGCATGATTGGGTGTCGAGCAGCTGCTACACCTATTGATCAGAATCACAAGATAACAGTGGATTCAGGTGAACCTGTAGACAGAGATAGATACCAGAGACTTGTGGGGAGACTACTCTACTTATGTCACACTAGGCCAGATATAGCCTTTGCCGTGAGTGTCGTAAGTAGGTACATGCATGATCCAAGGAGTGAACACCTTGAGGCTGTTAACCGCATCTTGAGATATCTAAAGGGTACCCCAGGAAAGGGTTTGTTGTTTGAAAGTAATGGACACCTAGTTGTGGATGGGTACAGTGATGCAGACTGGGGAAGTTGCTTGGATGACCGACGATCAACTTCAGGGTATTGTGTGTTTGTCGGAGGAAACTTAGTGTCATGGAGAAGTAAGAAGCAACCTGTGGTGTCAAAATCAACTGCCGAAGCAGAATACAGAGCCATGTCCCAGGGGTTGAGTGAGATGCTATGGGTGAGAAATCTTCTAAGTGAGCTGAAGTTACTAAGAGAAGGGCCCCTGCATGTCTGGTGTGACAATCGGTCAGCTATATGCATAGCAAACAATCCCGTTCAACATGATAGAACTAAACATATTGAGATTGACAGGTTTTTCATCAAAGAGAAGTTAGATGCGGGGATAATCAAAATAGATCATGTGAGTTCAGGGCAGCAGATTGCAGATTGCTTGACCAAGGGACTTGGAGCTAGAGAATGCAGTCTGGCATGTGACAAGATGGGGATGATAGATATCTATCACCCATCTTGAGGGGGAGTGTTGAACCGTTATTGGGCTGGCCCATGTATGTGAGAGCTGAGCACTTAGAAGAGTAGGGGTACGCATCCTCCCAGACCTAATACGAACCAGAGCAACACCCAGCCGCCGGACACCATGGAGACCACCAGGTGAGCTCCTCTCTGCTCAACATAATCCTTACTGCCTGACCTTAGAGAAGACGAATTAGACTGGAATGAAACTTCTCAGAAACGATAGCAGATTTGGTACTATAGCTGAGGCAAAGTTTATGAAGGATGATATTCTAATAACTTGCGGTAAGCCGTAGCATAAAGGCCTTTCCCGACACTTCCTTTTTTGACATGTGATTTGCATATGGTATTCTCCATTGCTAGCTCTTGCTGTAACTATGTGTTTGCCAACTATAGTATCCACTCCTTCCTCTGCCATCTTACACTGCACTGTTTCTTAATGTTGGTTACGTTTCACTGAACAACTCATCATTCTTACCAGATGCTCAGTCTGCTTAGCAGACTATCAAGCGGAAGAGCGGCTTCAAAGGATACCTCCATGTGGCCATACCTTCCACATTGATTGCATCGATCACTGGCTCTCTAAGAACACTACCTGCCCCCTTTGCCGGGTATCTCTCCTTCCAGCCCCCAAAACTGCCAGCGTTGACCCAACTGATCTGGAAGCACAGATTGCCGAAGAAGATGGCTCCTTGAATGTACAGCATCAGGCAGGCATTGGCGATGAAAACACACGACAGGGGGATCAGGCAGTGGAGCTGAGTAGTGAGGGTTCAACACAGCAGGGTGAAGAACAGCCTACTAACGTGGAGGCATCAGTCATTGTAGTCATCGAGCCTCAGATAGCAGATACCCTGGGGTCTCCAAGTGCCACCACCTGCCTGCCCTGTAAGCCGAAGAAATAAGGCTTTTTCTTTATGTACTATTTCATGTAATGTTGTATTTTTAGCTGACTTTAGGAAGAGTGACAAGAAGCGCATGAAGATATCCAGCAATGATACGCTGATATACAGTGATTCTAAAGGGGCAAAAGTCTGAAACAAACCTTCACTTCGTAGACGTAATCTGAACCGAACCCCCACCTCGAAATCCCTGATTTTTGAACCCTAAGCTCCCCAATCCTGGCTTTCCTGGCTGTTTTCTCGCATAAACTCGTTTGCCCGCTGGCTTAGCTGACGTGGCAGGGATTAAGTGGGTTTCTTCATTTTCACTTATTAGCTCCCAGTCGTCTTTCAAACGGAGGGCCGGGGAACGAAATCAAAATTAGGGTTGAAGAAATAGAAGAGGACTGAGAGAGACAGCGGCGGCGCTGTCGTGCTTGTCGGCTGAAATGCCCGCGGCGGCGCTGTCGTGCTTGTCGGCTGAAATGCCGCGGAAGGGGGCCGCGGCGGCAGGGGTGGCGGAGCCAGGCCGCCGGCAAGGTCACCGGTGCCATTTCCTGAGCCCGCGAGGCTGTGCGCTTGCGCGGATTTGTCGAGGGATGCAATTTTAGGAACGGAGGTACCATGTGATGACAGGCCTAGCCAATTTCTACAGGATTTGGTTGTTCATTTGGGAAACAAAGTCTGGAGAATGGAAGATGGAGAATGCATTGCTCGGTTACCATTTGGAGTACAAGCTGAATGGACTGTATAAGTTGCAGAACTTAGACAACAGTTAAGGGAGAAGAATGAAGAGATAGAGTATCGTATGGCCAAATGTGGCTGTAGGTATTCACCGAAGGATGGTTCTACAAGTTGTATTGGCCATATTTGTGGTGCTACAAGGGTTGTGTTAAGTGCAAGCTAATGGCACTTAATGGAGAAATGTAAATGTACAATTTGTTTCAGTTAAATGGAGCATCTATTTGGTTCTGCAGTATTGAATAATTCAGCAAAAAAATTGAATAATCATGCAATGTAATGGAGTGTTATCTATCAGTGATGCAACGTAATGCAACTTCAGTAAGAAATTTAATAATTTAATTGTCCTTTTGCTTAGGCAAACTCGGACTGAAACTTGACTGTATTTTAACTGAATGTCACAATAAAAAGTCTACAGGTCATCATTCAGTTTTAAAATTCTTAGCCCTCCTACCGTAACTTGAGTAAGTGAATTTTGACAGTAAATAGACTGCAGCTTTACAGTACTGAAACTGAAATTTGACAGTAACTTGATCAGACTGAAACTTGACAGTAACTTGACTGAAATGAAAACTTAACCAAACTGGACTTTAGATAATCTGGTTGGTAGCATCAGCCAACATGGCATCAAAATAAGAATTTGTACTTCAGTTGCATAACACTCAAACTGACACCTAGCTTGTTCATTACAATAAATTCAAACAGAATATTAAATAAAATAGCAACTCAATTATTGTTGCTCCTGTATAATTAGGAACAAGAATGCAGTCATCTGCTGTCAGCACAGCTTCGGGCTCTGAAGCATCACTGTCTTGAGGTGCATCTTCAATCACAATTTCGTCTTCAAAGTCGCTATCACTTTTCTCACTGTTTTGTTCATCCTCCTCGCCATGATACTCCACAAAAACCTCTGCCACTCCACCTTGAGTGGTGTAATCTGACATCTTCATGCACGCAATGTCATCACTCAAAAATAACAGTCCATTCACTAGTTCTTTGCCGGGAATCAGAAAATAAAACTTCATTGAATCGTTCACACTAATGTGATCAGCAAGGAACGCCTTCAACTCTACCAGAGATAACTTATCGCGTTCAATTTCAGACATTGCCTCATCTCCACCAATGTACTGCAATACTGGACCAACTTGAAGAAACTCACCACCAAAGAAATACCGGACATTTATAATGTCGCAAGGTTCCATGTCCACCTACATCGAATCCACAACAATGTTCATATTATTCCTAATCTGAAACTTGTTGCATAGTAAAACCACTAGAAATCTCTCAATGCAAGAGGAAAGAGAACATTGCATCCCAGCACGCGGTATCAAGTGGTTACCTGCTTCCTCTCGCCGGTCGTCAAGTTACGGGTCGCCGGCGCCGCCGCCACGAAACAGGGCACGACACAGGTCGCCGCCGCAGCCGTCAAACAGAGTAGCGAGCAATTGGGAGACCTCCTGGAGACGTTGGTGACGAAGATAGGGCATCAGCCGAGTACGCGCTCGCACTAGATCGTCTTCCAGCCGCCGCGATCACCTCCTGGTCGCCATTGCCGCCGCGTGAAAAAATGGAAAGGGGGAAACTGAATGCCGCATGTCTCGCGCGCAAAGATTGAGGATGTACGGTTGGGAAGGAGTGGTTTGGGTGGGTCCACTGTCCCCTTAATCCCTGCCACGTCAGCTAAGCCAGCGGGCAAATGAGTTTATGCGAGAAAACGGCCAGGAAAGCCAGGATTGGGGAGCTTAGGGTTCAAAAATCAGGGATTTCGAGGTGGGGGTTTAGTTCAGACTTCGTCTACGAAATGAAGGTTTGTTTCAAACTTTTGCCTTCTAAAGGGGAGGGGGGAGGGTCTAATCCTGTACTTGGAATTCCACCGGAAACCAATATATGACTAATGTTCTGATGTAGAACTACAGATGATATTGGAAAATAGAACATGCAATCTCTCTTTTCTTTGGCTGCATCGTCCATAATATCTGTAGTACAAGTACATACACGTGTTGTCTAATCTTGGTCTTGTGCAAAAAAAAAAAAGAATTGGGTCTGACCATGACCACAAATATAGTGATGCAAAAGACCCATTAAACACAGCACAGCAGCGACCAACCAGCACAACAGCAACATTACTAACTATATTAAAGACGAACGAAATGGCGATCTCTCAGCGCCCGAGTACTGTAGCTACTGTAGATTTTCTACAGTAGCTACAGTGTTCCCATCTGCGCCATCCATCGGCGATCGAGCGGCACGCACGGACCCGCGCGCGTCAATTTGCGAAAAGCCCCCTCACTCACGAGAAATTGCTTCCCGCTCCAGTGTTCCACGACGAAAAGGACCTAAAAAAATTACATCAAAATTCGAGTACTTTTTTGCAAAAACGTCCAGTTCCCCCCCCTCGCTTCTCTCTCCCGCGACGCCGCCGTGCTCGCCGCTGCCGCCGACGCCTCGCGCCGCCGCGCTGGTCCCCGCCGCCTAAATCGACGGCCACAGGCGGCTCCGCCGTCCTCTCCTCTACCAGCTCGCCGACGGACGCGTGCCGGGACGCCGCGGAGCCGCCGGAATCGTCGCGGCCGTGCGCGCTGCTCTCCGCCGCATCCGCGGCCCCGCCGGCGACGCTCCGGCGACCTGCAGCCAGCGGTGCCGCCGCTCCCGGGTGCTCCGCGTCGAGCCGCGTCGGGCGCGCGCACCGGCGCGTCCTGCCTCGCGGTAACGCGCCGCCGGCGTCGTCCTTGCCGCCGCCGCGGCTCCGCCACCCCATGGCGTCGGCGTGACGTCACATCGGGCCTGGGCCGGCCAGTTGGGCCGCCACGTGGGCCGGCCTGCCTGGCTGCTGCGGTTTTTTCTTCCCTTTTGTTTTTTTCTTTTTTTCCCCATTTTCTTATTTCCAAATATTTTTGCAATTTTCAAAATACACGGAATTTCAAGTATAGGATATTTTGTAAATATGGCAAACAAATTTCAACCCCATACACGACGTCGCAGTGGGCCCGGCCTGTCAGATTTTCGCCCTTTTCGCATGATTACCCACAGATTGTAAAATTCCTTTTACTTACTCTAATTACTGAGCTAAATTAAACATCTAATACAAAATCAATACTTCTCTAGATCTCCACACTCTCTAAAAAAGGATATTTTCCCAAAATTTGATTTTTACCAAGATGCACTTTCCGAAATTTGAACAGTTTCTACTGTGACGTCAGAAATTTTAAATTTAGATACATCCACTATGATAAAGTGGCCAAAAAAAAAGGTTGACTACTCATGCCACACGACAAAAAAAAATCAAATTTGAAAATTTCCAAAAAGTAGTTACCACGGCAAAAAATCAAATTATTTCCTCTAATTATTGAGCTGAGAAAGTACCACGGTAAAAATTCAAATTATTTCCTCTAATTCCTGAGCTAAATTAAACATCTAATATGAAGCCAAAACTCCTCCAGATCTCCACACTCTCTAAAAAAGGATATTTCCCCAAATTTGATTTTTACCAAGATGCACTTTCCGAAATTTGAACAATTTCCCGAATGTTCTCTCTGCATTTCAATGATTTTCAAAAACGCAGCCCCGTAAAATTTACACCAAACGGAATTCAACTTTCGGATTTGGCTACTCGAATCTTCCAAAATTCGTCTACATCTTTCGAACTAACTTCGGGATCTGGAAAAAATATAACCATATGCTTTCCTTGCATTCCAACAATATCCAAGTCTATTTTCATATTTCAATCCTGTCGTCATAGGACGGTAAACGAATTTGGACGTTTAAAAATTTCAGCTGCTTTGCGAAATTAACTATTTTACTAACGTGAAAGTAATTAAAATCCACGTAACTTTCCAACACGACAGATTTTCAAAACCTACACAATTTTCAAACACAGACACTATTTGCATTCTAGCGATCCTCAATATGCCAAAAAAAAACAAAATTAACATATTTTCGAGCTCTCCACACAAAATATGCATCAAAATAACAACAATTAAAAGGAAAAGAAGACAACCTGACGTGTGGGACCTACGTTCCATAGCTTTCACAGTCACAATAAAATGCTGAAAATTATGAAAAACATAACTTTCAATTTGTTACTCCAAAAAATGCAAACACCATATCAAAAAAGAAAAAAAAAACATGTTTGCAAACTCTCCACATAAAAAAAAAGTGGATTTAAAAAAAAATACCATGCGATAGTATGAAAAATATGAACAACATATCCGGCCGATCACAAAAATAAATACTTGCTATTTATGCCAAAAAAAAAACAAATCAAACTCCAAAATGGGTCAACATAAAAAAAAAAAAAGATCTAAATGCACTCCCTCCAAATATATGAAGGTAAATCTTTCCACAAATGCTTAATTCGATGAAAAATTACAGATAATGCAAATTCATAACCCTGATTACGGATTATATTTAAATTAAATTTCACACATTCTCATATAATGTATTTCCCCTAATTATTGAGCTACATCTAACATCTAACATAAATTCAACAATTTTCCAAAATTCGACACTTTCTACAAAAAGGACATTTTCAAATTTGAATTTCACCGCATGGGCCAAATACGGGTCGCCCGCGGTTTCTTTTTTTTCTCTTTGAATAAAGCCAGCTTATTCAAATAATTCCAAATTTTTTTGTAAATCAACATTCCACACAAAAAAAAAATGCCTTCCACATATTAGCCCTTTAGGCCTAAACCCTAAGGCCACTTTTTTTTTTTTTTTTGCTGATTATTCACAATATGCAACTAAATATTCACAATATGTATGTGCGAATAAGATTCAAATTTGAAAATGTAGGCGCTTATATTTTAAATACTACGGAATTAATGAAATAAAAAGTGAGAATATGTCTAAAAGATTGTATAAATTTCGAAAACTGTTCATGCTTTCCCACAATTTCAAAATTAAAACAAATAATTCACAGAATTCAATTTTACGACTTGCAATAATGCAAACCATGTAAAAAAAAACACAAAAAAAAGGATTCCCCCAATAATTCTCCCACTCGAAAATATTTAATTTTGTTCTAAGTTCCAAAATGGATTTCAAAGATTCACAACAGTTAACTTCTTCTACAAAAAAAATTCAATTTCTTTCGTAAAAAAAAAAATTCCCCCAAATAATTCTTCCTCTCGAAACATTTAATTCTATTCCAAAGCTTCAAAATAAAATAATATGATTAAAAAATTCGCAACACTTAAATTTCCCACAGTAAAAAAAAAAAAACTTCAAGCAAGTTTGTAAACAGAAATTAATAATTCGCAGAATTGCGATCTTCAAATTTTAAAATTTCATCTTCCTTCCAAAATACCACTATTTCCCAGACTATTCGAAATAAAGTAATTCATAGAGATCAAAAAATTATAATTGTAGCCCTTTTCCATATTTCCGTACATCCAAATTCGAGCACAATTTAGACATGGATATTTCCAAATTAAAATTTTCTGCACCTTTCTTTACAACATAGAGCGAGGGTGCGGCGTGACGCCGCACTAAATATTACTAGTCTAACCAAACACCCGCACGCCATCGTACCATCACCGTTCTTTGATTCCGGCCGGAGCAGCACTAGCACGGTCGGAACAATCATTCAGACAGATCAACCTCCCTATGGATTAGAGATCAGTAGATTCATCATCAAAGCACATGGCTGCTTCATGTAGCTAAAGCACAAAAAGGCCCCCACCACATGGCTACAGGCCACTCCACTAGCACAAGAATGAAGAAAGAATGGGCATCACAATGATGAGAAAGAGCATCAGCAAAAAGCGCGGCATTAGTCTGGTTCACAGGTTCAGTCATATGTACACAAATACACAAAGAGTCAATGACAGGGAAGGCATCAGCAAGAAAGCACAAGCACTAAGGATGACTCCAACGGGGCGACGCAAACGGACCAAACGAAAGGAACCATGTCCGGCCCACGTCCGCCCCTTTCCGGCCACTGCCCCCAACGGGGCGACGCATCGAGTCCGTCCGGCCAGGGTTTTTGATCATTTTGATCATTTTCGGGCATGATCGTTTCCACGCCCCCAAACATTACAAGTTGCGGCCATCGGCCATGTCCCCAGGTGTGCCCAAAATATTACAAATTTCGGCCACCGGCCATGTTTTTCCGGCCATGTTGGCCATAGTTCAACACAAATATGTAGAAGGGACCGAGAATAGATCAAACCTGATCCATGTACTGCCTTTGCTTCTTCTCGTAGTAGGCCTTCTTCCTAGGGGTGAAGGTGGAGATGTCCATGTCCATGATCCTGGCCTCCTCGACGCGTAGGGCGAGTTCAAGGTCTTTGGCCTTGAGCTCCACCTCCCTGGCCTTCACGTCGGCCTCCTTGGTCCTTGCCTCGGCCTCCTTGCCCCTGATCTCGACCTCCGCCGCCCGGGTCCGAGCGTTCTCCTCCTCTATGTCAAGCCTCTTCTTTTGCAATTCGAAGTAGAGCTTCGAAGCTGCCTCTCTCTCGAGGCGTTCCTTTTCTCTCCTCTCTTCCCTCTTGTCACAGGTCTTATCCTTTTGGGATAGGAACCCGCTCAAAGTCTCTTGCAACGCAAGGGTCGTTGCATCGCGCTTCTACTCGGCCTTGGAGTTGTTCTTCCCCCTTGGCCTCCCGTCCTTCTCCTTCTCCGTTGTGCCCTCTCCCTTGTCAACACCAAGATGTCCCGCTTGTCCCGCCTTCTTGAGGGAGGCGTATAGCTCCTTCCACTTCTCCTGGTCCTTGAGCTCCCGGTAGCAATGGGTCAAGGTGAAGACCTTGCCATATTGAGCCTTGAAGAGATCCAAAGCTTGCAACATTTGCTCCTTGATTCCATAGCCACTTTGCGGCGGCCGGCTTTCGATGTGCTCAACGGCGCCGCAAAACTTGCTCATTTGCTCTTGAATGTGGTTCCACCTCTTAGAGATTGAACACTCGGTCTGGTGCGTCAGAATGTTCCGGGGCGGAAGGATTCGGCCCTCGTTGTAGCGCTTGGTGAACCGGCCCCAAAATGCCGACCCTTTTTGCTCGGCCCCAATGATTTGGTTGGTTCCAACCTCGATCCACGACTCGCAAATGAGAATGTCTTCAGCGGTGGTGAACGAGGCGCCTCTTTGGCTGACCTTCTTCCTCATGGCCGCGGCGGCGGCATCGAGCTCGTTGAAGACCGGCTCATTATCGATGTTGATCACATCGGGGCCGGTCGGTAGAGTCTCATCATCCCCGGCATTGTAGTCGTCGCCGTCGTACTGGGTGTTGTCGCAGACCATGTCCTGGAGGACGTCCTCCCGTAGTAGGGGTCATCGTCCTCCTCGTAGTACCTGGGGTCACCCGGCGATGGCGTGGGCACAGTGCCGAACAGGTTACGCGCGGGGGCGACCACTGGCGGGGCAGCTGCACGCGCCTCCGCAGTCTGCGGCGCGGGCGACTGTGCGACCAACGGTGTCGCAGGCGGGTTGAGAACGAGGGCAGGTACCTCGCCCGACTCGTCGGAGGTAGGAGAAACCCGCGGCGGCATGGTTCCAGGGATGAACCCGTGCGCAGGAGATGGCGCGGTCGCGAGCGGTTTCGACCTTGGAGGTCGGGCCGTGGAAGCGTTGGAGCTGGCCGCGGTAGAGGAAACCCCGACCGCCGCCGCAGTCGCTACCCAACCGCCGCCGCGGACGGGGTAAGTCCAATGAGGAGGAGGGCAGCTGTCGCGGTCTTGGTCACGAGGTCGGCGTTGTCGTCGTCGCCCTTTTCCTCGGCGGCGGGCCCTGGCGGCGGCGTCGAGCCTGTCCTGCTTCAGCCTCCTCCGTTGGCCCCGCTTGGCCGTCTCCTTGGCCCTCCGCTCCTCCGTGAGCTCCTTCTTCACTTTCTTCAGCCGGGGAGCAAGCCCGGCGGCGTCGTCGGCCAGCTCTAGGCTCTCGGCGGCGGCGGTGGCCTTGGCGATCCTAGAGGCGGCGGCGGCCATGGGGTAGGTCTGGACTATGGATTTTGCCTCCAAAAGCGGACCAGGGGAGGACACAAAAGAGCTCCGTTTCGCGTCCGGGGCCGACACATCGGTGGCCCAAATTTGGGCCAGGGATGCGTCGCAGCAGACCAAAAACGGACCGCGGTCCGTTTGCGTCGCCCCGTTGGGCCGTGTTTTTGGCCCTCGCGGACACGAACGGATGCGCGCGGACTCGATGCGTCGCCCTGTTGGAGTCATCCTAACAGCAAATATGTTCCAGCTTCCAAAAGCACAACACCAACCACCACCCAACCCAAGCACGGCAGCACACCGGACAAGTTAAAAAGAAGAAGAGGGTGTTGCTGGAATAAACACAACACTTTGCACGGCAAGGAACATATTTGCTGATATGTACTACTACTTGATAATCATGGTAGATACTCCTATTTACGGCGAAGAGACTAGGCACTGCAGATCTTTTTACCAGTCCTCTTCACCCAACCAAAACGAGTACTGGACACAATGCCACCGCTAGTACCAAATGCGCAGCAAACGGGAACATGCATGGAAGATGTCACATGGAATGTCATGCGGTGCACTGCTGACTCCCAGCCAATCCTGGCTTGGCAAGGGACCTCACTCATCCAGCAACCGGCATGATCCACAAACCAAGGGTGGATGTGGATGGAGTCTTCTGGGTCCGCGAAGCAACCAACCGATAACTCTTAGCAGTCTCATGGCAACCCCCATGATCGACATCCCAAAACAACAGAGGAAAAGATAGGGCTGTGTTAGCATTCAACAGTCATTATCGCAACCTGGGCATTGTTCTCCAAGTCACTTTGTGGCAAGTCAGATTCGGACGGTGGTTTGCTTGGGCTTGGCTTGATGGTGTCACCAATGACCGGCAGCTTGGCCTTGGGAGTTAGATGCTTGGCCTCCTCATAGGAGTAAATGTATACCCTTTTTACCATGCTGCAGAACTCACTGCAATAGCACATGCCAAAAATGTCAGCAGTTAGGACAAAACTTTCAAAACTAACCAATAGCAAATCAATGCAAGGGCACATACTTCCAAGGGTCATCCCCAACCAGCATCATATCATCCTCATCATCTGTGTAAACAAGCTTCCACTTCTTGAGGCTGGCAGAGAGCTCTCCGTGGATATCAAACATCTCTTCTAATTTGTGGAGAAGATCGTCATATCCACGAAGCCTTGTCAAGTCCACTGCCCTTCCAACTGCCATTCCTTCCATAATTACCTGTAGGATGAACAGTACTTGGTTACACTGCCACACCATAGGGCTTTGAACATCACCCAGAAATGATAATATAATGAGCTATTCTCACCTTGGTGCAGCTCCTCACTTGCTTACTCTGAGTCTCAAAAGGTGAATGGTCACTGCTTGCTGCTGGAGCATCGGATTTATTCACTTGGGATGGTTGTGAAAGCTGGTCAGACTCAACGTCTACTGATGCAGCTGGTTGTTCTTGACAAACACCAGAAACAGCTACCGCTGGTGATGTTGCTTCCACAGCAGAGCTTATCTCAATTCCAAATAATCTACAGCCAGCAGTAGTGGGTTCTTGCTTCCTGCCAGGTGGAACTTTGTTGATGCTAGCAGAGTAGGAGTTGACTCTTGTGTCTCGCATTGGCCAATAAAAATGGCTATTGGTTGGATTAGACGGCTCATTCTTTGTGCTGAATCCAACATTCAGTGACGATGAGAAGATTGAATTTGGGCTCGACGGATATAGTTCTTGACTTCGTTGTAGTCCAGAAAATGAGAATGTTCGCGCAGACTCAGCCTGGGATTTCCACAAACCTGAGATAAAAAAGGAGGAGGTTAGATACGCAAGGCAACCAATATCTCAAACAGTGGAATGCAACTGATGAGGCTTCTCGTTCTACAGAGACTTAATGCCATTAGGCAGAACATAACCATTAGCAACGGCTTAGAAGATACATACCAAAACCTGGAGGGTGTCCTGGAGCAATTGAAGGTAACGCGGGAGGTCGTGCGCGCTTATTTCTTGCAGGAGGCTGAGGTGGCTGTAGATTGGTTGCAACAAGTGGTTCCAGTTCCCATGGTGAAACTCTATCTGGACGGGGAATAGCAGAAGGCTCGTCCCATTGGACCTGTCAGAGGTGGGCATATATGATTGATGAGAACATGACAATACAACCATAGCTCTGTTGTGATATATGTTAACAAAAATAACAGTGAGGTGCAAACAGAAATTAAATTCTGCCTACAAAATCCAAGAATCTTGAGCACCTTTAGTGATCTCCACTCAGAATCTGCCCATGGAGATGTTGACATGCTCCCCACACCGATAATTGTCCCACTGAACCTGCAACCCATGAACAAAACATTTATCACATGTGCCCCCTCAATCGAGTCAAACATCCATGTATGGAGAAAAATATATAATTACCTTCTTTCAGGAGCTTCATCACCCTCAAATCTCATCGTAAATCTCATTCCGACAGACATCTTGTTATTCTTAGCTTCAAGGTACTTGTTAAGACTGACGACAAACTCAGATCGACTTGTTCTGAAAACCAAATTAGACGAGTAACGTAAACTTTGCTGCGAATTTTACAATGAACACATATTTGACAAACTAACAAGGAACCCGTGCATTGCCGCAGATTAAAAAGAAACCATATTACATGTTTACAAGAACAAGTACTTTATTCAATTGAGGTGTTGTTCAGTGTATCTGCAAAATTCATGGTCGTCTTGGAAAACAGAATTAACTGGCTGGTGAACAATCCAATCACACTATCAGGCGACAGTTAGTAGAACCCAAGGCAAACAAACAATCATCATCAAATGGTTTTATTTACAGGAGTGAAGACAAGAGGACAGAATTTGTTCAGCACAGAAATAGGGCATGATAGGGGGCAATCACAACAAATTCATAACAAGGAAACCTTGAGCATGCAGAGGTTACATAAAGTGCTATATGCACACTCAGGTGAAAAAGGAAAAGACACCCAACTTGTAAATGTGAGTAAATGAACAGGAACCATAGCAATAGTAAATGTCAAGGTACAGGAAGTGCTGCACAACAGATGATATGAACTGAAAAGGATGAACCTGGGTTTGTAAAAAACAGAAAAGAGAGTTCCAGTGGAGATGGCATGGGATGCAGTTGCCAGGACTCCAAGGTGCATGCTGTGGCTTGATATTACTGATGATGGCATGTTGTTTAGTTGCCTCATCAGCCTCCTTACTCCAACTCGTAGATCTCCATTCTCACCTCTGTTCGATGAACGACACTTAGCAGAAGTGATCAAAATAGAAAATTCATACAGACCTCAGCAGATACAGGATAAAAATAAAAACTTATTTGACTTCAAAATACAAATGCTACTGCAAGCATACCTCAAAAAGATAAATGCATCACCGGCAACCAGTCTTTTCGAGCTAACAAAAACACTCCAGCCAGTTGTAAGCAGATGCCTTCGAGGTTGTCCTGGGAGAAACAATATAAATGAACCCTTATATCGCAGCAAACAGTATCACTACATGCAAATATGTCATCTTAACATTATGGAAACTTTACTGTACACTCTAGGAAGGCTAAATGAAATTGAAAAGAAACACTGCACCAAAGCTGCAGGAATTATATAGTAGCACTAAAAAACTATTAACAGTTTAAGCAGCGTGGTAAGATAACTCACCTCGGAATATGTGACGGAAGTGCCATTCATTTGCATGGAGATCTTTTGCCACCAGTTCTTGCCATGGCGGATTCTGAGTCATATCCTACAGAACATACCCCGTACAACAGATGTATTAGAAAATCTTTATGAATATGTATAAGTGGATGCCGTTATAGAATGCTCTTTATGCTAACCAGTGGGGGCAAACATTCTTCAGCATGCCTCCTTAGAACTGAGAATCCACCATGAGTACTTGTATCTGATGCAGTCAAAGTCTTGCAGAAAGAATGGGCATTGCACTTTTCAGGTTCATGTGGCACAGGATCAGCGCTGGTGGGTTCACTTTGCTAATCAAGTAAATTTGAAAGAAAAACAAATCAGCTCATACATATTTTTAATTGACCATGTTATAGATTTAGAGAAGTCAGAAGGGAACTAATAAGGAGTACTCACATCTGCTTCTGGTTGCAGCATAATTTGAGCATAAACTTCATCTGAATCAGTTTCAGCCTGCATTCCGTAGGAAAACCGGTGAGCAAACTACGGGATCTCAGCTACATACATGACGACATTACAAGACATTTCAATGAAGGGAGAGTACACCAGACCAAACAGGAAAAAAAATGCTTACCCTAAGTTCTACATTGACCACCTTGCACATGATCTTAGATGGTAGATTAAACAAAGGCAGGTGCTGGTCAAGCTGTTGATCTGTAGACGCCTCGAGCTATAAAAGAAAACATTGTGATCAGTTCAAAGACACTGAAGATAACAGTTTTTCTGCAGAAACAAAACCGTACTGCCATTTTAATCTAGGAGCAAGCTACATTCCATATTAAGATGTGGTTCGTGCTGAGCAGCAAACTCGTTAGCTGTGGGGCGTCAAGAAGAGCAAACACCCATGTGGCGAGATATATATACCTGTTCCATATGACCCTGGGGAAAGTAGTACACCCGCTCGCCTTGGCGAGGCACTGTGACCAACGGCCCAGCGCAAGCGTGCCATAGCTCCCTGTATAATGCATCGCTAGAGTTCCCTACACAAAGGCATTGGGTTTCATTAAAGGAAAAAATCATCATGAAAGCAAGGCATACAAATCAAGGAGCCTTTCACTTTATTCTTAAGACACAAATTCTAAACCGTTTATCATGAGTTAATTTTTTTTGCGGGTATATCATGAGTTAATTTTAACCAATATTACTACCTAAACAGGCGCTTCATGCATGGATCCACAAACTACATAACGTGTTGTCAAGCTAAAGCATGAGATTTTAGAACAAAACAGACTAATTCGCTGGATAAAACCGAATTTGAGGTCCCTAATTGCACCCCATTTCACAGATCGGAATTCGCAAGCATCCAAAACAAAGTAGATAATGCATGAAGATTCTCTCTCAGGCCCGACCAGACAAAAGCACCAATCCATCACCCTAAACAGCAACACTATTAGTAAAAGCTACTCCTTTTTACCAGAAGAATGCCGAGTCGCCTCGAATTATAAGAATTTGACCACTTCTCGTCCTCACAAACGAGTCAACCGTCCAAGTCCACGTCTCTACTCCCTCGGCGTCCACCCAGGAACTCGTTGCTCTCGCCCCAGGAAGGCGGGAGCTCATTGCTCGCCAAAGAAGCTCAATTCAAGGAGAAACAGCAAGCGAGGGCGAAGGAAGCTAACCTGTGGCACCCGCGGCGCCGGAATTCGCCATCTCCGCCGGCCAGCCCAGACGAGCTAGCCCCGGCGGCCAGAATTCAGCCGTGGAACAAGACCGATCCGCTCACCGGCTCACCCCATGCTCAGCTCCGCAGATCTAGCGCCGCGGCACCACGAGGACGTCAGTGAGGCCCCAGCAAACGTACAATTCAGAGGAGGCGAGCCGCGAGATCTCACCAGGGGGACGGCAGTGCGCCGGCGACGACGCTGCTTTTGGCGGGGGTTCCCGCGACAGGAGGCGGAGGGACGCGTCGCGCGCGCGCGGTCGGGGAAGTGGGCGGTGGTTCTGCGGCGGTGCGTGCTGTTTTTTTTACTCCTGTCCTTGAGCTGAGCTTAGCGCGAGGCGAGCGAACAGCGCGGCAGCGGGAGCAGTGCGGTGTGGTGCAGCAGCAGCAGCAGGGAGGCGAGCGAGCTGGTGGTGGGTGGGTTGGTGCTGTGACTTGTGCTTCTTTATTATTTTGTTCCGTTTTCGATGAAAGAAAGGAAGAAAATGTGCGGGATTTCGGGGGGAAAGCCGATGGCTCCACGGTAACGGCTGTTGCGTGGGTAGTAACGGGGTACGGGCTTGCCGGGCTGGTGTGTGTGTAGGACTACGGGTACACGCCATGTGTACACAGCCTTCTACTTAACTTTTTCAGACTAGAGTGCGACATAAATAATTTGCCCCGTTTCGATCCTGTACGTAGAATATTATTTTCATACTTTTGATTTTGATTCCTGCATCAAAATCATTCGAATTTTATTAAGCTCGGCCTCAGTCATATAGGAGTATATTTTATGTTTCAAGGGTCCTACAAGCAATTAAAATTGTTCTTTTGAAGATTATATCCAGAACCCAAAGAAGTTTGGTGCGACTTGTTCATTGAATTTGATCTTCCCATAAAATTCAATTAGCCATGCCAGTCTCCACCTGTTGAAAACCTACAATCTAAATGGGTGCACACATTGACACATGACATGACACACATCTGCAGTCCAGTACATTGCCGAAGAAAATTACGGTCATCAAACCTCACGGATTTGCTCGCCGGACCCAACAGCAACAGCCCACTTCTGCCAGCTCACGAGCAAATACTCTTTGCCAAAAAAAAAGAAGTAGACCA
The DNA here is from genome assembly GCA_947311845.1 of Poa pratensis. Classification (NCBI taxonomy): domain Eukaryota; kingdom Viridiplantae; phylum Streptophyta; class Magnoliopsida; order Poales; family Poaceae; genus Poa; species Poa pratensis. Next base: position 3,484,529 of record CAMZMU010000011.1, on the reverse strand, counting down.
AAGGACCCTATCCAGTGAAGCCCACAGTCCATGCCTGCCTGGGCTGGGCGGGCCGCGCGCGCCAGCTTCTCGGACGTAGAACGGAAATCTTCGCTCTCGTGTGTGCGGGCACGGTACGACACGTTCCCACCCCCTCTCTCTCCGGGTTTAGCTGCGGATTCTCTGCGGCGTCATCGTACTTTGCCCCTTTGGTGCGTGGCTAGCGGTCACGGAATTTTAACCGCCTGTTGTCAGCCGTTGGAATTACAAGACCCATGCGAGAGCAAGGTACCATGATCCACTCTTCATACTCGTAACCAATGGTATTTTCCGACATATCATGAGTTTGCTTGCCAAATTAAACCCATATACAAGGGACACCATGTTTTGACTCATAGGTTTAGATGCACATGCACGCTTTATGTAAAATGCATTTTGAATTTTTTTTTCTAGAAAACATAGGAGTGTACATCCGGATATTCAACGTCCGCACACAAAGTTTAGCGATAAAGTATTTGTTGTGGACTGTGTACAAAGAAATGTCTGGTGAAAAGTCATTTTAGAGCACAAAAAATATCTTTGTACTAAGGTCACAAAAACATTTTTTCGTGAAACTTTATATGCAAACATAAGATATCTGGATATACGTCCTATTTGCTAATATTTTATTTAGAAATTGTTTCTTAAACATCTGAAACTCTTACGAAATCTTAATGGGTTCCTTTTTGACTTTGTTTGGATTTAGTTGTCAGGCAACCCTTCTTTACAATTTTGGCCAAACTGAATGGGCATGAACCAGAAAAGACCAAAGACGGATTCGATTTGCTGACTTGGTATAAAGCAAAGTCAGTTGTAAGTGGGACCCACCATGTGTGGGGTCCACACGTCAGGGACTCAAAGTCATCCAAAGTCAGTCGTGCCAAAGTCAGCTAATCCCAGTCTACCTGAGACCGACCTCCTAAGGCTATGTTTGTTTCTAGAGTTTTTTTAGGGATTGGTGGGGATAATCGTTTAGTGTATTGGGTGAAACCCTAAACTTCACCCAATCCGCTAGGGGATTGGTGGGGATAATCCACTAGGTAGGGGTAGTGTATTGAATCCCCAGGGGATTGAAAAAATGAACTAGAGTTTGGAGATTTGTGGGAAAGGTGGGGATAAAACCTGTCCAATACTCTAGAAACAAACGATGTTTTGATATATGTGGTGATTTGGGGGTTTGACCGGGATAACCCCCACCAATCGTTAAAAAAAACTCTAGAAACAAACATAGCCTAAATAGCCTCGTATGGAGTATCATGCATGTGGACAATCACAATTTCACTAGCCACTGACATGCAGAATCACAATCTCACATACACGCGGCTTAACCTATTATTGCTCGTGCCTCCTGGGTGCAGTTAGCAACGTTGTTAATTTATTGTTCCTAAATGATGCGATTAGATTAGGTGCTGATTAGACGGTCATGACGAGGAGTCAGAAAGTCAAGCACAGAATTAGGAAATTAAGAAATGCTAACCAAAGGCATGTCGCGTGCGCTGGAGTACTGGTTTAACTAATTAATTAACGCCTGCTCCTTTGCGAGGCAACCAGATTAGATTAATTAATCCCCGAGTGGATTAGGGTTCTTTTATTGCTGGTTAATCCATGACCAATGATGAGGTTTCTCTCTCTAAAATGATAATGACGAGGTGTGCATTGCGCCATCTCATCTGACTGGACGATGGATCTGTGGCGGACGCACGAGGAATCTGCCCCTTCCCGCTGGTTCCAACGGGGCGACGCATCGAGTCTGCGCCGATCCGTTCCTGTCCGCTGTAGCCAAAATCAGGACCCAACGGGGCGATGCAAACGGACCGAGGTCCTTTTTTGGTCCGCCGCGACGCATTCCTGTCCGCGCGGCAACGCGTTGGGTCCTCCCAGCGCCCACTTGTCAGTGACACGGTGGCGGTCAGCCTCCCCCTGGCCCAGTCCTTTTTAATGCCAGGAGATAGGGACGGCCAACCCCCACCCACCCACTCCACTGCCCCACTGTCGTTCCCTTTCCGGCGACCAAACCCTACGCAAACCCTAGCCAGCGCAAAGCTCACCGCCACCGTCGCAATGCCGCTCCGGTGGCCTGGATTCGGCAAGGGCAAGAACGACACCGAGGCGGGGTCGTCCTCTGGCCGCCGCCGCCACCGCTTCCGCACTCCCTCCCCGACGCCACCGTCTTCCCCGGAGCCCACGGCCCCCGCCGCCTTCGAGCTCGCGCCGCCGGGCGCCGAGATTGTGTGGCGCGACTGCGTGTACGTGCGCAAGGAGGACTGCCAGTGGTACTGGGACCACGCAGTCCCGCTGCCATGGCCAGATGTCAAGCTCCCCGAGCACTGACATCTGAACCCGCAGCGGATCCCGGTGCCTCCGATGCCGACCAACGAGCGGGCACGGGATCTGGAGGTTGAACGCCGCCGCCGCCTCCCGGCCTCCCTCCGCAACGATCCCGCCTACGCGGCCAGGCCCAGCAACTGGGACACGTGGTTCAGCGACGAGCATAGCCTGCGGAGGCAGTCCCTCTACACGCGGGCACCGACGCCGCCATCTGGGGATTGGTCACCGCCGCCGCACACACGGCGGCGGGACGCTCCACCGGTGCCGCGCAATCTTCGGATTGGCTCACCGCCGCCGCCTGCCGTGAAGATGGAGGTGAAAGACGAGCTCGAGGCCGCGCTCGAGGCCGCGAAGGAGGCCTCGCGGAAGACCATGGTCGAGGACGAGGCCAAGCGCTGGGCCAAGGTCCTCGACGCCGTCGCCCGGGAGCAGGAGGAGGCCCTGCAGGCGCAGCAGGTCGTGGTCCTCGAGGAGCCACAACCATGGTGGCAGGCCATGGACGTGGACCTTCCACCAGCGACGCCCCTTCCAGCCGGCCTGCAAGGGCAGCGCTGGACCTTCAATGGCGGGGTCTGGGAGGTCGAGCGGGCGCCACCCCTCCCGGAGGAGGAGCAGGAGCAGGAGCAGCCGCCCACGCCGCCGGCCGCCGTCCCACCGCGAGGCGGGCCACCGGCGCACCTCTGGCAGCAGCCGGACTACGTCATCCTCGATGACGAGTAGAAGCCCGCGAAGGGCAAGTATATATTTTTTTAATTTCTATATATGTAAAATGGCCGTTTGTGGCCCACCCCCCAATATGAATGAAAATGGCCCATATATGACCTGTTAACTTAAAAAAAAACAGTGTCCGTTTGCGATGCGTCGCCCCGTTGGGCGCACTGCCAGGAAAGGGCCGGACAGGGGCCGGACGTGCGTCCGTTTGCCGACCCAAACAGACCAAACGCGGACCAAACGCGCGTCCGTTTGGGTCGCCCCGTTGGAATCATCCTTAGACTACTCATAATATGAAGTAACATACCCTAATATCATACGTATAATATTAGTCTATGTTATTATCTCCATATTAATTGGTACTTTGGTAGTTAACAAACCCGGTTTCGTCAAGATCAGACTTTAAAGTTTGAGCAAGCATACAGATTTAATATCAACATCCATAATGTAAATTTTATTTGAGTATTAGATATAAATATTTGTCAAAACATGCAGGAATCTATATGCTAGCCGTACGTAAAAGAGTGAGCATCAAAGGATGGACGCGAACTAACGATAAAACAGATGGGGATACTATCGGCGGAGGAAACAGTAAAATAAGTGGATGACAGTGACATATTGACGATCAAAAGGATGTACTGTAAGTAGGAGCAGCTAGCTCTGGCCGGCCGGTCCTTGTCCATTACATTGATGTTGTGGGGTGGCCACCATTGATTAATCGTCATAGCTCACTTGGGGCAAAGCTTTGGATGAGAGTGACCCTAGCTTTGGTGCTTGTCTCCCCGGGCGTATGTGTGCGCCCACCTCCTTTCATGTCATGCATTCTTTTCTCTTTCATAGGTCGACAGCCGCATCCGCTTCCAAGCCTTTTCGCGGCATCATGCATGCCTCTACGCACTGTAGGATTATACTCCCTCCGTTCACAAAAAATGTCTCAACCTAGTTCAAATTTGCATGTATTTACACACTAAACTAGGTTGAGACATCTTTTTTAAACGGAGTGAGTATATAGTAATGGGTTGTTGAAAGAAAAATGTATGATATCCACTCTATTGTACACAACAAGTAATAAACAATGAACGAAAGTTGGATCAACATAGAGGACATGAGTTTTAACGTGAAACCTGAAAAGGGAAAAGCCACGGACGTCAGCCAGCAAAAATTAACTATATCGGGAGAGGTTATAAAAGTCGGGATTTACAACTGTTCGACTTATCTCAAACCGGCGGCTTACAAGATGTATCTATAGTGGCGAAGGGCATCCCTTCGTTCCTGCAGAAGTTAGCCTTTATTTTTATTAATTTGGATCACAATAAAATAATAGTCTTGTGTATTTTCCAATTTGTCTTGTGAAGCTACATGCGATGGATTGGTGCACCTAAGCCGTCTGACCTGACATGTGACCCACCCGCATTGACTGAGTAGGCTTGCATCGATTTTGTCGTCAAATCGTCTATTGGGAGATAGAGTAAAGAAAGGGACAATGGTACTTAACGTTTGTCAATCAATGCGTCTTTTTTTTACTTGTCTTATGTTTTACTACCTCCGTTCGGAAACATAGGATGTTTTTGCTTTTTTCGGATTTGAATGTACTTAGACGTGTTTTTTTTTTTTTTCAACTTGCATTACTCAATTAAAACGTATCGGGTTACAGAGTTCTTAATAGAAACAGGAACATCAATCTCCACGCAGGGAGGAACAGCCTTCAGCATAGAACCATTATCCCAAACCGAAAAACAAAACTTTGCCAAGTTATGGGCAGCAGAATTGCCCGATCCGCTAACTTTCACATACTCGGAACCCCGGAAGTTATGAAGCAGGTTCTTTGCTTGATCCAAAATCACCATGACCGCAGACCTGCATTTAACGGAGGATCGGAGGCCATGGACGACCGCGGCATTGTCGCTCTCAATGACGATCTTTCTATCAGCAATAGGAATGATCGCTTTGATACCTTCCAGAACTGCAATAGCTTCAGCAGTTTCAGCATCTTGGCAAAAGGGAATAGTTCCCCAAGCCGATAGTAGAACTTCTCCAGCGTGGTCACGCAACAAGGCACCCCAAGCTCCTCTGCTCTCCTCCAGGATGAAGCTGGCGTCAACATTTAGCTTGTCCCAGCCTTCATCTGGGTTTTGCCAGGGGATAGGGTCTTGAGGATTCTTGTCAGAGGACAGCGGCACAGCCTGTAGAACAGGTTTCTTTCCTTTCCAATCGTTGGCATCAGATTGGCTGTTAACCTGAAGGAAGGATGTGGAATACGATTCAATGAAGTTAGCAGAATGCATAATGGAACATTTACCATCACCGAAAATCATATTGTTGCGGAGGTGCCACGTCCTCCACCACATAAACAGGATTTTTGTTCTTAGATCTTGACTGCAATGATTCAGTAGCAGTAGAACCCAGTCCTCTCCAGTTTCTTGAAAGACTTTTCCAGTTGGGAGATCCCATGAATCTCTCAGCCTGTGTCTAAGAGCCATGGCTTTTGTACATCGAATAATTGCGTGGTGAGCAGTCTCTGGTTCCTGACCACAGATGTTGCAAGTCGAAAGAGGGTCCATATTCCTTTTGCAACGAAGGGCTTGGACACCGAGGGTATTTGTAGCTAGTTTCCAAGCGAAGACTTTGATTTTGGGGGGCACATTGGAGTTCCAAATTACTTTCCAGAGGCCTCTATCGCCATTAGGGCTGGAGCTAGACGAGACTTGGAGACCGTTCTCTTTTAGGTGGACACCAAGCTTGTAAGCACTCCGAACAGAGAAGTGTTTTAGTGTGTATATTCATTCATTTTCCTTTGTATGTAGTTCATACTGAAATATGTAAACCATCTTATAATTTGGAACATAGGTTTTCCATTCCAAATTATGAGATGTTTTAGCTTTTTCCAGATTCACATATACCTAGACGCGTTTTAGTCTCTTTACGCGTTTTAGTCTCTTTGTTCATTCATTTCAGTACGAATCTAGTCCACATTAAAATATTTAAAATATCTTATAATTTTATAATCAGTAATGGGTGTACTTGGCAAATAACCTAGGGCCCGCTTGGATGGGAGTTTATTAAAATAAAACGACAGGCTAGAATTACGGAGCAAGATAGGCCACGCTGAAAATACGGAGGAATAACGAAGCGCGTCGGAAAAATATTCGGAGCTGTATTCTGTCGAACCAAGTGGGGCCTTACAGAGATATGGGAGAAACCACACTACGCGTGCTCTTCCTAGGAAGATTTTCTTCCAACAAGATGCGTATCTATATAAAGACTGTTCCACGATTTGTCCATACATACAATCCGCATCCTCCCGAATCTCCCTGTTCAAGATCTTTTGTGTGTGTGTGAATTGTTCTGGATCTGGTTGTCACGCAAGCGGTTTGTAATTAAAGCCATAGACAGTAGCCATCGATGTGTGTACAGTTTGGCCTACAGCCGCCGTGGAGACAAACGGTCGTGGCATCTGATGCGCTGATTAGAGAAACGGTTATGGCAAGGAGTCAAAAAGTGAAGATCAGAACTAGAATCACGAAAAACTAATCAAAGTGTCTCGACCGTTTTTTTGAAATGGAGGGTATACCCCGCCTCTGCATCCAAAGGATGCACACAGCCGTTTCAATTTATTAATAATAGGAAAAACACGAAACCACCAAACCCTTACAAGGAAGTACATCGATCAACCAGAAGAACCACCGTCCAGGCGAAAACTCGCTACGCCTACAAGCCTGATAAAGGGGTGGACTAATCAGAGTCAATGCCCTGACCTCACGCACCTACGCACATCATCTAAATCTGGAGACGAAAGGCCTGCCACGGTGAAAGGGCATGGCGCCCCCATGTGTGTTTTTGGTAATTAATGACAATCCCTATGGACTAATGGTTGCATTGAGTTATTCTTTTAGTGTTTGTCCATAGGCAAATGCTTGAACTCCATATGTTGGATTCAAGATTGATGCTATGAATATATTGATATAATAAAGTATTTGGCATCAAAATCATCGAGTTGAGCATATTGCAAGTATGTCTTGAAGAAAATGATTAGTGATCATTCATGGTTATCCTCAAGACATCATCTATTGAAAAGAGAAGAAAAGATACAAGGTTGATCAAGATATTGTTCAACACACAAAGCTACAGGATGTACCAAGTGGGATCATGTATCTCTTGGTATGGTAAGTAATTGTCCATATAGCTTCGTGAACTAACCCATGATATGTGTTGGCATTTCTATGTGTGGTTAGGTATCTTTCTATGGGCTTGCATCAAATGAAGATTTCATATAGACCATGAAGGATGACGTCAAGTGGTGATCGTCATCAAGGTTGAGATGTGCAAGTTCAAGATGGTCATCTAGAAGATATCATATGCTTGAAGCTTGCAACCCTTTTGAGGTATCGGATTATCCGGTCCCAGCTGACTCGGATTATCCGATAATGGTCAAGTAAAGATGTGCCAATAAGGGTCTCTCCCATAGTGGAGTATGGGGGAGAAATATGTGGACCTTCACCAAGCGAAGCGCAATCAGGAAAGGTGATCCACTTGAGAAGATCAAGATCGTCATCATCTAGTCAAGTGGAATGCGCAAGGTAAAGGTATGATCTTGTTAGGGTTTCTATTTTACCGGTCTCATGTTAGTCGGGAGACCGGGTTATTGGATAGACACCGTACTATCAAGAGGGGCTCTCGATTGAGCTTTAGCGTATCAATTGGAGAGAGCTCAAACCTTTGCATACTTGCCTTCATCATCTTTCTTGGTTCTTATTTGGCTTTTATCTATGTGAGAACTTAGAGCTTGTGTTCATCCCTATACCAAGCTCTAGTTCATCAAAAACGGATTTCATATGAATATCTTGTTGTGTTTTTGATGTTGGGGTTTTACCGGTTCGTCTTTTATAAGAGAGGTCAAACTCTCTTCTTGTGGTTTCCTCCTCACATGATGGACTATGATGTTTCTCTGCATAATCTTGGAGAGCTCTTCGTTGCGATTCCAACGAGACCAAGATCATCGAAATCGGAGTCCGGATGAAAAAGATATTGCGGTTTTCGTTTTGCTGTTTCTGTCAGTTTTCAGTCAATCGGATATTCCGACCCAAACTTGGATCGGAATATCCGACCCGGATATTTGCTGGACGCGAAAACGACTAAGGACTTGTTTGGTTGCTCTCTGGAGTTTATCGGATTTTCCGACCCAAACTGGATCGGAATATTCGACCCGGATATTTGCTGGACGCGAAAACGGCTAAGGACTTGTTTGGTTGCGCGCTGGAGTTTATCGGATTATCCTATCTAACTGGAATCGGATAATCCTATACAGTCGGATTATCCTGTCTAACTTGGATCGGATAATCCTATACAGTCGGATTATCCTGTCTAGCTTGAATCGGATAATCCTATACAATCGGATTATCCTGTCCAACTTGAATCGGATAATCCTATGTTTTCTGAACTGCAACGACTCTTTTTCGTGGGGACCTATAAAAGGCCCCCCTTCTTCTCCAAAGGCATCAACTCTTGCAGCTCGTATTCTTCCCTATTGTTGACCTTCTTGAGCTTTGCTAACTCTCTATCCCTCCATGATTCTTGCCTCCATTTAGTGGGAAAAGAGAGAGGAGATCTAGATCTACCATTCCACCAATCAATCTCTCCTCTAAGTGAGTGGAAGCTTTTGGATCTAGATCTTGGGGAAATTTGGTGTTCCTCTTTGTTCTTCCTCTCTTCTCCCCCCAATAGCATTAGTTGCTCAGGATGTAAATGGTCAGCTTAGTAGACGTTGTGGACGTGTCCACCTCCGCCATATAACAATTAACCGTACTATGTGGCAACCATAATAGAGCCTTTGTTGACTTTTTAATACTCATATTAGTGTATTATTAGACATTCGCACTGATTTATTTCATATTTACCTGCTAAATTAGGATCAATGAAGAAATTTATGACATTACATGTGCATTGCACGTGCGGTACTACTAGTGTAGTAAAAAAATTCACCCCTTTCTATCGATGATGGTGTGTAACTTTGCGTGTTGCATTGGCCTAGAGCTGGCAGAGAAAAAAGCGAACCAATGTTTTTTGGTTGTTGATTGATTGTGCATTCTTTTGAACGATTTTATTACTATCTAGATTGCGCATGATTTTGGTTGTGTGGTAGTTTAATGTATAATAGACTTAATTCGGTGAGACATGCTGAAACTTTGTTTTGGTTTGGTTTGACATGTTGAAACAATGCCAAATGTGCTGAATTTGATGTAATGCAAAAATAAATAAATTTCCGGTACCGGTACGACCGGCAGAATCCGGTATGAGTTTACCGCATCTGTTCATCCCCGCGCCGCGCGGTGCTGGATAATTATTTCTGGCTCAACCGGATAGAGATATTGTACTTAGAAGTATACACCGCGACTATCACAGTACTCCGAAAACTACTCCCTTAAGCATTTCAGTTTCAGTAGGAGAGCGCCGTTTTGGCTCCCGGCGGTATTTTCAAAAAAAATTCAAAATTTGAAAACTTATCAAAAAAAATCTGAAAAAAATCATGCACGCACATGACCATGGTGCGCACCACCATGTATTTTTTCGCGTCGAAATGACATCGTAGGGCGCGTACGATGTCATTTCGGCGCGAAAAAAAACACGGTGGTGCGTACCATGGTCAGGTACGTGCATGATTTTTTCAGATTTTTTTTATAAGTTTTCAAATTTTGAATTTTTTTTGAAAAAAACGGGAGCATATGCCACCAGGTGCCAATGCGAATTTCCCGTTTCAGTACTACTATTAATATAGAGTATGAGATGACACTATTTTTTTCTCATGAGACTGGCTTAAGATACTAACGCCCTCTATAAACAAAGCACTAAAGCATCCGCACGCATCCTTGTCTCACAGAATCTTGCATTTGTTACTGGTAGCCAACCTCCGGAATTCCTCATTTTCGAGTTGGGCCTTCTCAAGGCGCTCCCTTAGCTGGCGGATCTCCTCCTGAGATGTCAGCCTGGCCTCTGCTGCCACCCTCTCCGCTTCTAATCTTGCATTCTGTTCTTCCATGAGCTGACCTTGCAGCTTCTCCACGGTGCAGTTCAGCTTGTCCTCCACCTATTATGAATGGTATCAAGTCAGAGCCAATGCAATTTCTAATTGCAAAAGATTCATGCAAATCGCATTTTAATAATTCTAGAAATGTTATAACGGGAATATATTTCTTTAAGACGCATCTAGGAACTTCCAAATTTGTATCAAGGCTGGGATCCTCATGTGTCAAACATCCAATTTTACATTCATGGCTTACAACCTATAAAACATCTGAAATAAAGTCGGACATGTAAAAAGAACTATAGTCAACAATTTCTAGTGTTTTTTTTAATGAAAACTAGGATTTCTCATAAAATATTGATATGTTGAACCTACAGCTTATGTAAGAAAGTACCATAGATATGATTTACCAATAGACCTTGAGCGTCTAGGTAACTCCATACCGAAAACAAAGAGTCAAACGTACATACGTCCCAGTTCGTTCGGGCAATATATATCCATCGTACGTGCCAGAACTATGCATCCACGTACGTGAAGCGATAAAAACCACATCCGACCTGATCGTTTTCGTGACCAGGCATGATTAACTATAATGGGTTGTAACCAATATAATACGTGTGCAGGAACATATGCCATCATAAAGAAGGGACAAGTTTTTGAACATGATTTCTAATCAAAGTACATAACCAAATCTGAACTATTATTTAGAGACAAATAGAACCGTCTGGAACGCAATAAAGTTTGCAAGTTGCTCATCCCGATAGAATAGTATCTCTTACCATGGCAGTAATGTTTGCAAGTTGTTCATCCCGAGTTCTGTGGATCTCCTTCTTCAGTTCAGATATCTGGTCCTCTGAATATCCCATGGCATCATGAAACTCTTTTTCTCTATCATGCACCTCCTACAAGATGAGATAAGCATAACTACAAAAAAATATAGTATAGGGATGACATCTCAAACTTTGTTTCAACATCATTATTACCTTAATGCGAGTGAGCATTTGATCTGAAAATGGTTTTCCTCCATTATTTGCACTAACAGAATCGACCACATCAAGCAACGTTTCCAGCTGCTTAGCTTGAATCATTTGGTCCTTGGTCTTGTTGTCAAAAAGAACGACCCTATTTTTGCATAGTTCAACAATTGTCTGTTGACAGAACACGCAAATGTAAGTTTTTGCACACAAGCTCATATGATTCAAGAACCATGCACATTGCACATTTCTGGTTTAATAGTTAAAGGTGCACAATTATATACCTGCAGATACTCCGGGGCATTACTTGACATTTTCTTCAATTGAGTTTCACCAACTAAATCTCCGTAAGTGAAGACCAAGATCAAGTGATCAACAATTTGCTCTCCAAAAAACGCTTTAATAGTCTCAATCGTACCAGAATCTTCTCGAGACAATCGAGTTGTAGCAGAAAAAACCATCAACACCGCATGTATGCCATCTTTAGCCATGTTCATACACTTAACGATTTCTTTACCAGCATCCTCAGGTGTTACAGTCATGTCAAATAGTCCTATCCAAGTAGTTGAAATGGGTGATTGCAAAACATAATAAACATGAACGGACGACAACCAACGCTCTAAAGTATAATGCAGAATTGAGGATCAGTAGTTTGCAGCAAGGAAGATATATTTTCTGGTTTGCTAGTTTTGACACTGGTCTATGCCCATTAAATACATGGTTCTACTAAAATTAAATTTTATTTCATTCTTCATCTGTTTTTAGGAAAATATTGCTTCCCTTTATGAAGCTGATTTCATTCCAAGCATGTAAGAAATGAAGGGAGATTGACAAATATGGAAATACGCGAGATGAATAAATGACAGCTGCAAAATGAACACCATGCAGGTTCAATTGAAATATCCTGCACTCTTATATTTTCGGAGCAACATTCCAATTTAACCTCTAATGCTCTAATTGCATTAACCTAAGTCAAAACAAGGAGCAAGAAAAGTAAAATTCATAGCATGACTAATCTGATAAACTGTCTCGTTACAAAACTTAAATCTTATAGTTTTATAAGATCAACAAGCTGCATACCTGCAGGTTGCTATGGAATTAATAAAATAAATCTAATTATGTGACACATCTGTCTCCGTACAAATCTATGGCCAGAAAAACTAACTTGGAGTTGGAAAGAACAAGGCAGCTTGTAAAATATAGACGGCAAAACAAGAAAATACGACATATTCTGCAAACCCTTAAACACAATGGTGGATATCATGGATCATCAGTCAGGAAAATACTTTTGGTGGACAGTAGGAGGTGTGATGGCAAACTGACCACCCCCACAACCTCCAATCTATATAGGACAAGGATGAACAATAGCAACTAGGCCCACCGTACACTACCATACTACAGAATTTTTTTATGACTAAAAAGTGAAGCAGATGGCTTCTACATTAACTGTTATTTGTTAAAGAATGAGTGGACGGCATCCAAACTTCAAACATCCAAAGATACTACATCAAACGTCTCAGCATAATCAGAGAAGAAAATGTGGGATCGATATTGTACACAAGATGCAACATAGTATGTAGAATTCACAAATTCAAAACATCCAGAAGATAGATAAATATGAAAAGAGTAATTACACTTAATATGTGCGCTCTTACCTGGTGTATCAATAACATTGATGGTGCGGCCATCTTTCAGCGTGGTGCTTCCCATCTGACAAGTATTTGTCACACTAGCATGGGAGTATTCAGACACAAATGCTTCCCGCCCAAGGATACTATTGCCAGTTGCACTCTTGCCATAGCCAAGCTTTCCAACAAGAACGAGGGTGATGTCAGCACTAGGCAACACCCAGTCGTCATCATAGTTGCTTCCACCCATAGCGAAAAAAACTGTTCACAAAATCAAGAATCAGCGAGTATCATATCTATTATCTGTCTAAATTACTACATGCAATCTTTAAACAAAATTAGCACCACTCCCCCCTCCACCAATTCATGAGCTAAGCATTCCCAGCACTGTCAAACTTCAGTAAATACATCAAACTGACATATTTTGTAACATACTTGAGTTGAACGATTACGAATACTTACATTATTGTCAAATGAAAGTTACATATCATTCAAAATGAACTGAATTTTTAACATAGGTTGAATTGAATTGTTACAAATACTTGCAGCATTGTCAATGATGAAGTTAACGCAAAGGAATAGCAAAAAAAAAAGAGATAAAACTCAAGATCTTCTAGATTAATTTTATAGTTTCGCTTCTTCAGTCCTCCTGTGTAACTCTCTAAACAGAGAGAACCAAAATACACAATAGGGCAGATATTAGAGATGCAAAGGTCATTATGAGTTAGCTTGTAAAAACAGATCGCCAAATTACATGGTGAAATGCAAAAACATCCATACACAGACAGTAGAGAAGGAAGACTATATGTACAATGATCTAAACAGCATATCTCGGATACTACTAATTTCAAAAACAGATCGCCAAATTACGTGGTGAAATGCAAAAGCATCCATACACAGACAGCTATATGTACAATGATAAACGTTAAGGAGGCTAAACAGCATATCTCGGATATCTCCTAGAAGGCTATCACATTGTACCACTCACTCAAAAGAGCCTTACACTAGATTTTTGGGATACTATTAATTTCAAAAAACACAGAGATGGAAAAATGTCTTGTATTGCACACAAAACAAAACATAAACTATCCAGTGTGGTTACAGTTTGCCCAGATTAGAACCGGACAAGCAATGGCTATAATAAAAATATATATTAACCGTTCCTCTGCAGCGACCAAAGTTTTGATAAAAAAATTATAAGGAACAACCTAGCGTTGTAGTAAAGTTTTACACATAACACTACACAGAGCAAAGAAAAAGAAACATAGAAGACTAAGTTCTAGCCTAGGGGGTTGGAACGACAAGCCTTCAACATGGTGGGCTCTTAGTTACAACAAGACTTGCGGAAAAGGAAATTTTGATGTCTGAATTACTAGATTGCACCAAAGACTTACCATTACGGACAAGCAAACCCTAGCGTTTAATGTGGAGCTACAAGATAGGATTTGAGTCACAATCTCCTAAGCAAATTTCCTAATTCGTTTTCTTATCCTCTAGCACGGAAGATTAATCAGCTTGAAACACCGCAAGGGGGCAAGTTACCATATAGATTGGGGAAGAAATCAGTTACATACTACGAATAAACAGACAATTGGCCAGCAACAATGCATGGCGACGCAAGAATCTATACTGCTAACTCTTTAACTACTGAGCACATCAGATAGCGACGCAAGAACCCACCCTCCTTTTTTTTCGGGGAAAGAACCCACACTCCTAACTCTTAAGGGCATCAGAATCAGATTATACTTAGTCCAGAAACAAATCCCCACCCCCGCACACACGCGCGGACACACAAATAACCAACCACCCACCCACCCAATCCGTGAATCGAACAAAACGAAACCAAGACCTCCAATCCTCTACGAACGAAACGAGATTACTGCTATACGCTAGACGGGACAAGCAGGAAATTCATCGACGTACCGACGAAATTTGCACCAAAAATTAACCTGCGGATCGGATGAACTTACACCGGCGAGGGGAACTAGGAAGGAGCGAGGTCGGGGAAGGATTTGATTGCTTGGTCGCGAAGAAGAAGAAGAACCCTGCGGGCTATTTGTTTGCGGAAAGAGAAGCAGAAACAAGAAAATCTGCGAGTCGACTTGGGGTTGGGGTCTTCTCTCTGATTCTGCCGACGTATTTGTGGGGCGCGTTGCGTGCGCGTATCGTGACGACGTAACGCGTGCCACCCGCCGCCGTTTTGTATTCGGGTTTAAACGGGCGCCGTGGCGTCCGTGGAACCTTCGTCAGGTGTCATACGAGGATAGGAGATCGATTGGCCATGGGTTACGGTAAAAAACGCTACTCCAAAATCCAAATGCAAAAGATAAAAAAAAAATGCAAAAGATAATTTGGATGTAAAGTTTGAACGAATTTTTTCTTAGGGTTTCCAAAACGAATCCTATTATTATATGAGATTTTATGCAATATAATCATTTGCCAAAGCTGGGATTTGAATATTCAGACTATGCCCTAAATATAAAAAACTAAGTTAATCAAAAAGCCAGACAAAATCGTCCACGACGCGCATCCGTGATCATAGCTTGGTTGAATTCAATTTAATAGTGTGCCATATGATGTTTTGTAAAATTGGAAGTCTAGCCTCCAAAACAGTTTACACAACCTCAAACGTAATATCTTAGTGTCATGCTCATTTCAACAAGGGTTTTAGAACTCTATCTTGGTCATGAGGGTGATTAATTTTTATCAACTCTATTATATATTACCATATACGCGTAGGGTTACTCATCTATCGCTTTTATTTTGTTGCATTCATTTTTCAATCATGATGTGATGCTTTCGTTATACGTTCTTTCTATTATGATTTACTACAAATTTGTCTACCACGTGTGATTTTTGACATCTAGAACATATATTAGGAATGTGTCTAACGCCAAGCATAATTGGGAATGTCCATGTTTAAAGAAATTTTTCTTAGTTTTTTTCAAAAAAGAGTTCTATTATATCGGTTTGATATGTGATATCTATATTTTATTGAGGAAATCATTTGCCAAAGCTTAATTCGGAAATTCAAACCATGTCCTATAAAAAACTTCAGTTGGCCCAAAAGCGTGCCAAAATCCCCCCCCCCCCCCCCCCCCCTCCAGCACACATTTGTCAGTTGCGGTCAGTTGAAAGCGCGTCGAAGGTTCGACATATGTTTTGAGATTAGATGTCTACCATCGCAAATAGTTTCTGCAGACCCACACTAAGTATTTCAATCATTTTTTGTATTTTTTTGTTTATTTCATAAGAGCCATGGAAAAATTTATCTTGACCATGTCGGTGACTATTTTAGCGAAAAGTCGCTTTGGCTCCCGAGTAGGTGTTAAAAAATCTGGCTGTAGCAAAATTCTTTGTATTATGGGCTACACAAATGACAAAATATTGTACATCTTGGATATTTGAAAGTGTGTATACTCAGATCCATGCACTTTCTTTATTTGTATATCCTAGAATATCAAGTATTTCAAATTAAGATTTTGCACGTCTATGGGATACACCATTGACCTAGTGCACTAATTTTAAAAAATTTCCAAACGTGCAAATATGATTTTCATTTTTTTAGTAGTGATCACTTTAGGTGGGGAGTAAGAAATCTCCACTCCTATTTTAGTCTAATATATTACATAATACTATATGTGTGTCGTTTTAGTCATTCATCACTTTTAATTGCATTCATTATCATGTTACGGTATTTTTATGTTCTTTATATATTACTATCTACACTTATTTACTGCAAACAATCTTTGTTTGATCGCACCAAGTGAAATGAATCCCTTTTTGTTCCATGCCAACAATCTCAAAAAAAAAAACTCAACTTATGGAACTGTGCAACAAGGACGAGGAGCATATTCACATTCGTGGATGTTGTCGCAAAGTTATTCCTCTTGCAAAATTTAAGATTTATTGCAACATTGGGCAGCCACTGCGTTAGTATTTCTCCAATGAATCGAAATAAGGTGACTTCTTTTCCTCGGCATGACATACACAGCAGTCCTGATGCGGGTAGGTCCCGATTTTTACGGATTTGTGTGGAGGGGATGAAGAACACGAAGAACACGCGAAGAACGAAGAACACAAAAGAGGGGAAATCAAACACACAAGGGTAAATAGCAAGTAGCAACCCGGCAAGACTCGATTGGTAACAAATCCCCGAGGCAGCCCCCAATCCTCCTCTCCCAAGCACACCTTACTCTTAGGATTGTTTGTCCAATTGGTCAATCCAACCAACCCAATCTAGCCACTCAAAGAGGGAAGATTAGCAAGTAATCGCAACTACAAGTGCAGCCTTGGTATCCACGCAGGGATCTTCTCCTCAAGAGGAGGTCTTGGTTCATCTCCACATGTGGAGGTCTTGATTCATCTCCATAGGAGGAAAGAGACACTTTGAGAAGAAGGAGCAAGGCTCTACTTGAGTTCCCAAATCATAGTCTAACCCTAGATCTAGTCCAAGGAGTCCTATTTATAGTCTAGATCCAAAACGAGCCGAAAGGATAAGGTTACACGGGCCTGCTGCCCGAACTGCCCCCGCACTGGCGGTAGTACCGCTGGGTTAGCCGGTGGTACCGCCAGTGCGGGAGGGCTTCACGCATCCCACGTCCCCGGTACCGACCAGTATCGCCGCTGGTACCGCTGGCGGTACCGGGTAAGGGGTCCGACAGGGGGTTTTGGCGGTAGCACGTGGCGGTAGCGACCGCTGCCGCTGAGGTTGGCGCTGGTCCTTCCCACGCTCGCGGTACCAGGCGGTACCGCTGCCGTGGGGCTGGTTCGGCCTGCCTGGACCAAGGGCGGTAGTACCGCTTATCCCAGCGGTAGTACCGCCGCCTGGGGATTTCTTCTCCATCTTCTCTTCTTCCTCTTCATCGCCTTGACTCGATCCTTGTCCATCTTCATAGGGGTCTTCAGGTCCACCATAGCTGAGCACACACAAGGTATCGGAATGAAGTAGCAACCCATTCAAAGGAGTGTCGAGATCACACATAGATAGGAGTGAATTCACCTTATCATGGAGAGCTTTGACTCTTGCTCTTGTCAATGGGCCATTTGATGGTGTTGGTATTGTGTGCCTAGGTTGCACTACATCAAGTCCGCATTCCTCAATTAGACAATTTACTAACAAAAACCGAAAGTACCATAATCGGATCCAAGTCCAGCACCGTCAATGTCGCATCTCTGGAACCGTATAAAGTTTAGTGTTTCGTCTTGTACAAGAGCTAGATAAACCATGTGCGTCTTCCTCGTAATAAGAGAAAAAAAAGGAATAATTGCATTACCATCAACTAGGGTCTACAGATATCACCGTTACCAAAGAGAAGTATATACACCCAGCAATCCCTGACAGGAAAAATCCACTCAAAATTCGGGCAGCAACGCTGATAAAAGTTATGCTCCAAAACATAAGAACAGTCAGGAAAAGATGCTCGAGCTGAAGCCTGAAGCGATCATTTTGGCTGGATGCGCAGGCTCTTCCACATTGATAGTCAGGTGCAGAGATCTTGATTAAGAACAAGGGTTACAAAGGCGTCAGCACACTAGGGTCGCTCATTGTTTAGCAAATTACCCAACTGTGCTGCTGTTCGGTTGCATTTGGCTCCCGAGTATGTACCACATTGTAGCCCTATCCCTGAGTAATGAAGATCTCATCCCAACGCGAAAAAAAAGCAGATGCTGACAGTGCCACCAGGGTGGCTTCGCCATCGAACGGTGAGGAGACATCCTGGCAAAATCACAAGCAAATAGGCAGCACGTAGGGTGAGGAGCAATGGAACCAACAAGTTGTGGAAGGTACAGGGGATAGCAAGATAACTAACGGAGCCTCCAGTCGAACTGCAGAACTCCATGTGGTAAACAGTTAGCTTATTGGCTACAGGCTTAGGCTTGATGATGTATGTGTACTCTCCAGAATGTGACACGAAACTGGTTGTTCTAGACCCGAAAAATGGCAGCCAAAAGTCGTATCACACATTCACACTCGAAACACCAAATTTCACCGATACTAGCTCCATGAAGTAAACGGACGAAAATAAGTATCATTTTGCTGGAAGCCATACACCTGTCATGTAAGGCTATTACTATCATGATGCATACCTGATGAATAGAAGTAGATAGTTGAACTAATGGCTATTCCTTCTCAAATTCTCTGACTAGAAGACACTGAGCAGAAAAGTGTGCCAACAGGCAGGTAATAAAATATGAGTCTAAAATTCAAAAATAAAATATGAGTCTGACCCCATTCTGAAACACAAGACAATATATAGAAATGAAGAGACATGATGTTTAAAAGAGAAGGGTTGCTGATGTCAAACATTTCAAGGTGACAGACCATTCACCCAGCCAATCAAAAAGTGAAATGGATTGTACTTTGCCAGCAGCAGAGACACTATTTTTATGAGCAGAATCAGATGGACAGAAGGGAAGGGATCTGAAATATAGAATGAGCAGCAGAGAGATTAGTTTTCACCCAAATTGCTGAAAAAATGCGCAAACTTGTGTGGTATAACTGTTTTTGTAACAAATTCAAGTCGCCCGACTTATATAATGATAAAGCTACAAGTTAATGATGCCATACCATAAAAGGCGGCCAAAGATAGCTGCTACAAAAGAAAACACATTTCAGATCAATAAACTTCTTCTGACTAGTCCAGCATAGTGGATTTGGGCTATTACGAAGCAATTTCTATGCAAAAAAAAAAAGTAAACTTCTGAACCTGAGGTGACACCAAGAAGTTGTAAACAGTAACCTTTAGCCTGCAGTTCATCACTTCATCAAATGCCAATCTGGAGCAGTAAGGTCAACAAATGATGACTTTGCAAACATTATAATGATTGATTCACACCCTGTCGACCTACTGACACCAAGGGGGCATGGGGGGGGGGGGGGGGGGGGGGGGTACAATGAACATGATACTCCAAATGTGTTTCCAGTGCTTGCTTCTGGAATCTGCAGAAATGATGCATATAGATAGCTTGAGCAAATCACATGAAAGAAATTACTTACACCAGTCCAACTTTGCAGAATCCTGCGTCTGAAGGCAAGCTAAGCCTTTCATTCCCAAACAAGTTGGGGTAGGCTAGAGGTGAAACCCACAAGATCTCGAAACTAACTCATGGTTCCGGCACATGAATAGCTAGCTTCCACGCACCCCTATCCATGGCTAGTTCTTTGGTGATATTCAAATATTGAAATATGCCTCTTAATAAGAAAAACCTTTATCCGCCAAGCTTTCCTGATACTACAGGTGCAATTGGGAAGGTTGATTTCGAACATTGTAGGAAGACTGCAATATGGTTGCTCATGTAATAGCTAGGAATTGCTTTATTTCGCAAATTTCTTGTAACTGGGCTGATGACCCACCTAGCTTTTTATTGCAAACTCCCATAGACAAGGTAACTATTATTTGAAATTAATAAAGCTAGCCATGATGGCCTTCCCTCAAACAAAAAAAAGGCGCTGGAAACAACTATGCTCAAACCTAATGAGTCATAATGTTGAATCAAATCCTATATATAATATATCCTGTACTATACTAACACAAGGGTACTCAAATATTCTCTTCACGATATAGCCAGCTTCCAATACGACGAAATAGATGAAACTCACTTCATTATATATTCTGATCATCAAGTAGATAATTTGGGTCAACTATAATTTTATGAAAACCAGGACAGCGTGCAAGGCAATAACTACAAAAACAGAAGAATATTCCAGACAGTACAGCATTTTTTAACCAAAACGTGTATAGAGTTTGAAGGTAACAGCTAAAACTTAATGCTTTTAGCTTTTGGGTAACACCATGTGCATGGTGTCTCTTTCTTACAAAACAATTGTACTTCCGGAGGTCCTGCATATTATGCAGCAAAGGTCTCGATGAAGATTCACAACTATGAGTCAGCTATAACAAATTTCACGCACAAGAAACTTTGAAGGTCACATCATTAGAAAAAAGCAATATATTTTGCTCAACTCAATAGATATTTCTTGATTCTGATGCCAGCAACCAAATTTCATACATGCTTCTTGCTCAGAAGACCGCATGACCTTACTAGGTATGCGTAACTATGACATAATTAAGACATTTCTGAACACACATCAAATCTCGCATGCTTCCAATCTTGAGTTTAGCGAGCTCTAAGTGAAGTAAAAATGTAAACATATAGAAATAGGTAATGACCGTAAGCATCACAATTCCACCAGTCCATAACAAGAATCCAAAACTGAACTGACAGTGAAACCTACCAGCCAACTCAGTTACAATCCTCCCGTTCCTGAACTTCTGAAATGTCAACAGTCGGCAGACGCTCTCCCTCCGGAACCAAACACCAGTTTGGTGACTGCACTGCCCTGAGCCATTTGAAGTCATCCACATTGGCCCAGTTACCAGTGTCCTCTTCAAGCCCAGAATCTCTCAGATCCTCTTCAATCCCTACATACTTCAAAGCATGTGGTGCAAATCTCACACCACTGCAATCTTCAATAATCGGCCTGCTCCTCACCCGCAGGTAGAAATCTGTTGCCCTCGCTTCGTGAATCCTGATCTGGTGCGCCGCCATTACAAACGTACAGCGCTCAACATCCTCAATGAGCACCGAGCCGAAAACAGGCCCAATGAACACACGGCAATCTCTTAACTTATGAATGTACAGCGCCCGGCATTTGCCCTTGAGGTAAACCTCGCATGAAACCAAATCAGCGAGCGTGAAATCACCATCCTTCTCATTGGCAACTCTCAGATCCTTCACCAAGGTAGCGCCGTTCCTGCCCCTGAACCCAAACCCTGGGAGGATGGCATCGAGACTAGGCTTTGGCTGCTCCGTAGGTGGCTGCAGCGGGAGGGGAGGATCTCGCGGGGAGGTCTTGGTGGCTTTGCTCTTGTTCCTGAAGGAGAATGACTTCTTGGGTCGGATTTCGGAGGCGGCGAGCTTGTGGGCGGCGCGGAGGTCGGAGACGGCGGCGAGGGCGGAGCGGAGCTCGTAAGGGGGGAGGGAGTGGGAGGCCTCCGCGACGAGGCGTTCGATGTCATCGACGGAGGCGGAGGCGGCGGCGAGGGATGCAGGGGCGTCTTCGGGGGAGGAGCGGCAGGCGGAGAGGGCGGACTCCGCGGCGATCTTGGCGGCGGCGAAGCGGGAGAGGAAGGCGGCCACAGGGGACGTCTCCGGAGAATCCGCGGACGAGGTGGCGCTGCGCTTCGAGAGACGCTCGAGCATGGCCAGGTGCTTGCGGTTGCTGGCGGCGGCTTTGGTGCTGTCGAGTTCTGGCTCCATTCCGGCAGCAGAGGTGGCGGCGCTGTTTTGTTTTTTAGAACACGGCGCCGGTTGGGTAAGATTCGGGAGTCTTGGATGATCGGATCCACGGCGCTGCTTTGGCCTCGGCCCTTCGGCTTGCTGCGCTCGCCTGCGCCTCGGGATGAACCGGCTAGGTTAAAACCATGAAAAAAAAAGCATGTTTAAAAATCCTAAAATTCTCAAAAAAACAAATTACGTTAAGAATGTAGAATTCTATAGACATGGTACATTTTCAAGTTGAAACATAAAAGTATTTAACACTATAAAAATGATAAAATCAGCAATAAATAGTATAACTATTTAACACTGTAAAAATGACAAAATCAGCAATAAATAGTAACGTTGCTACTCCCTCGATTTTTAAATATAAGATGTTTTAGCATTTGTTCATATTTACATATAAACAAATATATCTAGACATGTTTTAGTGTGTATATTAACTTATTTTAGTATGTGGAACATCTAAAACAACTTATACTATCTAAAACAACTTATACTATTCATTACTGAATCTACTATTCAACAATAAATTTGTCATTCTCATAGCTCCTGTATAATTTTGAGCTTCAACTTGCAAAATTTGTATGTCTATAGAATTGTATCTTCCCAGTCTAATGTACTTTTGCTAAAAAAATTAAAACTTTTAAACATGATTTTTTCGTGGTTTTCACCGTTTTTCACTAAAATTTGGTTTCTCTTTCTCTACCGACCCCAACTTCCCCTATATGTCAGGAAGGACACGCGGTAGGACGGAAAAACACACATCCAAGTGGAACCCTAAATTTAGCCAAATCGTATGGATTGTCCAGCTGCCCTCATATCCAGGCCATATGTGAGGCAGGGGTGATCGGACACGTCCGCCACGTCGCATCTGACCACCCGGACCAACCACAAATCCACCAATTCACCCAAATACTCTTGATCAGCCGCTCTATCCCGCATCCGTCGCAATCTTCTTACCACCCTGCAAATATCCACAGTCGGTCGCCACCGTCATATCCACCATCCGCCCTCAAGGGAAGGAACAGATGGAGAAGGAATCTATCGTGAACCTTGTAAAGAAGGACAAGTCGCCTAAATTGGTGGACCAGAGATCCTCGACGGAGCTCAAGATGGAGAGCATCGCCCATAAGGGTAGGCGCGTCCGGCACCGCTTCCGCGAGGAGAAGGCAAGAAATGAGGCTGTGGAGGTGATGGTCGGCGCGCCCACACCCACGCGCGCACCATGAAAACGGCGGACGCCGACGTCATCCATGAACGCAGTGGAAATGGCACATCCTGGAAATCTTCACGCAAGAGGAGGGGTGGATGTGTCCGTGTACATGGCATGTGACTCTCCCTAGCTCCAACGGCCGCGACTAGCGTCGAGCATCTCCGGCAGTCAATGCACTGGACCACTTATTCGATTGTTATACATGCTTATGACTAGTTTATGATGAACTCATCAATAATGCAAAAGACCCTCCAAGTTCAAAAATGATAGTACCGTACTCTCTCTTTTTAATGTCGAATAATCATCTGACACCCAAAAGAAGGTACAAAGGCAATAGGTACTTGATACTCAAACCATGAAGATATTGGAAGGACAAGGTTGGCCCCTATATGGGGGGGTGGGGGTGTGAACAGACAATACTTAAAAACGATTAAGAATTTGGCTTTATCATAACGCGCAATTAAACTAAGCGGATACTTTTCAAACAGAAAATCCAAATATGATAGTCCCACCTATGTTCACCAACAACGTATAGCTCAACAATACATTGCAATTACAAGGATGATCCAGCAATTCAACAGGAAAATCGCTACACATACCCTTTCCCATCTAGGCCTCTAGCCATAATTGGTTTGGGTAGCCAATTAGAGCATCTCTAACAGAGCCCTCAAAAGCGACGAAAACTTAAAATAACTGCCAAAGACGGTTTCGGAGCCTTAAAAACGGACATAGCAGTCCCCTTAAAATCCATGGACCCGTAAAAGTTTTTGAGGGCACCCGTGAAATCCATCCGCGGAACTGTGAATACGTAGTTTTCGCGGCCAAACTGAAGG
The DNA here is from genome assembly GCA_947311845.1 of Poa pratensis. Lineage (NCBI taxonomy): Eukaryota > Viridiplantae > Streptophyta > Magnoliopsida > Poales > Poaceae > Poa > Poa pratensis. The sequence goes on along the minus strand of CAMZMU010000011.1, from coordinate 3,460,521 downwards.
GGTCCTGTAAACCGCGCGATGCGTTGGCGGGCTGAACATTCAGCATCCGCCGGTGAGCTTCCGCCGTAGAACTGCCGGAATCCGACCGTTTTGCACCAAACTCGCCGGAATCAGGCGCCCGCGAGGGCAGAGGCGGCGGCGCCAGCGATGACCGTGAGGGCCGGCGAGGTAGGGCGGTGCCGCGAGGACCAGCGGCTCCGGCGAAGGGCGGCATCAGCGGCGGCGCCGCGAGAGCTAGCGGCTCCGGCGAAGGGCGCCGCGAGAGCCAGCGGCTCCGGCGAAGGACCGCGGGGTAGGGCGGCGCCCTGCGAGGGCCGGCGAGGACCGCGAGGCGGCGGCGCCCGCGAAGGTAGAGGCGGCCGCGGCGGCGCCGAGAGGACCGGCGGATCCCGCGAGGGCTGCAGCGGCGGCGCCACGAGGGGAGGCAGAGGCGCCGCCCTGCGAGCTTCTACTCTGTCGATCAATTCGAGGAAGGAGACGACGGTGGGCTGGAAAAAATAAATATAGAATATTCGGGAATATTCCTATTTAGGGTTTGGTTTACAGTTTCTGCTATGGCACGGCTCATTTTAAACCAAAAAATGCGAGATTCGCGAACTGTAAACCGATTTTAAGGTTCGGCGTTTTAAGGGCTCTGTTAGAGATGCTCTTACTTTACTAGTCCAATCTTTAGAAATTGCTCAGGTCAGTTCGTGAGTCGACACGAGTGACTGCGTGGGATATTGGCGTGGTGTGAGAGACTGTACTACCGGTTGTTTGCAGAAATGAAAGACGGGACTGCCAAAACCAAATCGGAATTTGAACGCTAACAAATTGAAAATTTCATCGAGACGAAGGCGCCAAACAATGGAAACCTAGGCTCCGTTTCCGCCTTCCCCCCAAAATTTTCCCCATTTTTCCCCCACCTCCGCGCTTCTTTTTCACTCCTCCGATCCTTTTTCCTCTTCCCACCCCTCTCTTCGCCACGAAACGAGTCGAAAACGAGAGCGCCAAACAACAAATCGAATACCCCCTCTCCTCTCCGCCCCGCCACCACGGTCCGGGGGTCCTCATCGCCGCCGCCACTGCGCTCCTCCCAGCAGCATAGCCGAGCTCCTCCGCCTGGATCCCCGCCTCGCGTGGGCTCTCCGACGACACCCGCTCCCGTGCCGTACCCGCGGCGGAACATCCCGGTGAGATCCACGGTTCCTACTGCTTTTATTTGATACCGAGTTGGGTTTGGAGGGGATCTGTTTGCGAGGAAGTCGGCCGTCGGAACACATGGGACGGCTATTCCAGAAATTTGGGTACCGGAGGTTGTATGGGGTTATGTCGGCTCTTGGATTTCGTGGTGCTGCAGCCATTTCGGAGCTTGCGGGTCAGTAAAGTAATAGTCCCCTTTCCTCATTTGGAGCAAGTGCTCGAGAGGAAACAACCTGGGCTCGTGCGATCAGTCATTCTGCATGCCCGTGCAAACGGCTGCCCGTCTTGTTGTGCTTAACTTTAGCCGGTATAGTTGCATCAGATTGTATTCTATGGCTGGGCACGATAATTGGGTGTTCTTAAGTGCTAACTTATTGCTATGTCCACTCTTCCCCTTCGTAATTCCGCAGGCTAGTTTATATCCAGACGCTGTTGCCTGATTGTTATTACTAGTATTCTAGATTCTTTCTCTAGTGCACCATGATTAGGACTTATACTATGAATGTGTTTGCTTGTTGGAGTCATACTAATTGTGCTTCTTTCTTATCGTCTAGGTCGGGTCAGAGGTCCAATGCCTCTCTTCAAGAAGAAACCTTTCTCCTTACTGGATCCCCCAAAGGACTTGGACCCTAAAGAGAAGGTTTTCCAAATTCGGTTCACCAAGGAGATATTCCTAGATTACCAGTATCCTCTTTCATGACACTGTTGCAGCTTAATTAATCTTTGCTTCTTATCTGTTTAGAAGTAGTAAGCCTTGTTGCTATTTATGCCTTTTACATTTGGACTGGAACATGTTACCCTGATGTTGGTTCCAAACTCCCAATGCTCCTGTCCTTAACAATTGATCAGAGAATATGTAAAGAGGTTGAACCTTTATCGCCAAAGAGTTTGGACATGTAAGTTCTCTGGGAAATCCAATTTGACCTTTGAAGAAGCTTTGGTGTCTGAGCACCAGGCGATGGAGAAGGCTCAAAACTTACCGACTGAGCTAATGGTTCAGGTTCTCCGCATGACTCAGTACAGTAAGTTCAAATATTTCTGGATTTTTTGCAAATGCTTCACTTAATTAGAATGGGAACAGATTTCATGTCAACTTTTGTTTCAGGCACTCTTGGCTTACTTGAGCTTGTCAACAAGATATATGTTAGTCTCCAGGAAGATGTATTTGAAGGAATAGAGTTACATGCTAAAAAGGATGGTTCTGAGGCTCCCTGCAAGATTTTGAAGATTCTAGATTCTGGCGACACAAAGTTGTATGAAGTGGGTTGGATTCGTCGAGACAAGAGCAAGTCTGTGGTCAACACGTCAGTAGTCAAAGCTACAGATTTGGTTCGGCGCAGGGCGCCAGTTAGTAGGAACACTCTGAAGCTTTTGATCCGGGATGCAACATCGCATAGTACCCCATGGATTATACATGAACGTCTTGCCAAAAAATATAGCATACCCATGGAGCCCCCTAATGACATAATGGTAAGTATCCTCTTGCATATATCTTACTTCTCATGTATGCTATAATACTGAAACTAGCTTTCATGTTCTAGTGTGGTGAAGGTTTGCAAAAGAAAGGGAGGAAAAGGCATGACTGTGCAACTACAGAAGATGCGAGAAAGAAGTTCAAGAAAGGTGATTCGGTTGAACCTGCACTGTTTTTTGTAATAATTTTGTTAGCTGGCTTTTGATTTGTGACATTCGCCGTTACTGATTTTTGTATGCTTGCCAGATGAGGAACATGCAAGTGTGCCAATTAAGTACCCAATAGATGATCTCTTATTAAGCCCCGCTGCAGATGGTCCTGCTTTGTTGAAGAGACCTCATCTGGTTACAGATTTTGGGATACCAAGAAATTCAGTGGGAGATTTACTTATGGTATGGGACTTCTGCTTATCTTTTGGGAGGGTTCTGAATCTGTACCCGTTTTCACTAGCAGATCTGGAGAATGCAATTTGCCACAAAGAAAGCAATGTTCTTATTGTGGAAATACATTCGGCACTGTTCCATTTGCTTATTGAGGATGAAGGTGGTTATTTTACAGCCCTGCAGACCAAAAGGATGTCAAAGGTTTTCCCTCTTCCTGTTAAATTAGCCGTCTTTCCTTTCCTCTCCATCGAATATATTTAATTTATTCTTTTTGTATGTTCCTCTGCAGTTAAGTCTCAAAACATGGGCTGAATATCTGAGCGTTTTCTTGAAAATGTCAAAGATTGAAGAACTCTCCAATAACTCTGGGACTGTAAGAAGGGGTTACTATGGTCTTATAGACGCTGATATAAAACTTAAGATTCTCGGGGAACTAGTACAAGAAGCTATTACAACTGATGCTATAAGAGAGAAACTAAGTGAGCGGGTGGACCAGCAACAAGCTCTTGTTGCAGCAAAAAGAGAGATTGCCAGGAAAGAGAAAGAAGAGAAAAACAAAAACGTGACAAATGAGAACAGTGATGTTGTACAAGATGGCAATGAGTGTGTTGATGAGCAGGGTAAGGGAAAAGAAGAAAGCAATAACAGAAATATTTCTGCAGGCAACACAGAAAGGAAATTGCATCTGGTGAGCACCCAGTCTACTAGTGTGAATGCATCTCTCTACGCATTCAACATTGTTTCATTGTCACTGACTGCTATTTATACCGACTCTAGCTATTGTGCTTATCAAAACTGAAATATGCTTGTAGGTACGAAACCTTGAAACACAGAGGGAAAAATTATCCATCCGTGCCAGCCCTCTTGGGAAAGACAGACACTATAACAGGTACTGGTTTTTCAAACGTGAAGGAAGGCTTTTTGTTGAAAGTGCAGATTCCAAAGAATGGGGATACTACAGCACGAAGGAAGAGGTAATTGCTATTGCTCTGACTGTTAAGAGAATTTGAGGCTTTTGATAGTTATGGCTGTTTAACTGTAAGCTTATTTCGAATGACAGCTTGATGTGCTCATAAGCTCACTAAATGTGAAAGGTATACGAGAGAGAGCTCTCAAACTCCAGCTGGACAAGTTCTATAATAGCATAAGGTACATAGATTTTTATGATCTTCACAACTGGTTACTTTTGGGCTTCATTTTTGTAGTTTGCAGAAAAGGGAACCTTTTACTCCCTCTGTTTAGGTGTATTAGGCCTGCTACAAGCAGCGTTGCGACCAAGGAGCACGATGATACGGCCAGAAAAAAGCTCCAACGATTTGTTTCAGCCAATCCGTTTTGGATAGTTATTGCAGGGAGATGAAAATCAGCCAATCGCTCGCATCAATCACCGTGGGCCCTTTGCATGCCAACAGAACTGTCCAACCACATGCGAGAACCAGCGCATGCATTGCTAGCGCGCTAATTCCTGTCCCTAATTAATCAGGTCATTAACTGCTAATTGGGGCCTTAAGATGGCATAGTTTCTGAACAAATAGATTTTCATAAGAGGCCTTACACACCTAAACGGAGGGAGTACTTGCCTCGTTAGAATCAAACATTGTTTGCCTTAATTATGTCTATTCTCTCTGAATGGTTATTCAAACAGAAAAAAGGTTGATAAATGATCAAGATAAACTTCATATTTTGCATTCTGAAGTGTTCCTTTTTTTGCCCTCTTGCTATAACTACATGGGTTCATCTCATAAGCGACCTACCATGTTTCCTTGATCATGGAAGACTTCTTCTTACAAAGCTTTGATGTCCAGTTCTCTAGTGTTTGTTAGAATGTCCACAATGATTTGATGCTGATCTTCCAGTAATCTTGTTGCAGACTTGTGGTCTTATATTATGTACACTCGAAGTAGAAGTAATAGTAGACATGGCACTGTTGCCATTTCATGAATGATGCGTCGACTAACTCTTACTGCTTCATGATTGCAGCAATGCGCTAGAGAAACGACTGAAAGAGATCACACACAAAACAATACTCGATGAGGCTGTGCTGCGCCGTTCCACCCGTGTTCGAGCTCAGCCAAGGGACAGCCCTTCCATGGCATTCCTGAAGTACGTCAACAAATGGAATGAACACTAAGCTATTATGAAGGCTTCACGGGGCTTTCTCCGTGATCCGCACCCTGTGGCTGCTCCTGGAGACATGGTCACCAGAGATCTTGGTATGCAGGTACCCAAATGGGAGGGCTTTTTTGCCTTCCGCTGGAGCGAGCATGCCCTCTAGAGCCAGCATTTGAAGTATATCCTTCTTAGAGCAATGTATCTTGCATGTAATAAGAGAACATGGTACTAGAGTATTAGGGATCTTAGCATTATGTATGCTGCTTTTGTATGTTAATGTTATCTGTCGCCACTCACCAGGGCATTGCTTCTTTGGGTGTAGTTTTGCTTCTGGCAAAATCACAGGAGAACGCAGTGGTTTATTTTCTTTCTGTAACGAAGAATTTAATTGTAGCCTGTCCCTTTGGCATCATCAAGGGCAGAAGTGTGTTTCATCCAAGTGCCAAGGGTACTGAAATCTCCTCAATTTCTTCGCGATATTCTAAAATTTCCAGTATGTTGCAGGAACTGATAGTGATCCCTCCAATTTGAAAAGACTAAAGACTGGTACTGGAGTGTCATTGCAAGCCTCTGTACAATGTACACCACTACACCGTGTGTGTGGGCCGCAAAGGTTCGCGCAAGCAAAACCTTCTCCGTTCAGAGGAAATGTTGGCAGCTCAAGAAAAATCGTAGCAGCCGGCAGGACAACGTGGACGACTGAGTATCCACATGCAAACTAGGCGCAGAGGAAAATCCAAAAGAAAAAAACGACCCTACAAAAGCCCCAGACCTCAAGCACTTTGGAGGAAATCTGTGGTGTTCGCCATTCCACAGCCATATCCTACCAACTTCTTTCTGGTACCGCGCGCGTGTAAGGCTAGAGAGGAAGAGAGAAACTGCGAGAGCAAAGAAAGAGAAGATGGCTTGCCCGACCGCCCAATCCATGCTCTCTGCGAGCAGCTGCGTGTTCCTGAGGAACAGCAAGCCTCACCAGGCCACGCTTCTGCGCGGCGGAGGCGTCGGCACAGGAATCAGCATCAGCAGCAGCAGCAGCAGGCTGTTGACGGTGTCCTGCAATGCTTCTTCGTCGCCGCCGGAGGACTCCGAGTGCAACGACGTGGAGTGCGCACCCGAGAAGGAGGTACCTACACCTCACCTGCCAATCGTCTCTTCCTTTTGTTCTTCTTCTTGTTTGGACATGGCGGCTAAAGTCTGTGTGCCTGCATGAGCTTCGCAGATCGGGAGCCTGAGCGTGGAGTGGCTGGCGGAGGAGAGGACCCAGGTCGTTGGCACCTTCCCTCCCAAGAAGAAAGGGTGGACGGGCCTCATCGAGAAGGACACCGCAGGCCAGACCAACATCTACTCCGTCGAGGTATCACTAATCTTGTTCCTTCCTGCTTGCTTCTCAGCATCTCAAAGTACCTGACGCATCCGAATCGTCGCTTCTAACAGCCGGCGGTATACGTGGCGGAGAGCGCCATCAGCTCCGGCACGGCGGGGACGTCCTCCGAGGGCTCCGAGAACACGGCGGCGCTCACGGCCGGGCTGGCCCTCATCTTCGTCGCCGGGGCCTCGTCCATCCTCATCCAGGTCAGCAAGAACCAGCCGCCGGCGCAGACGCCCTACTCCGGCCCGCCCCTCAGCTACTACGTCGCCAAGTTCCAGCCCACCGCGGCAGCCTTCTCGGCGGTCCCGTCAGAGCCAAGCCCCCCGGTCGTGGAAGCGCCAGTGCCGGAGGAGACGCCCACGTCTGATTCACCCACCTCGGAGGCGTTGGCAGCGCCGGCAGAGTCTTCGCCCGAGACCGCCGCCGAGCAGCTGTCTTTCTGAGCTGCTGTATTGCTGTATATGCTCCTAGTGTGACCGGTGCATCCAAGCTAGAGTTTGACGTGGAAGGAAGCCAGGCATGAGATTGTTCAAGCACCATTTCCGTATCACGTTATCTATAATCCATTGCGTTTTGATGAATTCTAGGACAAGCAAGCTGATGGAAGGCATATATATACACACATTATTAGTAGACGAATAAACGTTACCGAAGTGTTTAAGTTCCGTAGCATTTTTATTTATATACAGCACAACACATATATGTATAGACATGAACTACACCAAGACAGTATCAATCGTAGCAGCATCTGCGTTGTTCCATTCTCTCACACAAATTACCACAACATTGTTTCCGTAGACATGTAGCATACCTGATACTTTCATCTCCCAGTCGACGAAATCTTCAAACTCTGTTACCGCACTGCAACGCTTGTAGATCGCTGCACAATTCATTTCCACAGCACTTTCATATGGCACAAATTCACAAGACCAGGAGACCATTCACAGGAGATGTTTGTACCACGGGCCATGAACCTGCTCTGATATTGTTGCTACTTTGAGTAGCACTCCGCCCGCCTTCACTACGCGGTCAGTGAGTTTTGTCGCCCCAATCTGCCTGAGGGCCGCCTCCACGAGTTTCTTGCCCTTGTCCCCGCTGCCACCCAGGGTGATCGCACGGAAAGCACAGTAAACAGACCGAGACACCATCCTGAAGACGGTGTCATCGGTCTGGAGGCTTTTAAGGAAGACCCTGGTCAATATCTGCTTCATGTTCTCCATCATTTCATCCGAACAAGAGCCGGTTGAGGTTGCCGAATGAATCATCACCTCGATGATCTTGTCTGTGCTAACATCAGAAAAGTTGTCTAGTAGCTCTGTCAGTGTGTTAAACAGTTCCAAGGTTGCATGGTCCAGTTCCGAAGGAGTGGTCTCTGAGCTCTCACTCATCAAGACTTGACGCTGGACAAGCATGCTGTAAGAAAAACATAACTTCAGTCAATTCATTATAGAGCCCTGATATCACATATGAAAAACATATAAAATTAAATAGCGTTTCACCTTGTTGCGATAACAATCACTTGTTGGAATTGACTCTGAACAGTACGCAACCTCAACCAATTGAGCTTAAAGGTCTCAGGTACCGACTTCCTTTGCATGCCCTCCATGCTGCTGATAAGCTGTAATAGCCCAATCCTTATTAGCCTGTCGAGCCCTTCTCCCGTGCACTCTGGTAGCCCTGTACATTCTTCTGTTTCACATATGCAAAGTGACCACAAAATTCAGGTAAATGGCCAAAACAAAATTTTAAAACATGTACTCCCTCCGTTCTAAATTAGATGACTTGCTATTCACCAAATGTTGATGTATCTAGACATATTACATGTATAGATACATCCATATTTGGTGGATAGCAAGTCATCTAATTTGGAACGGAGGGAGTACCTGCTACTGGCACCGTAGGTTGTTGCTGATCTGGAATTCCACGACCAGCTCGGAGGGTCATAACAAATGGCTGGACCTGATATGAGGGGTAAGTTTAATCAATAGCATCAGCTGAAAACCACAGGTACTTATGCTACTGTTGCTAAAAACAGCCCGTGAGCTTGTACAGGTTTCTGTAATCTTAATCAATAACAGTGGGTAAAACCAATGCATGGTGTCTAGAAACTAACATGGTCTGTTGCAGGCAGGGCCTGCAAGGAGCCGACATATTCATTCCATTCTTCTTCTACAGTCGCCTTTGCGGCAGAAATCCACTGAATAGTTGAAGGGAGAGAAACTAATGCATTCGAACGGGATCCATAACGATCAGCAAAAGTTTTCTGCAGGTACTCAAAACCACCTGAGCCCTTTATAATTGGTTTCAGTAGTTGTATTCGCGCTCTACTGACTTCTGACTGAAGAGCCTGTTTAATATAAAAATATTTACTTAGGAACGATGTTGTAGTTTCACCGTAGCCAGTGTAAATTATTTCAGACCTCAAAATATTAACAAACCTTTAATTCTTCCATAGTGAACCGCAAGCCCTTGATGACAGCTATTATGAATGCATTTGGACCCCCGTCATTAGATTCAGAGTGTCCAATCAATTCGTTCAATAATTTGTGATGACTGATCTTCATTTCGTCTTCCTTTGCAGGAGAAGACAATTTACGCACCATACCCAGAGAGTACTGCAGAATCTGCCCAAGATATTGTGTGTCCTGAGTGCTCGACTCAAGTACCTTTCAGCCAGAAAACAATAATATTGGTATCAGATATATTTTACAGATTCACCATAACACCACTCAAACTTTTCTTACCTGGGACAACATTTCAAGGTTAATGTTGTTTGCTATTTCTTCTTTCCACCCTTTAGGAGCTATCTGGTGCAATGCATCCCTGACTTCCTTTACTAGGTTGACCAGATAACTGTAATCTGGTGTGTCTCCTTTCATTGAATCCACAACCACATCCCAGAAAGCTTTCTCCATTGTTTCCCTGACCTTTGCCTGAGAAAAACAAAGTGAGCGACTGAGAGAATTACATGCTACTTAACAGGAGGTACATCTTACACCAGGAAAAAAAATACACCCCACATCAGTATCTGAGTTTCCCTAAACAGTCAATGCTGACGCAAATTCTCATACATGATATACATTTCTGGTTCTTACATTACCCTAGATATGAAGTTCGACAGTAAAAATTCTAGTATATTGTAGGATCTAACCTTGAAATCTCCCTCAAGTTTACCAATATCTTCAGAGCTATCAGGAAAGGAACCATGGAGAATCTCATTGACCATTTGTTCATTCTCTGTTGGCAGCTTTTCTGGCACTATGCTGCTCATTTGGCTACTGATGGTCTTGTCTCCTGAGTTACTTTCAGATGGTAAAGAGGAAGCTTTGAAGAAAGATTGGACAAGCTCATTCTCTGTTGGCAGCTTTCCTAACCCCGTGCTGCTCATTTGACCACCGCTGTCTTCAGTGTTACTTCGAGACGGCGAAGAGGAAGCTCTGGACACAGCCTGAACAACTCTACCTGGCCTTTGAGCATCCGTGTCCAAACTATCTTTAATGTCAGAAAGAAGAGACTGTCCAGATGGAGATGCGACATTTGCAACCACTCTTGCCAAGGGGCTCCCATTTTCCTTACCTCCAAAGAATTTTGACCTTGTTTCTGATAAAGCAAGTTCCATCCTCTGAACACCAGGTTCACCACCTAGGTGCCAAACCTTCTCCCTTAGAAGTTTCTGGTCTACCATAACCTGGAGGACAAGCAAAAATTTGTTTCAGTAGATATTACACCTAAGAAGATGTTAACATAACTACATAAGAGGATCGGAATAAATAAACTATAGTGCAACATTTTAGATTCTTTTTTTTTAGAACGCCAAGGTTTATTACTTCTCAGACCATAGTAAATTCTAGAGCTGAAATGCCTCCTTCATTACAAAAATCATATGCACATACAACAATACTTGTCACACAAGGGATATGACAGGATATAAAAAAGAAGCAGTACAAATCGTACCTGTTTCTGGATGGGCTTCAAATTATCATTATTAAGGTTATCTGATCGGCCTTCACTAGTTAATTTGCATGTTCGCATCATTGAGAGCTCAAGCTTGCATGCAGCTGTCACGAGATCTTCCTCTAGCGACTTGGCATCTTTTGCTTTCCACACCACAAAGTGGTAAAGATAAGCACACCAAGCTTTGTCAAAAGAAGCCAGCTGGGATCTAAATTTTTTACGATCCACAGCAATTGAAGAAGATTCCTGGGCAGTAGAAGATCCAGGAGAGTCTGCATCTAGTGTTGACTGCCTCAATATGCATGCACCATCTAACCCATGATGTATTGTCTTCATCAGCAGTTCAAATTCATTCACAAAGTTCGTTGCTGACTCCACAAGTAGTTTCTCTCGCTCGCCTCGTACATTAAAAACAGCACTTGGATGACCTAGTATCATGTAAGCACAAAGCACTACCCTTGGTGAATATCTAGGTAATTTGACAGTGTCAGAATTTCTAGTTGCCCTTTTTGGTGTTACTCTAACTCTTCCCGCACTACTTGGTAAGATCCTAGTCTTTGGTGATCCTAGGTGCTTGAGCAGATGATCAATATTTTCTGGTGTGGATGAACTTGATGACTGAGAAAGAATAAAACGACTCTCCAAGCGATCAAGCAATGCCCTAGTGGTCTGGAGAACTTTTGGAGATTCAATGCAGAGAGCTAGTTTTTCAAATGGCAGAGAATCAGTAGATTCCTGATTTATTCCGAGCACGTCAAAGGCCCTAGCCAACACCACTGTTGTCTTCCTAGATGTTATGAATCTTCTCCAGCATCTAAAGTGCAAGGAAAAAATCAATATAATCTCATCTATACATACAAACCAAACAATTATTTGAAACTTGACAGTTGATCGACTGCGTAAGACCATACCTTGCCAGCTTTCTTGAAAGAAAGTCCCCGTGTTTAATTGAACTGGCATGCGTAGAGCATTGGGTACTTTCTCGCTGCCTCAGATGCTCGGCTCTCTGCCGCTTTGCCTGTTTTTGCATATATGGTTAGCGACCGTAGGGCTAAAGCAATTGTGCCAACTCTGTGCATTAAAAATACATACCCTCTGAAGTTTGTCTTCTAGATGTTCTTTTAACTTGCTCCTCTCAGTTTCTCTCTGGCTACACGCTGTTCTGGCAGCAAGCTCGACCTGAGAAAGCCTACCCTGAGCCCGCTTTTTCTCAGCTTCCAACAGCCCTAACCTTCTCATCTCAGCTGCATTCCGCTTCTGCAGGATTGCAGACCGTACACGCTCCCTGTACTTATTCTCCCACGCTACTCTTTGCCCAAGGAACCTTTTTGTCCTCTCCTCCAGCGCAGCTCGCCTCTGCAAACGAGCATGCAAGAGTTGAATGCGGTTCTCCTCCGCCTGCCGGACCCGATGCTCAACTCTCATGCCAAGCTCCTCCCTTTCCCTGTTAAATCTCATCTCCGCATCATTCTTAGCAGCTTGACGCAGCTCGTCCAATTTAGCTAAACGATTCTGTTCCTTCTCCAAGAGGCTCAACCTACAATTATGAAATATTCTTCACTGCACCCTTAGCTCAAACTGAATCAGAAGATATGCTCTGCCAGTTTGCCTCATTTGCTTACCTCTTCTGATTAGCGGCCACAAGCTTCGCTTCAAGGCGCTGCTTGGGATCCTCCTCCTGAGATGGCTGTGAAGTGCTCCTGACTGCACGCCTTGCTTTGCATGACAATGCTTCATGGAATTGCTGGAGTGGACAACATTTACGTAAGTAGGCAGTAGCAATCATATTTGTTTTATCAGCCTAATAAACTTCATAAACCTGCCCCATTTCGGCCATTCCACCATTCACACAGTTCTCAACAGTTATTCACATAACAGAGAATGAACTTTCTGGTCATTCATTTTGGAATGGAAACTCAACATTCTTTCAAGAACCAGCCAGGGCAACATCACAAACCCTCTTCTAATCAATGCATACAGACGCAAAGCTTTTGCGTATCCTCGAAAAAACAACCAACCAGGGCTTAGCATTCTCAGAATGTAAGACCTTAACTGTCTTGCGGCTCTAAGATCTTATCAAATAAACTAACACATGGGACCAACATGGTAGCCAATTTGCCATAACGCGAGTCAGTAATCGCACTACAATACTTGGATACTCGGATTTGCATTTTATTTTACCATATAAACGCCCCAAACCTCCACTTCGAACCACTCAAACTCGGAACTAGCACCAGCAGGAAAAAAAACATAAACCCAACCCAACCCAACCCAACCCAACCCAAATAATGAAGCACGCAGCGGAAAAAAGGGGGAAGAGCAACCCACCTGCCTTCGGAGATGGGCGTCGCGGAGCTTGGCCTCGATCTCCTCGGCCGTCGCCGGCGCGACAACGCTCGACTCACGCGCCTGGATGAGCCTCCTCCTGATCCTCGGCGGTACCCTGGTCGCCGGGGACCCCTCCTCGGCCGGTATGTCTAGCGCCACTGCCTCCGGCACCCCCATTCGCCACCGAACCAGGTTCCACTCAAAATCGCACGGACCTCCGCGACGTCAAGTCAGATTCCGCCCGAGATTGCACGAATTTGGCTCGTCGGCTGTTGTCGCTCGTTCGTTGGGGAGTTCCGCTGTCGGCTTCGCTCGAGAATGTTTTGAAGCGGATCTGAGTCGGGACTTGGAAGGAGGCGGGGCCAGCGTGTCAGGGAGAGCGTGCAGCTGCTAAGGGTGTCGCGGTAATTTGGTGACTGAGGCACGAATTTTTACCGTAATTCCAAATACCTTATAGAAAATATTACTACAGATATGCTATTTCTCTAGGAAAAAATACTACTAAATGTGTATATCTCTACTAATATAAAAAGACATAGTCTGTCAAATCCGGAGGATCTGTCCATCACGCCAGATCCAACATCTCAGATAACCTCAATGTTGTATGATGTGCACCTAATGATTAACATAAAAAACGCGGACAAAGCCCACCCACACGTCGCTGCCGTTCCTCCAACCGCCGTCCACACACGCGCCGTCGTCGTTCTCCCCCGCCCATCATTGGAGTGCCCCTACTGCCCACCATCACCCCCTCCCCTGTAAAACTGCGCCGCCCATAGTGCCAACCACCGCCGCGCCGCCCTCCCCATTGCCCCCACCACCGAGACGCCCCGGCCACCAAGATGCCCATCACCGCGCGCTCCTGCCCGAACCGGGAACTCCATTCCCCTTCTCCTGGTTGCGCCTGATGGCTCGATCTGTTCCCCTCCATCGCCAAAGCCCGGCCGCCCTCCTAGCCTGCATCCATTTGTTCAGCCCCCCGCACCCGGTGGAGTACAGGACCCCAGCACCACGAGGTATTTCGTCAGCCAACTGAGTGATTCCTCTATTTGATGATTTGTGGTTGATTTGAAACTCTGTTGATAATTGAATCATCGATCACCTGCACCAGCACTTGCCCAGGTGTTACGATTACCACCTCTTCTACCATCAGCGGCGATCTCGATCAGAGGCGACCCAAATCCCGTCACCGGCGGATGGGATTATGCACCATGCCTCCTTCACCCTCGGATTTCGCAGGCCTGCCCGATGCTGGTCGAAGCTCTCATGCACCCCATACGGCTGGCCTGGAGTTAGCTAACGCCAACCCGGGCTCCAGCGTTACTGAGATTTTATTTTTCGTCTTCTAGGTTGCAATGTTTCACAACAAGCTGCGGTTTATTTTACTCTTCATCATATGGTCCAGGCCATGTACTTTTATTATAATTTTGTTCTATGGTTAAAGCCGTAATCGAGTGCCCAATCTGTAGGCGAAAGTAGTATCATGTATAACTGCTATTGTTGCTCTGCTACAGTTTTCAGTCACTTCTTTTGCAGTCATTGTGTGTTAGAGGACACTATTTCCATTTACCTCGGCTGATCGTTTTCTTCTTTGCGAATGCTGATCGGTTTTGTTGTTTGCCTTGCAGGATAATGCTGTGCTATTCTCTGTGCTAATGCTTCAATACTGCTTGCCGTTCACTCCAAAGGAATTAGCAGCAGTACTACATTTCAATTGCATCACACTGATAGTTTTCAAAGAAAAGACTTTGGCTGTAGTGATAGAAATACAAATTAATTGCATGTTGGTTCAATTAAGATAAAATTGGCTTGCATCCCTCCGTACGGTGCTCCTTTTAGCAGAACTATTTTCGTCACATGTAGCTTTTACAGACTCATCTGAAATTTGTAAAGTGTTCAGCTGAAGTGCATTCAAATGGACCGTTTCATTGCTCATATTTTAAATGAGAAACCGTGTTTTTTGTTCACCTCTCCTAACTGCCTCACGAGGATCACAGTGACATATTGAAGGTAGTGAATAGTTGCCTCCCTGTCATCATTTTCATGCACAACTTGATTTATTGTTTTGCATATTATCATTCTTCAACTACCTTTGATGTGAGATGCTGAGCGGATGCTAATGTGTCGATGCAAATATCAAGAGCTCTTTGATTTTTTAGTTTTGCTGTGAGAGTGGAAAGAAATTTAATTTGACAATTGCATTTGTTTTTTCTCTGAGAATGTGCAGCATGTGACCGAGGACGCTCAGACTATTTATGCTGAAGATGATAGGCCGCTTAAACCTTCTTCATACCTTTTTAAGTTATTTTTATTGTTTGTATATTTGGGAGTGTGCTTTCCAAGATCGGTCAAGGGTTCAGCTAATGTCTGATAGTCTGATGCGACTATATGTACTGTGTAGGTGAACTAATTTGGATACCGCATCAGCTCGACACCTTCGATGACTACCAACGGATGCTGCTCGGGTTCTTCAGAGAGGTGATACGTCTCAAACGTATCTATAATTTCTGATGTTCTATGTTGATATTATACCAATTGTTACATGTTTTATATACACTTCATAGCATTTTTATGCATTTTCTGGGACTAACCTATTAACAAGATGCCACAGTGCCAGTTCCTGTTTTCTGCTGTTTTTGTCATTATCCGAGCCATTATCCACGAAAAGTTCCAGAGACGCCGCCGCCGTGAACCCTATCTCGGGAGGGTTCAGAAGCTCTTCCCGGCACCCTGCCGGAGAGGGCTCTACATCACCATGCCTGCCTCCGGAGTGATGCGTGAGTAGTTCATCCTTGGACTACGGGTCCATGGCAGTAGCTAGATGGTTGTCTCTCCACTTTATGCTATCATGTTTAGATCTTGTGAGCTGCCTATCATGATCAAGATCATCTTATTGTAATGCTACATGTTGTGTTTGCTGGGATCCGATGAATATTGAATACTATGTCAAGTTGATTATCAATCTATCTTATATGTTATTTATGATCTTGCATGCTTTCCGTTACTAGTAGATGCTTTGGCCAAGTAGATGCTTGTAACTCCAAGAGTGAGTATTTATGCTAGATAGTGGGTTCATGCCTCCGGTAATCTGGGAGAGTGACAATAACTTCTAAGATTGTGGATGTGCTGTTGCCACTAGGGATAAAATAACCGATGCTTAGCTTAAGGGTGCGCCGTTAGGTCTAATGCATTTGTTTACATTACGCACATTACTTAATGCAATTATCCGTTGCTTGCAACTTAATACCAACGGGGAACTCGGTATGACAACCTGGCGGTGGATTATTAGTCATAGACGCTGTTGGATAACGGTCTATGTATTTTGTCGTAATGCCCACATGAATATCATAGTAATCATCATGTCATATATATGCATTGTCATGCGCTCAATATTTTGTCAATTGCCCAGCTGTAATTTGTTCACCCAGCATGTTAGTTATCTTTTATGGAGAGACACCACTAGTGAACTGTGGACCCCGGTCCATTCTTTTACACTGATAATACAACCAACTGCAAACATGTTCCTTTTCATTCTCTGCAATTTACTACTGTTTTCCACACCATACGTTTAATCCTTTGTTTTCAGCAAGCCGGTGAGATTGACAACCTCACTGTTTCGTTGGGGCAAAGTAGTTTGATTGTGTTGTGTGCAGATTCCACGTTGGTCGAGTAACGGCGCCACCAACAACCTTCAGAAGTGATTTCTTGCTCCTACTGGTCGATTAAACCTTGGTTTCATACTGAGGGAAACTGCTGCTACACTGCTTCATACCTTCCTCTTGGGGTCTCCCAACGAACGTGTGATCCACGCAATCAAGCTCTTTTTCTGGCGCCGTTGCCGGGGAGCAAGAGGATTTCTGCAAGGGGAGTTTCACGCTTCCAATCTCTTTACTTTGTTATTGTCTTGCTTAGTTTATTTTTATTTAGTCTTGTTTGCTTTATTTATCAAAAACACAAAAAAATTAGTTACTTTTATTTTCAAGTTGTTATCTTTCTGTTTTGTTTTAATTTTGCTAAAATGAGTACCCTGAGAACACTAAGTTGTGTGATTTCACTAGCACGAACAACAATGATTTCATTAGTACACCTATTGCTCCACCTGCTTCTAACGCAGAATTCTATGAAATTAAACCTGCACTTTTAAATCTTGTTATGAAAGAGCAATTCTCTGGTGTTAGTACTGATGATGCTGCTGCTCACCTTAATAATTTTGTTGAACTTTGTGAGATGCAAAAGTATAAGGATGTAGATGGTGATATTATTAAACTGAAACTTTTTCCTTTCTCTTTGAGAGGACGTGCTAAAGAATGGTTGCTATCTTTGACTAGAAATAGTATTGATTCATGGACTAAATGCAAAAATGCTTTCATAGGAAAATATTATCCTCCTGCTAAGATTATATCTTTGAGAAGTAGCATTATGAATTTCAAACAATTTGATAATGAGCATGTTGCTCAAGCTTGGGAGAGAATGAAATCATTGGTAAAGAATTGTCCCACCCATGGACTGACTGCTTGGATGATCATCCAAACCTTTTATGCAGGACTAAATTTTTCTTCAAGAAACCTATTGGATTCGGCCTCTGGAGGTACCTTTATGTCCATCACTTTGGGTGCTGCAACAAAGCTTCTTGATGATATGATGATAAATTATTCTGAATGGCACACCGAAAGAGCTCCACAAGGTAAGAAGGTAAATTCTGTTGAAGAAACCTCTTCCTTGAGTGATAAGATTGATACTATTATGTCTATGCTTACAAATGGAAAATGCATGTTGATCCAAATAATGTTCCTTTAGCTTCTTTGGTTGCTCAAGAAGAGCATGTTGATGTGAACTTCATTAAAAATAATAACTTCAACAACAATGCTTATAGGAATAATTTTGGTAATAACAATTATAAGCCCTATCCTTTTAATAGTGGCAATGGTTATGCTAATTCTTATGGTAGATCTGGAATGCCTAGTGAGGAAAGGATGTTAGAAGTTGAAAAGGCTACTAAGAACTTTATGCAAACGCAATATGAGCAAAACCAATTGTTTACTAAAACTATGAATGAACAATCTGCTATGTTGAAGAATATAGGACATCAACTTGAGAACTTAAATAGGGAAATTTCTGGTTTGCAGATTAAGATTTCTAATGCTGAAACTTGCATTTCATCCATGTCTGAAGCACAAGCTTCTTTGATTAATAGAATGGCAGCTAAACCTGAAACTATTGATAACAATACCTTTGCTACTGCCAATGCTATACAAGTTAAAATTGATAATAATGTGAGGATGTTAGCTGATTTACATGCTAGGTGGGCAAGAGAGGATGAAATTGCTAAAAAGAATAGTATTGCTAGAGTTTATACTATTACTACTAAAATGCTGTAAACTCAAGTGTTAACAAACCTCCTACTATCAATGGTAAAGTAATTGGTGTTGGCAATGTCTCTACTTCTGTTGCAAAACGTTTAAAATTGCCTGAAAACACTGAAACTGTTCCTGATAAAAGTGCTGAAATTTTTCGAGATGTGGGAGACAATGGTCCATTACTTTTGATAATAATGATTTTGATTTTGATGGTTGCAATATTTCTGAAGTAATTAAGTTCTTGCAAAAGCTAGCTAGAAGTCCTAATGCTAGTGCTATAAACATGGCTTTTACTAAACATATTACTAATGCTCTCATGCAAGTTAGGGAAGAGAAATTAAAACATGAAGCTTCTATCCCTAGGAAGTTAGAAGATGGTTGGGAGCCCATCATTAAAATGAAGGTGAATGATTTTGATTGCAATGCTTTATGTGATCTTGGTGCTAGTATTTCTGTTATGCCTAAGAAACTCTATGATATGCTTGATTTAGCACCTTTGGAACACTGTTATTTGGATGTTCACCTTGCTGATAATACTATAAAGAAACCTTTGGGGAGAGTTGATGATGTTTTTATAATGGTTAACAATAACCTTGTCCCCGTTGATTTTGTTGTTTTGGATATTGAATGCAATGCTTCTTGTCCTATTGTTTTGGGAAGACCTTTTCTTAGAACTGTTGGTGCTATTATTGATATGAGAGAGGGGAATATTAAATATCAATTCCCACTCAAGAAAGGTATGGAACACTTCCCTAGAAAGAAGATGAAGTTACCTTTTGATTCTATTGTTAGAGCAAATTATTCTGTTGATGCTTCATCACTTGGAAACACTTGATTCTTACTTTCTGCGCCTAGCTGAAAGGCGTTAAAGAAAAGCGCTTATGGGAGACAACCCATTATTTTATTTCTGCAATTTTTTTTTTTTGAGTCAAGGAGTTGTTTACTTCTGTAACAATTCCTTTGTATCTTTATTTTATCGCATTGTTGTGCCAAGTATTGCCTCTAATAGGAAGATGATGCTAGATTTGGATTTCTGCGCAGGAACAGATTTCTGCTGTTCACCGTTTTAATTCTGTAAAATCACAGAAAAATTATTTAAATCTGAAATTTTTGTGCGTGATCCTCAGATATGTACGCATCTTTCGTTAGTTTAAAGTTTTTCGATCTGAGCAACGTAAGTGCCTCGAAAAAATTCGTCTTTGCGGACTGTTCTGTTTAGACAGATTCTGTCTTTTATTTTTCGCATTCTCTCTTTTACTAGTGTTGAGTGGAATTCTTTTTTAGGGTGAAGAGCTTCACATAACATCAGTGGCAGTAGCTAATGTTAAAAGTAACGGTCATGTTTGTGTCCTTATAGAACATGTGAGTTTTTGATTGTGCACTAACCCTCTAATGAGAATTACTTTGAGTTTGGTGTGGCGGAAGTTTTCAAGGGTCAAGAGAGAAGGATGATATAATGTGATCAAGAAGAGTGAAGAGCTTAAGCTTGGGGATGCTCCCATGGATCACCCCAGCATATTTCAAGAAGACTCAAGCGTCTAAGCTTGGGGATGCCCAAGGCATCCCCTTCTTCATCAGCAACTTATCAGGTCATCTCTAGTGAAACTATATTTTAATTCTTTCACATCATATGTGCTTTACTTGGAGCGTCTGTGTGCTTTTATTTTCAGTATTTTATTTTTCTTATGGTCAACTTGATTGGACCCCAGCATTCTTGATTGGGAGAGAGACACGCTCCGCTTTTTCATATGAATACTCCTATTCTTCACTTATACTTGTTGAGTATTCTTATCTAGCTATTGCTATGCTTTTAGCTCCTGTTTTGCATGCATCTCTTATTCAGAGCTGTTAGTTCTTTTAAAGAAAGTACTCTCTTGCTTCACTTATAATTGTTTGGAGAGTTTATGTTGAAATAAATTGATTGGTGTTTGGTTGGAACAGAAAATGTTGCATGTGGTAGATGGTATAATGGAAAAAGCTTACATATTCTTGTAGATCATTGTATTGGATAATTTGATACTTGTCAATTGTTTTGAGTTATCAAGTAGTTCATGTTTAAGCTTTTGTATCATGTAGTTAAAACCTATTAATGAAGAACTACCGTAAAGCTCGTTGAAATTTGGTTTGCATGATTGGTATCTCTAAGGTCTAGATATTTTCTAGTAAAAGGGTTTGGTTAACAAGGAAGACAGTGTAGAGTCTTATAATGCTTGCAATATGTTTTCATATAAGTCTTGCTGTGTCGGTTGATATCCTGTGTTTGCTTCAAATAACCTTGCTAGCCTAAACTCTGTACTGAGAGGGAATGCTTCTCGTGCATCCAAAACCTTGAGCCAAAATCCATGCCATCTGTGTCCACCATAACTACCTATATGTGGTATTTCCTTGCCATTCCAAGTAAATTTTTCATGTGCTACCTTTAAACTATTCAAAATTATTACTCCTATTTTGTGTCAATGTTTACCAAGCTCATGAGGACGGGGTGGATGTCTTTATGTCAACTGTCAAACAGACTTTACCACCGGACTAGCGGCATATACATCCGCTTATCCATTAATTTTGCAAAAAGAGCTGGCAAATGGGGTGCCCAGTCCCAATTAATTACAACTTTAACCGCTTAATTCTCTTCACATTTTTGCCCTGATTTATCAGTCAAGCAATGACAAACAGTGAAATATCTGCATGTGTAAACAAAAGAGAAAGAGGGATGATCTGCCTTGCTGGTAGAAATAACGTCCTTCATGGGAGCCGCTCTTAAAAGTCTGGTTGGCAGGGGTCATATTGTACTTTCCATTTTCTGATTCGTTGACAATTAACAAACACCTCTCAAAACTTATTTTTACTCTCTATATGATTTCAAAAACTTAAAAAGCTCTAGCACATGATTTAATCCCTGCTTCCCTCTGCGAAGGGCCTTTCTTTTACTTTTATGTTGAGTCAGTTTTCCTACTTCTTTCTATCTTAGAAGCAAACACTAGTGTCAACTTTGGTGCAACAATTTTTATATGCTCGTATATTGCACTTATTATATGCTTTGTGTTGACAAATATCCATGAGATATATATGTTGAAAGTTGAAAGCAATTGCTGAAACTTAAATCTTCCTTTGTGTTGGTTAAATACCTTTTACTTAGAATCTATTGCTTTATGAGTTAACTCTTATGCAAAACTCTTTGATGCTTGTCTCGAAAGTACTATTCATGAAAAGTTTTTGCTTATATGATTCAGTTGTTTGCTCATTATCTACTTGCTAGCAAACTATAGACCATTGACCTGGATCACTTCATTCATAACATGTGCTTTACAATATTATTTGATCAAGATTATGATTGTAGCATGTCACCTCAGAAATTATTTTGTTTTTATCGTTTTACCTACTCGAGGACGAGTAGAACTAAGCTTGGGGATGCTTGATACGTCTCAAACGTATCTATAATTTCTGATGTTCCATGTTGATATTATACCAATTGTTACATGTTTTATATACACTTCATAGCATTTTTATGCATTTTCTGGGACTAACCTATTAACAAGATGCCACAGTGCCAGTTCCTGTTTTCTGCTGTTTTTGTATTCCAGAAAAGCTAGTCTGGAAATATTCTCGGAATTGGACGAAACTTGGACAGAACCTCCTATTTTTCCAACACGAAGACGGAGTCCAGAGGAGACACGGAGGGGAGCCACGTGGCACCCACACCATGGGGCCGCGGGGCCCCCCTGCCGCGCCGTGGGTGGTGTGGGGCCCTCGTGGCTCCGCAGCCGCCGCCCTTTCGCCTATTTATTCTTCCCGACGCGAAAACCCTAAATACCCGAGCCATTATCCACGAAAAGTTCCAGAGACGCCGCCGTCAACCCTAGCTCGGGAGGGTTCAGAAGCTCTTCCCGGCACCCTGCCGGAGAGGGGAATCATCACCGGAGGGCTCTACATCACCATGCCTGCCTCCGGAGTGATGCGTGAGTAGTTCATCCTTGGACTACGGGTCCATGGCAGTAGCTAGATGGTTGTCTCTCCACTTTATGCTATCATGTTTAGATCTTGTGAGCTGCCTATCATGATCAAGATCATCTTATTGTAATGCTACATGTTGTGTTTGCTGGGATCCGATGAATATTGAATACTATGTCAAGTTGATTATCAATCTATCTTATATGTTATTTATGATCTTGCATGCTTTCCGTTACTAGTAGATGCTTTGGCCAAGTAGATGCTTGTAACTCCAAGAGTGAGTATTTATGCTAGATAGTGGGTTCATGCCTCCGGTAATCTGGGAGAGTGACAATAACTTCTAAGATTGTGGATGTGCTGTTGCCACTAGGGATAAAATAACCGATGCTTAGCTTAAGGGTACGCCGTTAGGTCTAATGCATTTGTTTACTTTACGCACATTACTTAATGCAATTATCCGTTGCTTGCAACTTAATACCAACGGGGAACTCGGTATGACAACCTGGCGGTGGATTATTAGTCATAGACGCTGTTGGATAACGGTCTATGTATTTTGTCGTAATGCCCACATGAATATCATAGTAATCATCATGTCATATATATGCATTGTCATGCGCTCAATATTTTGTCAATTGCCCAGCTGTAATTTGTTCACCCAGCATGTTAGTTATCTTTTATGGAGAGACACCACTAGTGAACTGTGGACCCCGGTCCATTCTTTTACACTGATAATACAACCAACTGCAAACACTGTTCCTTTTCATTCTCTGCAATTTACTACTGTTTTCCACACCATACGTTTAATCCTTTGTTTTCAGCAAGCCGGTGAGATTGACAACCTCACTGTTTCGTTGGGGCAAAGTAGTTTGATTGTGTTGTGTGCAGATTCCACGTTGGTGATCGAGTAACGGCGCCACCACCAACCTTCAGAAGTGATTTCTTGCTCCTACTGGTCGATTAAACCTTGGTTTCATACTGAGGGAAACTGCTGATACACTGCTTCATACCTTCCTCTTGGGGTATCCCAGCGAACGTGTGATCCACGCAATCAAGAGGATGCAGCGAGGCACCACGTCAAGGAGGCGCTCATCACCACCAAAACTACTACCTTACTGCCTTCTCCGCTAGGTCCCAGAAGTCCGAGGCCCACAAGGCCACAACTATACCTTGGTCGTAATCTGCGAGTACAAGAAGGTCGACCGACAAGCTTTATTTCTGGTAAGAGTTAGCCTAGGAAGAAACAAAATCATGGTTGATATTTGAATCTCCCAACACTAGAAATACCCTGTCCAACCATGTAGATACCTACAGTTTGATGTTCCAGTTGTACAATAATTTTGAGCAGCCTAGAAATAAATGCCTCTACATGGATTGTGCATCATATATATCTTTCTTCTAATTGGTAAGAGTTATGAATTATATTTTTTTACTATCGGGAGCATATATGCCTATATGCTTCCAGGCATATAAATATACATGCACTGATGCACATGATCCTGTACAAATACTTATCCGACTATAAAAATCTAATAATCTATATAATAGTTGCTATTTTAACCTTTTCTCCTCCTTTTATATAGTCTAATGGTAACTGGCAGTTGACAAATCTTTATTGCATTGGCTGTTTCCAATTGACAACGTGATAGGCTGGCCTCATGTTGAGATGGTAGTTCACCACACAAAATCTTTTCATATCCCATTACGACCATGGAGCTATGGTACAATAATAATTGGCGATGATTTTTTCCCTCGAGTTAATTTTTGTTTGTATGCGCCATGGTTAAGGATATTTTCCTTTTTGTAGAGAGGAACATATCCTCAAGTTTCCTTTTTGAATTTATTTTCAGATCTTGTTTGTTGCACCCTTTTTGTTTCTTACAATGTTGCTCATCAAATTGTGTTCAGACTTCCAACCACACATGGACATGAGGCACAAAGGCATCCAGTGTGGTCAAGAAACCGCGTTCAAGCAAATTTTATCATGATAAGGACCTCCCTGAGATCAACCTCTATCAACTGTAGGTACGATAACAAATTTCAGAGGCCGGTGAAGAATGATAACAAAGCAACATGGGGTTCGCTTTGGACATGTACCTTACATTACATGTTTCCCCTTTAATGTTCTTCTTTGAATATGCATTAGGTATCCAGCATTTCTCTTTGACCAACCGTAGGGTCATGAAAATGACTGATTACAATCTGTGGGCTGTCTGTTGTCGTATCTGGCAGATAAACTTATGTAGGCGGAATGGTGAGGTGATTTATCGTGCAATGCAGGAGAAGAGGCTATTTAGACTGCAATCTTCTGATTTAATGATGGATTATTAAGCTGCAATAATCTTCAAGGTAAGTACTACCCTGCAGTCTTATTTGGTTTGGTAAATTTACCGTGAGTCAGAACCATATTTGTGAAAGTTCATTCATATTGGATCCTTCGTTAGAAGCTCAGTCATACCTAGGATCAGTCCCACTAGGTTGGATTGCCATATGCCTTTGCACGTATTGAAGAATTTGTTGTACAATTTTTCCATCGATGATAGTATTCTTATCAAGCTTCATAAGGTAAAAAGGCTCATATGGAACACCATCCTCAATTTAGATTAATTTCAGAAAGTAAAAGTATCATATGGAATATTATTCTCAATTTAGATCCATTTCAGATGGTGGAAGTCTCGATATATGCATATTTGCATGGCACAACTACTGCAAAAAATAAAATAATATAAATATGCTCGGGGAATAGAAACTATATAACTTCAGAGATAAAATAATGGATGGTATGCTTAAATGCATTTTCTGTGGCGTTTGAAACAAGTTTGTCGGTGTTCTGTTTGTTTTGTGGATATGATATCACGGAAAAAATATGTCTGTTTAGTTTATTTTTGGGTGTCTTTTTTTTAGTTTTCAGGTGTACAGCTTTAGATAATGGTATAATTTTAGAGGGATGGCTGATGGTGTATGGTTGACCGTAGGAAATATCAATTTTCACTACCACGTGTAATCATTTCTTAGGAAATGTTCTGTATTTTGCTTTACCATTACTGTAGAACATTGTACTGGGGGGTCAAGATTTCACTACCACGTGTAATCATTTCTTAGGAATGTTATGAACAAGTACACGCCCAGATATTTGGGATACTGAAATTGTCGGATCTGATCTGGTTTTGTGACCATCAGTAATGTATAATACATGTGCATACTTAAGAACCACGTTACACATGGAACTGCTGATATTGTTCTGAACACATAACATAATTGCTTAGTAGGTTTCGAGTCAACTTTGTTGTGTATATAAAATTTATAATGCGGCATATTGATGACCTTGACATGTATAGTTCTCTATAGTGCGAAAATATTTTAACCGCTGGAACTTAGGAAGTAGGAATAATATTTAAAGTTGTTTACAATTAGGATGTAGAGGCTTCAAGGCTGCTTCACGACATACTTGTGTCCTCTCTTTTCTTCTGACATGGTTTAATTTTGTTTCAACTATATTTTTCTGTAGTTTGGAATTGCATGTATGCTTGTCTCCTCTCTTTTCTCTTTGATGTTGCAATGTCTGGGTGTCTTTTAACACCGACATTGTCTCCAGCATCCTGTCTAAACCTAGAGCAGGTGTTGTTGCCGAGGACGTGACTCCTGCTGAGAAGACGATGTTCTGCATGGTGATCGAGGGGATGTGATACGCTCTTCTACTCAATATATGATAATTTTCCACATGTGTTTAAGATATTCTCAATGTTTTTGTATGACTATCTTCAGGTTTTGTACTAAGACTTGGAGTTATAGCTTGTAGATGAATTATATAGCAAACACATGTATTGATTTATATGTATTAAATAAGATATATGATGTGTGAATAATGACTGTTTATGTCAGTTAAACAAATTCATAATTTTAGCTTCATGGTGGGGAATAAACCGAGATGTAGATAAATGAAGCAGCTTCAGTTAAAACGTTTTTCTTGTAAGAAAGCATATGAGAGGCTGAAGCTGAGTATAGGAAGAGCCTCAACATTGACTACAGTGTTGATCAGTTAACGTAGGCGAGATTTGAACAAATGGCCTTCCATCATTTGTAAATAGTCTATTGAGTGAGATGAGAAACATTAGCAATGTAAGTAACAATGTTGGGGTATGCTTTGATGAAGTGATTCACTTGACTTCTGTGTGATATAACTGGCATTGTATTTCGATAGGATTTAAGAGTTTATAGAACATTCTACACCGGGAAATTCATGAGAGGTTTAGTCAAGAGCATTGTTACAGACTTTTTTAAATATCTTTTGAAATTTGTCAGTTGTCTCATGATAATAAATATCTCCACCGGGATTTTTGACACAAGCTGCCCTATATTTTTATATTAGACATGTTCATTGATTTTATCTCATCAATACTATTCTATTAAACATATGTATTGATTCTTTTTAAACATGTGCCTACTAATTAGAATTAAGAAAATTTTATGGTTATACGTGCATTGCACGTGCACGATTACTAGTGTTTCAAAGGTGCTCGATGTCGCCATTTTACTACTCCAAACTCCTGTAAACTTGCGAGCAAAATGCCTAATTATGTCACACTCGAGTTAAGGTTCTTCACCAATTTTCCCAGATCACAATACTGGTTTGATACAAATATCTCACCGATCTAGAGTTACCAGGAAGAAAAGTGGAACAAGGTTCGAATCATGTTTGAGTGGAGAGGGACGGGGTTGCCTGCTTAAGTACACGACACTGTCTTCATGGGCTTGGGTCCCTTCTGGGTCTTGCATCGAGTGGAGTTGGGTCGAGTCATGATATTCCCTCCCTTGCGAACTGGCTTGACCTCAAGCTAGTCAGTGGCGAAGCTACAATATATAGTACAGGGGCCTACCAGTACCAGTGCATGAAGAGGAAAAAAATTATCATCTTCTTGGTACCAAGAGAATTGTCCCTATCTGGTGTCCTATGTACCTCCTTAGGTACATGTAGCTCTGCCACTGAAGCCAGTAAGGGAAACGATGGTGGAGCGATCTTCATCTTCATCTTCCCAGGTGATGGAGGAAGGAGGCAGGCCACACCATCTGACCAGCACGCGAGCAATCTGAGCACTGTCGCGTAGAATCATGCGTGGAGTGAGGACTCCACGGGCTGCAAGACTGCAAAATCATTAATACAAACAAGGGCGATGTCATCATTCATCGGTTAGTTGGCAGGTCGCACTTCAACTGAGAGACATGCACAACATTGTATATCCTACTTATCTCTGAAAGGTCGAGCTTGTAAGCGACTGCACCGATTCGAGTGAGGACTTTGTGAAACACTATGTCCCCCCCCCCCCCCCCTCAAAGGAACATTCTTTTCGTTGCTTGTCTGGATGGTTCTTCATGGGCTGCTGAGCATGAGTGAGGTGTTGGCGCACCAGAGAGGTCATCATCTCCATTTCTTGCAACCAAAACTCGTGGTCCGGAATGGAGCACGCCGTTGTAACCGAAATGCCAAAGTGGCGTGGAGGGTGTCTGTATAAGGCTTAGCAAGGGGCTTTCCCAGGAGCAGAGTGATGCGAGGCATTATACCAGAAATCGACAAGGGCGAACCATGCAACCATTTGGTTGGGCAAGCATGGAATGTGCAACGGAGGAAAGCTTTCAGATTGAACCTCTCGGTCTTACCATCCGTCTGCAGATGACGTTGAGGTCATCATCAGTTGGGTATCAGTGAGACAGAACGATTCTTGCCAGATGTTGCTTATGAAAATCTTATCATGATGAGAGATGATGCACTAACCCAGCGCATGTAACTTGTACACGTTGTCGAGCACAACTTGGGCAACTTGCAGCGCTGTGTACCGGGTGCTTCAGGCGGATAAAATGCCCATATTTGGTTAGCTTCTCGAAGACTACCCGGATCACATCATAGCAATTGGATTTAGGAAGTCCTTCGACGAATTCCAGACTGATGTTGGTAACTTGGTGTGGTCTGCCTTGGCACGCTAACAAGTGTCCGGACTTAAATTTAATGACTTGGAAGTTTTAATTTTCAGGTCACTCGACTTCTTATTTATTAGGACCTACTCCCTCCGTTTTTTAATATAAGATGTTCTAGCTATTGAACATGTTGTCTAGATACGGGTTAAAATGAGTGAATGTAGACACTAAAACATGACTAAATACATGTTGATATATGTGAATGTGGCAAAAGGCTAAAACATCTTATATTTGAAAACGGAGGGAGTACGACCCAATCCGATTCATCCATCTTGTTGATACCACACTTGTATGCTCGCAACCATGATAGCAATCGACACCCCATATATATTTGAAAATATTATTCACGAACAAACCTCTGGGAGGATAAGAATTCAGAACTTCATGATGCACACTTGTAACAAATGATAAATATACAGCCAAGTCAAATTATAGAGAAACCTGTAAATTGAAAAGTACAACCAACTACCAAGGGTAAGCTTTAAGAATCTCAATGAATTGGACTCTCTATAAGTCCAACTAACTGCTCTACTCTACTCGGCCAATACAAGAGTGCTAATAAATGGAAGCCCCGGAGAAAAAAATATGGGCCAAGGGGACCCTGCATCCCCAACTTGGTTCATTTTGATCATGGACACGCTTAATGCAGTGGTACGGGCAGCAGAAGAGAAGAGGGTGTTTCAAAATCTCTGGAAGTGGGGCAGAGAAGGGAGTGTTTCAAGATCTCCGGAAGTGGGGCATTTGGCACAGGCTATCCCTTCTTGCTGATGCTGCTGCATTGTTCCTCCACCCAACCAAGCATGAGCTGAGTGCAGCCAGGAAATTACTAGATTTTCTTGGAAATTCTGCAGGCCTATGCTGCAACCGTGCCAAATGTGCCATTGCACCAATTGCATGCCCAGAATTATCAATTTCCCATGCCAAGTTATCAATTTCACGTGCAAATATCTCGGTTTACCTCTCTCTGTGAAGAAACTGTCAAAGGAGGAGCTACTGGCCCTAATTGAGAAGACACATAGGAAGCTAGTAGCAACCTAGAAAACACACATGCTGACTTTTGCTGGACGATTAACGATGATGAGTAGTCAGGTGGTGTTTTTAGACGGACGGCAAGGCCGTATGTAAAACTTTGTAACCCTCTTTTGCAATATTAATGCGATGACGGCAACTTAGCACTAGTAGAAAAAGGACTTTTGGTCCGGAGTACTGTTTTGCCATTAGCCCCGGTTCAGGCAAAAACCGGGACCAGTGCCTGGCACTGGTCCCGGTTCGAGCTGCCAGGGCCCCGTGGGGCAATGGTCCCGGTTCGGTTGGGGGCATTGGTCCCGGTTCATGCCAAGAACCGGGACCAAAGCTCCAGAGCCGGACCACGTGGCATGCCGCGGAGCTTTGGTCCCGGTTCGTGCCAAGAACCGGGACCAATACCCCTCCCCTGCCTATATATTGTTGCCCCCACCCCCCTCTCTCCTCTGTTTTTTTTTCCTGGATTGGTGGGAAGTGGGGGTGCTAGTTTTTTTTCTCTTTGCCACGCACAAGATGTGTTCGATGAAATGCCCGACCCGCACCGAGGTTAGCAACTTTATCCTTTTCGTCTGTAATTGATACAGAAATATTGCACGTGTCGATGTACGGTGGTCATTTCACTATTCAAGATGTT
Source organism: Poa pratensis (assembly GCA_947311845.1). NCBI lineage: Eukaryota > Viridiplantae > Streptophyta > Magnoliopsida > Poales > Poaceae > Poa > Poa pratensis. The sequence goes on along the minus strand of CAMZMU010000011.1, from coordinate 3,430,793 downwards.
ATTGTAATGGTATTTGATAAACTTAATTATATATATGATGCAGATGGATGCACGGATGCGATGGATGTACGGCGAACGACGCAGTTCCGAGTTTATTGCAGGCCTGCATAAATTTCTCGATGTGGCTGAGGCAAACAAAGTGAATAATTTTATGCCTTGTCCATGTGAGAAGTGTCGGAACGTCAGGGAGTACTCTGACCCGAGAACCATTCAAGACCACGTGATTCGGAAAGGTTTCATGCCCAGCTATAATTGTTGGACCAAGCACGGAGAAAGAGGGGTTACGATGGAAGACAATGAAGAAGAGGAGGATGATGACAACTATCCTATGTTCCCTGAGGAATGCGGTGATACTGTTATGGAAGACGTTGAAGAAGAAAGAGGTGAACATCGGGCATCAGATGAGCCCGCTGATGGTCTTGGTGGGGTCATTTCTGATGCAAAGCGAGAATGCGATACAGAAAAGGAGAAGCTAAAGTTGGAGGCCATGCTTGAGGATCACAAAAAGTTGCTGTACCCAAACTGCGAAGATGGCAGCACAAAGCTCGGTACCACACTGGAACTGCTGAAATGGAAGGCAGAGACTGGTTGTTCTGACAAGGGATTTGAGAAGTTACTGAAAATAATGAAGCCGAAGCTTCCAAAGGATAACGAATTGCCCGAGACTACATACGAAGCAAAGAAGGCTATCTGCCCTCTAGGATTAGATGTGCAGAAGATACATGCATGCATTAATGACTGCATCCTGTACCGCGGTGAGTACGAGAACATGGATAAATGCCCGGTATGCAATGCACTGCGGTACAAGATAAGACAAGATGACCCTGGTGATGTTGAGGGCGATGACGAGCCCCCCCGGAAGAGGGTTCCTGCTAAGGTGATGTGGTATGCTCCTATAATACCACGGTTGAAACGTCTGTTCAGAAACAAAGAGCATGCCAGGTTGTTGCATGGCACAAAGAAGAGCGTAAGAAAGACGGGAAGTTGAGACACCCCGCCGATGGGTCCCAGTGGAGAAAAATCGACAGAGAGTTCCCGACATTTTCAGATGACGCAAGGAACTTAAGATTTGGTCTAAGTACAGATGGCTTTAATCCTTTTGGGGAGCAGAGCTCCAGTCATAGCACTTGGCCCGTGACTCTATGTATCTACAACCTTCCTCCTTGGTTGTGCATGAAGCGGAAGTTCATTATGATGCCAGTGCTCATCCAAGGCCCGAAGCAACCCGGCAACGACATTGATGTGTACCTACGGCCATTAGTTGATGAACTTTTGCAGTTGTGGTCCGAACCAGGTGTACGTGTGTGGGATGAGCACAAACAACAGGAATTTGACCTACGAGCGTTGCTGTTCGTAACCATCAATGATTGGCCTGCTCTTAGTAACATTTCAGGACAGTCAAACAAGGGATACAATGCATGCACGCACTGTTTAGATAAGACTGAAAGTATACATTTGGGAAACAAGAATGTGTACCTGGGGCATCGTCGATTTCTTCCGAACGGTCATGCCGTAAGAAAGCCCGGCAAGCATTTCAACGGTGAGGCAGATCGCCGGAAGAAGCCTAACCTCCCTGATGGTGATGTTATATATGACATGGTCAAGGATTTAGAAGTAATCTTTGGAAAGGGTCCTGGCAGTCTATCTGTTCCGAATGACGCTGACAACCACGTACCCATATGGAAGAAGTGCTCTATATTCTGGGAGCTACCCTATTGGAAAGTCCTAGAGGTCCGGTCTTCAATCGACGTGATGCACGTGACGAAGAATCTTTGCGTGAACCTGCTAGGCTTCCTGGGCGTGTATGGGAAGACAAAAGATACACCGGAAGCACGGGCAGACCAGCAACGTATGAAAGACCCATACAACAAGCAGACGGATAAAGGGCGTCAATACTTAAGCAGATACGCTCTTACCAAAGCAGAGAAGGAAATATTTTTTGAATGCCTGAGCAGTATCAAGGTCCCGGCTGGCTTCTCGTCAAATATAAAGGGAATAATAAATATGGCAAAGAAAAAATTCCAGAACCTGAAGTCTCATGATTGCCACGTGATTATGACGCAGTTGCTTCCGGTTGCATTGAGGGGGCTTCTTCCGGAAAATGTTCGAGTACCCATTGTGAAGCTATGTGCATTCCTCAATGCAATATCTCAGAAGGTCATCGATCCAGTAACTCTACCAAGTTTACAGAAGGCTGTGGTCCAATGTCTTGTCAGCTTCGAGTTGGTGTTCCCCCCATCATTCTTCAATATTATGACGCATCTCCTGGTTCACCTACGCGACGAGATTGCCATTCTCGGTCCTGTATTTCTACACAATATGTTCCCCTTCGAGAGGTTCATGGGAGTCTTGAAGAAATATGTTCATAACCGTGCTAGGCCAGAAGGAAGCATCTCAAGGGGCTATGGAACAGAAGAGGTCATTGAGTTCTGTGTTGACTTTATTCCTGACCTTAAGCCGATTGGTGTTCCTGAATCGCGGCATGAGGGGAGACTGAGTGGAAAAGGCACGCTAGGAAAGAAAGCACTGATATGTAGGGACGGGCATTCTTTAACTCAAGCACACTACACAGTTCTACAAAGTTCCACCTTCGTGGCTCCGTATATCGAGGAACACAAGAATTATGTACGCTCCAAGAACCCGGGGAAGGATGACTCCTGGATTAAAGAAAAACACATGGAGACCTTCGGCAGTTGGTTGCGATTACAGCTCATGAATGACACCACTGTCGGAGAACAGCTCTACTTGTTGGCCGCGTCACCATCTTCGACTGTATTGAATTTCCAAGGGTACGAGATAAATGGGAATACATTTTACACGATCGCCCAAGATAAAAAGAGCACCAACCAGAACAGTGGTGTCCGCTTTGATGCAACAAACGACGATGGGCAAAAGGACACATACTATGGTCGCATAGAGGAGATATGGGAACTTGACTATGGACCTACTTTTAAGGTCCCTTTGTTTCGGTGCAGTTGGGTCAACATGAATGGAGAAGGGATAAAGGTAGACCAGCTGTACGGGATGACAACAGTGGATCTCAAGAATCTTGGTTGTTACAAGAACGAACCATTCGTCCTAGCCAATGATGTGGCTCAGGTTTTCTATGTGAAGGACATGTCCTCCAGACCGAAAAAAAGAAAAAACAAGCAAACGAATACATCAGACGATGAGCCAAAGCGTCACGTAGTTCTTTCAGGGAAAAGAAACATCGTGGGAGTCGAGGACAAGACAGACATGTCAGCAGATTATGATAAGTTTGATGAAATTCCGCCCTTCACAGTGAGAACTGACCCAAGCATCCCGTTAAATAATGAAGATGCTCCATGGTTACGGCTGAAGCGATCATAGGCCAGGGACATACGCGAAGAAGGGTTCATGGCTTTTATGTAAATCAATGTAATGTATTAAACCTTTATGTGATGTGTAGTAATGTATTAAACCTTTATGTGGTGAAACACGCGTGGTAGGTGGTTGTCGGCTCCCACACCTCCCGTCCAAACACAGTTCCCCCTGCATACAGCCCGACGGTGGCTCGTGAGTTTGAGCGCCACTTCGATCCAAGCAGCGGTAAGACGTCTCTGATGATCTACAACCGTCCGGCAAGACGTCTCTGATGATCTGCAACCGTTTGGAACGGTCGCAGGTCATCAGAGACGTCTTGCCGCTGGTTGCCCAAAGATGCCTCTCCGAGTGACGCTGGAATGTTTTGTGTGAGTGAGTAACTTGTCTGAGGAGGGCGGCTATATATAGGGTACGTGTGCTTCTTTAGTCCCGGTTGGTAACACCAACCGGGTCATGTGGCTCACGAAGTGGTCGTGATACTGCTGATCCAACAGCTCACAATCCCTCAAAAGAAACACACCCCTGATCCAACGTCTCACAAGCGCTTGAAAGAAACACACGATCCGTGTGCTTCTTTAGTCCCGGTTGGTAACACCAACCGGGTCATGTGGCTCACGAAGTGGTCGTGATACTGCTGATCCAACAGCTCACAATCCCTCAAAAGAAACACACCCCTGATCCAACGGCTCACAAGCGCTTGAAAGAAACACACGATCCGTGTGCTTCTTTAGTCCCGGTTGGTAACACCAACCGGGTCATGTGGCTCACGAAGTGGTCGTGATACTGCTGATCCAACAGCTCACAATCCCTCAAAAGAAACACACCCCTGATCCAACGGCTCACAAGCGATTGAAAGAAACACACGATCTGTGTGCTTCTTTAGTCCCGGTTGGTAACACCAACCGGGACTAAAGACGGGCTTTGCGGTCACGACACGTGTCCTCCCCCAGCGCTTCCCTGGGCACGTGTCCTCCCCCAGCGCTGCCCTGGAGGTCTTTATATATTGTCGCCGACGGGGTAAACCCTAATCCACCATTCCTAGCCACGAACGCATCGTCTCCACGAGATGGATCCGCCACGCCCGCCGCAGCGCCTTCTGGACGAGGTCGAGCGTGCTCGGCAGAGCGCGCTTGGGCGCAACCGCGGGAGTCTATCCCGCCGTATGCCCACGAGCCCGGCGTGGAGAGGAATGCCCAGCTACCGGCCTCCTGCTCCACCAGGTGCCGCCGCACCTCCACCTGGCGCCGCTGCACCTCCACCAGGCGCCGCCGCTCCTCCCGCGGAGGAGGAGGAGGACGACGACTTCGACTGGAGCGACGACGGGGAAGAAGGTTGTGGGTTGCAGATACAGGAGGCCATGGAAGCCTCCTTCCAGTCTGTCCGCGACTACCCTGTCCAGCGAGCCAAGACTTCCTACCAGCTCAAGGCGAAGGAGGCTTCCGATCTGGATTGGGCGCTGAAAGACTCATCCTCCATGGATCTTGCCCTCCGCCGCAAACGTGCGCGCGAGAACCGGGCGGCCGCCCACGGGGCTGGCTCCTCCCGCCGTTCCCCCTAATCCTACGGCCTTCGAGCCAGCAAGTCCGTTTATGTAGAATAATGTTGGTGATGTTGGATCAGGGGTGTGTTTCTTTCAAGCGCTTGTGAGACATTGTATCATGTGTAATAATGTATTAAACCTTTTATGTAATGCATTAAGATAAATGAATTAATAATTTTTATCAGCTTTCTTCTGCATTTTACAACACCAAACATTCATCTTACAAATATAGGTTTTCTGAAATTGTTCTGCATTTACTTCTGCTTGCCATGGGATTTTACAACACCAAAAATAGAATTAACTGAATTAATAATTATTATTACTTAATCATAAATCTTACTTAATCAATTTTTATCGATTTATACGTATTATTAGTCGAGTTTCGACTTACGGATTTAAAGATATGAATTTATCCATATTAAATTGAAAATGACAATAATAATGTAAAATTGATTTTGGATTATTTATACAAATTCAAACACTTTTCATGTTGAAAGTTTTGTCAATTCAAAATATGCAATAAAGTTAATGCATTTTTAATTGAAAATGGCAAAATGGTTAATAGTTTGTATAGTTAGAATAATTATTTTAGAAAACAGAAAATGGTTTTGGATTATTTATTCAAATTTAAAAACTTTTCATGTTGAAAGTCTTTTCAGATTCAAAACCATTTGAAATTCATATCCAAACACCTAAATAAGAATAAAAAAGGCGGGAACAAAATTTCAGAACTGAAAAGTTCGAAATAATTTTGAAAAAGGACTCTTTGGTCCCGGTTTCTACCAAGAACCGGGACCAATGAGTCCGTGGATGCCGCGCTTGATCTGCCCACTCTTTGGTCCCGGTTGCTGGAAAGAACCGGGACCAAAGAGGCATTGGTCCCGGTTCTTGCGAGCAACCGGGACCAAAGACCCCCTGCTACTTAACTGCTTCCCCTTCTCCTTCCCCGATTCAGTTCGCAGAAACGCCTAAGGACCAGAGGAAGGAGGAGCCCGTGCACGCCGGCGAAGCCCTGCTCGTTTTTCCGGCGGCCCTGCTCCGCCGCGGCCCCCGCCGTCGCGCGCCCCTGCTCCGGCGGCCCTCCCATCGCGCCCCCCTGCCCTCCGCCGCGCCCCCCGCGCCGTCGCGCCTCTCCCGTCGCCGGCGGCCTGCTCCTGGCCTCCGCCGCGCCCGCCCCTTCCCTCTCCACTGGCATTGGCCTGCTCCTGCTCTAGGTGATCGCCGCGGCGCCCACGCCCTCCCTCTCGTGCTCAACACCGAGCCGTAGCACCATTGCTGACGTCAGCATGACATCAGCGGTTTATTATTTTAGGAGTACAAATTTGTAGCAAATTTGCTCAACACACAGAATTTTTAGATAGTTGTTTAGATAGTTGTTTAAAATTGTTAGTGTTGTTTACAATTTGATAGAATTTTTTTAGATAGAATTTGTTAGTGTTGTTTAAAATTGTTGAATTTTAGATAGTTGTTTAAAATTGTTGAATTTTAGATAGTTGTTTAAAATTTTAGATAGAAAATATTTTAAATTTTAGATAGACTTAATTTTAGATAGAATTTTTAGATAGAATTTTAGATAGAATTTGATAAAATTGTGTATAAGAATTTAGCTACTGTTTTAGTTAGTTTTAGCAAATTTGAAACTTAGCAATTTTGTTTTTAGTTGCAATGAAATTTTGAAACTTGGCAATTTTGAAACTTAGCAATTTTGTTTAAAAATTTGCAGTGACATTGCAGTGCGGCAGTACGTGAAGAGCCCGAAGCCGGCCGGCCTCCACGCCCCCACTCGCGCCGCCCCCTCTCGGTGAGGGTTTAGAAGAAATTGCTATTTTTTAATTGTATGAATATATGAATGTATGAATTAAAGGATTTTTTGTTTAGGTTTAGAAATTCAAACACTTAGGATTTTTTGTGTTAGGGAAACAATTTCGTTCCGACCTTACGAGTTTACGATACGAGTTAACGAGTTTACGGGTTTATGATACGAGTTAACGAGTTTACGGGTTTACGATACGAGTTTACGGGTTTACGATACGAGTTTACGGGTTTACGATACGAGTTTACGAGTTTACGGGTTTACGACACGAGTTTACGAGTTTACGGGTTTACGATACGAGTTTACGGGTTTACGATACGAGTTAACGAGTTTACGGGTTTACGATACGAGTTTACGAGTTTACGGGTTTACGATACGGCAGCATATGAAGTTTCTAATTTGTTCTTGCAAATGAGATGATATTGTAGATGTATCTTGACATATGGAACAAGTTACCCAACTAAAGTTTTGTGCATTGTTCTTAATTTGCAGAAACTATGGAACGAGACGAAGATCAGGAAAATATCCTCCAGGATATAATCCGCGGGCCGGAAGATATTGTCGATGTCACCACGGAGTTTTTGAACAACTCCGGTGAGGGAGATGAGTCTCTCAACCGAAGAGACGGCTCCGGTGAGGTAGAACCCGACGGCCGGGGTGAGGGAGAAGTCAGCGAGGGAGAAGCCGACGAGGGAGAAGCCGAAGGCTCCGGTGGAACATTAAATGTTGCAAACTCCGGCGAGGTGCATATACATATATTAATGAAGCCGAAGATTGTATTAATTAAGTCTCTGATGTATATATACATATATTAACGCTCTTTCTTCTTTTAGCCCTCCGGATCGAGCAAATCTTCTGTAAGGACAAAACGAGGCCCAGCCAAAAAGTTGGGCGACCAAGAAAGGTACACGATCGAAAGAGTCGCTGAAGACGGCACACCGACTGCTCCCCCTGGTGTTAAAAATAAAATGGTAAAGCAATGCGGAGTTCTTGTTAGGGACTTCATCCCGATCACCGTTCGAGAATGGCATCGGCCAAACGAGAAAGGACAGCTATATGTCAGCGATGAGGGCAAAGAAAGACTTTGGAGAAAGCTCATGGTTAATTTCACCCTGCCGGCGCCAGAGGTGGATTCAGATGAGGAGGATCCAGATGAGGCAGAAAAGATTGCCCGGAAAATCATGGAGCAAAAAGTCAAGGACTGGGCACTTAAGAAGATGGCCGAGCTATTCAAGAACTGGAAGAAAAGATTGAACAAACTGTTTGTCAAGAAAAATAAGACTCCAGACTTCGATAAAGGGTATGAGAAGATAAAGGACTACTGGGAAGAATTTGTGGCGTACAAGAAATCAGAGGAAGCTCTGGAAAAGTCTGCAAAAAATGCGGCAAATGCTGCTCTAAAGATGTACCACCATACTATGGGGCCTGGTGGCTACGCTGGTAGCATGCCTAAGTGGGAGAAACTTGAGGCGGGCCTGCTGGCTAATGGGATCACTCCAGAGCCACTCAAGTGGATCGAACGGGCAAGAAATTGGTTTTACGGGCATGGGGGCACGTTGGACGCAGAAGGGAAGTGCATATATAACAGAAGACACAAAGATAATCCCCTACTACCCATCCAAGAAATTAGAAATGCAGTAAAGGATGTTGAAGAGGGACGGTTCATTCCCGATAGAGAGGATGACGAGCTCACACGCGCCCTTGGGAATAAGGAACACGACGGACGGTTACGAGGCGTACCTGGCTCCAAGCCCAAGACAATTGCGATTCCCGAGCACAGGAAGAAATTTCCTGATAGAAGCCATCAGAGGAGAAAGGAAAAGGAGGCAATGGAAGCACGCGCTGGTGCAGACCGGCTGCGTAATATAGAAGAAGAATTAAAGCTGCAGAAGGAACAAATTGCCGTGCTTAGCCAGCAAGGTACTAGCGGCCAATCTCAACGGCACATGGTAGAAGCTGCATGCGATGGTACCGGTGTCCCATCGAATCGGAAAAGCAGCGTGGCTTCCACGGAGCTCCAGGATGGTAATGATGATGCAGTGGCTCCACTTCGTCGCTACCCAGTGGATGATATCATGGAGAGCACACCTTGTGAGATGCATGTGAAAGTTTTTAACTTAACCTTTAAGGTGGCGGTCGGCTATGTCGTACCAATTGGACCTAATCCAACTTACCATTTCTCTCCGGTTCCAAATGGCTACGCTGTTGTCGCGGTGGATGAAGTGATGAAAGATTATGAGGAGCTGAAGCTGCAACACCCTGCAGGTGAAGATGGGGAGGTGCTTGAACTTGGAGAAGCCAAGAAAGCGACCATTCTATGGCCAAAGGAATTCATCGTGCTTCCGAACTGGCAGCCAAGGCCATCGACTCCTCACCAGTCTCCAGCGCAACAGTCCTCTTCACCGCCTCACCAGTCTCCAGCGCAACAGTCCTCTTCACCGCCTCACCAGTCTCCAGCGCAGCCGTCTCCGCCGCCGCGTCAGCCGTCTCCGCCGCCGCGTCAGCCGTTTCCGCCCACCGCTCGTACTATGAGGGGTAAGCGATCACCGAAACGTAAAAGGTCGCCCCTCCCAACAGTACCTCATAAGAATCTTCCCATTAGACCTTATGACAGGACTGTAGCGGAAAACGCCGCGGAGGTGGCTGCCTACAATAAGGCTTTTTTTGCACCAAAAAAGCCCGAGCAGAAGCCGGTATATGATGCAAAAACCAAAAAGTGGAGAAAGTCCTTCCTTGAGCAGCCATCCCAGATATCGATGAATCTGCCATCTGACTATGGTCGTGAACTTACTAAGCTAGCACGTGCCCAGTCTGAGCAGAACAAGGGAAGAAGTGCAAAAAGCGGGAAACAAATTGCCCAGCTCGGACAGCAGAAAAATCAATCGGTCCCCCCGCTCATAGTGTGTTCCGATGCCGACAAGGACTTCAGAGACGCTATGGATAAGGACCTGGAATTATTGGACCCCAGAGCCATGGCTGCTGCTAAAGAACTTGGTGTCACTGTATCGCAGGCCAAGGAACAGGCTACCGCCTTGGGTATGAGCCTTGGTCAACTTTTAGGCTATGAATCTGCGCCAATGTTAGAGATGGCACGGAAATATGTCCAAGGGGAGCCTATGGTCAGTAATGAGGAGCTCGCGCGTCTATCAACACATATGCGAAATTTGCATAACTGGTACCTGGTGCACACATCAAAGAAGGACGCGAAAGATTGGTTTCCGGTGGACGTTAGAGTGGAGCATTTCTTCAAACGTTACGTTATACAGGTTCAACTGACTGAACTGTTCCAGTTATTCCAAAAGCGCGCCCTCGACAAATCTATCCTCTCTTGCTATTGTCTGTAAGTGATTTATTTTCGTAATTAAGTCTCTAGCTCAGCTCGTTCATTGCCTGTATTATATTATCCTGACTATATATATATCCTTTTGTACGCTATTATGCAGAATGAAGATGATGGAATGCAAAAGAACTAAAGTTTTTGAGGTCGGGTTCGTTGACCCGTATATCGTGAATTCATATACCTTAGTCAATCACCCCAAAGACGTGGAGCATGACCTGACCACCTTTTTAACCATGCAACATTTCTGTACGGAAATACTATTTCCTTACAACTTCAAGTGAGTGTTTTTGTCTTGTACATATTTTTATTTGGCTTTCTCGATGTTAAGTGTAATTAATGAGCTATGCATGTCTGCTTTATGTAAACGTCCGCAGGTTCCACTGGATTCTGCTAAGCATTCAACCTGACAAGTCCACAGTTGAAGTCCACGACTCATTAAGTTGGGACCAAGACATGTGGTCCGACATGAAAGAAATGCTCAACAAGTAATTTCAATCATTATCGCATTATATCGCCCTCTTTCGTTCGTTCCCTTATGTCAAGTAATTAATAACTCCTTTGTTCATTTTCTTTGCCAAAGCAGGTGTTGGACACATTTCAAACAGAAGGTACAAGGTCCATTCAAAGATGAGCTAACTTATAAATCGGTGACATGTCCGCAGCAGCCACCGGGGAGTAATTTATGTGGATTCTACGTTTGCGAGTTCATTCGCGAGTTGACCACTGAGCGGAGAACAACTCATTTGAGCGACCTGCGGGAGACGCTCGACCAAAACTGCGCGTAGGAGCAATTCAAGAGGAATTGGCGGGATTTCTGCTTAGGGAGGCCATCGATGAAAAGGGAGAACATTATGCTTCGGACGATGAACTAAATATGCCTTGATGGCTTGATCTATCTCCATGTAATTAAATAGTTGTATTCTCGCAAGAGATCGAATATTAATTATATATGCATCAACGTGTACTGTGTATATAGTAGAGCGTATAATATGCGTACGGAAACGATGGAGAGCTCGTCGGCGATGCGAAGAAGGGGGAGACGACGGAGGCACCGGCGAGAGGGAGAGGGGGCACCGGCGATAGCGAGAGGGGCACCGGCGAGAGGAGAGGGGGCACCGGCGAGAGGGGGCACCGGCGAGAGGGAGAGGGGGCACCGGCGAGATCGAATCCTAAACCCTAAATACCAAAAAAAAAAAGCACTCATTGGTCCCGGTTCGTATTAAGAACCGGGACCAATGAGTCTCCCCCCACGAGCAGCCAGACCAGGCCACGTGGACAACCATTGGTCCCGGTTCGTGGCCCAACCGGGACCAGCATTGGTCCCGATTGGCCAGTCCCGGTTGGGCAACCGGGACTGAAGGCCCAACCGAACCGGGACCATAGGCCCATTTTCTACTAGTGTAGGTTGCTTGTCCTTGAAAAAGACATGCCCCTCGCCATCACGGAGTTTGACGTGTCGAGCGGAACGCAGCTAGCAAGCATGATTATCGGAAGCCCCTAGGTTCAATTCTGTTGGGATTTTCCCCCTAGAAACTCCTTTTAGTGAATCGTGGAGGAGAGCACCTACGAGACAATATCCGGAGATTATGCACTCGAGCTCAACGTGGTTGATGTAGTTTGGTACACGTCGTTGTCCTCCTGTTTGAGGATATTTCAAGTTTTTTGTGATTCGTTGGGTGTAAAAAATGACCTCGATGACGGGAGGTTGAGACTCGACACCACCTGTCCCTGAATTGAATACATGACCAAGCAAAAGGTTCGATGCCAGCATTCATCAACGTCACATCCTGATGTCACATATATATTTTTGGGTACTTTCACGAGTGCAGATTTTTGACACCCGAGTTCCAATGCTCCCTCCGTATAAACAAATTCGAAAATAATATGTATGAGTTTTGAAAAAATCTGAAATCTCACTAACCTGTAAAATTTTGATTTTAAATACTATGTATTTTGAGATACACAAAAATGACAAAATTGTAGATCTGAGTATGCATATTTTCAAATCTCTAAATTTTCTAGATCTTGTCAAGTTTGTGTAAGCCATAATATAAAGTATTTGAACTTGATATTTTACACGGTTGTTGGATACACAGTTGGAGAAGAGTCGGCACTGTGAGCTCAGCTGCCGAGGCACAAGACGCAGTTTACTCTGAGCAGCGTCCCTATAAAAGAAATTCCTGCAGTCCTGCTCCACTTGACACACAACGCACCCGAGCTCAACTCTTGAACAACAAATCTACGCACGATTTCATCATCATCAAGAAGGCCGGACGTTAAGGTTTCGCTAGCGCGAAAATCAAATGACGATGGGTCTCCGCCAACGGCTCGCCGCTTTCACCGTCCCCAAGGCGCAGCGCCGCAAAGAGCTCATACGCTCGCGCTCCGCCAGCCTCCCCATCCGCCTGATCCACCCGGCCGTCGCCGGCCTCCACGAATCCATCGACGCTCTACTCCGGTGGACCCAGGCGCCGGCGCAGGCCGCATGCGCGGCGTGGATCGGCGCAGGGATGGACAACCTCGGCAACCTCCTGTCCGCCCTCACCGACCTGTTGCTCCGCCACCCGCAGGTGCAGGACCCGGAGCAGCGGCGGTGCAACACGTCGTCGTCGTCTCCGTGGACGGAGCGGCTGCTCCGCGACCTCATCCTCCTCGCCGACGCGCACGGCTGCTTCTGCGAGGTGCTCGTCTCGCTGAAGCAGCTCCTCGACGAGGCCCAGGCCGCGGTGCGCCACCTCGACGCCGCCCGCCTCGCGGCCGCGCTGCGCGTCCGACGCCGCTCCGACCACGCTCTCTCCCGCCTCGCCTCCACACTGCGCGTCCTCTCGCAGTCGCACCACCGCTCCCCCTTTTCCGCGGCGGCAACGCCAGGCTCCGGCGAGGCCGCGCTGGCGGACGCGGTCATGGCCGCCACGTGCGCCGCCGCTGCCGCGTCTGCCGCCATCTTCGCCGGGCTCGCCTCCGCCTCGGCCTCCTCTGCGTTGCGAGCATTGACCTCGCCGACGGCTGCTTCTCCGGCGAAGGCCATGGAACGGCTGCGGAGCCTGGAGGAGTGCGTCGTGGCGGCGGAGGACGGATGCGAGAAGGTGCACCGCGCGTTCGTTAACGCCGGGCATAAAACCCGAGACCCGAATCCCGAACCCGAGATACCCGGAACCGTACCCGTATACCCCGGACCCGACTAACCCGAGAGCAAGTTCGGTTATCACATCTAGGAACCCGAATTTAGTACAGGTAATCCGGGTATTGGTCTTCAGAACCCGATCTACCCAATTAACCCGAAAAATTGTGATAGCACATCAATTTTCAGCTCAGCCCACTCACTCGCATCGTGACCTAGCTCCCTCTCTCGCAATCCCCATTCCCCATCCAACCATCCAGGCGTCGAGCCCTAGCCGCCAGCCGCCGCAGCCGCCCGCCGCCGCCCCCAGGCCCCGGCCCCCAGCCGCCCGCCGCCGCAGCAGGACCAACCACCGTCTCTCCCTTCTTCTCCGACGCGACGAGCCGACGACGACGCGGGCACGCAGGAAGCACCGAAGCAGGCTCCGTCGCTCCGACGTCCGCCGCCCTCTTGTTGTCCCCGTTCCCGGCGTTGCAGCGGCTGAGCGGCGATAGATCGACGGCGTCAAGCACTGCAGATTTGACGACCAATGTAAGTTTCGATCCAATCCTTCTGCTGTCCTGATTAGATGATTAGATGGATATGATTTAGATGGTAGATAATGGTGATATTATAGAATGATGGTTGAATGTAGATAATGCTGTTAGCCTGATTGTGCTATGTATTTAGAATTTTAGATGGTAGATGATGGTAGAATGTAGATAATGTTGTTCTTGTGCGAATGGAGATGATTGATTATGCTATATTGCTATCTACTTGTTTTGTAGATGACTGATTCTGACAAGAGCATGGATATGGAGGAGGACAAGGACAATGCACTTGTGAGAATGGAGAATGATTTTTCTTATCAAGAGAACTGCCCTGGTTCACAGCCATCGGTTGAACAAGGTTCAACTACTGAAGCAGCACAACAAAAGCAGAAGGAAGCTGCTGACAAAGATGTCATTGATTTGGAGAAGGAACCTGTGAAAGAGGGAGGAAGGAGGCAGATGGCAACTAGGTCTGAATGGTGGGATCACTTTGAGAAGATCAGGGATGCAGCTGGTATCGTAAGATCCGGCAAATGCAACTATTGCACGCGTATTATCAAGGCAGAATCGAAGGGTTATGGTACATCAGCCTTGAAGAAGCACTTCAGTGCATGCAAACACAATCCCAACAAGTTTGTTAAAGATCCAAGTCAAGGTACTTTGCAAGCAACTCAAGGAGAAGTCCCTACAACTTGGAAGTTTGATCAAGAAGCTCTTAGGGAAGCTTTTGCTGAGATGGTAATTGAAGACGAGCTGCCATTTGCGTTTGGTGAGAAATCTGGCTTTAGGAAATTTATGTCCAGGGCATGTCCACGTTTTAGTGTGCCATCTAGAAGAACCACCACTAGAGATGTTGTCCGTCGTTACTTCAAAGAGAAAGCACAAGTGAAGAAGTTTTTGAAAGACTCTTGCCAAAGGGTATGTCTAACAACTGATTGCTGGACATCTCAACAGCAAGATGGATACATGACTGTCACCACTAGTTTTATTGACAATAATTGGGTTCTGCACAAGAAAGTTATTAATTTCTTCTTGATAAAGGGGCACAAGGGTGATGATATTGGAAGGAATTTGATGAAATGCATGGCTGAATGGGGTATGGAGAGGGTAATGACCATAACTGTTGACAATGCAAGCAACAATGACAAAGCTATTGACATTGTGAAGAAGCAGCTGAACAAAACACCTTACAACATAGCTGAAGGTAAATTTATGCACATGAGGTGTGCTGCACACATTCTGAACCTGATTGTGCAAGATAGCCTAAAGGAAGTAGACTTGTCAATAAAGAGGGTTAGAACTGCTGTTAGGTATATTAGAAATGGTGGCTCAAGGTTGGTGAAGTTTAAGGAAATTATTGAGGAAGAAAAAGTGAAGTGCAAGGCATTTCTCAAGATAGATGTTCCAACTAGATGGAACTCTACTTTTATCATGCTAAAAGCTGCCAATGTGTATGAGAAGGTGTTCTTGAAGCTAGCTGAGGATGACTTAAGTTACAAGTTTGACCTATCTGAAGAGAATGATGGGTTCGGTTGCCCAGAGGAACCAGATTGGGATAATGCAAAGAAGATGGAAGAATTTCTGGGCATTTCTATGATCTGACAACTCGTCTATCTGCTAGTCTCACCGTCACATGCAATACCTTCTTCCATGAGATTGCTGAAGTTCATCTGTTGATTAAATCTTGGCTTGAAAGTGATGACGCTTTGCCAATTGGTATGACGCAGCGAATGAAAGACAAATTTGACAAGTATTGGGGCAATTGGCACATTACCAATGAGAGTACAAACAGTGGGAAAGGAAGAGGAAAGGAGAAGAAGGAGAAAGAGAATATCAATCTGTTGATTTTCATCGCTGCAGTAGTTGATCCAAGATACAAATTGTCTTTATACACACAAGCTGTCATTGAAGAAATTTTTGGACGGGAGAAAGGGCAGCTTGTTTGGGCAGCAATTGTCACATGTCTAAATGATTTGTTTGACGAATATAGGAACTTGTATGCTCCAACTGAAGGAACAGCTGAAGTAGATGATACAAGTGTGCCAAAAGGGGGCAGAGGAGGCATGTTGAAAGATGTTATTGCCAAGAAGTTGAAGAGGAACAATGGAACAAGTAGCAATGCCAAGTCTGAACTTGACAAATATCTTGCTGAAGATACCAAAGACCAAGAAACGAAGTTAGACATTCTTGCTTGGTGGAAGGTAAATGCAGCTCGGTTTCCCATCTTGGCTCACTTGACACGTGATGTTCTTGCCATACCAATCTCATCAGTAGCTTCAGAGGCGGCTTTTAGCACAAGTGGGCGTATTTTAGATGATTTCCGCACTTCACTGACTCCATTCATGTTGGAAGCTCTTGTTTGTGGACAAGATTGGCTTCGAAGGACAACTCCAATTGACATCCATGAGGATCTAGAGGAATTAGCTAAGATGGAAAAGGTAAAAAATTCCCTCATTTGTTTTACAGTATTTCTTTTCTTCCATCATGCCATTGAATTTGAAATAGCTGACTGCATTTTGCATTCCATTGTTCATACTATACAGAGTTAATTGAGGAATTTGGTGGCATGCACTTTCCCAAAGGAAAAGGTGATAAATCATCCACTTCCAAGTCTGTTGCGAGCATGTCAATATCCAAACCTGATTCATCTTCCTAAAGGTACAAGCATTTTACATTTCAGTTTTCAACATGAAGTTTTACATACAACATTGCAATTTCTTACTGAACTTGACAACTTGTGCAGGTGCAGCTTGGAGTTGGAGAGCTTGGAGCCTTGGAGCCTTGCTGACTTGGAGGTTGGAGCCTTGCTGACTTGGAGGTTCACCTTGTTTTGATGTCCAGAAATGAGTGAATTATGCTGCTCTTTGCATTGTTTGCAAGCTCTTGTTTAGTTGTTTGTTGTCTAGACTCTAGCACTGTAGAACATGTGTACGAATTATGCTGTCATTTTCGTGAGCATGGTTGCTGTTATGCTGCTGTGATGCTGTCAGATTTTATCTTCACGTTTTATTTTCATTCTCTGCTGAATTCTCGGGTATTCCGGGATTACCCGGACCCGAAAATACGGGTACTTGAATTGTCGGGTACCTGAATTTTTCATACCCATCTCGGGTTTGATGTTTGGAAACCCGATTCATTTTTTACCCGAAAACCCGACCCGAAATGTCGGGTAAACCCGAACGCCCGGAGTGAGTTAACACGAGAATGTCGCTGCTCAATGTACTCACGCCCTGCTAACTGACCACGGGACTAGAGATCAGGACAGTGCAGATTAACGTGCCTTCCATTGATCTTTCGTACTAGCATTCCTACTTGTGTACATAATGTATATAAAATCTTCAAGATGAAAGAAATGATGATATCTTAAATGTTAAGATTTTTGTTTTGGTTCTGAACTAAAACCATCTCTGTTTTCTCAAAAGGGGAAAAAAAATACTATATCAAAAATCCTGGGTGCTAGTGCCCAGCGATTTCATTTTCCCCGTTTCAAAAAAAGGGGAAAAAATCTGTTCATATTTTAGCAGTGTTTTCTGTCACAATTGATCGATCATGGATGCCAAGATATCATGACACCACTCTGCTATCATCTATTGAGATACGCTCTGCTAGGCACTACTCGTTGGAAGATCAAACTGGTGCCTCGTTGGCGTTCTAGAGGATTTTCTGCTTCCAACATTCGCTGATTTGCGATGCCTACTACCACAAACTTCAGTTAGGCAGATATATAGCGAGAACCCAGTACACAGATTAGCATATTATAAGAAGACCCCACAACAAAACGAAATTACGGATAAATTCCTGAGGTGTTAGTCCTCACACCATCGGCGCAACATCATGGCGCCTCGCCGGCTACGTCCCCGGATTCGAACAGAAATCCATTCAGGACGAGGGTGTCAACGTTAACTCCGGTTAACCTCCAAAAAACATTTGGACACCCTCCAAGAAGCGCATCTGCATCCAGTGCGAGTGGCGGCTAAAATCAAAGTTTATGTTGAGAACATTATTTAGTACTGCTTCAAACCATCAACGGCTAAAAGGTGCGAGTCTACCTCTCTTCAGTTTAGACTGCACCGTCGATGGGCACAATTTGTGACAATGTTGATGCTGCCATCTTCGCCGCCGATCACCGGATGGGACTAGAAGTTGTGATAAATGATAGTCGATGTTCGGTGAAGCTGAGTGAGAAATAGCAAAACCAAAATATTGTAGTGGGGATGGCCGATGGTGTAGCCCCTGCTCGTCCCCTGGCTCTGCCCCTGTATGTTACATGAGATTTGGAGCTGCCGTGGGTCGTAGCAAGATGCACGACACTGGTTTCATGGGGTAGTTATTTTTGTTGAACCACCTTCAGCCCTATTTCTGGGGCTTATTCGCTCTTCAAAAGCCAATCCTGTGCGATTTATATCCAAAGTCCAAAAAATGAGGAGTTAATGGCACCAGCGGTCACACAACTCGTCGTTGATGTGCACTTAAGTCACACTTCTCCAGAACGTGATTATTTGGTCACACAACTCGACAAGTGCGTGCACGCAGGTCACTGACCCCACTTGTCAGTCCGTTTTGGACGGTAAATTTTAAAAAAACCCTGGAGTAATATTAATTTTACAAAATGGTCCTTATAATTTTACAAAATGGTCCTTTTTGTAAAATTAATATTACTCCAGGGAGTTTTCTGAAAATTTACCGTCCAAAACGGACTGACAAGTGGGGTCAGTGACCTGCGTGCACGCACTTGTCGAGTTGTGTGACCAAATAATCACGTTCTGGAAAAGTGTGACTTAAGTGCACATTGGCGTCGAGTTGTGTGACGCGGGTGCCATTAACTCAAAAATGAGACCTCAGCTCATTTCGCTGCTAATCAATATGGTGATTATAGTTGTTTAAATTTTGTTTAACTATACTTTTTATTTTGTCCCCGTGTTTGTAATAACCTAGCTAGCAGCACTTGGTGAGTGTGGCCAGGAACCGAGACTGTTATGGCTGGAGGCCCCGCCAAACTCTGTACGTGTCCCGGTGGCCAGCATGTCTGCTGAACCTGTTTGCGTAATGGAATCAGGTGTTTCAGGTAAAAAAGAAAAGTGACTAACTTGATTCACAAAAAAATATGGTTACTAACCCTTCACACCCTTGATGTCCTCTTTTCTTTTTTGTAAACACTAGTAATTTTGCACGCGCAATGCGCGTCGAACTAAAACTCCTTCTGTTGATATAGATATTTAAAAGGTGTATTAGTTTTCAAAGTTTACACGCAAAACTGTTGCAAGCTGATGTCACGAACGACGACGGAGGTCCTCCTTCGTGGGCCGAGAGGGCGGGCAAGGCAGGTCCAATGTGAGAATCGGCCGTTGTTGTTCATGGTGCTTCATTTTCATCTTGTATTCATGCCTTGCTAATAAAAATAAATTAAACCTTAATCCGCACAGTCTGTTTTGTATGGAAAATAGATACTGATTTCGTTTGCCAAATTGACCGAAGGAAAATTGGATCAGTTTTACTACTATTATTACGGAGAAGCATGAAAATTGTATCTCATTGATGCATCCAAGCTGAAGAATGGACGTGCAAATTAACAGTTTCAGTGATCAAGTTTAGACATAATTCCAAGTTACTGCGAAACCAACAGGTGCTAATTGACATTTATACGTGCTTCCACCTCCAGAATAGATGACTGTATTCAGATGCAACAGTTCATCTTCAGTACCAAATCGATCTCCATGATCCATCAAGCACCAGTGTTACTGCATTCAGAACATCACCTTCAGAGTTCAGTGAGCTTAAGTTATACAGTACTGTACTACCTAGCCGGCAAACTAATGGAACGAACGAAAGAAACGATGCTGATCATGGCTGGGTGGTGATCACCGGTCGAGCTCAGGCATCAGTCGAGCAGCTGGAGGCCGGCGTACTCGGGGCCGGAGATGGCGTCGGGCATGATTACCGAGGGCGTGAGCTCTCCGTCCGCCTCCAGGAACAGCCGCACCATGGTCTTCAAGTAGCCGCTCACCAGCGCCACACTGGCCTGCGCCGCCACCACGGGAACCGACGCCTTAGACGTGCCCACGTTCTAGAACACTACCTCGGGGCTCGGGCACGATAAGGCCTCGGCCTCGAAGCTCTTCCGGATCTCGGTTTGTCGTGTATGTATGAACCACCGACGAAGCTGAAGGCGTTCCCAGGCGCGGTGCTGTTGTGCACGACCCTCAGCGCTGCCGCCTCGCCAGGCTCGACGGTGAACTCGTCGGGCGCGTTCCCAGGCGCGGTGATGTTGAGCACGACCCTCAGCGCACGACCCTCAGCGCCGCCGCCTCGCTCACCGTCGCGCTACACGCCCACCGCACCCGCCTTGATCCCGCCAGGCTAGCGACCGTCACGATCTCACGATCGGCGTGTTCAGGTCCGAGCACCACTGGCTGGGCTGATTTTGCTTCGGGCGATCGTGGCCGATCAGAACGATCGAAGTTGTTTACAATCAGGAAACTTTATTCATTACGACACTATTTTCCATGGCAACACGCGTTTTTAGATTTTCCAACAATCTGGATCGTTGATCGAAAATTGAATGGACAAGATTTAAAGTGTTTGCTGGTCGACATCAGGACAATCTGGATCGTTGATCGAAAATTAAACGGATCAGATTTAAAGTATCCCAACATGTTTGCTCTTTAATAGTAGTATAGAAGAACATGTTTGGTAACCTTTGAGAAGGGAAATGAGAGTTTAACATCAATTCCCTATCCCATCTCAATTACTAGCCACCCTAGTTTTTTGTTAAAGTTTTAACCCGTGAACTTTCCTTATAAGTCTTTTTTTTTTGCGAAACACAGTACAAACGCATTTTTACATACACGCTTAAACACTCACCCCTATTAACACACACATGTATATCCTACCCTATGAGCACCTCTAAAAGACTGAGCGGATGGATTCGGTATTGAGATTGACGAAGTCATTACAAACGTCTCACTGTCGACAGAAACGTCACGCCTCACAGAAAAATATTTCACTACTAAATGAGAAATACAAGCATGAAACCCAAGAAAGGAAAGAACAAACTACAAGATCATTGCAGGTTCGTGTGCACGTGGCCACATCCGATCGTAGCAAAGCACATGAAACAAATACATGAAGTCCAGGAAAGACTAAAAGGAAACATAACACGAAGGCGGCGCCGTAGCCTTTGAGGAGTCCGGCCGTGTCGTACGCCGTGTACACAAACACGAGTTATATAAGTAGATATATCCTGATAATAATCACAAAACTCCCAAACCCAAAGAACGACGGACAGAACAGAGCCATCACGATAGGAAGTTATTCATGTCACAGAGAATTGAGATGGACGAAACTAAGGCGCGTTCCGGCCTGGAGGCTCTCGCCTTCCGTCTCGCCGAGCGACTAGCGGCGGACGCAGGAGACGGCGGAAATCTTGTCTTCTCGCCGCTGTCAATCTACGCCGCGCTCGCTCTGGTGGCCGCCGGAGCACGCGGACGCACGCTGGACGATCTGCTCGCGGTCCTCGGCGCGACATCGAGGGACGGCCTCGCCGAGTTCGTCCGCGGGCTGGTGGAGCGGGCCCTCGTCGACCGGTCGTCGGCGGGTGGGCCATGTGTCATGTTCGTGTGCGGCGTGTGGCACGATAAGACGAGGAAGCTCGTGCCCGCCTACCGCGACGCCGCCGCCGAGTCATGCAAGGCGGAGACGTTTGCCGTCAACTTCCGCACAAAGGTTGGTGTATACTATGCACAAATATACCATTAGCGTTGTGTGGAAAAATTTGCATACATGCTTTCTACCGCTAAACTTAAACTTAGGAAAAACTATTATCTAACTCTTCTAGGTCCGGCTACTAGTATTGTATAAAAAATCATTTAGTTTTGCAAGGTAAAGAATATGGACGCGTCTAGTGAGCGCATAGGCGCTGGTTCGTAGACTTGAGCGCTCACTATTTATGGAAAATTAATGCATCCATTTGAACGTTAATACGTATACCACGTGCATCAACTTGCATGTTTAAAGGGAAAGCTAGCTGCTGCGCGAGCTGCACCATGCAAGAAAATCATCCCACGTGCATTTATTAGCCTTTCAATTCTTTCTAAAATCATAACATTTGAACCGGGTGTCAAAAATTAATATATGTTTTCATCGTTAGGTTTCTCCCGACGAGATGTTCAAAACAAGGTTCACTATAAGTATATTTCGACAAAAAAATTCACACGCAACTTTGGAGCTGTGAGCGGCAATTGTGAATCTATGAGGAGCAACTTTGGTGGCACAGAAAGTAAATTTGAAGTTAGACCGACTCCACGCCTATATATCAAACCAAAACTACTCCTAAGTTGGTTATAATGACTAGCAAGTTACCCAACATCACCTGCAGAACGTTACCTATCATGAAGAGCTATCAACACTATTCCGAAGCAACTTTTGTTGGTGTGGAAGCAACATTTATGGGCGACGTAGCAAGTTTTGTGGTTGACGAAGCAAGTTTTATGGGCGGCGAAGCAAGTTTTGTGGGCGACGTTTTTGGGCACCAAAAGCAACATTTGTGGGCGACGAAGCAACTTTTATGGGCGCTTGAGCAACTTTTGTGGGAAACGAAGCAACTTTTGTGGGCGCCAAAGAAACTTTTGTGGGTGACGAAGCAAGTTTTATGGGCGGCGAAGCAAGTTTTGTGGGCGACGTTTTTAGGCGCAAAAGCAATATTTGTGGGCGACGAAGCAACTTTTATGGGCGCTTAGCAACTTTTGTGGGAAACGAAACAACTTTTGTGGGCGTTGAAGAAACTTTTATGTATGTCGAACCAACTTCTGTGGGTGAGGAGGCAACATTTGTGGGCGACGACGCAAATTTAGTGGGCGCCGAAGCAAGTTTTATGGGCGGCGAAGCAAGTTTTGTGGGTGACGTTTTTAGGCGCCAAAAGCAACATTTGTGGGCGACGAAACAACTTTTATGGGCGCTTAAGCAACTTTGTTGGGAAACGAAGCAACTTTTGTGGGCGACGAAGCAAGTTTTATGGGCGGCGAAGCAAGTTTTGTGGGCGACATTTTTGGGCGCCAAAAGCAACATTTGTGGGCGACGAAGCAATTTTTATGGGCGCTTAAGCAACTTTGGTGGGAAACGAAGCAACTTTTGTGGGCTCCGAAGAAACTTTTGTGGGTGACGAAGCAAGTTTTATGGGCGGCGAAGCAAGTTTTGTGGGCGACGTTTTTAGGCGCCAAAAGCAACATTTGTGGGCAACGAAACAACTTTTTTTGGCACTTAAGCAACTTTTGTGGGCGCCGAAGAAAATTTTATGTGCGCCGAATCAACTTTTGTGGGCGTTGAAGAAACTTTTATGTATGCCGAACCAACTTCTGTGGGTGAGGAGGCAACATTTGTGGGCGACGAGCCGACGACGCAAATTTAGTGGGTGCCCAAGCAAGTTTTGTGGGCGACGACGCAAATTTAGTGGGCGCCGAAGCAAGTTTTATGGGCGACGACGTAAATTTAGTGGGTGCCGAAGCAAGTTTTGTGGGCGACGTTTGTGGGCGCCAAAAGCAACATTTGTGGGCGACGAAGCAAATTTTGTGAGCGCTTGAGCAACTTTTGTGTGCGTTGAAGCAACTTTTGTGTGCGCCCACAAACATTTTTGGTGTGCGTTGATGCAACTACACAACCACGGGAACCAATTTTGGTGTGCATTGAGATAATTTTCACAACTGCGGTAGGCAACTTCAGTGGACATTTCTGGGTGTCGAAGCAACTTTTGTGGGTGAGGAAGCAACTATTGTGGACGCCGAAGCAACTATTGTGGGTGAGGAAGCAACATATGTGGGCGCTGAAGCAACTATTTGTGGACGCCGTAATTACTTTTGTGGGTGAGGAAGCAACATATGTGGGGGACCGAAACAAATTCTGTAGGCGGCAAAGCAAATTTGGTGGACAATGATGCAACTTTTATGAACAGCGAACCAACATTTGTAGGTTTCAAAGCAAATTTTATAGGCGGCGAAACAACTTTCGTGAACTTTGCTAAGCAACAATAAAAAAGGAGCCGGGACATCCGACCATATACGGGCAATCAACCAGCCAAATAGGAGGATGGATGAACAGTAATCTGATGGACGAACAGTGTATGGGCTAGATATGCAGCTAGCTGCCAAAGCCGGCTCCTCCTGTACACGAGCGTGAAGCCGTGAACTGGCCGTAGGTGGCGAGCGGACGTCCGACCGAGGTGAGCGGCGACTGCTCCCTCTCGTGGCTGTGCCAGCCACTGCCCAAGGCAAGCGAGAAGCAAGCGGGGATGGTTCGAGAGAAGCACACGCGACCTGGAACGAGGTGTGCCTGGCGGCGGCCACGCGCCATGGATGTGAAGCTTGAAGATCTCTCGGTCGGGGGCGGCGTGGAGCTTTTCCAGATGGGCGCGCGGCAGCCGCGGAGCACAAGGACGGCGGTGAGGAGCGAGGCAGTCGAGCGGAGAAGTTGGCTTTGACCTCGACGGGTGAATCATACGGCGTGGTAGTTGGGGGCGTGTCGCCTGCGTTGGTGACGGGAGGAAGGGGATGAGCGCTCGAGTACGCGAAATAGCGCAGCTGCGCTAAGAGGTATTTCCCAAAGAATATTACTCTTCATATTATCATTAGGCTTGCCATAAATAATATTCTTCATGTGTACTAGGGATAATATCAATCTTTTCTAGCTCTGGCAGCTAGTAATGTGTGATTGTTTTGGTTAATAAGGAAAAGAATAAAATTATAGTATCATTCAGGCTTGTCATAAATACTCTCCCACTCCCATATTAATTTCGCTACCGTTTTAGGGAAATTAATAAGGGACACATGCTAGTATTATTCATAGCATACATATTCCCCTGTTTCATATTAGTTGTCGATGATTTAGTACAAACGGAGGGAGTATTATTTACAACCCCGGCTGGGTACCAGGGATGAGTGAAGATTATTACGATTGGGAGTTAAGAACAATATCGTTAGCTTAAGGGAAACTAATACAGTATCAAACTGTTCTAGATCCGAGTGGTTACTAGTAATGGCTAGTACGTATGGCAATTTAATTCTCAGGCCTGATCTTTAATCGACAGATTTTTCTTTTAGAAGTAGTCATTCAAATTGTTTCAGACGACATCTAGCACTTACATATTTCTCAAGATAGGGTTTTCTGTATGCAGCCAAAGAAAGCAGGGAAGCGAATCAACAAATGGGTCGCAGCAGCCACAAACAACCTCATGGATTCAATCGTTGATTCAAGCACGGTGCCAAAACAGACGGACCTCATACTTGCTAATGCCATCTACTTCAAGGGCAAGTGGAAAGAGCCTTTCGACAAGAAGTGCACCAAAGATGACAAGTTCTATCTCCTCGACGGCAACACAAGGGACGTGCCATTCATGCGAAGCCTGAAGCGCCAGTACATAACCTGTCGCCCAGGATTCAAAGTGCTCGAGCTCCATTACGAGAGGGGGAAGGGGAGATCATCAGACTCGCCATCCTACTCAATGTGCGTCTTCCTGCCGGACGCGCGCGACGGCCTGTCTGGACTCATCTCCGACATAATGGGCACCCCGGGAATACTAAGTGAGCACCGGCCTAGTTCAAAGGTCATGGTCGGCGACTTCCGTCTTCCCAAGTTCAAGCTCACCTTCTCCAGGCCTACCACCAGTGTTCTTCAGGACATGGGTCTCCAGGTGGCTTTCGAGCCTGGGGAGGCCGACCTGTCTGACATGGTGGAAGAGGATGACGCCGGTAGAACACTGGCGCTCGAGCAAATTTTCCACAAAGCTGTAATCGAGGTGAACGAGGAAGGTACAGAGGCAGCGGCTGTCACCGCTGTCAAGTTTTATGGTGCAGGTCCTAAGCGGCATCGGCCAACGCCCGTCGATTTCGTTGCCGACCATCCATTTGCATTCTTTGTCATCGAGCAAAAGTCTGGCGCAATTGTGTTTGCAGGGCACGTCCTCGACCCTTCAAAGTCGTAGTAACTAGACCACAATGTTTGATCTCAATGCTGATTAGTATTGGCTTATTGCGCATATATAGATGGAACAGAAATATATTCATTACATAACAATGATTTTGATGTTTCCTCTTATACTCTTTGTGTGGCTCCTATCTAAGCTTACCAAGAGTTAACAAGATGATACTATGATATAGTACTAGACGAACAGGCGAGTTTCCCCTCGCCGTTTGCATAGCATTGTCGCATGGTGTGGTTGTTTCGCTAAGCATGATGGCCTCATGGGCACAGCATGCGGGTTGCCACTCAAACTCCATGATGGTTGTCAGCCTCATGACACCATGCATGCTGCGCTTCGGGAGCTCCTACATGGTACTCTACATTCTACATTGTCTATTCTAGGACGTCGGCATCTACTTGCAGGAGTAGGCTCTGAAATTTTTGATCGCACAAAGGGTGTGCCTGACCGGGTCTTCTCTAGATAAAGTCTTCTAGGCCTACATAATTGCAGAATCACAAACAGTAAATAATGTTAGCTTTGGGATCATAAGAAAATACATGATGTATATGAATCGGTGTTTGTTTCTCACCCACTCCTTATTTTCCATGTATGGTCACACGAACTTCCATAGGACGCATCTATCGTAGTGATTACAAAACAAATTGAATTTCCGTATAATGTATCCCTTCTGAATATACAGTGAGGCCTAGGTAAGCAATTATATCGCGTTACATCATTTTGCGAGATAACGTAGAGCCTGTAAGTTCCACTAAAAATATAGTGATTAGCTCGGTGCATAAAAAGACCAGCTCCAAAAGATAGCCCTACTAAACACACTTATAGAAAAACGTTGAGGCATAAATCATGGAAAATCAATATTGTGAAAGTCAGAAAGGATATAACATATCTAAGCGTTCAATATTCATATTTAGGCCTGAATATTACCATGTGAAGTGTGTTACCCTCTCCGCTCTCCCTCGACACGCTTATCCCCCCGTTCCCACCACCACAACCACGACCTGCCAGCTCTCATCCCTCGCCCCGCTCCAACAAGCGCATCTGCATCTGCTGCGAGTCGCGGCTAAAATCAAAACTTATGTTGAGAACATTATTCAGTATTGCTTCAAACCATCGTCGGCTAAAAGGTGCGAGTCTACCTTGTTTTCAGTTTGCAATGCATCACCGATGAGTTAACTTCGTGTCAACGTCGATGCTTCGCCGTCGATCACCATATGGGACTAGGAGTTGTCATACATGATCATTGATGTTCGACGAAGCTGACTTGCAAGGACGACATCATCTCCGGAACTAGTTGAAGCTAGGCACTGACGATTACTCGAGACAAATGTGTTATGCTTGTTATCTTGGCCTCTGCTTATCTCAGTAAGATTCAACGCTCCCTCTCGGTGAAGCGAGATCGGTTGATTGTGGGCAGTGTGGTGAGCAATTCAACCTCGCGGCAGGATCTTCTACCATTTCTTTTACATTATGATCGTAAGCATAATGTTAAAAGAAACTAGATTAGAGGGAGAAGAGCCCCGGGGAAAATGGGATGTCCAAACTCTGTTCGCGGACACGTCCAACCCGATTAGAGAAAGTTGGAAGTAGTCGCCGAATAATTCTAGCCTGGCCAACGATGTATCCACGCCACCTGCTGAACGCACTCCGGCGTCAGTTGAGGTACCCTGACGAACCAACACCAAAATACCAAATTACCCCGCACATAGAAGACAATTGCACTCCCCTACCCCTACACGTTACCCTCTGAACTCTGAAGACGCGAACCCTCTCCTCCTACCTCGGCACGCTTCTCACCCCCGTTCCCCACCACCGCAACCGCGACCTGCCGGTTCATCCCTCGCCCCGCCAGTCGGCAAGCCAATCGCGGTTCGATCTGCCTCCGGGTAAGATCCCTCTCGACCCAATTCTCGCTCTTGGAGTCCCCCAGATTTTCCCGCGGTCCTTCTTTTGCGTGCTAGAGATCGGCGTTTGGTGTTGGAGCAGCACATGAATCTTCGTTTCCTCACTGCTTGTTGGGGCAATTTCTCTTCTCACGATTTCTCTTCCAGAAGTAGGATTGGAGAATGGTGGCGAACCAGGAGGCGGCGGCGGCGACAGAATCAGCGCCGGCGACAGTGGACGCGATGCGGTTGGCGTCGCGGTGGCGGTCCCCGGCGGAGTGGGAGGCTGCGGCGGCGGCGCTGGAGGCAGAGCCCATGCCGTCCGAGCTCAACACCGACAACAGCTCGGGCCTCTTCGCCGTCGTGTCCATCGACAAGATGTCCGTCAAGTACCTCGGCGCCCACCAGCACGGCCATGACGTCGGGGTCGTGCAGGCCGACTGCCCCGCTCCGGCGCACCGGGCCGTCTACTACTTCGAGATGACCGTCAGGAATGCTGGGCTCAAGGGGCAGACCTCCATTGGGTTCACCACAGAGAGCTTCAAGATGCGGCGCCAACCCGGGTGAGCCACCCTTCCTTGTCTGTCTTGTCTCACTAGTCTGGATTTAGTGATCTGTTAACAGTCAGCAATGCCAAACTTGGGATATGCATTCTCATGACTAGAAACTGTCATAGTTTGTGGTGGTGGTGGTGGCTAATCGCATAACCTGTCTGAGATGATTTGTGGAGATCAAAATTGTACAACCCTAACGAGGAAAGCTAAATACATGTTGTACTTTCGTTGGCTGTATATTTGACTATTTGTTGCAGTGCCTAAATCTTTCATGTTAAAAGGAGTATCCCCTTTAAGTTTGTATGAATGTGCGGAAACATTCAGCTGTTGTTGGCCCTGTTGCATATGATTCTTATGGGCAGTCTGGCAGTGGTAATGTTGTTTGCCACGGTCGTCTTAATTTCTGCGTGGTGTTTCATTTTTTTACAAGCATTGCCTGTTTTTCTGTTCATCTGATCTAACTTGAAATTTGACCTGCTATCGCATCTAGGGCATTCTGTTCAATGATAATTTTTTGCCGATTGTCCTGTCTATCTCTCTTCCAGTTGGGAAACTCAAAGTTGTGGCTACCATGGCGACGATGGCTATCTTTACCGCGGTCCGGGGAAAAGCGAGTCGTTTGGTCCCAAGTTCACATCCGGTGATATAATTGGCGCTGGCATCAACTACATATCACAAGAATGTTTCTTCACGTAAGTGTCATCATTCTTGACAAACTGACTTTATATTTGTTTATTGATGTTCATTAATCTTTGATCAGCTGCTGTATTTCTTATAACATTAAGTTGCCATACTTCATTTTTTGGTTTGTGGCTTGAAGATGAATAAGTATATTTTGCTTGTACTTCCATCGTAAACCTTTTAATTTGGAAATAATGGCTGTTTGGATTTGCACTGGCACCATGATCTTCTGGTATTGGCATATCATCCTCTAGTATCCTTTAGCTTAAATGTAACTAGAAAGATACCCCGTGCGTTGCAGCGGAAACCTTAAGAAAAATTATTGTATAAAATAAAGTATATTTGATACATGAAATGGAAAAAAGTTCTTGGGAATATGGAGGATTTGATTGGCCACAATAGCCGAAAATCTAAATTTAATTAATATAAAATGTTTCGTATATTTAACCGCTAAAAATTGATGATGTGCAAAATTGTATGGCTAATTTTTTTTATAATGTGAATAGCTTGCATATATGGATGAATATCATTAATAAATATGGAATGACATGGATAAATGGATAATGAATGTCTCAAATAGTGGATGATGTGGTGATGACATGGATAAATGAATGGCTGAAATAGTGGATGTTGTGGACACCTTGTATGTAGAGATAGACTAATTTAATGCATGTTAGTGGGGTTTTGTCTTATAAGAAGTATAGATATGTAGCAGTACCATATGCTTGTTTCTTGTTCTCCATCCCAAATCCTTCACCTGTGTACTTTATTTCAAATATTATGTGGCACCATGATCAAATTAGTTGTAGCATCTTGCAGAAAAAATGGATCTCTGGTTGGAGGCTTTCCAAAAGACATTAAAGGCCCACTATATCCTACTATCGCAGTGCATAGTCAGGATGAAGAGTAAGCTACCTCTTTCTATTGTGATTATTTTGATGAAAATAGAAATCGTATATTCAACCTCCAATTACCTCTGATATTTTAACCAGAGTTGCAAAAGTACGGGTACTTACTGAAATGGGGAATTCTCATTCTTATCTTTCGTTTTCAGTCTTCACTGTTTTGAATTACTGAATGAGAATATACTAAAATGAAGTTATGTTTAAGCCACTGAGTGTATCTCACAAAGTATATCAGGTACAAAGTTGAAAATTTTATGGCTTTATACCACTCCTTTCCCTATTAGGTATTAGCAAGGTTCAATTAAGCGCTAGGCGTTAATTGAGCGTTTTGCCTCCACTTTTCTCTTTCCGAAGGATTAAAGCGCCGTAATTAAGCGCAGTTGAGCTCTAGGCGTTTTGCTCCGCTCAGCGCCTAAGCGAGCTTAAGCGTGTTTTTATAACCTTGTCTACGAGCTTACCAGAATTACGGCCTTCCGTACAAGAACTGGCACTATTGTAACTCGCTATGGGCCTCCTGCCTTCTCGAAAAAACTGGCTTTTCAATATGTTTTCAGAATTTCCGGAAACCTGCACATGTATCAACTTAACGTAATTTTTGAGTTTTGTTATTTCGCCGCACCTGATATGCCCCTCCCTACCAATTGCCCACATCATCGCAATAGGCTGACCTCTTGGCTTTCTATTGAGCCTGCCTTCATCTTATTTATCACCTGCCTACCTCAAGCTATTATGTGGTTTCATTATTACGTACACCTGTGTTTGCTTGGTTTTCCTTAGATCTGATTGTTTGGAATTTTGCAAATCAGGTTGACAGTAAACTTTGGAAAAGAACAGTTCTGTTTTAACCTTGAGGTGAGCCAAGATATTTCTGCTACTTAAAATTGTCCTTATTTTCTTCTCTTCATTTGAAATCCCTCTTTCTATTGCACTCACTGTACAGTAACATTATATTGCGGCATCTGTGAAACATGCTTTGCTGTCTATTATGAATTACGTATCTCAGTTTACGAAATTTCTCTGCAATTCATCCCAACTGCTACTTTTTTAATACTCTCAACCGAAGTAATGCTAGTCATATAAACCATTATTGGCATTATTGACCAGTAAGATATGATGGCACAAAAATCGATTAATTTTTCTTGATTGCAACTCCAGCCTTTTCTTCTGATGTACTTGATGTTAGAGCTAATGTGGACACAGTTCCGAAATAACGTTGTAGCTTACATGCCATGTATAAATACTGCACACATAGTATTCACTGAGTGTATATTGTATTTGCGTTTGTGCTTGATGCAATTCAGTGAATTTACTCGTGTTTTGCAGGGTTATATTCTCGAGGAGAAAATGAAACAGCAATCCGTGAGTGACAAATTGTACTTGCAACCGGACATCAGTCATTGGTATGCCTCCATATACTAACTGGCAAGTTAATATGTTCACTTGTTCAGTGTTGCACTTGCATCACGATTTTTTGCATGCAAATCCCCAAATTAGGGTCAAAATGGATATGGCTAAAGTTTTCTTTAATGACCCTTTCACTTGACTATTTATGTCGTTTGCGTTGCATTGCTGTTTTTTTGTTGAAATTTACCATTTTTTATAATCTACTTTGTGGTTTACCATCTTCATTTCCATCAAACCTTATTTCAAGCCTACTTCCACTAAATTGTCAATTACTGTGCTGCGTAGGTCGTTCCTTTCTTGATACTCAAAACCTTTTCTAGGTTGACGTGTCTTATGTGTATGTATATGACTCATGACAGGATTGTTCGTTCATATCTCCTACATTATGGCTACCAAGATACATTAAATTCTTTCGATACGGCAAGTGAAACTGATCCCCCAGCTAATCATCAAAATGGTTATGGGGAACCTCCTGAAATGTATGGTCTTAGCCACAGAAAGTTGTTGCGTCAGGTGAGCTGAGAAACTTACATGTAATTGAGTTTCCGTGTTATTTATTTTATTTGTTTCTTTTTCTAGAACACGGGTAGTTCATATGTTTCTACTTTTGTGATATCTTAATTGGCACCTCTAAGGAGTCTGATCTTTTAGTTAGTCTTTATAATGTAATAGTTGAACAACTTAAGACCAGTTACTAGTCGGTGAATAACTCAATAAAGTCTTTGTGGCCTTGTGCCAATTAATGTGCAGATACTATGATTATTATTTATATGTGATACAGTAGGTTACCTGACCATTGTTTGCGATAATTACTCAATTGATTATGCTTGTGAAGTTGTACATTTTATACTTGACCTTTTACGATAACTCGACACCAATTAATTATGTTTGTGAAGTTGGGGACGATACATCAATACACTTCATCGACTGTTGAGAGTTGTATGATTGCAAGCTCCATGGGAGTATATATTTTGTAAGAAAAAAGGATTACCCATTGCTCTCAGCTGTTATTTAGATTGACTTGCAAGCTTGGTACATTTCACATTTTTTGCTTTACAAGCATAAATATGCCGTGGCTATGACATCCACATTATTCTACTTTACCTTATGAATGATACACAAGCGAAAATTTCCCTTGTGATTTTTTGCTTCTAGTGTGGTTCCTGCCTTCTGAAAATAGTTTACTTGTTTTCTTCAAGCTTATCATGAATGGGGATATCGATTCTGCATTCAAAAGACTTGAAGAGTGGTATCCACAGGTCATAAAGGTATGTCTTGTAGTTTATTCAATATTTCTCGTCCATGTCATTTCCACAAATCGCTATTGTGTCTACTAAAACAAATGGTGCTGTGAATGAAATTATATATTTGTGCACTGACTCGATCAATATTGTGGGATTTCCACAAATTGCTATTGGGTCTACAAAAACAATGGTGTTGTGATTGAAATTATATTTGTGCACTGACTCGATCAATATTGTGGGCTCGCATATACAGTTAGCTTTCTTAGTGCAGCATTTTTCAGTTCTACATAATCTGTTACCCAGAAAAAAATTGTTACGTACTTTTTGCTCTCTAAGAAAGATTTTTTTTTTTGCAGGACGAAACATCAGTTATTTGCTTCTTACTCCATTCTCAAAGATTCATTGAATACATCAGGGTAATTATCTGAGTGTTCTAAATTCAATTGTTATGTTTCATGATTCCCGCAGCCTGCAGGCTATGGTTGGATAATTTGTATGAACATTTTCACTTTTGTTGCCATTTTGTATTACATCTTTTGTGTAGTCCTTTTTATGATTTCTATGGATCTCCCAGTAGGGTCCTCCACTACTGATCGTAGAAAAGAATAAAAAGAAATGAGAAATGTTATCGTTAACAGGCACATGCATTAACATTTTCCATCTGTTGATGGTCTTTAAGAATAGTATTAGTAAGTTATACGTAAGTTCAGATAATGAAAGCACAAACGAAGGTGGACATACCAGATGCAGGCTTAATTTTCGTAGTTCACTCCATTAAAAATCAAACTATAGCTACAATATATTTGAAAATTGCGTGGTATGTACTGCACAATACTCAGGTAAAATATATCAAATACATTTATTGCAGGAGGTGTCTCTTATGAGTATCTCGTTTTGTTAGTGGGAAATAACAAGAATAGCTAGTGTTGCGTCTGCAAATATGAATGAATTTTAAGGTATAACCTTGAACCAAAAGAAAAATCACAAAGTAAAAATGAATGACAGTTCTATTAGAAGAAAAGAAGTTGGGAGAAATTAAATATAGATCTGTAAATATAAATGAATTTTATGATGATATAACCTTGAACCAAAAGAAAAAAACTACGATTCTATCAGAAGAAAAGTTGGGAGAGATTAAATATAGAAGAACCTAGAACGGAGGAGAAATGTGTTTTGAGGTTTGTGCATAGTGTCCATTGTACCTAAGCCCAACCATAGAATCTTCTAGGTAGTACACATGGCAGAATCCTGTGTATTTATTAGTGAAGATGAGATCTAACAGCCAGCAGTGCTCGGGTTTGCCACCTCTCTTCCCTCGGATCGGCTTAATCTGACATCCAATATTCAAAGTTATTGTTACACTATATAGCGGTATTGATATAGATAGGTTAAATGAAAACAGTAATGTAATATTATCTAGCTTAGCCTTTAGGTGGAAAACCTTAACTACTTTATGGAAGGAGGGTCTGCTTGTGCTGGCATTGTCGTGATGTTGCTCTGGCTCCTATTTTGAATGCTAAAAGGTGGAATGCTTAATTATACCTCTGTTTCAAAATACATGATGCTTTCCCAAATGCACAAACTTATCTAAACTTGACAGCTATAAGAATTATTCTTGATTTGTTAGATGGAAATGGTACCATTAGATATTAATGGAAATCGTTTACTATAAACGCGTTGCAAAATTTGACCTACATATTCATTCAAGAGTTAATGGACAAATCTTTATATTGGGACTGCGCAAAGTCAACAAACTACTTTGGAACGAAGGGAGTGTTATCATAAAGGCACCAGTGTCTTGAGCCACTTCATAGTTTCGTGATTTAAAATGTCCGAACCGACTTGGTACATTTTATTCTTTTCTCAAATACATGGCACACTTCATTTTTTTTTTTGATATGTTATGAACCATGATCCTTACGTGAAAGAGCTATGTAAAGACTTATAGAACCCATGAGAATTTGTTGCAAGTTGGTAACACAGTAGCTGGTTTCACTTAATTCCAGCCATCACTCGACTTACCGGTAATGGGAATACATGGTAATTGATGCTGGTTTACCCTGAGTGTTCTGGTAGTTATTTTGCCAAGCTCCTCTTATGGCAGCATAAGCAAGCCGGATGCAGTTTATTTGTCATTGTGCACAATGGCCTTTTGTTCGCATGCACACATTTAATACTTGGCATATGAGCATGCTGCATTATGTCTTATTTCAATTTCTCCTATTTTTTTCATGCATTAGGGCGAGCACCTGGAAGATGCTGTAAAATATGCTCGTGCTAACCTGGCCAACTTCTTGACACACAAAGCTTTTGAGGGATTGCTGAAGGTATTTCCATTGCTTTTTTAGATGGTTTATTCTTCTATTACCTACATTTCTCCTGTACAAGAGCAAATTGTTTGAATTTTGTTCTTTGAAATATTCATCCATGGTAGACTTGCATCGATGTGCTATTTTTTGTACTTTGTATTTTTTATCTAAATAGTGAGTACTTTGTTGCAGGAGAGTGTGGCCCTACTCGCATATGAGAAGCCTTCAGAATCTTGCATTGGATATTTGCTGGACTCTCCCCAGCGTGAATTCGTAGCGGATGCAGTGAATGCTGCTGTCCTGTCGACGAACCCCGACATGAAGGACCCTGAGAGCTGCCTTTACTCGTGCCTCGAGAAGTTACTGAGGCAGCTGACAGTATGCAGCTCCGAGCTACGTGCATTCAACAGCGATCAAGGGGACGCGTTCTTACTTCATAAAGAGATGCAGACATGCGAAAGAGCCAGGCGTCCCTAGGCACGGCAAATGGGTTATGAGAAGTGAACTCAGAAATGAGAGCCTCATCCTTCTTGGACGAAAAAGAAGGAATGATCGCCCGGAACTGTGGACTAAAGTCATGAGGAAACACATATTCTTCCCTTTGAGGCACTCAACCCTCCGCAAGGTGAACAGGAGATTAGCTGAAACACTTACTCTGCACGACTTCCTTCCCCGTAATCAGAAAACTTAGTTTCACTTCTCGCCCTTAACCCCTCCGTGTCTTCATAAACATTGGTTGGCTATGTGCAGTTAGACACATTGTAAACAAAAGATATAGAGCTTGAATAATACTGCGAATGGAATCAGAATAGTATTTACCTTCTTCTGCTGCGGCTTGTGGCATCTCCATTTCAGAGATGGAATCCTGCTTTGTTGAAGTAGAAACAAAAAAAGGTTAGATTTTCTGGTTTCAATATAGATCAAACTGAACAAATTAAACAACAACGGGATGTAGCTCAAATTGTAGAGCGCTCGCTTTGCATGCGAGAGGCACGGGGTTCGATCCCCCGCATCTCCATTTTTATTTTAGTTTACTCATATGTAGTACTGCACCTTTTTTTATTGGAATGCGGCTTTATTTATTTGTTGCGCAGAAGTCTTACAACTCCCAAAACATTTTCTTTAAAAATAGTTCTATTTTAGTTTACTCATATCTAGTACCTGCACCTTTTTCATTGGAAAACGGCTTTATTTATTTGTTGCGCAGAAGTCTTACAACTCCCAAAACATTTTCTTTAAAAATAGTTCTATTTTAGTTTACTCATATCTAGTACCTGTACCTTTTTCATTGGAACGTGGCTTTATTAATTTGTTGCGCATAAATCTTACAACTCCCAAAACATTTTGAAAGTGCATGTGTTGCCCCATGTGTGGTTTTGGTAATTAATGACAATCCTTATGGACTAATGTTTGCATTGAGATATTCTTGTAAATAGTTCTATTTTATTTTACTCATATCTAGTACATGCTCATTTTTCATTGAACGCGGTCACTGCTTTACTCATATCTAGTACATGCACCTTTTTCATTGGAATGCGGCTTTATTAATTTGTTGCGCAGAAGTCTTACAACTCCCAAAACATTTTATTTAAAATAGTTCTATTTTAGTTTACTCATATCTAGTACCTGCTCATTTTTCATTGAACGTGATCAGTGCTTTACTCATATCTAGTACCTGCACCTTTTTAATTGGAACGCGGCTTTATTAATTTGTTGCGCAGAAGTCTTACAACTCCCAAAACATTTTCTTTA
Organism: Poa pratensis; assembly: GCA_947311845.1. Taxonomy (NCBI): domain Eukaryota; kingdom Viridiplantae; phylum Streptophyta; class Magnoliopsida; order Poales; family Poaceae; genus Poa; species Poa pratensis. Next base: position 3,394,407 of record CAMZMU010000011.1, on the reverse strand, counting down.
AAATAGTTCTATTTTAGTTTACTCATATCTAGTACCTGCTCATTTTTCATTGAACGCGATCAGTGCTTTACTCATATCTAGTTCCTGCACCTTTTTCATTGGAACGCGGCTTTATTAATTTGTTGCGCAGAAGTCTTGCAACTCCCAGAACATTTTCTTTAAAATAGTTCTATTTTAGTTTACTCATATCTAGTACCTGCTCATTTTTCATTGAACGCGATCAGTGCTTTATTTCTTTGTTACGCAAAAGTATTACAACTCCCAAAACATTTTCTTTAAAAACACTTTGAATTTGTTATGTGTCTTTTAATAGGCTTTATGTGCATGCTAATTACAGTTTGGCCATTATAATGGTCGATCTTCATTCTCCAATGCGATGTGATAATTGCCTGATTTACATGTTATACATAAGTCTCGCAACTTGCTAAACGTATGTTTGAGAAGAACTGATGGAACATATGAATTGACCGGACTGATTGTGACAAACAAAAATTCGAAGACGTAAGACAGTAAACAATACATTCCAAGTTTTTGCCTTGCTGTTTAAGTTTGTTTGTTTGTTAGTCCTAGAAAGATTTGAATGATGTTCAATTTTTTCTATAGCTCTTTAGATCTAGCAATTGGAATCATGGTTTGAGCCTATATTCAAATTGAAAAGCTGTTTTGCTTGTCATGATTCTTCGAGTTAGTAAATTTCAACAAAAGGAATGAAATGGAATTGAAGAGTTACTGCATGCGAAAACAATGAGCACTTATCTAGAAAATGATAAAAATATTTTTGGGTTAATTTTAGCTACCATCCAAACATTACCCAACAATCTAATATTGCGCGTACAAGTGTTTAGGTAGTGAGTGACTTCATTAATGAGCAGGTTTCCCGGATTAGGACGTGTAATGTTATTAAAAGGTAAAGATTACAAAGCCATTGTCTTTCTTATAGGGTGTTTGTTTACGCTTTTTAGTTGGCTTTTGACTTTGGCTTATAAGATCAAAAAGCACCTAAATAGGTACTTTTGGCTTTTGGCTTTTGACTTATGTTGCACTATGGTATAAGCCAAAAGTCAAAAGCCAAGCTTTTGTGGCTTATAAACCAAAGCCAAAAGCCAAGAAAAAAGCCTAACCAAACACCCTCATCACAAAAAATAGTATAGATTAAAACTTGAATTATGGATTTGTAGGATTGCCCTCTCATATAAGAGGATACCCTAAAAAAATAGCCTATGCTGCTATATGTGACGGGCACACGGTATCCTTTAGTTAAAGGCGAAAGAATAGTTCGCTTTGTGCTCACCACGCAGCTGCGTGCCTCTCAACCTCGGCCATATGCCTCCTTCTTGCAGCTCTACTCACCATTCGTCATAGTGGCGGATCTAGAACGAAATTGGTGGGGGTGCCAAGCTTAAAAGCTTCCCTATTATACTTAGCATTTAGCAACAACTAGTCCAAATACTAGCAGCATTTAGCAAAAAATAGTTCAAATATTAGTATCTAAATAAATTTCTGCATTTTTTAGGGGCCATGGCACCCCCACTGGATACGCCCCTGATTCGTCATTGTCAGCTCCGCGATGTGGGATTTTTTCTTGAATTTTTCCATACATATTAAACCAACAGAGAGTACACGATTACATCGATTACAAAAACAATACTAAAAGAGACGAACAAATCTATGAGATCTTGAAGCCCTTTCTTCTTCCATGACACAATCTTGTACTTTTCTGAAGGCAGCCGTAGAACAACGCCGAATACACCAAATCATAGACATGTGAATACCAATGATGTGGGATTAATGAAGCCATCATCAGCCGCTTACCCTCCCACAACACACTCCGAAACCAGCTTACACGGGTTCTTAATTACAGTACTACTAGGAGAATGCCCGTGCGTTGCTACGGATCCTATTTTTTTCGTAATGTTTATCAATAAAATACATTCAACATTAGTGTGTAAGAATAAGACATACATAAGATATTTAAACAACTGAATAACATTCCACTTCGCTTGAAGTGTATGTCGACAAAATGTATAATTTGACATGGTTCAAACATTCATCTCACTTGTAGTGTTTGAGACTCGTTGCGTTTTCTATCTCTTCCACCAGCACCTCGTCGGGGTCTATGTCGGTTTGTTCTTTAGTAGTGTCGATATTATTATTTTTTGACTTGGTCCATGATCTACCGAACATACATATATGGTAAATATAATATGGATATACAGAACATGTATAAATTAAAATATAATTTATTTCTCGCCACTTTTTGATTGTTTAGAACTTGTTGAGTTTACAGTCTCCACCGCCGTCATTGCATCGGGTCTATGTCGATAGATTTTTTCGGATTGTCGACAATATCTATTTCTGGCACACTCATGATCTACAAAAGCAAAAATAAAACATAAAAAATAAATATGGCAATATAGAATTTGTATATAAAGAACATAAAATGTATAGCTCTCTCATTGCTTTCTTTTCGATTGTGTAGACCTTGAGATTCCGTTCCCACCCAGTCGCCATGGTGTCAATGCGTATTGTTCTTATAATTGCATATAATTTAAAATTTATATATTAAATAAAAATTAACAACGGAATTTTCGGTAAGTACAAAACAATCAAACGGGGACAAATATTCCACGTATGTCTAAATTAGTTAATCTGGGTTTGGCAAACGACTGCTACAGTCTACTCGATACTGAAACAGGTAAAAAAGAAGACAACAAAAAAAGTAGCCCAGCTGTTTAATTAATAAAGATCTTTACATCGCAAAAAAAAGTAGCCCAGCATCACTCTCTGGATGCTCCGTTGACCTCTGGCTCCAATCTCCCATCCCATGTTCCTCACTCCTCCCTGCCCCTATCTTCTTCCACGGGCTACGCCTACGCATCGGCTGCTCTCCAGGCCGGCCCCCATATCCCCGCCGCCGGCTCCCCCACGCCCGCAGCCGATCCAAACCCCGCCGCCTTGCGCTCACGACCGGACAGCGCGGGTTCGGCCGTCTATCGCCCTCCAACAGGACACCCTCGACCTCCGGCCTCTGGCGCCACGCCCTCGACCTCCGGCCCACGCCCTCGACCTCCAGCCCTCCGACGTTGCGCCCTTGACCTCCTACCCTCCCGGCGCCGCGCCCTCGATCTCGGGCCCTCCGTCGCTCCGTACTCGCACACGATTGGCACATATCGAGCCAGGTCGCCGCCTTGCGCAAGGCCATCGTTGCTTCCACCACCGGCGCAAGCAGGTCTCCACTTGCCACATTCTGAGTTTTTCTACAGTTTGTGTGCATTCCTATATTAAGCTCTTATATGTTTGATTTACCCTCTCTTTTTTTGTCATAGAGGTGTGTAATGAGAAAGAGGTTGGTGCGGAAGGCCTACGATATGATACTCGGTATTTCTTGTACTGAAAACAGATGTGAGCCTTTTCTTTTCCATTCCTTCGGAGCATGTTTTTGGTATTTCTCTTTTGATTTCTCATATGAAAGCTTACTGCAGGAGTATGAAGCGTTCTGGGAGAATTATGACAATTTGTTAAAACTAAGTTGCATGGAAGACAAGGAAGAGCACAAGAGAATTGCTATGATTGGTCTGGTTCTTTTATTCTCAAGGCAAGGAGGAACTAATTTGCTTGGATGAATATGTGGAAAGCATGAAGCCTGAGAAGAAGGCCATTTACTTCATTGCTGGATAGTTTGAGCTGTACAAAAGGAGCTCTTTTCTTGGAGAAGCTGAATGAAAACGGTTATGAGGTATGTAAAGATGATTCATTTGGTTTAATGTCGTGGATGCATCTCTCCTGCCAAATTTCCCATCTAATAGTGGCTTTTCCTACATTTTTGCGTCAACCAGCACAACCAAAGGCAAGCAGACGTTAGATGAAAGCCTAGAAAGCTGAGACTGAACAGAACTGTTCTTTATTATTAACCTCAGCCCAGTACTTACCATGTAGCATCTCAAGCAGACGTTTGGCTCTTTAGGCAAATATGCCTAGTTTTGAAAAAAAAAGGATGCCAAATAGAAGTCAAGGTAACATTTTAATCTTCGGATGCTATACATGAACGTACCAGGTGACCTGCCACCTGTTGTGTTAGATGTACTCTGTTTTCCATTGAGATTAGCTGCTGTAACTTTCTTCCGTGCATATCTCTCCCATTCCCTTTGTCTTTTCAATTCTTTTGGATCAGCTATTTGTCCTGCAAGTAAAAATGAATGTCTTGCCTGTATAAAAATTGTGCTATTGGGAGGTAAGAATGAGATATGAGTAGAGCCTGATCGTCATTACCTAAGCTATTTACGTCTCGAACAGGTGTTTGTAGCCCACATCCCTGCATAGACCTAATAGCATAATAATCATCACCAGCCAAATTCTCCTTGTTAGAAGAGGCAATCATGTTTGTGAGCAATGTGTTGGGTGTTCGACATGTAGTCGCACCGGAAGGCATCAGATTAGCCGGTATGCCTACATCACCATTTTTTATCAAATCAGTAGTAATACACAAATGACAATGCTCTTTCTGTTAGTAAACATCACCTTCTGTAGTTGGGGAGTATGGAAGTTGTGTGAGACCTGATTGACCGGTGGCATTTCCTGGAGTGTGAAAATTACCTATGGCATGAAGAATTCATCATATTTATGGCAAGAAGATATCCAGAAAATTTATGAGGGGTGCCACATCATGGTTTTGACCAGTGCATCATATGGAATGATCCAAAAAAATGAACTTACCAGGTGACCTGGCAACTGGGGTGTTAGATGTACTCTGTTTTCCATTGAGATTAGCTGTTGTAGCTTTATTCCGTGCATATCTATCCTGTTCCCTTTGTCTTTTCAATTCTTTTAGATCAGCTATTTGTCCTGCGAATACAAAATATTTAAACTATGCAAGGTCCAAGTAGATACGATGCGGTGATATATTTACCTGAAGAGGCACTACTTTTTTCAGGGACTGAGTTTGGTGTTTCTAATGTAGTCGCACCAAACGGCGTAAAAATTGTTGGTATCCCGACATCACCTTCTATAGTTGTGTTGAATGGCAGTTGGGTGATAGCTGATTGCCCAGTGGCATTACCTGGAGTGTGAAATACCGTCATGAATATCTTAGTTATATTTTTTTTGATATCTGTATACTATGGTGTGGTTTCAAGAATGCACGTACCAGGTGACCTGGCAACTTTATTCCGTGCATATCTATCTCGCTCCCTTTGTCTCTTCAACTCTTTTGGATCTGCTATATGTATGAATTATGAAAAACCATTTAGAATATACACTGATCGAAGTAGTTAAGCATAGCTGATATCTTTACCAGAACTGTTGCTGTTTGTTATGTCATGGAATGGAGCTCGTTTTGCCGTATGCTTTGATGGTGCCATATGCAACACAATGTTTCTACTCTCTGTTATAAAGTGAATATGTTGTTGGGCCCTGCAGGCCTGTTGATTTATGCTATGGGCTGAGGCTATAATGGGCCAAGTGCTCTGAGGTTTATGTAGGTTTCATCTCCAATCTTTCCTTCTCGCACACAGCTTCGATTCCCTCCACCCGCCGCCGCCGGAGACGCCACGCCAGCCCCCCTGCCTTTGTCGACCCGCCGGAGGTCCGAAAAAACAGAGGGGCAGAGATGTGGTACCTTTGCGTCTTCTACCACAGGCTCCTGGACTACCGGCGGCCGGAGGTGGAGTCGCTCGCCGAGCTCTTCGGCGGCCCTGGCGCCGGAGACGCCGTCGAGTGGCGCTTGCTGGAGAACCACCACGCGGACTCCCCTTTCCACCTCGTGCGCCTCCCCGGCGACGAGCGTCTTGCCGCGCAGATCGCCAACCGCAGTAAGCGAGCTCCCCTCGTCACCGTTTATTGATTTCTAGTACTATGCCTAGATGTTAATATGTCACTATGTAGCTTCTCGCGTTAATCTCTGGCACTTGCATGTGTCAGGCTTGCTCGTGAAGGGGATCTATGAGCTATGGGGGCATGGTGCCACCTACGACGAGCTGGAGAAGGCGATAAGGGAGTACCCCGACGAGAGGAAGCTGCCTTACCTGACGCCTGAAAGTTCCTTCAAGATTATCGTTGACAGCTTCGGCAAAGTTATCAGCTTCGAAGAACAGAACGTGATCATAAAGGGGTTCACCTACATTCCATTCGAGGTTACTGCCACAGTTCTATCTGGCACTATCGTAGTTTCCGAGACATGTGTGAATGCCAATAGTTCTTTATTTTATTATCTGCTGGTGTTTCTCTTGTTGTAGGGTCGTGTTGATTTGAAGAAGCCCGATCACAAGTTCTTTGTCTTGGAGACTGATGATTATGGGTCACAGAATGGCCTCCCTCCAGTTGCTCAGAAGACGGTATTCTTTGGCCGGGAGGTTGGAGCAGCAGATAGACATCTATTACCGACATATCAGCTCAAGAGTAGGAAGTATATTGGTCCGACTGCAATGGATTGTGAAATGGCGTTTCTCATGGCCAACCAAGGGCTTGCACGGCCCGGGAAACTTGTGTACGATCCTTTCGTTGGCACCGGGAGCATTTTGGTGGCAGCTGCACATTTTGGAGCCATGACTATGGTCTGTGTTTATTGCCGAACTGAATACACCACTATGCTTTTGTTAGTTAGTATATGTCTCGCTTATAAATTTCTTTCAGGGTGCAGATATTGATATAAGGGTGGTGCGGGATGGTCGTGGCCCTGATTGTAATATTTGGAGCAACTTTGAGCAGGTAATTACGTGGACTTGGCCTAAGTTTACTTCGAAAAAGCTTCTTGCATGCCTATTATAAGATTCGTTCCAACCATCATTACTAGGATCTTTATGCAGTAATATCTTATTTACTCTGTTAGTTGGTGGAATCTTAAATTCCATGTTAGTGTATTGACCATATTGTCTTATTCAGTACAAGTTGCCAGAGCCCTTGTGTGTCCTACGAGCAGATAACAACCTGCCGCCTTGGCGTCCAGGATTGAAGGAGGTATTGTCTTGCATTTTCTGTTGTTTACACAATGTTTTAGTACGTCACTGTTGTAGTTTTGAAATTGTTCATTAGTGACTGATCAGAAATAAATAAAATTGTGAGCAACTGCGTCCGTCATGCACAAATGCATGCCGGAGCATATTTTAGTTCTGCTTGAAGTCTTGCGTTGACATACATGAGATGACACTCACATAATCACATAGTTGAATGCTTATACAACCTCCATTTGGTTGGTAGCCATCTTTGAAACAAATTCACCATAATTTTTGTTTTTGTTTTTTCAGGCCCATGAGAAAATGATTGATGCTTACTACTTCCTCCGTTTTTTAATATAAGATGTTTTAGGTGTTGTACATGTTGTCTAGATACATATTAAAGTGAGTGAACATACACACTTAAACATGTCTACATACATTTGTGTACACATGCATGTGGACAAATGCTAAAACATCTTATATTAAAAAACGGAGGGAGTATTTGCTTAATACATTATAAACTACTGTTGGTTATATCAACTTCATATGTGATAAAACTTTAGCTATTGTGTGATAGAACAACTCAACTACTAGTGAACATTATATTGTGTCCTAAACTGAACAGTGTGTATTTCCTTACACATTGTTATTAGCAAGTTATCTTCTATGTAAGCTGCACACAGCTCCTCAGACACTCTTGTTTACTTATTTTGTTGTCTTAGTCACAAGAAATGATAGCCTATATATTGTTGCTTTGTAGATATTTGATGCAATCATTTGTGACCCTCCATATGGAGTCCGGGCTGGTGGGCGCAAGTCCGGTGGTCGGAAGCTCCTAAAAGGCATCATCCCTCCTTACACAGTTCCAGATGAGAAGAGGGAGAACCATATTCCTTCAACCGCACCATATAGTCTTGCTGAATGCGTTCATGACCTCCTCCACCTTGCTGCGAGAATGCTGGTGATCGGTGGCAGGCTCGTATTCTTCTACCCGGTCTTGCGGGACGATGACGCTGCTGATGTAGCAAAGTTCCCAGAGCACCCCTGCTTCAAGCTGGTCGCCTCATGTGAGCAGATCCTAAGCTTGCGGTACAGTCGGGTTCTGCTAACCATGGTGAAGGTTGGGGCGTACACGGAGGAAATTGAAAAGATGGGCGAGGAGTGTCACCAGGACTTCAGGGAGAACCACCAAAAATGGATGGAGGAGGGTAACCTCCATTCCGCCGTGTTCAGCCCCGCGGAGCATGATGGGAAGCCGAAATTTGATAAGGACTCCAAACCAAAGTACAGAGGCAAGTACGTGTAGTAGTGAAAAACACTAACTTTGTGGATTTCATCTCCGGGGTAAACAATTTTGTTTATCTTCTGTAATATGTATCTTTCAGTAAGATTTCCTGTATGGCTCTGCTAGTTCTTACAATCTAGCTAGCTAATTGATACTAGGAACTGTATGATGTACACTCTCAACTTGATATCATGTCAGGCTAGTTCATTTTTATGAGGACATGCAGTTTTTTGTACTTCATTTTCTTACCTTGCGTTTCCAGCTACTGCATAGTTCCATGTATTTGGAGTTCCGCTGTTATTGTTTCTAGGCTAAGGCCTAGCGAAAAAAGGACTTATTTATCGGGAAATCCACTTCAGCGGTGCATCTACATCCGCTACCCAAAAAACGAATTTTAAAATTTCAAACAAAAATTTTGGATGTACATATGAACATTCTATGTTCGTACAAAAAAAATGAGATGAAAATACATTTTGTGTGGCCGGTGTAAAAAAGACAAATCTCAGGTGTTTAAAAATGCCTCTGAACGTAACTTTTTTTTCTCTTTTTTATACCGGTCACACAAAATGTCTTTTCGATGCGAAACTTTTTTGTAGGGATAGAAATTTTTCATATGAACATCCGAAAATTTTGTTTGAATTTTTTTAACATTTTGAAATGCGATAAAAATGCATTTTGCACAACAGGTTCATCTGCACCCGTGAGTCAAAACATCATGTCCTTATTTATCAGAGTTTTTTCTTGAAAGAATATTCATAATAGTTAGTGCGACCTTTCCCATGGGTGATGTTCTATTTTTCGTTCTCTTTATAATCATGTACTCCTAAAATTGAATTCCTAGATTTTCTTTCTGCTTGGGCATGGTCTCCTAAGCTCGTGACCTCAGCCCAGGTGTATTAATTTGTGTGATGTCATTGCGTCGTTGTCCACGAGTTCGAACACTATAAAATTGACCAGTTTTGCAGCCGTACCTGACATCTACTGCTATGGCCAGCTTGCCGTGTACTCCTATCAAAGATGTATTTTAAGCCGACCGATCTGGGCAAGGCGGTCATAGCAGTAGTGTCCCGACTTTGTTCACGCCAACGTCGAATTTAAACAGTAGCCCGATGTACGTAAATGCATAGAGCTTGCCACTGCAGAAGGTCATATCTCTTTTTTTTAGAGAGTATGCTTATTCTTATGGAAGAAGAGCACTAATTACAAGAGTCTGAATCCAGTTGCAAACAACTGTATCAGATAACACCACACACACCGAACTCTCTCGCGGCATCTCTAAGACGGTGTCCTTGCGTTTTCCATTCGCCGACCGGGCAGCCAACCCTGCGAAAGGCTATAGCGCACGACGACGCAGTTAACGCGGCGAGTATGCAGCCATGGGAGGAAGGGCCATCGGAGAAGACAATTATCTCGATGGAGATGCCATAGGTTCTGGATCGTTTGCAGCGAGCGAGAGGTTTGTTGGATTTGTCTGTGGTTGGCACAATCTCGGTCAGAATCGACACGCGATATATTCAGGGAAGTGACTATCAAGTACAAGATCCCAAATTATATTCCGTCCAAAAAAAGATCCCAAATTATATCTCGATCGTAGCCTGTTGGGTTCCTTTTCTTTTTAAATTTTTTAAAAACTTGTAAATGTGGTTTTTGATGTATTTAAATAGATAGATTACTGGAACTCGGGAGGCAGAAATTTGTCCCAATTGCAAGTCCAACGCGTTGACTTTCACTTATTCTCTCCGGTGTGCCCAAAAACATCCAGACCGACCAACTGTCTCCCTCTCCATCCACCACCGTCCCCCTCTCCATCCGGCACCGTCGCCGATCCCCACTACCAATGGCCAAGAAGCGTGTCGCCCGACATGGCCGCAAAGCCGTCTATGGATCTAATGACTCGGTGGAGTTTGAGCACAACGGGCAGTACCGAGTACCGACTTGATAGCAACCCACTCTGACAGCGAACATGACAAAGGGAGAGCACGCCATGGCTGAGGCCAATGGCGGAGCTTGTTGAAGTTCGCTGGGGGGGGGGGGGGGGGGGGGGGGGGGGAATCTACCCTAAGCTGTCCCCCAAAAAATTTCTTCACACTTTGTCTAATCCTGGGGGGGGGGGGGGGGGGGGGGGTGGCCCCCTCTAAGATACACTAATTCCGCCATTGGCTGAGGCCGAGAATGGCGGTGGCCAGACTCTGAACAAGAGCTTTGTGGAAATGTGTGAGATGTATCCCTTCTTGGCTAGGAGGTGAACCGGCTCACGGGGGTACAACCTGCTCTCGGAAGCTCCTTCAATGAACTGGATGACAAGAGGGCACTCTTGATGGAGAAGAAACTGGGTAAACTCAAATGGAAAGAGATGAAGATCCAGACGGAGATGGAGGTCAGGCTAGAAGCACCAAAGGCAAGAATTAGGAAACAACTTGTCAATTTTTTGTCAGAGGCTTCCAAGAATGTATGAAGGTATGAGACAGGGTGTTTATCATTTTCTTCAAACGTGGTGCACGATAGCTCTGAAACGTGGAGCACAATGAGACAATGGGGTTTTTACAAACTCCTGATAGATTGATTTTACGGTTTTACCCAACCTGTAAGCTAGATTTAGATTGGTACTGTGTCGACTCTTCCTTATGTGTGAAAAGAGATGTGAGCTTCTCTATTCAGTTGGGCTAGAAGCCTCATCTATTCCATACAGTGGGTGTACAATAATTTTACAAAGGACCCCATGAAATCAAGAAATAACACATAGATCCCTGACAAGTGCAGAAAGGACCTTGCTGAAAGATGGAAAATTACAATCGAGCCCTTCTCTTTCCCCACCGTCGAGCAAGACGAAGAAGCCGAGCTTGCCGTTGCCGTACACCGCCACGGGGACTCCGCCACTTGCTTCGATGCCGACACAATCCTCCGCAGCAGCTGACTTCGATAGGGCCTCGCACTGGAGGTTGAAAAGAAGCTGGAGCATACCAGCCGATTTCTCAGGTCGCCGTGGACCATCGAAGATGAGCTCGAAAAGCAGAAGGCTTCATCACTCCATAGCCACCACAAGCCACCGCTTGCTGCATCACCGCAATCCCCATCCACCACCATGGCGGCTGACAAGATGCATAGCAGTACATCACAACAAGCAGCCGAGGCGACGCAGATTCGTCGCCGCTCTTTGCAAACCATCCCGCCATCAAAACTCCGGCTCCTGCCACGGACCAGAGGAGACAGGCAAATAAACATGCAGCAGCTTCGAATCCGAGAAAGAACCTTGATGAAGAAGCCGCTTGGTGCCCTCGCCGTCACGGTATTTGGCTTCCCCCATGGAAGCACCGCCGCCGGAAGAAGAACCACCACGCTGAACCAGATTTGGTTCAAAAAATCTGGCTCAAAAGCTTCGGAGTAGGCCTTATTAGGAGGGATGCAAGATTTCCTCAATCTCACTTGCGCCGTTGCTTGCCACCAGCAGAGCACAGCTCGAGAGAGGAACATCAGGACGCCATGGAACCGGCCGCGGAGCACCATGGACCTACCCTCATTCGGCACGGAGCCACACACAGCTAACAAAGCTAAAGCAGTACCTAAGCAGCTACTATGTACAGCCCGCGCTGCGCATCCTTGTCCACGCCGGCCGGCAGCGCCGCCGGAGAGGAAAGGGTAGCGAGCCGGGGAAGAGCGGCGGAGGTGTCGGCTGACTCTCAAAAGCAGAGGAGAGGAAGGAGAAAGGGGTAAGTGACCGCCATAGATGTGAGCTTCTCGAGCGAGGAATATAGACACCAACACGTTTCGGCGGATCTGATCTACTCCTACGAAAAAGAACCACGTGTTTTCTAACAGTTTGAACGCTTGTCATCAAAGTTATAAAAATGCGAACGAGATTCATTTTAAACATCAAGGACTCCGTGGCCCAATGGATAAGGCGTCATATTGTATTTTGTTTTGGACAATTTAGATTATGTTTCATGATCATCCTGACAATTCTCTCGTGAAAAGTTAACCCTTCATTTTTGTTTTGGACGATTTAGATTATGTTTCTATTCTTGTTTTGGACAATTTAGATTCTGTTTCACGAGTATCCTGACAATCTCTGGTGAAAAGTTAACTCTTCATTTTTGTTCCGCACGATTTAGATTATGTTTCTATTTTTGTTTTGGACAATTCAGATTCTGTTTCATGATCATCCTGACAATTCTTTGGTGAAAAGTTAACTCTTCATTCTTCATTTTTGTTTTGGACGATTTAGATTATGTTTCTATTTTTTTTAGACAATTTAGATTCTATTTCACGAGCATCCTGACAATCTCTGGTGAAAAGTTAACTCTTCATTTTTGTTCTGCACGATTTAGATTATGTTTCTATTTTTGTTTCGGACAATTTAGATTTTGTTTCATGATCATCCTGACAATTCTCTGGTGAAAAGTTAACTCTTTATTTTTGTTTTGGACGATTTAGATTATGTTTCTATTTTTGATTCGGACAATTTAGATTCTGTTTCACGAGCATCCTGACATTCTCTGGTGAAAAGTTAACTCTTCATTTTTGTTTTGAACGATTTAGATTACGTTTCTATTGCTGTGAAGGTGAAATTATCCTCAGACGCTGTAATAATCATTCTTACAGCCTACATTTGTGTCTTTGCTTCCAAATACTATATTGTTTCATAAAGAAAGAGTAAAATCAAAAATATAAATTGGTAACCACTTTTATATTTTGGGAACACGTATATTTGATTAATCCGCATCCATGAATAAACACGGACAATATTTGCACAAATGTATAAATCAATAAGAAAACATGATGTAATCTCATCTTGCACATGCACAGAGCTATGAGGGCCTCGACTTTCAGCCATGGATACTATATTTTTTCGCTAGAAAGAGTAAAATCAGAAATATAAATTGGCAACCATTTTTACTTTTTGGAAACACGTAGATTTGATTAATATGCATCCAGAAACTAGGCATGTTGACAGACCGTCCAACGGACGGGGCAGAGAGTCCGCTGGATGAAAAACATACAGCAATTAATTTCAGGCCCGATAATTAGTAGTACTCCCTCCGTTTTTTAATATAAGATGTTTTAGCTTTTGTCCACATGCACATGCACACAAATGTATGTAGACACATTTATGTGTGCATGTTCACTCATTTTAGTGTGCATATAGACAATATGTGTACCATCTAAAACATCTTATATTAAAAAACGGAGGAAGTACAATTTATCTCTGGTGTGAAACTTACCGACGGAAGAAGGGACGGAAGCGGACGTCCGCCAACATCCCTACCAGAAACAAACACGGTCAATCATTGCACAAATGTACTCCCTCCGTTCCATGTTTTAGCCCTTTTCCACATTCACATACATACACTATGTAGACAATTTTTAGTGTATGTGTACATTCTTTTTAGTATGAATATAGACATGCATGTGTAAACCTTAAACATCTTACATTATGAAACGGAGGGAGTATAAATTAATAAAAGGTCATACTGTAATCTCATCTTACACATGCACGGAGCTATCAGGCCGGGTATGCCTCGAACCTTAGTCCGTGGAGACTATATTGTTTCACAAGAAAGAGTAAAATCAGAAATATAAATTGGAAACCTTTTTTATTTTTTGAAAACATGAATATTTGATTAACATGCATCAAGGAACAAATACGGACAATCTTTGCACAAATGTATAAATTTATAAAATGTCATACTGTAATCTCATCTTGCACATGCACAGTGCTACGAGGGTATGGCTCAACCCTCAGCCCGTGGAGACTTCACAAGAAAGAGTAAAATCGTAAATACAAATTGGTAACTATTTTTATATTTAGGAAACATATATATATGATTAATTCACATCCAAGAACAAACACGGACAATCTTTGCACCAATGTATAAATTAATAATAAGAAGTCATACTGTAATTTCATCTTACACATGACGGGCTACGAGGGTATGCCTCGACCCTTAGCCCGTGGAGACTACTCACATATCATGATTAGATGGAGATCTTAAGTAGAATATCTAGATCTAATGAAAATGATGGTGGAGGTGGTGTTGATGACAATGACTACTGAGATGTTCATCGTTGCGTCAATGACCTTATGGATGCTGCATTTTTCTCCGACTGGTGCCCCTCCCTTTTCATAGTATAGGAGGATGAAATAGGGTTTTGGGGATGAATGAATCTGACTCTCACTGTGCGCCTTCAACGCTGTTGTCGTGGATCACATCACGAAGGCGACAGTACATGACACTCGTACCGTAGGTCGTCAAAGTTTCTGTGATAGCCATGATCCCTTTTTCTCGTTTCCGTCTTCATCCTCGTACACTTCCCATATTTTTCCGTATTTCGCCATAAATTCATCCATTTCTTCGTAGCGACAAATACCAAAGTAGATTTTGTAATCTTTAAAATCATTATTCCCTCCGCTTCAAATATTTTTTGATGAAAAATCCAGAATGGGGGCTCGGCATGGAGAGGATTGTACGATGAGAGAAGCAGGATGGTCAAGCCCGCTTCAAATATAGAACATGGAATGGTGTCGTGAACGTCGCAGAAGCATGGTGTGGTGGCCATCTCTTCCTCGCACAGAAAGTGCAGTACCAAGGAGTCTGGTTGAACAAGCTCATCGACGAGCTTGTCGGCAAGGAGCAACCCCAAATTCATGCTGATGGTGGACGACAAGTACGCCATTGCTTTGTGCAAAAATCGAGTGCACCATGGGCACATCAATCATATCGGCACCATGTTCCACTACACGTGCAAATGAATTGGGGTAGGAGAAATGGCCGATTTCATTTCGTGCAAGTGTTTACTTTCGGTAAAAAAAACTTCGTCTTGTTTCAGGTCGTCCCCATGCGCGACCGAGGTAAGCAACCCTGACCTGCGTCCCGACCTTCTCTTCGTGCACCTCCCCCCCCCCCACACACACACACCACCTCGCCAGGCAAAGACCGCGCGGTGCCGGTCACGGCAGGTTCTCTCTTCCCGCGCGAGGATGGTCTCGCGGGAGTTATGGTGTGCAGCGGTGCGGCTCGATGACTTCTTCGACCGGCAGGTCCCCGGCTCCTGGCGGTAGTTGGGGAGGGGCAGTGGTGCTGACCGTCACTGTAGCGAGGTCTGATGGCGGAGCTCCATGGGATGGCGACAGCGGACCCGGATCAGGGCCCACTGGCCTAGATCTGCACAACGGTATGTTTGTTGTTTTGGGCCTGATAGGATGTGGAGGATGGCATGTGGTCGGCGTGGAGGCATCGCAGCCCTCTCACTCGCTGCCCTTTGCTACCTTCGCCCCTACTCGTTGTCGCTCGCGTTTGGATGCTGGGTCGACGACCTAGGGAGGTGGACTGCGCGGCCAGCTTTCCGGCAAGCAGTGTTGCGGTGGTGTGGCCTTCTATATTCCTGTGTTACACGGCCAGCTTTCCACCACCACCACAATACATCCAGACAAGCAGGACATAGGGTGTTACGCGGCAACGCGGCCTGAACCTGGGTAAATTCTTGTGTGTTTGTGTTTGAGCTCGGGGACCGATTTCGGAGCACCTCGCGCCCTCTTACCGAACAAATAGGGGGTGTCCTGCATCCCCGGTGTCCGCGTACCGATACGCGACAGCCGCCGCATACTCGCCGCATCCAACCTCCTCGAGCAGCTTCGCGCCCACCACGCCCGCGAGGTGTTCGGTGTTTTGCCTGGCCGACCAATGGACTCCGACGACGAGGAGATGCTCGCCTCCCTGCTGGAAGACGAAGCTGACGCCGAAGCTAACGACGAAGAGCACATGATGGCCCTCGTCTGTCTGGCCGGCCTGGTCGCAAAGGAGGTGAAGCCTCGCCGCGAGGATGTCGCAAGAGCAGGCCGAGACAGCAGCTGGAAGGTTATTGCCTCTTCTACTCCGACTACTTCGCCGATGATCCCTGTCACGGCGAGATGGTGTTTCGGCGCTGTTTCAGGATGAACCGGAAGCTCTTCATCAAGATTGTGCATGCCATCCGAGAGTTCGACACCTACTTCAAATGCAAGAAGGATTGTGTCGTGTCTCGTTGCACGGACACCGGGAGTATAGGATACCCCCTTTTAGGTTCGGCACGGGGCGCGAAGGAGGCTCAGAATCGTCTTCTTGGGCAGAGTCTAGATCAATCTCTCCTCTCCACGATCAAAGCATGCAACCAAAGGGACACAAGGAGCTACCCAGGTTCAGGCCGCCCGGAGGCTAAAAGCCCTACTCCTGCATGTCTGGATTGATGGGTTCTTCATAATGTGGCTTACAATGGAACCTCCCGGATGGGTTAACCGGAAGGGTTTTGGCTGGAGGTAGAAGAAGGACAGATCCTGACCCGGAGGAGATCACCTTCCCCTCTACCTTCGCAGCCCTAGTCTAATCTTGTTCTGGTTCTACCTTGTGTTCGTCCTTGCTTCGACCTTCCCCCTCCTCCGTGCCTTGGTCCTCCTTTTATAGGCTAAGGGGTTGCCACAGGGTCACGTGAGGGGCATGAGGGACCTTCGGGGTGAAGGACCCTCCTCATCTAGTTTAGAAGGAGACGTGGCCTCTCCTCAGCCTAGCGTCTCCTTTGGGTTAGGTGGGAGCGTCCGCCTTGGGGTGGACAGGAGCTGACACCACCACGGGACGTGCTTCCCGCCCGCGCTGCCTTCGCCTTGCTTCCCAAGTCTTCCGCGGTGAGGTGGAGTGCTTATCCACAGGGACGTGGGGAAGTACCCGAGAGGGAGCCTGGCCTCCTGCCGGGAACTCGGGCTCTCGGGTCCTTCCTGGCCTTCTTGCTTGGTTCGGGGACCCGGAAGGTCCCCAGGACCGGAGCCCTTTGTCGACGTAGGCCTTGCGTGCCCTGACGGTGAACCCGCCAGCTTAGCTTGAGTCTTGGTCTTGTCCATCTTCATCTTGGGCCCACATGGGGTGGACCCACTTTGGCAGTACTAGGGGAACCCCATGTTCCACTGTTGCGACAGATTGTGTCGACATGGTAGGCTTACTTCACTCCAGAGCGCGGTGGCGATGAAAATGCTTGCATATGGTGCACCCTGTGATACACAGGATGATTATCTCCGCATGGCCAAGTCCACCGCCATTCAGCGTTTGTACAAGTTCTGCAGGGCAGTGGTGGCAGTGTTTAGACCAAATTACTTGCGATCACCCAATGCAGAAGACACTGCTCAGATCCTCGCCTTGAATGAAGCTAGAGGATTTCCTGAGATGCTTGGAAGTATCGACTGCATGCATTGGGCAAGGAAGAACTGACCATTTGCTTGGCAGGGGATGTACAAAGGCCACAAAGGAGCTTGTAGTGTGATACTTGAGGCCGTGGCTACGCAGGATCTCTGGATTTGGCATGGCGAGATCTCACAATGACATCAACGTTCTACAGTGCTCGAACGTCTTCGGCAAGCTTGTTGAAGATCATGCTACCCGTTGAACTACGAGATCAATAGGCACCAGTACACCAAGGGCTACTACCTGGCAGATAGTATTTACCCAAGATGGTCAACATTTGTGAAGACTATCTCAAACTCTGTGCCAGAAAGCGCGAAATCTTGGTATTCTCAGTGCCAGGAGTCTTGCAGTAAGGATATCGAGCGGGCATTTGGTGCGCTCCAATCTTGATTTGCTGTTGTCCGATACCCGCTCTGACTTAGTCAAAAGATCAGATGTGGGAGGTGATGAACTGTTGTGTGATCTTTCACAACATGATCATTGAGAGCGAGCAGAATGCCCCGGTGATTGACCCTGAACCATATTGCCGACAAGGTCCTCTTGCAGACGTTGATCAACAAGTGCCATCAACATGGGCTGCCTTTCTGGCTATACGTGAGGAGATTCAAGACCCACTGACTCATCAACAACTGCAGAACAATCTGGTGGAGCACTTGTAGAGGCGCAAAGGCAACATCAACACCTAGTTTGATGTGTTTCAAAACCTATTTGTGAACAATTTATGTATGTTGACCTATTTATATGTTGAACTATGTGTGTATGTTGAATTATTTGTGTTCATTTGCATATTGGTGAAGTTCTTATTCATTTTATGCTGAATCGCCGACTAAGGAGGGCGAACGGCTGGGAAACGATGACCCCCGACCGATACATAGCTCCAACACCCCAAGTGGGCCAAAATAGCGCCGTTTTTACGCCTGGAGGGCGAACGAGTGGAGATGCTCATAGTGGTTTTGGGTGCTTGCGAGGGTTTGATTACTTTCATACTTCTTATTTTTCTCTCTTTGATCTGCTTGTATCCGCATTATTTTGTATCAGCTAGGCCATGTGGTTTTATTTATAAATCGAGGCAAAAGCCTATTTCAAGAGAAATGAAAGTCGATCATGTAGGCACTGACGAACAGCTTGCTCACATCCTGCTTCACTTCAAATCGTCAGTAGCTTCAGTTAGGAATCTCTACAATCTCTAACCGAGCAAGAATCCCTGGCCTCTCGTGCGTCCACGCCTTGGGCCCACAATTCAGCGATACATGGAGCTGGCGCTTTCTGCGTCTAATTGGGCAGGTGACATGTGGGTCCCGCTGTCGGTGTCTGCCCCGTTTCCCCCAATCCCCACGCCCCCATCTCCCCCAATCCCCGCGCCCCATCTCGCTCAATCCCCACTCCTCTCGATCCCCTCCGTCTTCGGCAGGGCGGCGCCCGGGCATGGCAACAGAAGACCACCTCTCAGCACCCCGGCAGGGCGGCGGCGGCTGGACAGGGCGGCGGTCGAGCAGGAGCAGAGCAACGGCCGGGCTGGGCCAGGCAGGGAGCAGGTCGCGCCGCGCGGCCGGACCAGAATCAGCGCCACGCAGCACGGTAACGGGTGGTGACGACGGCGCGAGACCCTGAAGGAGCAGGTCGTCCATAAGCTGTGGGAGGCCGCCAGCGCCCTTGCCGTGCGCCACGCTGCCGGCGGGATTCTCTAGGGCTCCGTCGCCTTCCCGATCTCGCCATGTTCAGCAAGGTCCGTCCGAGGCATGGCCGCCCCTCACCGACGCGGTCGACTGCGCCCGTCGCCATGACGGCCAGCAGCGGACAAAGAGCGTCCTCGCGGGCGCCGTCAAGGCGCAAGCGCCAGATCTGGTGAGGACTTGTTCAGTTGTTCCCTCGAGGTGCGTCACCCCACCACCGGTCGCCTTTACAGCTGCACCTCGCCCCAACCCTAGCACAGTTCTGCACGGGAGGGTGGGCAGCGATGGTGCTAATCCTCCAAGAGCGATTGCATTTTGTGTGTGTATGTATGTGTTAGTTAAATTTGATCTTATTCCTTGTACAGAGACATGTTTTGCTGATCAAAAAAAGCATACGCACAGGTGAATACTTAATCGGGTTCTAATACATGATGTAACGTAGTGGAGTTGGGTTGTTGATACTCCCTTACTGTAGCGCATGAGTATAGTAGTCTGTATATGTGGTTCACGTCTCTGGCTGTTCGTCCATGTGAAATTGTCATGCTTGTTATAGATAATATATTGACCTCATGTGCAGCTTCATGGATCAAAACACCAACCATTTATCCGTAAAAGATTATATCTCTTTATCATTTGTTGCCCCCTTGATATTCTTTGACATAAGTAGTAGAATCCATAAATTAGTTGAATCAAAAAATTATGCTAGACCGGTTTAAAAAATAGTTCATCATAGTTTTTTCTTGAACGTACAGTGTGATTTCTAGATGCGTCCTCTCTAGCCGAGTGTTATTTCTTTTGGCAGTTAATTTCTTGCTCATCTTTATGACTACTGTTGTTACTTTTCTCTTAACAAAATTGTGTTATGTAGAAAATAAAAAGCCATGGATGGGTAGTTCATATCTGCTAAGAATAAGGATAAATTGGTTGGGGAGTATGCAGTCTAATGCTTACAGCTCGATTGGTGCTCGGCTGCGGATATTTTGAGGTGTTTCACTCTAGGGGTGCGGGTTCCATTGAAATGTACAACTCATGACCTATTTTTCAAAGTTTTAGATGTTTGTGCCTTTGATATGTTCTTCGGTGTGTCCACATTTCTGATGATTTCGAATACAGAGTCATTCTTTGTTTGATTCTTGACTATGTCTTTTAAGGGCAGAGCATTCATGCTCATTTATGTACCATTTACTCACACAACACGTTTCCTTGAGAGCTTGATTATTAATTAGCAAGCTGAGATTAGCTTTGGTCAATCAGAGGTATAGAGAGCGAGTAGGAGATAGGGCTGTTTTCTCACAATGTAAAATTCAGTTTGAGTTTTTGAGAGCAGTGCCTTTTAGACTTAGGTGTGAAATTTGAAACAGAAAACAATTGTGATAATAAAGTAGGTGTGCCTTGTTGTTTTAGTTTTGTACTGATCTATTTCACGAAGCATACAGTACTTGATCCCCTTACTTAAGTTCAATGTACACGAGTTTAGATTTTGACTAATCTAACTTTTTTCTTATGTATGAGGGGAGATGCATTGAACCTGGCATTGGCTGTGTCGCAGTTTATGTATTTATGTAATTTCATGGCGTTGATTCAGTTTTGCCTGCATTGCATCAGGTTGACCGTCGGTCTGAAGTACAAAGAACTAATAAACACATTGTTTCATTTTTCAACAGCTAAACTTCGAAATTTGGAAGAGCAGAATTCGCAATTTTATTTGCTATGACTCTATGTTCTCCTTAGTGAAATACTAATTCTCAAATTATTAAGTCCTGAATTAAATGGTAATGTGTGTCCTGCATGAATTGCTGAATATTGGTAGTGCTACCGACGATCAGAATTAAAATGCAGTTTCAGCTTACAGTCAGGCACCATGTTAAGAGCATATAATCTATAGTCCTAATATCTGTGATAGATAAAGACATCCATTGAATGTTGTTTGTTTGTCCTCGGAGACCTAGGCACCTGTGAATTAAATTCTATTGGGGATATATGATTTCTTTATTTGACTTTCTACAAAAACAATTGTGAAATTATTGGATTCTTTTCTATGCAGTCTTATCATGTGCAGAACTCCAGATTCAGCGAACATATGGTTATAATAATGCTGCTTCACTTCAGAGTTTTATCAAGTGGAAAACCCAGGCGAATAAATGTAGCTAGCATGTGTATGTTATTTAAATCGATGCTCATTTCCCCCTAAATTGTAGGTGTTAATTGGTACCAGTGGCGGGTCTAGCATAAAATGGGGTGGGGTGCCATAGATGTGTTGTTGTGTTCTTTTTATTGGTTTGTCTTTTTACATATCCAGTTATCTTTGCGACATATTTACAAGTATCATAGGCATTAGGTTGATTTATTTACTTATTTCCAAGGTACTAAAATGTTTTGAAAAAGCTAAGGGTGGCGTTACCATTTTGATTTTATATGATTTTGGTACACATGAAGAACGTGGGCCTTAAAGTATACATGCTTTTGAATTTACCGAAATTGAATAGTCCACAAATTGGTTATTGATTGCCCAATGTTCCCTTTCGGTTTTGCTGGGTGTCCTTAGTCCTTACACTAATTTTTACGTGCCAATGTATCCCGACGCTCTTATTTATAAGATTATATCATATCGGATTTCAGTAAGTAATTATTTTATGATTTTTCTTGGAAGGGAGTATTATGTTCATTTCATAAAATGCCATATGCTCAAACACTGGACCCTGTTCGATACGGAACAATTTTCAATGCGAATTTCATATACATTTCCTTCATAAACGCTGCTGAATTTAATGGCCTCTGAAGAATCAGACATATGTGCCTACAAATTGACAAATACCAAAAAGCCGAAGCCTCCCCATGAAATTGACCAAACAAATCTCTAGAACTGTCATGTTGGTTCGATTTTTTTGGAAAACATCAAGAAACAGAAAACATAAGATCTAAAACTTCAGATATGTTGAAAGAGTTTTACCTCCCACATTTGTTGCAATTAGGCCCAACCGTAGACACTGTTCGACAATGTACAGTTGTACATGGATCTGATGAATAGACTCTATCTCTTGACTCTATCTCTTGCCTCAGACATCTATTAGTGTTTGTTTGATTTGTAGAGTGATTGTATTTGTGAATATGGGAATAGTGGAGGAACTTTTGATTGTTTTCTAAATTCTATATGGGTTGTTTCATGCAGGTGCATGTTTGTTTGTGACTATGGGATTGTCTCCTGTGATATTCAAGCTCAGTGGTATCATGCAACCACAAATTGTATCTTATAACTACCTGTAAGTATCTTGATGCCTTTGTTGTGATCCTTGGTGGTCACTTTTATTAACTTGCGAACTGCTTGTTATGTGCATTTAATGATGCATATACAATATTTTGTTGCTACTTTTTGAAGTGATTTTGTACTACTACACTACTACTCCAGATTCGTTCCAAGAGAAATCTTTTATTACTACTACCTCCGGTCCGATATATTGCTAGCACAATTAACAGCTTGATCTTCCTATTTCCTAGTAAGCCTGAAACTGAGCAAGTTCAGTTATCAGCTAGATTCAGTTAGAATTTTTGAACCTGAGCACGCTTATTCTTCAGTCAGTTCAGTTGTCGGCGATTCAGTGAATTTTTCAACCGTAGCGTTTGATGCGGGCAAGGACGCAGTGTCATCCTTCCCCAAAATTCTGTGTCGTTCATCTTTCAGTTTCGTCAGAGAAATCAGTCAGAGACTGAAACGACAATAACTTGTAATCCTCAATACTCCAATTCCAGTGACCATGCATGCATGGAAAATATCAGGTTCTCGCATACGACAAATTTGTAACTAAATGCTCAAGCGTTACGCTATGGCGTCAATTGTTTCTGAAATCGCGATTTGATTTGCTTTTAAATTGCTCGTTCGCTATGAAGGCGATATGCCCTCAAAAAAGTAGATAGGTAGCTATGCCGTCAATTGTTTCTGAAATGACAAACCGAAACTTTATGGAGTAATTTTGTGTTATGGAAATAAATAGGGTGACACGAAGCTCTCAAGGCAACAGCAGTCTGATCTGTTTAGCTCAGCACGCAGTTGCGATGTCTGGATCTGTTTGGGAAAAACTTTTTGTCCGCTTGTGTTCAGTTTTTCCTGCGGTTAGCAATCTTGGTGAAAAAGAAGTAATCAAGGGAGGACCGGAACAAGAACCATCAGCGGCAAATGTATTTGACCTCAAAGTAAATTCAGTCCGCATCATGGTAGGATCGCTCATAGGCAACCCTCATCATCTGGTTCTGTATATTTATTTCCTCCGATCCAAAGTTCGAAAAAAGGGATAAGACTGACTATTTTTCCACCGGTAACACCGGGGAACAGTTTCTAAGACCAACAAAGAAAACCTATAACAAACAACCAAATCAGAAAGATGCAATACATACAAAAGTGGGTATACATAAGGCGGCTCAGAAATAAAATGGGTTGTAAGTTTGTTTATCAGCACAAAGAGATAAATCTCTTCAGAGTGGTGCATGACTTTTCTCATCATCGCCTTCTGGTTCCCTATAGAAATCAGCAGCGAGAGCATATACCACAATCAAACCGACAAATTAAGAGAGAGTTGCCCAGTTTATAAACTACAGTCAGCAAACGAATCAAAAGAGGAGAGCAGAATGGCGCAGGATTCGGAAAAGCAACCGGAGAAGAAAATGGCTAAGCAGGAGATGTTGGGTTGCGGCGTAGAGGGGTGTGACTAGGGTGGAGGGAAGGGGTCAGCTATTTAAGAGGACCATTGGCGTCCTCTTCTCTAGGGTTTTACTCTGCTCAGAGTGTATGGGCTAGGCCTGAACGGATGAGAGATGCCCAGGCAGTTTCGCCAGCCTGGCTAAATTTTACGGGCCAAGTCAGGCACACAGCTCAAAGTATTCAATGGACATGGCTTGGCCCAGGATTATCCGACAGGGTTTTCAGTAACGAAAAAAGAAGGCCTTCCCCTAAAAAAAGGCCTACCGCTTCGATTTCATTTCTGGTGCGTTCTTCTCGCGTCAAGTGTCACATTTTTTTTTGAGGCTTAAGGCGGTCGAATCCGCCGTCCGATTCGATAGAATAGATGGTTATGTACAACATTTTGGGTTAGGAAAAACTCTCTCTACATGCAAAAACAGTTTTTCGCATGGCTTCTGCGGGGTGACTCGTTGCCCACCATTTGTCGTTAGGAAAGTAAAGTGGGGATGAAGATGAGACAGATGGACACGAGAGGATGTTACTATTATAAAATAGAATCACATATTGATAATTTTTTTGACAAACTTTTTTCGTATTTCCAGAACTAGTACGTTTATATTTCTGTTTTAGTGTACGTATGCTTGCTTGCGCCACACATAGAAGTAAGCCCACACAGCACTTGGAAGTACGCCAGCGCTGCACTTGTAACTGTAATTACGTCCGTGCAACACTAGAAAGTGCTCTGAATTATGCCCGCGCTACACATTTGGAACGCCTCCGCTGCTACGTCTGCATTGCAGTTTTAGAAGTATGTCCACGTTGTGCGACGGTGTTAGCACGGGAGCCCCCCATAGTGCACCAACGGGTCTTTCCAAAGGTTAGCCTTTTACAGTTGGTATCGTTGTCTCATTGCTCAATCTGTGGTCGATGGGTAGTATTGTGTATGCTTATTTTGAAAATTTATAAGAAAATTATCTGTGATAATAGGAAAAATAATATCGAACAAATACTAAAACATAAACAATTACAATAAACGAACGAGACTATCATGATCCACCAAAATGGTACACGCAGCCATAATAAATTACTACCCACCTCATGAGAGGCAACCCTAGTTGGAGGATAGAACAAGTTCTTTCATCAAGCGACCACGGAATCGCGGAACCGCTTGCTCCCTAGCTGCTTTTCAAAAGTTTGACGTTGGCGAGCAATTTTCGTTAATTTAATCTTTTTTACGTCTTGTATGTTCTTGACGATGTAGGCAACAGTGTACTAAATAATTTTCGTCCAATAACTCTATCCCATCCTAGTGCGGTCATCTTGGATGATGCGTCTGACAACAAAGATCCATGGTGTTTTTGTTCGGTGAGTCGACGGTCCCCTGATCATGTTGATCGTTGTCCTGTGGGGTGGTTTGTCTTAGCGGCGGTGTTGGCAGCAAAAAGTGGATGTGTGTTTTTGTTGGGAGTTTTCTCCGCTCTAGGTCTTCTTTACAAACAACATATACATCAACAAAGGAGTGGTTCGACAAAATTCCTTGCAAGGGTGAGTTAACCCGCCACATTGTGTGCAACAATCTTAGTTTCTCGCGTATTTGGGTCAGAAAACTCATGCAGCTATTCAAGACACTTGAGATTTGATCTAGATTGTACAGTTTGGTCTTCTGCGATTTTTTACCTAGCTCATGATGGAACGTCGAGAGGAAAAATGTGAAACATGTGATCTCTACTACGACTAATTATTGATGTAAATATTAGTTGTGTAATGGACCAATATCGTTTATTTTTGTTTGTTTGTTCAACACGGTGTTTATTTACTAAATCGATAAACTGGAGTGTTTTCTAACAAATAGAAGCACCGCCGCAATAATGAAGAAAACAAGAATCCCCGGTAAGCACCAAGGACCGTTTGGATTGCAAAAGAAAAGAAACAAACAAACACCATGAGTCACTAGTAGGGAAAACCCTATCTGTGGCGCACCCTTTCATTCTGTGGCGCATGGTGGGTGCGCCACAGATAAGCCACCACTAATTTTTTTTCTGTGGCGCATCCACAAGATATGCGCCACAGAATCCTCATAAAATTTAAAAAATTCAAAAAAAAATCAGGAAAAACAAAAAAATTAATTGGAAAACCTAAATATTTGATTTTTTTGAGTTTTTTTTGGATATTTTGAATTGATGACTTTCTGCTAGGTCACCCATCCTCAAATTGCTCCAACCCAAGCACGCTTAACTTCTAAGTTCTATTCAGTTCAGCTACCTTTATGCTACTAAAGTTCTTATTGATATAAGTATCATATCAATCCTCTTAAGCCTTATATGTGTATATATGTGTGTTTTTAAATTTTAAAAAAAATCAAAAACTTCAAAAGTTTCAAAAGTAAATTCAAAATTTTCAAAAATCCAAAAAAATCCAAAAACTTCAAAAAATGCAAAAAAAAATCAAAAAATCCAAAAAACTTCAACAAATTTCAAAAAATTCAACAAAACCAAAAAATTTGAAAATTTAACAAAATAAAAAATTATTTTTTAAAAAAATTACATTTTGTCTTAAATTTTCAAAAAAATTGGATTTGTTGATTTTTTTGGATATTTGGATTTTTTTGAAGTTTTTTGGTTTTTTTGGATTTTTTGAATTTTTTGAATTTTTGGATTTTTTGAAAATTTTGAATTTACTTTTGAAACTTTTGTGGCGCATATAGCAATATGCGCCACAGAAATGTGTATTTCTGTGGCGCATACAAGTTTTCGTGCGCCAGATTTCTGTGGCGCATGCAAAAGTATGCGCCACAGAAATATTTCTGTGGCGCATGGCTATTTGGTGCGCCACAAAAAGTGGTTTCACTTATAGCCGTTTTCCTAGTAGTGAGGGTTGCACGAAGAAACCCGAGCAGGAGCAACATGTAACTACTTAGTTGCGGAACGGAATAAGGGGTCGAAGGAGTAAGAGGAGAGTAGTGGAGGGGCAAGCGAGAGCTGGTTGACGTGGGAAGGGAAAAAACGTTGAGAGGTGGAGCTGTGGAGGCGAGGTTGCTGGCTCACTAGGCGGGACCTCTTTCACTCCAATATTTTGACTTTTTTGTCTGCTACGCTGATTTGACCGCGTGCTTCTTATTTTCTCTCTCTCTAAAATCTTTTGGTTAAACATGCAACCTATCTCTGTATGCTATTATGTTTTTATGAACAACTGTATTACATGTCTATCTGAGCTCTTATGCTACCGTCTGTATCCATGTTTGTTTTCATTAGGATATGTTCATGTTCTAGTTTGACCATGGTGTTTCCCCTAGCGGACAATTGGCACAACTGTTCCAGTTGTTCTTTTTGGACCACGAGTGGTCCGTGTACCAAGCTCCATCCAGCTACCTCCCCTCCCAGACCCCCACCCCACACGCACCCACACGACCCCCGTTTTGTCGGGGGACGCGCCAACACACGTGCATGAAACTAGTACAACTCTTTTCAGTAATTATTAGTATGGTCGCTCAATAGAATTTAAGATGCGTGAGGCCATTTTGTGTTTTCTATTTTGTTCGAGTATTCAGGTTGGCAACTTGGCCGATGTAATGGTCTACTTTGGTGTTATGATGCTACTTTAAAAACTGTGCAATAAAGATATTGTGTGAATCATCTAAATGCAGAGGCCAGGGTAATAGCCTTTTCAAAAAAAAAAATAGTGTTGACTGTTTAGGCCCTCTAAAGTAAAATTTAGTTTTTAGAACCATAGGAGAAATATAGTGCATTATTTTTTATCCTCTAAAGTAAATTGTAGTTTAAAAGCCGTCAAGAGGAAATTTATATGTTGTGGACCTACTATTTCCAAATCGACATCAAGTTTAGCAGAATTTCTACTCCATCAGTCGTGAAATCTAAGGTACAGTTTGAATAATTAAGATTAAACTTTGACGAACTATTAGTCAATAGTATGTGGTTTATGTCATGCAATGTCACTATCATAAGTAAATATGTGGATTCCAGTCTAATGATATCAGTTTTGATTTGACATAAAACACATATTAACAAAGTAATTACTAATTATTGGTCAATTCTTTTTCTATAACCTGCATGTTGTCAATATTGAATGTTCCTCGTAACCATTGCTATCGACAGATCGATATTGTCACCTCAAGATCGACCTCTACCATCAAGGCATCAGGAAATACTACCATTACATCTTAGGTTCTTGTTCCAAACAGAACAAGCTGAATGCTCTTCCGAACTTTTTCTTGCGTGTTAGTTGGTTAGGAGACCCTTTAGTGTTCTAGACCTTCTCACGTCGGGAGTCAATCGACGTGTCGTCGCAGGCAGGCAAATTAAGGAGAGAGAAAGAAAGACCCGAAGTAAACCAGCACGCGTAGAAGAGAGGTCAAAGAAGCAGGTAGATGATTCGTGAATGGAAAATGGTCCCCGGCCTAGGTAAGCAAAGGAGCTCAGGCTATTTTCTCCATCCAGATTGAAGCAAAGTAAGACCTGTTCCGTTATCACCAAGATGGCCATGCAGAATGCTTTTACTTTCTCCAATCATGTACGCGTTAGTCGCCGCTCTGCCATAACAGACTTGCTGATAACAACAGTACTCAAATAGACCAGTCGTTTAGTTAGTATGCAAGCGTTCCACATCACAGATATTCTACGCACACCTCACCTAAACAAGAAACAAAACCTTACTTCGGTGGCAGGTAACCTTCGATCTTAAACCTTATGGTTGAACCAATCACTGTCAGATTCATCTTGGAACTCCTGTTATTATGTTCGAATTGTCTGTGTATGATTGCCTTTCTAATTTCACCTTCACACGTGTAAACCTTCATTGCAAGCCTGGTTGAACTTTAGCAGTTTACCTAAATCAACAGTAGACAATCATATAGCAGATGAGTCCCTTGGTCACAAAGATACTACAGAATTTGCTTCAGGTCCAACCAAACACACGCGCACACACACCGAGTGATCGGGCAGATTTGGGTTTGGTGAACGTCAAAGCAAATGTCAATGTGTCTATGTGTATTGGGCAATCTGCATTCCAACCACAGCAAAAGGTAATATTCCTATCTACAGTATACTTATATATTTGTTCCCGTCAAAAAATTCCCCCACAGAAACTACAAAACTTTCTTTCTTTTCGAAAAAAAAGAAGAGAATACAAAAAAGTGCTAGCTACTATATCTAATTTATTTTGGTTCACTTGTGGACATGTATGCCAGAGCCTTTTGTGATGAGATGCACCAACTATGTCTTCGCACATAACATAAGTAAGATGGCGCCTGAAGCAAAGAAATGACAGGGTGAGTGAAATGAAAGCAGACATATAACCAAAGGGAACATCAACGGACCAACTGAACAACTCAGGGTAGCTTTTTAGGTTTGGAAGAGAATACATGCAACTCCACCTGAAACTATTGTATGCTGATTTTATTAAAAAAATTGCAGGCTCAGCACAAAGGATTATCTTATGCATTCATGTGACGATGGGTTCCAAACACATGTGAAAGGGACCAGTTCTTCCTGCCTGCACGAACTTGTCAACCGTGGTCTCTTACTTGTTCACCTGCCAATTGCCAGTGCTATATATATACAAGTTCCTTCATTGCCTGGGTTGGAGCTTTCATTTTGCCTCTTGAGAGTCACCATTGATCACAGCTCTCTCTATACCTTGTTTGTACATATATACATATATGTGCCTATGTATGTAAATCCCATATGTTGTTTCCCTCGTTTTGCTTCGTGATATCGACCAGTTCTATATTTTGAACAGTTAAATTTTTTGGGTCGGCATACAATTAAAGAAGATCGATCAGGGTGCAAGTGACGCGGGGCTTCTTTGAATTATCGACAGAGTTCGTCGTGGAGCTTCCTTGTGGTGCCTGAAGAAGAGATAGGTACATACTGAAGATTTCTGTCAGAGGTGCTTCAAGATGAGAGGTTTTGCTTATGCTCATGCAGACAAGAGGCATCGCCTGGATAGAACTTTGTGAGTTTCTGCCCTCATCACCCCCTGCCTCCATGTGCATGCTTAATTGCTAACTGCTGCCTCTTCATCTTCAGTATGGTCCGTTATTGTCTTCTGCATCATGCATGATGATACCACAGTTCAATGCTACGGATATCATTCCGTCAAACTGTTCTTGATGTGCTTCTCCAATATTTTATTTTATTTTCTTTTCAATTTTGCCACGAACTGTTGTTTTTCTTGTGAGACCATGCAACTTTCTGTGACTTCGGTCCACGATATAAGTTTACATACAATTTTCACACCTGTTTTCTAGTGCAAATTATTCAATTATCGAGAAGCGTGGCTTTAGCTTCGGAGTGAGTAGAAAAGTATCTCATTCTGGCAGTTTCATAGCACCAGTAACTTTCCGAGGTAGTAGTAGTATATTTTGTAGTAAATAAAATAAATAGAAGTAATTAACGTGTACATCTAAGAAAACCCATGTCTCCAATGCTGGCGTGTGGTAACCAGATTTCTTCGTCATGTTGTTGAACTAACCTAGAAGAGTAGTAAAAAAGTCGTCACCGAATCAATCACGCAAGGAGTTACATCACGGTTTGCTCGCCTGCTCTGACCTATAGCAACCAATCAGAGTGTTCATGCAGTTTGATGAAGACAAAGTCACAATTCATTAGTAGTAACACTGTTCTAGTTCAGGAGAATTGATCCTTTCTTCATGCGTGCCAAGTAAAAGGAAGAACAGATAGCCTCTGACTAGAAGAAGCAGGACAAGCGAAAAGGGACAATACGGAAGAGAGAGATATGGATGGAGTCAAAGATATATCCATATAACGAAAGCAACCGCGATACTAGCAATTAAATAAGTCATCTATAACGATGAGAAATCGACGCGTGATAGATGGTAAAGGCTGGACCGTTAGGAGTATGCATGGCACTAACTGTCCCTGATGACTTGTTCATAGAGTTGGTGAAGGCTGCATCTGTGCTTTCAGTTTCAGGTCATGAAACTGGAAATAACAGGGAAGGTGTACAGAGTTTTCGATCATGGTCATTCGTTGTAATCAGAGGGTGAATTAACATAGGTAGAAATTAAAATGTGAAAACGGAAATAAACTCTCTGTAAAAATTACTACTACTAATTCAACTGCAGCTGATTTAGATGATTCGATCGTAATATGTAGTTTTGTCCTTTAAATATTTACCTTTTTTTTACTTTTGATGAAAATTCAGGTGCTTACGTGACAAGATGTGTTGATTTCAGGAACAGTCACATCAAGAAGGGCTATGTGGGAAGCTGCTTCGCCAAGGACGTCAGGTACAAGCCGCTGGGTGCCCTCTTACCTGAAGGTTTCAGCGGCAAGATGTTCTATGTGAAGCTTGTCCTCCTCGTCCTTATGTGCGGCTCCTTCATGGGACTTCTCCACTCGCCATCGATCCACCATGGCGACGACGAACAAAGCACGCAGTAAGCAAAACATTTCACATAATGGTGATCTTGGATTCTTGGTGATCAGTGACAAGCAACCATATGGGTTGATGAATTCTTCTCAATTGCCTCTCTGAATATATAGGTCTCCTGAAGTGTCGAAGATGATTTGGACATCCAACACCACCGATGAGCCGGACTCGGGGTACGCGTCGAACGTGAGGATCGACTGGTCGCGGATCTCCATGGCAGTGCGACAGGTTGGTCGAGAAGGAGATGGGTTACGGGTTGGGCTCCTGAACTTCGACGGGGAGGAGATGGACCAGTGGAGGACGCTGCCGCGAACGGCGGCGGCCTCCGCGGTGCACCTGGACCGCGTCTCGAGCAACGTCACCTGGGAGCACCTGTACCCGGAGTGGATCGACGAGGAGGAGCTGTACGCAGCACCGGCGTGCCCGGACCTGCCGGAGCCCGCGCCGGCGCCGGAGGCACTAGAGTACGACATCGTCGCGGTAAAGCTCCCATGCAGCGGCGCTGCAGGCTGGTCTAAAGACGTGCCGCGGCTGCACCTGCAACTGGCGGCGGCTAGGCTCGCCTCCGCGGGCCGCAAGTCGGAGGCGGCGCACGTGGTCGTGGTGAGCCGGTGCTTCCCGGCCCCGAACCTGTTCAGGTGCAAGGACGAGGTCATGCGCGACGGCGACGTGTGGCTGTACAGGCCGGAAGTGGGGGAGCTCCGGCGGAAGCTCGCGCTCCCCGTCGGGTCCTGCAAGCTTGCCATGCCGCTCAAAGCACTGGGTACGTACTTGAGCTGCGCCCGCCACACAATGTCGTGTCATCGTTGAAGCCTAGCTCTTACTAATTGTGCGTGCGTGTGATTGACCGAACAGGGGAACCGTACGTGTCGTCGGCGCCACGGCGGGAGGCGTACGCGACGATCCTGCACTCGGAGCAGCTGTACGCGTGCGGCGCCATGGTGGCGGCGCAGAGCATCCGGATGGCTGGGTCGGACCGAGACATGGTGGCCCTCGTCGACGAGACGATCAGCGCGCGGCACCGGAGCGCGCTGGAGGACGCCGGGTGGAAGGTGCGCACCATCCGCCGCATCCGGAACCCGCGCGCGTCCCCCGACGCGTACAACGAGTGGAACTACAGCAAGTTCTGGCTGTGGACGCTGACGGAGTACGACCGAGTGGTCTTCGTCGACGCTGACCTGCTGGTGCAGCGGCCGATGGAGCCTCTGTTCGGCATGACGGAGGTGAGCGCGACGGGGAACCACGGCACGGTGTTTAACTCCGGCGTGATGGTGGTGGAGCCCTGCAACTGCACGTTCCGGCTGCTCATGGACCACATCGGCGACATCCAGTCGTACAACGGCGGCGACCAGGGGTACCTGAACGAGGTGTTCTCATGGTGGCACCGGCTACCGTCGCACGCCAATTACATGAAGCACTTCTGGGAGGGGAACACCGCGGAGCGCGCCGCCGCCAAGCGCCGCGTCCTGGCAGCCGACCCGCCGGTGGTCCTAGCTGTGCACTTCGTCGGGATGAAGCCGTGGTTCTGCTTCAGGGACTACGACTGCAACTGGAACGCGCCGGAGCTGCGGCAGTTCGCCAGCGACGAGGCGCACGCGAGGTGGTGGAAGGCGCACGACGCCATGCCGCCGCGCCTGCAGGGGTTCTGCCTCCTGGACGAGAGGCAAAAGGCGCTGCTGCGGTGGGACGTCGTGGAGGCGAGGAAGGCCAACTTCTCAGACGGGCACTGGAGGGAAAGGATAGCTGACCCTCGCCGGAGGATCTGCGCCGGCGAGGAGGGGTGCCGCCAGAGGGAGATCAAGGGCAGACGGGTGGAAGGGAACAGGATTACCACGTCGTACGCCAAGCTCATTGACAACTTCTGACTTTTCCTGTTTTCCATCTCAGAGCAGAGGCACGCATGCCGCCCGTTGCATGCTGATCGAACGGCGTGTATGTGCCGCCATATGCACGCAGAGCAGAAAGGCTTATTAGTTCCGGCGTCCGACGTGGCGGCCTGAGATGTTCAAGGTTGCATGCATATGTTCACCGTTTATGCGAGCTGGTGCAACGCTTGCCACCATGGAGAAATGTGTACTATCTTGGCCTTCTGATTTTTAGGGGACCAGTTTTTAATAATCTAAATCTAGTAGTCTATGGTAGTAAAACATCGTCCTTGGAGTTGTCTAGATAAATTTAAGATTTTTTTCCTTTTCTTAGAAACACATCACAGTGCCTATGAGCCCCCAAATTTTGAGGTTGACAAAGTGACCACACGCGACTTGTCGCGGTTGACAAACACGTCACAACAGCGTTGATCAAACTTTGAATTAAATCCATATAAACACAAGTACTCATACCAAGTCTATGATTGAAAACTAGATGGGTTGGTTGCACCAGCATCTGATCTACACTAAAGTTTGCGATTTGTTCTACTTTCCTTGTCTATTTTTTAATTAATCCAAATTTATTATAAAAAACTTAGTGACTTATAATCAGTGCACGAGCACATAGGAGGCCTAGAACTGAAAGTGTACTAACGTAACAAATGTTATGGCCAATTTATGTGAGTGCCTACATTTGTCCAGCTCCTTCTCCACTAGCTGCTTAGTGCATCTCTAGCAGAGCCCGCATAACGCGGAACCGCAAAACAGTTTTGAGGGCCGCGTTTTTCGGGTTCTTGCTCAAGAAAGCGTGCCGCGAAGAACAGAGCCCGCAAACGAAACTGCAAATTCGCGAATTTCAGCATTTCAGATTACGCGGGAACGAAAGGCAATTCATCATTTTGGATGTTCTTCGCTACAGATGGATGTTCTTCGCTATTTTTACACAAAATACAAACCCTAGAACCCTAAACTAACTACAGATCGCCGCCCTAACCCTAGAAGGAAAAATTTGGCTCCTCACCGGAGCCACGGGCGCGGCGGCGACGCAGCGGCGGAGGAGCGTCACTCCCCGTCGGAGACGAGGTCGATGACGGGTGGCAGGCAGCTGATGACCAGGCTCTGCTGCAGGAGGACCTCATCGAGCTCCTCATCGCGCTTGACCTGAACGACGTGCTCCGCCGCCTCGTGCTTGGACCGCAGCAACGTCGCCGCCAGCGTGCGCTCGAGCTGCTCATCGGGGATGAAATCCCCCGGCCCGAGCGTGATGCCGAAGTGCTCGGGGTCGTAGCCCGCCGGCGGAGGAGCAGCTGGCGCGGCGGAGGAGCTGCCCTCGCCGTGGAGGCGCTGCTGCTCGCGGCGGCGGCGGACCAGCTCCCGCTCCCGCTCCCGCCGGAGCCGGTCAAACTCCTCGACCTCGCGGCGGAGGAGCGACTCCGGCACCGGCTCGTCGAGCTTATACCGGCGGGCGGACCGCTTCCGTGCGCTGTCGCTGTGGACGACCAGCGCCCGGTTCGCGTCGAAATAGTCTCCGTCGAACTTGTCGTCGCCGGGGAGCGGCTCTGGTTCCCTCTTCGGCGCCATGGGGGCTCGGCGTCGCCGGATCTGTGAAAGGGGAGG
Organism: Poa pratensis; assembly: GCA_947311845.1. Lineage (NCBI taxonomy): Eukaryota > Viridiplantae > Streptophyta > Magnoliopsida > Poales > Poaceae > Poa > Poa pratensis. The sequence goes on along the minus strand of CAMZMU010000011.1, from coordinate 3,359,753 downwards.
CGGAATCGCTCGTCGGAGACGGCGGAGTGTGAGAGGGGAAAAGAGAGTTTGGACCTGCATCCGCGGTCGCAATCCAGATAAATAGGGGCTCGCGGAGGAGATTCACGGGCCCCCTCAAAACTTGCGGGCTAGGCCAAATTTGCAGGCGCTGCTCTGGCCCAAAAACGGCCCCTGACCCGTAAACTCGCCGGACTTTTGCGGGTTTGCGCGTTTTGCGGGCTCTGCTAGAGATGCTCTTAGTTTCTGGTATGAAGAGAACGATGGATCCTCCCTCCTCTTGAGATCCAAGAGGCCTCGAACAACTGGGCCATTAACGAGTCCACGGTTGTTCCATCCGGTTATTCTCATTGTGCCAGGCGGGATGGCTCCTGCCACCCGACCGATGAGATTGTATCCTTATCTCGAAGCAATATCATCCCTGCTGGCTGGTTTCTCCGCAACTTCCATATCTTTCGTCACTGCATGTACACCTTCATTGGCCTTTGAGCCTTCCTTCCCTTCCTCCAAAAATAGCAATTGCTTATGTGCACCGCTCTCGCCGGGCACCGATTGTTTCAAGCTTTTGCAGGGCTGATCACCTCCTCCCCCGACTCTCTCCGCGCCACCAGACTACCACCATAGCCTGTCATTTCCTTCCTCCAAGAGGATCCATCACTTCCTGGACCCCTCCGTTTCCCAAAACCATAACCCTTGTTACTTGTGTTGCCACCCTTGTTGTCTCCCCACTTCAAATGATCATCATTTGTCCCCCTTCTCTTCTCCATATACGTTACTAGCCATTTACTATATTGTGGTTTTTCTCCCCTCTTCACCTTGATACAACTTTCCCGTTTTCCATGGCCTAAAGTATCACAAGTAAAGCAAAAGTTTGGTAGGTATTCATATTCAAACCGGCACCAGATTTGTATCCCTTCCTCATCCACATTCACCATTGTTCCCCTCATCAGAGGATTTGTGATATCAATCCACACTCTGATGCGCAGATACTTGCCCAAGGCCATGTCATCATCTCCGGCATCGACCTCAAGCTCGTTGACAATCCTCTCCCCAATGCTTTCTCTGGTCGCCCAATTCATCATTCCTAGCCAAATATCAAAAACCCCAACCCAGATTGGGATGGTTCGAAATTCATACTCATCTAGCCTTCTCGAAGGGACATAGTCTTCGACCACCAATAACTCCGTCTCAAAAATTCATGGGCCTCCATCCGACGCCTTCCTCTTCCCCAACTCCTGCGGGAATGCGAAGATGAACAGTTTATCGCGTGGATATTTGCATCCAACACCTTTGAGCAGGCTCCATACATGACCCAACGCTTGACCAAGGGCCTCCGCATGCGCCACCTTCTCTGACATAAATTTGCTCAATAGCCCCCATCTTCCCGTTGGGGGAGGGATCCTCCGGGCGAGTCGGATGTCTCGCCTCGCAAAGTGGAATAGGTAGGTAGGGGCGCGTTTGGTAGCCTGCAGGCCTTTTTCATCTCCTTGGGGCAGGTTGGCCAGGGCCTAGTCTAGGTGATCCACCCTCTCAGCCTGGTTGTGCAGGTCGTTTGGTGGCCTGCATGACCTATGGCTGCATCGGCTAGGGCAACGATCACACAATGTTTGGTTACATGCAAACAATGGTTCATGGCTCGGTGAAGCAAAGGCACCGTGTTTGGTTGCACGTCGTAGTCGCACTAGGGTTACCCAAGTTGAGCTTACCAGTCTTCACCGTATTACAACATAAGATAATGCACTGCCATCTAGAATAGCAGGAGCTTAACAATCACCACAACGAACTCTACGATGACGAAGTCTTTGATCCTACTAGGGTTGACATCGTTGTCCATCTGGGCTATCACCTCATCGGCAAGCATCATCTGGCTCACCATCAAATTGCCTCCACCCGCATGATCTTCGATGTCATTTTGGTGATTCAGGAAGTTGGAGTAGCTGTGTTGTGCTTCATCCAATGTTTCGAACCCTTCGTAGCTGTTGTTGGAGAAGCCGGCAACTTGATCCTGGCACGTTCTCCAGGAGTTGTACACTCCTGGATGCCTCCCTCTGTACACGACATACTAGTTCATCTACGAACAGAGGAGCAAGATCGGAGTTTAATGAAGAGACATGATTTCATCATAAGTAGACAACAAATCATAAAGTAGAGCACCATGCATGATCATTACAAAAGGAGGATCACAAGTTCATCCTATCACTATGGTGTTAACCTACCACCACATCAAAAAGCGGGTGTTATCCTACCACCAGCATCATCACAAGAGGGGTTAGTATATACCACCTCATCAAAATATACAGGCCATAAGAGAAGTTTGTAAGTCCTAGCTAAGCCAAAATATACATCATCATCATCATCTTCTTCTTCTTCATGCTGCTGTTGGCACCACCGCTCACAACACGCCTATTAGGCGTTGTGCTTGGCGAGGAAGGCCCTCGGCCAAAGGGTCATGTGCTACAAATGCATGCCCACAAAGCTCACCCCTGTGCCTTGTTGTCCACAATGTGGCTCAGAGCAACCATGAGTGCGTCCTCCGTGAAGCCGACGGCGCCCATGACAGCCTTGTAGAGGTTGAAAGTGCATGTGTTGCCCCATGCGTGGTTTTGGTAATTAATGACAATCCTTATGGACTAATGTTTGCATTAAGATATTCTTGTAGATCTTCTCCATAGGAAAAGATTGGAGTTCATGTGTTGAACTCTAGAAGATTACATGATGAGGTTTATATGAAGAATGGTCTTGTGAAGAGTTGAGCTTATTGCAAGCATGGCTTGGAAAAGAAGTTTGAGTGAACTTTCATGCTATTTCCAAGCCATCATATATATCAAGAGAAGAAGATGAAGTGCAAGTCCAATATGATCCATCTCGGAAGATATCATTTGATTGAAACTTGCAATCAAGACATGAAGACGGAGCTTAGCGAGGTTCTCCCATAATGGAGTATGGGGGAGCATTTGGAGATGTCTTCACCAAGCAAAGCGCAATCAAGAAAGGTGGTCCACTTGAAGAGATCAAGATCGTCATCATCTAGCTCAAGTGGAATGCGCAAGGCAAAGGTATGATCTTGATAGGTTTTCTATTTTACCGGTCTCATGGTGTTAGTGGGAGACCGGGTTATAGGATAGATGATGTACTATCAAGAGGGGCTCTCAAGTGAGTAACTTGATCGCATCTTTGTGGAGAGCTCAAACCTTTGCATACTTGGCATATCATCTTTCTTGGTTCTTATTTGGTTCTTCTTCTTGTTGGGTTTTTGTGCTTGTTGTGATCCTCATGACAAGCCCAAGTTCTTCGAAAATGGATTTTGAATGGAAAACTTGTTGCGTTCTCGGTGTTGGAAATATTACCGGTCCTCCTCGAGATAAGGTACACACCTCCCATGTGTGATATCTCCTCTATATTTGTGACCCTTGATATTGCATTTCAGGAAAGCTCTTGTCGCTACCTTTCCAACCTCGTTGGTTTCATCTCGTTTGGAGCTTCCTTGCAAAAGTTATTGCATTTCAGGATTTACCGGTTGTTCTTATTTAGAGAAGACTTACCTTTCTTCATTTGGTTTTATCCTCACATGATGTACTATGATGTTGCTATGCATAATCTTGAAGGGCTCTTCGTTGCGATTCCAACGAGCCCAAGAACATCGAAAACGAAGTTCGGATGATCAAGATATGTTCGTTTTCGTATTGGGCGTTTTTGCAGTTTTTGTCGGCCGGCCCCCAGGCAGGCTGCGTCGGGCACCCCGCCGGCCCCCAGGCCGGTCTCTTCGGCCACCCTGCCGGCCCCCAGGGCGGCCCAGGCCGGCTCCCTGGCCGGTTGCCTCTGCCGCCCCGCCGACCCCTAGGCCGGCCCTCCTTCCTGCGCGACGTTCTGTACCCCTTCAACGGTCACCTTTTTGGGGGACCTATTTAAGGGGCTTTCTTCCCCAACGGTTTCCCAACCCTTTGAGCTCTTTTTCCCCTCTCTCTCCTCCATTGTTGACATTTGGAAAAGCTTGCCTATCTCTCAATCCCTCCCATGATTCTTGCATATCTTTGAGGGAAAGTGAGAGGAGATCAAGATCTACATTTCCACCAATCCATTCCTCCTCTAAGTGAGGGGAACCTAGTAGATCGTGATCTTAGAGTTCTTGTGTGGTTCTCCTCTTTGTCCTTCCTCTCTTCTCCCCCCATAAACATTAGTTGCTTGTGGTGGGATTCGAGAGTGAAGGATTTGAGCCTTCTGCTCTTGCCATTGCTTTGTGCATCGGTTTGTGCTCTCCACGAGGATTCGTGGAAGTTGAAAGCTTATGAACTTGTTACTCTTGGTTCTTTGGACCCTAGACGCCCGTGTGGTGGTTGAGACCCTTGTGTGGTCACTTGTAGCTGTTCGGGAGCCCCCAATCCCGTTGTGGGTTGTGCCCCGGATCGTTGTTGAAAGGCTCCGGATTTCCGTCTCGAAGGATTCCGATAGTGGAAGGTGAACCAAACCTTTGTGGTGCGGTTCATCGGAGAAGAAGGTGAAACCTTTGTGGTTGTTGAACCATTGTGTTGGTTCACACCTCTCCAACGAGACGTACTCCCCTAAAAAGGAGGAACTCGGGAATACATCCTCTTCTCCGCGTGCCTCGGTTATTTATATACCCGAGCTCTTTACTTATGCACTTTACATTGTGATAGCCTTCGTGCTTGAAGTATTTTATATTGCTATCACCTTGTTGTTTGTCTTGCTTAGCATAAGTTGTTGGTGCACATAGGTGAGCCTAGTTTATTTAGGTTGTTGGCTTGTTAATTTAAACACCTAGTTTTATTCCGCAATTATCAAGCCTAAACCGGAAAAGTTTTAATTGCCTATTCACCCCCCTCTAGGCGACATCATTGTCCTTTCAGAGGTCAGGGTGCATGTCAGTTGGCTTGCTCTCTCGAATGACCTGGGCAACCTCCTTCACAGCTTCGGTCATGTTGGCGAAGGCTTGGATCTCGTCGTCGCTGAGGGCTCCTCTTTTCCTCTTCGCTCCAGTTCCAGCTGCCGCTGCAGCTCTGGGATCTCCATTGCCATCCGCCGGCTTCTCTGGACCATCCAGGACGATGGTCTCGGACTCATGCGTCTCGCTGAAGTCATGCTGCGCACTGAGAGGATCCAGCCCCTAGCAAACTTGCCAGTGGCCAAACCATAGGAGAAGATGATCTGCATCTGTGTGTAGTTCAGAATGGGCTTATTGAGGAACTCGGCGTCCTTGGGGTGATCCTAACATAGAAAGGACATCACTTTTAAATGAGACTAAAGTTTATGATGAAGGTTTGCAAGACAGTGATGATGTGCTAACCGTGACGTGCCCCTCGTAGTGGTCAGTCTCAAGGATGATGGTGAAAGTATCCTCACACCATTGTGCCCCGCTCAAGTCACGGAGTTTGCTCACCTGGAGCCACCTGAGTCTCCCCTTCCTCAGATGGTTATACACCTGAGTAGAAGTGACCTCAGCTCCACAGTGAACAAACAAAGCTTTGGCCACGGTAGTTAGATGGATTTCTTTGAAGCCCTTGTCAGTCTTAACCCCAGTCTTGATGAGAGCACACATATGGTTTAGCACAAAGGTGGACATGAATGGAAGCCATTTCATGGTCCCCTTGACCCCTGCCTTAGCCTTGGCCACCTTGGCTTTCACGGCCACATCCAAGGCGGCAAGATAATCTTGCACAACCATGGTACTGGCCAGATTAACAGGAGGTACTGGCGTCTCGATCTGGGAGTACAAAACCCATGAAGGGATCTGAGAGTCCCCAATGGGGATCAGGGCCTGACTAAGGTCGTCGACGGAATCCTACATAGGTGACGCATAGAACAACAAAGGTATGAACAAAAGGAAGAACAAGCAGCAACAACAACAACAACAAAGGTCGAAGGAGTACATGACCTAAACATCCATGGCGCAAGCAACAACAACAAAGGTATGAACGAAAGGAAGTGCATATCTAACAGATTGTACACTGCAAACGAAGGTATGCATCAGCAGCTTGTACAATATCCTATGCATGCTCAAAGATCTAACTGACTGTACACTGGAAAAACACATATTCATGACCAGCTTTTACAAAATCCTATAAATGCTCACGGATCTACATGATGCTACAGATGCTCCAAGATCTACACATTCCTACAAATGTTCACAGATCTACAGGATGTACAAATTCCTATACATGCTTACAAATCTAGCTAAGGAATAAGGGTTTTCTACTTACAGCCATCGGTGCAGACGAGGACGAAGGAGGGGCGGTCGAGGAAGAAGAGCAACTCCCACCGTCGTTGCCGCCGCTATCACCGCCGCCGACCGGAGTAGAGTGCGCCGCTTACCTGCTCGCCGACTGGAGGTGAGAGCTCCGAAGGGGGAAATGGTGGCTTGAGCTTGGGCGGTGACGGGAGAGGGTGTAAATAGGGTAGTGTTTTCGGCGGGAGGTGACCGAATTTCTCCCGCCCTATTTTTCGCTGCATCGCGAGAGCTCCCGCCATCTCCATGCTTGCACGAGCTCCTGCAGGCGGGTGGGGAATTTTGCAGCCGCGGGGAGAGAACGCGCCTGGCTCCACGGGCACGCTCGAGCCTACCTGACACTGATTTGATAAGAGCATCTCCACCGGGGGCCTCCAAATGACCCCCCAAAGGCCCATTGGGGGTCCGGACGCCTAAAAACGCCACCAGCGGCACCCCCCAAAGGGTCGCCCCGAGCAAAATCGTGTCCGGCACCCCCGAAGAGGCCTCCAAATTTGGAGGCCCTCTCGGGGGTGCCGGACATGGGTGCGGACATGCTTCTGACAAGGCTGGCCCGCCCGTCATATGCACAGCGTCCCGCCCCGTGTTAACTTGGGCTTGGTAGGAGGCCGTTGCGCCGCGTTTAATGGCGAGGCGACGAGACGGCGGCTCGCCTGTCATCACGCCTCGCAATAGCGAATCGACGCCTCGCAATAACGCCGCACCCGTTTCCATGGCGCAGACGGAAGCGACGCGTGCTGCAGTCGCAGCGGCTGCCCGCGGCGGCGCCCTGCGCACGCGTCGTCGGCATCAATGCGTGGCCAGGCGAACCGGTGGCCGCGTGAATGCAGGCCACCCAACCCTGCTCCTCCGGCCGCCTTTAAAACCCGGCGCGTCGCAGCCCTCCTCTCCCCACACCACCGCTTCTCCCTTCTCCCCTCTCCCAACTCGCCACCAACAGATCGGCTGCCAAGCAAGGTGGCCAACCGCGAGACACCGGAGGAGCGCGAGCTCCGGCGTCATCGCGACTTCCTCTCGGCGGAAAGCGAGCGCCGCGGCCAGCGACGCCGCGAGCAGATGGAGGAACGCCGTCGCCGCAACGAGGAGGCGGAGATGGCCAGGGCGTATGAACGCCACCAGAGAAGGGGGGCACAAGGTGAAGCCGGCGAGCCTTCCGATCAGGCGGCCAAGCGGTAGATGAAATCCCACCATGCGGCGGCCGCGAAATCAGAAGCCTCAGCCACGGCGAGGCTTCGTTTCTAAAGACCGTAGCCGATGGGAATAGCAGATGAAACTTCCCACGTCGGATCATCGAGACATGCAAGTCTGTTGATGATTTCGGCGCTTGGTTCACATCTTCTCCCCCTTCGCTAGGCCATGAAGCGGTATCTCTCCTCGCCGCCGGCGCAGGTAGTGGTTGGCTAGACGCTGTAGCGTGTAGCCGGTACCGACGTAGTTTAAGTTTAGTTTGTTAAATCTCGTTTAGATTTTAAATTGTAAGTTTGTTAAATCTCGTTTAATAAAATCCGCCGCCCGCAAGGTGTTGGATGATTTGCTCGCGTTTGGGGGCGGACGTTTGGGGTGCGCCGCTGTGGACGCGGTCGAAAATATGGGCGGACACATGTTCGGCACCTCCAATAGGGGGCCCATTGGAGATGTCAGACACAAATTTGGAGACCCTGGTGGAGATGCTCTAAGCATGCTGACCCTGACCCGGGAGCTCGGCCAACCAAACGCGATGCCGGAGGGGTCTGCCTATCGGTAGGCCCCCAAACGCGCCCTAGGAACCCGTCGCCGCTGTGGGTCACCAGATACAAATTTTGTGCCACATTCTCAATCCACGGCCCACGTGACCCCAGCCCCGATCGCCGATCATCGTGCCGCCTCCCGTACGGCTCGGAGCGACCTACAGCCACCACGGGCGCCACATCACGCACCCCCGCCCTCACTGTCCAGGAGGGCCCACAAACCTGGAGAGCGGCATTAACCCCACGCGCACACCACGACGACATTTGACACTAGTCGTCGTCGCGCACTCATTACTGCTCTTGACATTCCCTCCTCTCTTCCTCAACGAAACGAAACGAAGAGCACCCGCCGGACCTCCCTGCCTAGCTACGTACTCCCCTAGTCTCCCCCACCGGACCTTCGCGCGCCACCAGCTCCGTCCCCGGGGCCCAGAAACCCTAGCAAGGGCTCCGCGATGCCCCTCTGGTGGCCCGGGAGGAAGTCATCCAGGTCCAAGTGCAAGCACAGGGCCGGCGCTAGCGCGAACCCCGCGCCGGCGCCCGCCTCCGCGCTCTCCTCACCGGCGCGCAACTCCCTCGAAGTCGGCACCTCCTCCGCGTACGCGTCCGCTTGCGCCTCCCCATCGCCGTCCACTCCACGGCGGATCGGCGCCGTCGCCGTCCCGCGACGCGGCGGCGGGACGGGGCTTCGGGCGGAGGGGCAGGGCCATCCGCTCCCGCGGCCGGATTCCAAGTCGGCGCCGCTTCCTCTAGCGTCCCCCCGAGCAGCAGCAGCCGCGTGCGGGGGTTGCGCGTCTGCGGCGGCGTCGGTGTCCAGCGCGAGCTCGTCGGGATCGTTTGATGACGACGAGGAGGAGGATCACCGGATTTACAGGTAACTGGGCTACGTGATCGATGGTCTTTTATGACTTTGTATTTATTGTTAGCGTTATTGCCACGTTTCAGACTGTAACTATTACTAGTACTGCAATTTGAGATGACTACTCGGGGGAATTGAGAGATTGTTGATTGTGTGGGTGAAACTGACTGAACTCAGTGATGATCTAGGGGTTTTAAGTTGAGTGCCAACTCCAGGGAGTGATAAGCGAGGCTTCGGACCAACTACAGCCGTTGACCACTTCCGTGCTTGTTCTGCTAGTCACAATGGGGAGTAACATAGGAATAACATCAGTGCCACATAGGCAAAAAATCTGATGTGGCGGATAATTAATGAGAGAGAGATGGTTGTGGTAACTAGCTATGTTAACATAAGATCACACATTTCAAGACAAGATGAGTGTATAACCTATTAAATATGACACTACACACATGTTACTCCCCACTATGAAGGTAGTAACTTAGAGTAGTAACATATGCATGTTACTAGTCTAAGTTACTCCCCATTGTGACTAGTCTTAGTCTCTTCAGGACCATTATCTTTGTTTAGTAGATGCCGTGGACTTGGGGTGTAAAAGTCCCAAAGCGCGTGAGTCGTTCAACCATCCTTTATTTATTTATACTCCGGACTATGCTGTTTTTCCCCCTTCTCTCTGTAATTGTGGAGGATTTTTATTACTGTGCTCTTGCCAAAATTGGCCTGTACTGTTCTCTGGCAGCTTCATGTTGCAGTCCTTGTATATTCTGTGATATTTACTGTTGGTTCGTGCAATCTCTAGCTATACAGATCCAGTTGTCTACTCTAGAGGGAGGACTATGCCACCTGATGGACATAAGGGCATGGTGGAAGGCAAGCACTTTGCCTCATGTAGTGCTCTCCAGGAGCACCGCAAGTTCTTTGAGGTACCTATCAACAATGTGGGAGAAGTTCATCTGCAAAGCTTCGAGCCTTCAACGAGTGAAGCCAGTCGCTCGTTTGGCAGAATGCCCGATGATGCATTCAGTACAAGAACAAGAAGTCTTTCCCCTGTGCCAAGAGGACATGCTTTTTCGGCCAGTGATGCAAGTCAAAGAGATTTTGGCTTCAGCCCAAGGTCACCACTGAAAAGGTTGGATGATCTGAGGATCTCGCCTCAGCCCTTGCCTCTTCCTCCGGTCCCAGCTTCTACCCAATCTCAATCACAGTGGAAGAAGGGCAAGCTGTTAGGTAGTGGCACATTTGGCCATGTGTACCTTGGATTCAACAGGTATGAAGGTGCAAAGTACAATTCAAATTCTGTACAATTAAAGTTCAAATATTCTTGTAGAACGCACTCCCATACTGAGTTTCTATAGCCGTAATTTACAGCACACCATTAATGCAGCTTCCGCATGCCCGTTGTCAAATTGTTTTGTCAATTTTTGTAAAACAAAGTAGTCTAATCTTGACATGCATGCATGAAAGTTTGATACTGATGTGGACACACATGTTCAACACGGTTAGCTAGTAAATGGGAAATCATAACTATTAGATATATATGGTTATAAACTTCTTATTGTCCTTAACTGAAAAAGTGGTGTATGTTTCACATTTTAGCACCAGATGCCAAAATGCCTTGGAACTATATGTGAAATTACTTCATTCTTGACGCCTCTGTTGTTGATCTTTTGATTGATCTTAACTGTCTGCTATGCAGTGAAAGTGGGCAGTTTTGTGCAATCAAGGAGGTACAAGTTATTTTCGATGATTCAAATTCGAAAGAACGCCTTAGGCAGTTGAATCAGGTTATTTGCGTACCCCCATTTGATTGATAAATTGCATATCTATCAGAAGCAACTGTATTTATTGTACACCTGGTGGATGCAGGCATCCACTTTCGTGAGATTTGTCCGTCATGTATCTTCTCAATTTGCATTACTAACTTGTTATCTATTTTTTGTTTTGCCAGGAAGTAGATTTGCTTAGTCAACTCTCACACCAAAACATTGTGCAATACTATGGAAGTGAACTGGTGAGGTTCATGTGATAAATTAATACACTACCATAGTACCATTTGAGTGTTGCGCTGGCACAATATTTGTGTTTTCATCCTACATATTTTTGTCATGGGTCCTTGGGGACATATTTTTGTTCCGTGTGGCATGATCTGTTGGTAATTAGTAGAATGTTACTCACATAGTTCCATGGAAGATAATGGCTGGTGATGTGTCCAGATGCTATGAAAAACTTCCTCTCAGAATACTACCTTTGCTTCATTTGGATTTCATAAGTAAACTGTTATGCTAATGGTATAGTAGAGCTTAAAGCTTCACCCCAGTTTCCCTTAGATTTTCTATTTTTTTTCACTACCTCTGTATTATATTATGTAATTAACGTTTTGTATATAACATACACCTTCAAGAACTGATTATCACTTACCTAGTTATGTGTTATTCTGGGCAGACTGATGAAGCTCTCTCCATCTATCTTGAATATGTTTCTGGCGGTTCAATACATAAATTACTAAGAGAGTATGGTCCTTTTAGGGAACCAGTGATCCGTAACTATACTCGGCAGATCCTTTCTGGACTTGCCTATTTGCATGGTAGGAATACTGTGCACAGGTACTGTAGTGTCAACTATTGCACTATGTTTATTTTTCCTTGGTCAGAGTTCAATACGAAGCTAACTCCATAATGCTTTGCTTGGCAGAGACATAAAAGGAGCGAACATACTTGTCGGCCCTACTGGGGATGTTAAACTTGCTGACTTTGGAGTGGCTAAACATGTATGCAGTTTCTCTTTTTTACAAGGAGTTTTGTATTGTGCATATGTGCAAAAGGGTCATTAGAAAACTCGTTCACACATACAATCATATAATTAGCTTATCTCCTTGGCCAGTCAACCAAGCAACTCAGGGAATTTTGTTTGAATCTCTCACATATATTTTGGTTTGAACATAATCACTTGCTTCATTAGGTTGAGAGTAGTCAAAGTATGTTTCGTACTTTTCTGCTCTCATGTTTTTTACACAAACTCCAGAAAATTTCCTCAATATAGGGTTGACAATGTGTTCTGTATGATTAAAGCAACATATAGGTGTGGTGTTTATTTATATCATTTCCTGCAATTGACAGGGCCACTCCAATTTATATCATTTTTTTCCTGCAATTTACAGGGAAAAATTGCCAGTTTTGTTTCCTCCTTTATCTCACTTTATTGCTTATGAAACTTGAAACAGATAACATCTTTTGCTGAAATACGCTCTTGCAGAGGAAGCCCATACTGGATGGCTCCGGAGGTACGCTCTTTTACAGTTATGCCATTTGAAGAAATTCTCTGTGTATGATTTACACTTCTAACAAAGTTTCTCCCCAAAATTATTGCAAAATCTGCAGGTCATAATGAATAACAAAGGGTACAGTCTTGCGGTTGATATCTGGAGCCTTGGTTGTACAATTATTGAAATGGCAACTGCTAGACATCCTTGGCATCCGTACGAAGATGTATGCTTTTATTTCATGTCATACTTTGATGAAAAAATTATGCTTGCTTGGATCTGTCATTTCGCTCCTTGTAGTTGAAGTAACTGGCACTTGTGGCTTTCAAATCTCATAGCGGAGCCGCGTCATCTTCTATCCTTGGTCTTGCAGATACCTGCGCTATTTAAGATTGCAAACAGTAAAGATACACCAGAAATTCCAGAAGGTATTTCGAAAGAAGGGAAAGATTTCCTGAATTTGTGCTTAAAGCGTGATCCAGCTCAGCGCCCCTCTGCAACACAGTTACTGGGTCACCCTTTTGTTCATGACCATCAAGCAATAAGAGCCGTAAAATGCAGACCAACTCCATTGAATAATGGACTATCTTCCCCTGTGGAGGCAAGGAATAGAAAGGCAATTCTTCTTTCTACAAGCTTTCTGCCCATTTTAATGGTTGTTTTCTAAGAATTCTTGACATTTCCAGATAATGTGCTATGCTCTTTCCAAGCACAAGTAAGAAAATATTAAAGCTTACTTTTTAATGCTAAACTGGAAACTAAATCTTGTGACCGTTTGTTAGTAACAGTCCAGTAATTTGTTACATATAAAATTGTCAAGATTCTTTACATAATCATGCCTTTTGGTTTTGGGAGAATATTTGAGCACCTCTTTTCTAGATTCTGCCATTACTCAGTTTACATCATGCCATAAGATGGTTGGCCATATATGCTGATTATGTTTGCCATTCATCGAATTTGGTTCAGTCAAACAGAGAATCTTTAACAAAGAGAGGCATTACCCCTCTACGGGATATTGGAGAACTGCGCGCGAGAGATTTTACTGGATTTGCCACAGCTTATCCTTCGCCCCGCAATACATCCAGGTACAGTAACCTACATTTGACCACTTTTTTTAAAATCCATCCTCGTGCTCAATCATCTAGACTGACAACGACTATCTTCATGTTGCAGCCCTATTGCTGCAAGACCAAACATGTCTCTGCCAGTGTCCCCGTGCTCCAGCCCGTTACGGCAGTTCAAGAAATCGAACTGGAGTTGCCTACCTTCCCCAGCGGATTACACGCAGAACCAGATGAGACTAGGCACGGCGGTTCCAGATCCTTGGCTCGACATCGGCCAGTTGAGACCCCTGAGCCCATATGGCTCGCCGAGGAGATTCTGAGTCTGATCTGTAGAGTTCTAGGACGATATTTAGACACTTGAGACAAAAAGGGTAGGGAACAGAGATGTTTTGATCAACAAAATCTACTCCCTCCGATCCATATTAATGGTCTCAACATTGTCTAGATACGGATGCATCTAGTCTAAACACTTAACTAGATACATCCGTATCTAGATAAAGTTGAGTCCATTAATATGGATCGGAGGTTGTACTTTATTTATGACTATTCTGATATAATTCACTGTAAAGAAGAAAACGCGGCGCAACTGATGCGCTGCAGTGACGTTGTACTCTGCTGAATTTGTAAACGGTCATTATATAGCTTATAGTAACTTAGAAATACAGATAGCCCTCAACTTCAGTGATGTGATTTTGATGTACCATGGACTTTCAAGGCTGTAGAGACGATATGCCAGCAACAAGCCAACAACTGGCCAAATCATTTTTGTTCCCGCGGCTGCATCTCGCTGGTATGCCAGCAACAACTGCAATAGTACCGTGTAAATTCCTACCGTTCTCATGCACTTGCATAGGCAAGACTGTTAGCTTCTTTTTGCAGCGGAGTGCTACATCATCACAGAAGAAATGAAAATACAAAAGGAAAAAATTGTATTATATTTTAATACATCTGCCTGTTACATCATCACAGAAGAAATGAAAATATAAAAAGACAAAAATTTAATTGAAGTAAATTTGCGGTGAGCGTGGATCGAACACACGACCTTCAGATCTTCAGTCTGACGCTCTCCCAACTGAGCTATCCCCGCTTTTGTACAGGATTTTAGATACTAATTATTTGGAAGAAACAACGGTGATGGTCACGGTTTAATCAATTTATTTGGTCTATTTCAATGGAATTGTAAAGTGAGTCCTTATGCCTAGTACGTATAAATAATTTCATGCTAACAAAATCCCAGGTCGAATCATTGGAGGGCCTAGCTTAGCATTACCATACCCATGGATGCAAATCATGCAACATTGAGGATTTGGTGACATGCATAATGCATCATGAATTGAGTTGATATACTCCCTCCGTACACAAAAGGATGTCTCAACCTAGACCAAATTTGAATGTATCTGGACATAATTTAGTGTGTAGATACATACAAATTTAGTTTAGGTTCAGACATCTTTTTTTGAACGGAGGGTGTAGTTGAAAGGCAGACATGTCACACGCACCCCTCTATTTCTCTAGGCTTATTGTACTTGCTCTAAGGGAACTTAAGTACTGTACTTGGGAAGTGGGTCTAGCATGATTGGTCTTTTTAATATGTAGTGATGGGCGTCATGCACTCATGCCATAAACACTAATACGGAAACTTCAATATGCCACGAGAAACTAATAAGGGAACTTAAGAATGCGAGAGAAATATTTACTGTTCTTGCTAAATGGGTCTATAAAGCTTGCCGGTTTAGGAACTGATAAAATAGGGTAAAACATATTGTAAGGTGTCCACTAAAGGATAAAATCTAGATAATTTTTCCTAAAAGTTCTCATGGAGTCACAACCAGGGGTAAAAGTTTGCACATGAGGTTCACCCTCTCTCCTAAACACCACCGAGAGACCAAAAATAACGACTAGGGGTGACAATAAGAAATTTAAAGAACTTAATGAATGTTGCCAATTTTACCAAATTGATTATCTACGTGTTGCATAAGAACACTCTAAAATGCAAGTCTTCAAAGTAAACTTGGCAAAAATTAGACATCACAAAGTAAAACGGTTGAGTTGAGAGGATCACAAACATAAGGCGGTAGACCTACGGAATGCTGGTGCAATCCTATGCCCTTGTTGCAGGGTTTCAGACACAAAAACTCACAAATGCCTCTTTGAGTTAGCACACCAAGTCCGTGCTTAATAGTTAATTCCACCAAGGGTAGACCTTCACACAAAGTAGACAATCTGTGCGCCTTCACAGGGCTATAGGCCCATCCATAAATCCTAAGGATTTCAATTGACACCTAACCTTCTAGGAGGGGCACACCCTCGAAGAGCTACAACTATCTGGCCTTGACTTGGATATTGAACTCTTGCTAAGTTTCTCAACATGAATCTCTCAAACCCCCGATTTTCTCTCAGAGATTTGAGTGGGTCAGAGTTAAAATCTCAAAAGCACAAGGGGTGAGGATTGAAGGCCTTTCTCCAAGATAACTTCTCTCAACTTCAAGGGGGCAGGGTCAGATATATACAGGCAAGGGTGAAAATCTACCAACTGGAAAGGAAAGCTACATGCTCGGCGGCACCTAAATAAACACCGGAGGTAGTGTTCAAAGTTTGAACAGTCCAAATGTGATAACACCATTTTCCAAAAGTTCCAACAAACTACCCGGAGGTACCGAGCCATCCAAAAACACCTCATGAACCAAAACACCTCGAATGTGATGGGCATGGGAACTTGTGGTTTCTAGCTAGATTAAAACTATAGGCCCATGTCCAAGGCTAAGATACAACTTATGCTAGTTCCAGACAAACTCCACTAGAAGGTATGTGATAGTCGAGTACGCAGTGAAAACATATATGACATGAGTTGCAAACCTCTGGACCCATACTAGAGTTCATCCGACTGAGAAAAAACTACACATTTGGAGATACCAGACACCATCCAGTCGGAGATATTGGAATGAACATAACATCGTCTGGTTTGTTGATTGACTCTGGTGGTTCGGGGAACTATGCTTGGCAGTTCCGCAAACAAACACCAGATTTGTCCTCACATGGTTCGGAGGTCCTGGTCCACTTTCCCGGTAGATCCAAACCTTTTGATTTTGTTAGAGATAGAAAAATTAGTTGGTTTCTTGAGGAATAACTTTGAGATATTTGTGAGAATTCCATTTCGTCAATCTAGTCAACTACCCCTCATGATAGTATGGTATACCTATGACTCAAATAAGTCAATTTTTAGTCTTGAGGGTTGCTATAATTTTTTTTTCATTTTAGGGTTACCAGAGACTTCAATCATCAAACACATGGGTTAAAACAAGAAACACATTAATTTGTTAGTACATTGATTTCCTTGTTATTAGTCAATCAAAACCTACTAGGGGTCTAAGATGTGCTTTCAACCACAACATTTGTTTTATATGAAAGCTTTAGTTTACTCTTTTGGAATGGATGAAACGCTGATGTCAGGATTGTATTGCAATTCCTCTGAAAATGTTAAAAAATGCAAGGAAATGAGATGTTCCATGATTTCCCCTGTGTTTCAAGAAGCCTGATTGCGTGTACATTGTTGCTATTGTAGACTTGTAGTAATGCCAAGTAACACGATTGGCAAGTTGGTAGAAGAGAAATGGGAATGAAGGTTGGCCCCATGTTAGCTAAAAGAGCAAACTTTTCGTTTTTCAAACCATCTTATAATTTCAGAGCATGTACACGTTGAAAGAGAAGACCATTTTTGAAGATATAAAAGGAATACCGTCTATATATACGACCATTTTAGGTACTCACAAACCATCTTGAGTTGAAAGCCGATAGCGCCTCGCGTAACAAAGCTAATTAACAACGCGGCCAGTGCAAGCCATAAACCGCAATCATACGCCCCACTCGTAGCGGCAGCTTACTAAACAAGAGATAAAAAAGCCAAGGATAGGGACCAATAATTGTTTAAGAAACATACTTGTACAAAGAAAAATCTCCAATCACGCTTTGCATTTCTTTCCGAACCACCGACCCCGCGCGCGCGCGCGCAGTTCACAGAACAGCGCACCATGGAGAGAGATGCCAGATCTCGAGAAAGAAAATGCAATGCCCTGTTCCATTCCACCACCACTACGCCGCCCTGCGCGGTCGGAGACTTGTTTAATGCTGCCCCCGGCCGCGCCGCGCTGTGCGTCACTGGAAAGATGGCCCTGTGGCCTGTGGGGGCTCCCCACCTCCTTGCGCCATGAATGATGTCGCGCGCCTTTTCTTTCTACCCTTCTTCCTCCACCAGACCACCACTTCGTGTTTCTTCCAACACTCCCTTCCATGCTCTGGAGCTGTCTTGCTCCGTTTCCAGAGGCCACCGGACCAGGTGTTGTTCTCGGCTAGGGAGCGGCGGTTGCCATGTCGAAGGAGACAGAGTACTACGACGCGCTCGGCGTCGGCCCCGCAGCCTCCGACGACGAGATCCGCAAGGCCTACTACGTCAAGGTCCGTCATCCCAGCCTTCACTGTCGGTTTCAGCTTTGATTATTTCGCTGATCTGCAGATTACGCTTCTGTTCTCTCAGGCCAGGCAGGTGCATCCTGACAAGAACCCCAACGATCCGCAAGCGGCCGAGAAGTTTCAGGTTCTTGCCACGACTGAAAGCGATCGATCAACAATACGTATATAATGGTTTGATTCGGTGCGTGTTCAGCTGAGGCCTCTTGTACCCTTCCTGTGCTGGTCTCTTGTATGTAGGCTCTTGGAGAGGCCTACCAGGTCCTGAGTGACCCTTTGCAGAGGAAGGCCTACGATGGTTATGGCAAGACAAGCATATCCAGGTGCTGGCCCAAGTTGATCCGAGATGATATTGAAGCTCCGCTCGGCAGCAGCAATTATATTCACACTAGCACCTGAAACAATTCTTTTGTGTGTTTCAGGGACAACATTCTGGATGGTGCTGTGGTGTTCACCCTCCTATTCGGGAGTGAGCTGTTCGAGGACTACATTGGACATCTTGCAATGGCAACAATGGCTTCCTCAGAGATGACCAGTGGCGACAACGACAACCCCGAGAAGCTCCAGGACAGGCTCAAGGTGGGCAGGCATTTGTGATTGATACACCATTGCCCAACACCAACCTGATATATTTCTTTTCCTGACGGTGTTTTGGTTGTTGTGATTGTCTGAAGAATGTTATGGTAGTACTTCCAACTTTTTAAGCCCACTCTATTTTGTTGTGATGAAGGGTGTGCAAAGGGAACGAGAGGAGAAACTAGCTAGATTTCTCAAGGAGTTCCTCTCGCAATATGTTCGCGGCGACGCAGAAGGATTCGCTCAACGTGCTGAATCTGAGGCAAAGAGGCTCTCCAGCACTTGTCAGTTTGACGATGAGCCCTACAAACTGTAGTCAATTTTGTCAATCTATTCTCTGGGAGGTTTTCATCTGAATCTCGTGAAATGCCTCTGACAGCATCTGCGCTAGACATTCTTCGCACCATCGGATACGTCTACTCCCGACAAGCTGCCAAGGAGCTTGGCAAGAAGGCCATGTACCTGGGAGTTCCATTCCTGACCGAGTGGGTGAGGAACAAGGGCCACCTCTGGAAGTCACAGATCACAGCAGCGAAAGGTTCACTTCTGAAAAGCCGGCTCTTGTTGTCGTGGTCGTGATCGTTAAAATTGCTGACTGATTAGGGGGCAAAAAGAACAATGCAGGAGCCCTGCAGCTGCTGCAGTTGCAAGAGGAGGCATGTCGGCAGAGTGCCAAGGATGGCGGCGCCGCCACTGAGAAGGACGTCGACCTGCAGATGAGGTTGAACAAGGACCTGATGATGAGCTCAATTTGGAAGCTGAACGTTGTAGATATTGAAGTGACCCTCCTACATGTCTGTGAAATGGTATGTGTCCGTACTGAGTTAAGTGTACTATTTACTTAAAGACAAACAACCCAGCGCAAATTTGGTTCGGGGCGAATAGAACAGACTATGTTGAGCCAAGAGCATTTTCATTACTATGGAAAATGATGGATATATAGTGAAATCCACAATCGATCATTCCTTCAAGTCGCACGTTGCTTTCTACCACATCGTTTTAAACGAATCATGTAAATTTATTACAGTAGTAGACAAACTGTCAGTGGAGATTATTTGCACCCGGGCACCAGTGCTCCCTCATGTTTAAAAAATTCGAAAATCATATTTATATGTTTCAAAAAATTCTGAAAAATATTCCACATATAGCCAATGATATATTCCACTAACGTGCAAAATATCAACTTAAAAAACTTTGTATTCTGAGCTACACAAAAATGACAAATTTGTAGATCTGAGAATGTATATTTTCAAATCTCTAAGTTTTATCAAATTTGTTATTTTCGTGTAGCCCACAATATAAAGTATCTCAGATTAAAAATTTACATATTGGTGGGATACACCATGGGCTACATCTGGATTTTTTTTTCAGATTTTTTGGAAACTCAAAAATATGATTTTCGAATTTTTTAAGTAAGAGGGAGCACTGGTGCCCAAGATCACAATACACTTTCCGACAAACAGTAGCTTACTTGTCTGCTCTCCCATATTAATTTGCTGAAGAGATTAATACATCGAACTGATTTGACAAGTTTTTTTACCTCTACTCAGGTGCTGCATGAAAATTATGTCAAGAAAGAGGACCTCAAGGCCCGTGCAATGGCTTTAAGAAGTCTCGGGAAAATATTTCAGGTATATTAGTATTTGACATTTTCTTTTGGACAATTTCCATGCTGCATGTGTAGTAAACCAATGTGGTTATATTTCATAAATAAAATATTTGGATCAACTGGAATGTGAATAGAGGGAAAAGGAGGCATTACCGGGGCCATCAAAGCCAACCATTCTCGACGATGATAGCAGCTCTGATGAAAGTTCAGATGAGGAAGTATCACGGACAGTGACATATCGCACTCCTGCAATTACCCAGGCAAATTTTCAACCACTATAAAAACGCATGTATGCATTTATTCAATTTTTTAGTTCGATAAATTCAAAATTGTTGTGGTACAGGGAATTGGCAGGCTATTTAGATGCTTATGCAACCCAGCATATGATGTTGACGATGACTTCGAACCCCGAAAATGAGTGATAAAGAAGCATAGACACTGCAAAACCATTTCAAAGATTCTCGAGTTTCGCCGGGTAGCTGCTTCAGAACAGCTGTGAACATGCACCACGATCCTCTAATTATCAGGAAGGACATACATGTATATGCTGCTTCAGAACTGGTGATCAGACCCACAATTCAAACTCTAGATTACCCCCTCTTAACTCTCCCACGATCAGTAGTTTCTTCTTATTATCTTTTGAATTAGATCACATCGACTGTGTCGTGCTTTCTGTAATTGTTCAGGTTTGGTGTTTCTAAGAAAACTACAAAGAAAAACATGTAGACTTCAATTTTTTCCTTATTACCAAATTGACATGTGAAGTTTCTGACATGAACAGAACAACAGTGTTTGATCCTATTATCCGCACACTGTATCACCTCTGCATGGATTTACGACCTCAATAATAGAGACTTCTCCATTATACAGTACACGGATGATATAGTGCTCTTTTTGGGGGCATGGCGATATGGAGCCTTGCTCCAGGGAGCCAGGTATTTTTTAGAGTATTTAAATTTCAGGAAATTCTGAACTTTTTTACACAGATACATAGAGATGATTTATATTAACTTGGAAATTTTGTCGAACACACAAAAATCACAAAAATGTCGCTGTAAATAGGCATCAAGAAAGTTCGTTTTTGGTCTTCACATTTTATCATTTTGTATAGATTGCTTACGAAAACGTAGCTCTGTAAAAAAAATCGTACATAGTAGACATCTATATGTATTTGTTTTTTTTTTACATTTTTAATCAGAAAATAGAATACTTCTTTTTCAAAATTCAGGCTCCCTCGAGCTCGGGGCTAATTTTTTTTAAATAATACACACAAAATAATTAATTCCGGAAATAACACGCTATTTTTTTTTTTTTGCAAAAATAGGATCCCGTCGTCCTTGGCGAAGCCGACAGGGCCCTGTCGTCCTTGGCGAAGACGACAGGTGACTTGTCGTCCTTGGCGAAGACAACAGGTGGCTTGTCGTCTTTGGCGAAGACGACTAGTGGCGTGCGTACACAAATACACGCCACTGGTAATATTACTAGTGGCGTGTATCCTCACATACACGCCACTAGTAACAGCCCAGCAGCTCACACGCCAAAGTCGTCTTTGGCAAAGACGACGGGATCCTACTTCTGCAAAAAATTTAAAACGCGTAATATTTCTGGAATTAAATAATTTTCGTGTATTATTTAAATAAAATTAGCGAGCTCGGGCTCCTTTTGGAGCTTCCTTCTTTTCGAGCATACTTCATAACTTGGATAGTGCGCCAACTTAAATTTTAAATTTGTCCTTATGTATCAAATGTTTCCCACGTACGCACCAAGTCAACGTTTAGTCACTATCATTTGCACATCATAAGTAGTAGTTGAGTATATTTATTTTACTCGCAAGTCTACACCAGAAAATGAATTAACAGACATGGAAATAGATGCATAAGGTTGGCAATGGAAATGACTTTTTTTTACCTTTTTACAATTTCTAACAACAATTTGACTTTTCCAAAAATTCTAACTCATTCAATGTTTCATAAAACATTTTATAAACAATATATAGTTTGAATGTTCCACAGTCAAAAATAGCCTGGAGAAAGACAACTACTATGAGCTAGCGTCACGAACATAGCATCTTCCCCCATAACCACCCTATGATTCACCTAGACACGTAGAATTCCTACGAATCACACACAGAGTAAAAGTTTTTCCCAAAAACGATTTCGAGTTTCAAAACAAACTTGAGAAGAGACATCCAAAAAAAGAAGTTTGCTCAGTTCTCCCATGACTGCAAACATGGCTAATCGATCAATTTTACATGCTACAGAGATTGTGCAACAACCGCCCGTCTTGTTGTAGCACTCAGTTCCGTATAACCAGGGTAGGGCATGACAATGCTTTAATTTTGCAGCTAACTACTTATTTCTAGTCAAGCCCGTTCCAAATGGACAAACAGTGCCTCTCTACATAATGGTCCTTAAGTAAGTTTAGCTTGACAAGCTACCTTTCCTCTTGATATGAGGTGCGAAGAGAAACATCTCTTTTTTATGACTTCCACTTATCGATCCCGGCCCGGAAAAGTGACCGACCCCTTTCTGAATGAAAGAAAAGGTTTATGAGCCCTAGCCCTGTAAGCCCACACCTGTGTAAAGTAGATCGTTCAACACCTGCGGCACAAACCCATTTTTTGACCAATTGGTCCGTATATCATAGGCGACCGAACGGCCGCACCCCGTCTTACTAGACCAACCTGCTATAATTATTCCATAAACACCTAGCGAAGATATGGCAAACAAATAAAGTAGCCCTATGTTCGGATCTGACAATACCATACCATAATCGAAAGGTACAACAGACCAAGCGACCAGACTTAACATAAATGTAGCCACTGGAGCCATTCTAAAAATTGAGAAATTAGCACTACTTGGTGAAATAGGTTCTTTTATAATCAATTTCAAACCATCTGCTAGAGGTTGTTGTCGCAGCAGTGGAACATGGGGTTCCCCTAGTACTGCCAAAGTGGGTCCGCCCCATGTGGGCCCAAGATGAAGATGGACAAGACCAAGACTCAAGTCAAGCTGGCGGGTTCACCGTCAAGACACGCATGGCCTACGTCGACTAAGGGCTCCGGTCCTGGGGACCTTCCGGGTCCCCGAACCAAGCAAGAAGCCCAGGAAGGACCCGAGAGCCCGAGTTCGCAGGAGGCTAGGCTCCCTCTCGGGTACTTCCCCACGTCACTCTGGATAAGCATTCCACCTCACCGCGGAAGACTTGGGAAGCAAGGCGAAGGCAGCGCGGGCGGGAAGCACGTCCCGTGGTGGTGTCAGCTCCTGTCCACCCCAAGACGGACGCTCCCACCTAACCCAAAGGAGACGCTAGCCTGAGGAGAGGCCACGTCTCCTCCTAAACTAGATGAGGAGGGTCCTTCACCCCGAAGGTCCCTCATGCCCCTCACGTGACCCTGTGGCAACCCCTTAGCCTATAAAAGGAGGACCAAGGCACGAAGGAGGGGGAGGTCGAAGCAAGGACGAACACAAGCTAGAACCAGATCAAGACTAGACTAGGGCTGCGATGGTAGAGAGGAAGGTGATCTCCTCCGGGTCAGGATCTGTCCTTCTTCTACCTCCAGCCAAAACCCTTCCGGGTACCCCATCCGGGAGGTTCCATTGTAAGCCACACTATGAACCCATCAATCCAGACATGCAGGAGTAGGGCTTTTAGCCTCCGGGCGGCCTGAACCTGGGTAGCTCCTTGTGTCCCTTTGGTTGCATGCTTTGATCGTGGAGAGGAGAGCTTGATCTAGACTCCGCCCAAGAAGACGATTCTCAGCCTCCTTCGCGCCCCGTGCCGAACCTAAAAGGGGGTATCCTATACTCCCGGTGTCCGTGCAACGAGACACGACGGTTGTAACAATCCGAACAATCCCACTACATCAGGACCCTTTCGACGTTGCACAAAAGCCATTACTTTACGTTCAGCTAGCACTAAAAAGGCTACTCCTAGTAGAAGTGGTAGAGTTAAACAAAGTATTTCCGCTGGAACAGCTATGTACGTTTTCGATTTTCTATTCACTCATGATCGGGCCTGACCTGGTCGACCCGATCAAACTATTTCACTTATGATCTGGCCTGGTTGACCCAATCATGATATTGAAGGATGGGACCTTTTATCGAAAAACTCCGGATCCCGATAAGTTTTTAAGATGGTGCTCCTGTTACGTTACTTCGAATGGAATCCTCACTTGACTAAGCATAAGCGAAAACACGGCTGAGAGTAAGCAATCCTCTTTGCTAGTGGTTGAGTCATGATCAGAAATATTGCGAAAGAAAGTGAAATGTACTATCGTCATCCCAATTTGGGTAATCCACGATGTCTTCATTTTATGTATCCATCTTTACTCGTTTTCGGTGTATCGATAGTTCGTTGTACTACACTTTGAACTAACCTAGAGGCCGTGCTTAGGCGAAAATAGATATCAGTGAAGTAATCCCAGAACTCTATAAATCGTTAATATTTTTTCCATTTTGTTAAATATCACGAATCTAGTGGAAAAGGGCCCCTCTAGAACATTCCTTTGAATGAAATTGTGTTCAAACCAAAGTCGCATATTAGAAGGTCCCCATGATTCTTTTTGGGGGTCCCTAGGCGACGGTCCCCACCGTTTTTGAGTCTTCAGAGTCATATAGGGATTTAAGACATGTCGACTTAAACCTACATAACCACTTCGCCCAGGAAAAATCACTTTTGTTTTATAATCTTAGAATCATATTTATAATTCAAGACAATTTAACCATTTTTCCTTAGTTGAGCCCCTCCCCATCGTAGTATGGTTAAGCATCAACTAAATAAACAAAACAATAGTAGACTTATTCTAGCATACATTTTCCTAGGGTGACAAGGCATGATTGAAGATACTAAAGATGACATCTACATGGCTCACAACAAGGTTCAACAACCGTCATGTTATAATCTACATGGCTCCCAGATCGTGTTTTGGAGGTCTGTATTGGTGAAGTGGCGCACCCTAGTACGCCATCGCTTTGACGCTAGAGGCGGCAATGCATGTGAGTGTTGTGACCCTCTTGGGGGCGTCATTGTGGTCACCCCTCACGGTAGCGCTCCACGACCTGGAGCGAGAGTGCAAGCGACCTGCTCCGGGAAAACCTGGTGTGCAGTGCAATGTTATCTGGTGTTCTCCTAAAAAGGCGTGGTGTCTCCATATTAGTACGGGTTCTCTCATCACTTTGTATTGGTTGAGTAATGTATTGTTATTTATAATGCGTGGTGGTAGTTTGATTCAAGAGAGAACAATACATGCTTTTTAAATGGAGTGTCCTTTTTAGACGTAAGAACAGGGGAGCCTCGGCCTTCAAAAATTATTTTGGGATGCCCACCTAAAATTTTCACTAGTTATCGGGGGTGGAGGGAGAAAAGTAGAATTACAGAGGGTGCCCACTGTGGACGATTAGTCACACAACAAGGTAACAAAATGTGTTTGTTTTTAATCTCAAATGTTTGGAGGCCGTAGTGAGCACACTCCGATAAAGCAGAGCTTTGGGTGAAGTTCCTTCCATTTTCTGAGTAAACAATACTTTGTGTTAGGCAACCGAATTCTCTAGGATATCGGTGCACCCGAACCATATCTTGAGCCTCCCGTTTTATAGCAGATTGAGGCCATTGTGGTTATGACTGTAAATCGGTTGTTACCTTGTAATCCACTATATATCGAGATAACAGGGAAGGCACCAATTGTGACCTAACCCATCCAGTTCTATCGTTCTACATGGTATCAGCCAAAAGAACCACAGATTCCGCCGCCGCGCCAAGGTTCCCACCCTACGACGCGGCGCTCTCTCTCCTGCCATGTCCACCGACGCCCATCCCCTCACCGGCATCTGGGCGCAGGCCACCAACATCCAAAGCGTCAAGGCGCTGATCCCCATCACCCTTGACATGAAGGCGTCCAACTACTCCCGCTGGCGCAATATGGTCCAGATCACCGTCACCACTTACGCCCTCGCCGATCACCTCGACACGGCCATGCCGCTCGATGACGAGGAGTGGCTGCGCCTGGATGCCACCGTCCTGCGCTAGCTCTATGGGTCCGTCATGCCAGAGATCACCGATATGGTGATGGAGGAGACCACCACGGCCTACTCCGTCTGGACGCGCATCGGTGCCCTCTTCCGCGACAGCTAGCAGGCGCGGGCCGGCTACCTCGGCCAAAAGTTCCGTAACCTCGAGCCGGAGGGCAATTAAGTCCATCACGGCCTACTGCCTCGAGCAAAAAACCGTGGCCGATGCCCTTGCCGATGTCGGCGCCCCTGTCACCGACGACGCCCTCGTCTGGAACATCCTCAAAGGCCTCGACGAGCAGTTCGACCACGTCGCTGCGCTCGCCCCTCTGCTCACCCTGTTCCCTTCCGTCCTCCATCTGCGGAACATGCTCCTGCTCCAAGAGCTCAAGCCGCACCACGGTGGGTCGTGCCTCGACCGCCACCGCTCTCTACTCCAACATGAGTGGCGGCCCTGCTCCCGGGTGTCGCGGCCCCCCCACCTCCTTGTCCAGCGCCACCGGGCTATGGCCCTCCGGCCACTGTTGGGTACGGGAACCCGGCGCCGTTCAACCCGAACGTTGGCCGACCCAAGGGCAAGAAGAGGAAGGTCAATGGCGCTGCACCTGTAGTGATTGTAGGTGCTCTCCTCTCCCCAACGTCGTACAATTCATGGACGGGGTCCATCTACATGTACCCCATGGGCTCGGGTGTCTCAGGCATCCTCGGACGCGGATCCGGCACGGCACCACCCCATCCCGTGGCGCATGGGTTCATGGCGTCCCCGCAGATGGCGCCGGCTCCTCTCGGCTACTACAACCATGTTGCGCCCGCCCCTGCCTCGCCCTATGGCTCACCCCGGCACTGCCCGCGCCGTATGCCACCTCTCCGTCTTGGGACACCGCGGCTCTCATCAACCAGCTCAATGCCATGAACCTTCAGCAACCTTCCACGGAGTGGGTCATGGACAGCGGTGCCTCCGCCCACATGTCATCCGATGCTGGTATCCTCAACTTTCTAAACTCTCGTACTCCTTTTTCTAACGTAGTCGTTGGTGATGGTTCTTCTCTCCCCGTCACCGCCTCCGGCTATATGCCTCCCTTCATTCTCTTTCTTCTACTCGTCCACTCCATCTACAAAATGTTCTAGTTACTCCTAGTATCATTAAAAATTTCATCACCGTTAGACAATTTACATGTGGTAATTGTGTCTCCGTTGAGTTTGACCCTGCTGGTTTTTCTATGAAGGATATCCATACCAAGGCGGTAATCCTACAGTGTAATAGTGCGAGTGATCTTTACCCATACTCCGCCCCCGGTGTCGCTCTCCATGCTTTGGTCGCCTCCACCGACGCTCCCACCCTTTGACATCGCCGCCTTGGCCATCCAGGACACGCCTCGCTTCGCCGCCTTGCGTCGTCGTCATCAGTTCCATGTCACAAAGAAATAAATGGTCTAGCTAATGTCATTCGTGTCAATTAGGTCGACACGTTCGTTTACCTTTTTCAGATTCTTCTAGTCGTATTATGCTTCCCTTTGAACTTGTACACTGTGATCTCTGGACCTCTCCGGTTGAAAGCATGTCTGGTTACAAATACTTTTTGGTCATATTATATTATTTTACTCATTTTTTGTGGACTTTTACTCTATGATGTAAATTTGAAACATACGGTATTCTCGCTAATTTTCGTGTTTTTGTTCAGACTCAGTTCTCACTCACTCTCCAACAAATACAGTGCGACAATGGCAAGGAATTTGACAATCGATCTCTCCATGATCTTGCGTCTACCCACGGCATACACATGTGTTTTTCCTGCCCCTACACCTCCCAATAAAACGGCAAGCCGAACGCGTCATTCGCATGGTTAATGACATCGCTCGCACCCTCCTCTTTCAAGCTTCTATGCCGCCTAGGTTTTGGGTTGAGTCTTTACACGCTCCCACCTATCTTCTTAATCGCCTCCTACCACAACGACCTTGGCTTCCTGCCCTTTCTCCACCCTATACTCTACTCCTCCCACTTACTCCAACCTACGTGTCTTCGGATGCCTTTGCTATCCCAACCTCGCATCCACCATGCCGCATAAGTTGTCTCCTCGCTCCACTCCGTGTATTTTCCTTGGATACGCTCCTCACCATAAAGGCTATCGATGCATGGACATAGCGAATCGCCGTATAATCATCTCTCGGCAGATCATTTTTTATGAGGCTAACTTCCCGTTCGCTAAAACAAACGTTCCACATTCCTATGATTTCCTACAGGAACACGATGCGGTACCCTCCTCGGATGACAACGTCGATACGATCATCCCCAACCCGCCAGCCCCACGCACTGGGCCGCGGCAGCGTTTTCTGCAATTTCCTGTCGCGGCAGAGTTTTGGTCCATCTCATGCCATGGCAGCAACGCCTGCTGCTTCGCCTGCTGCGTCTACCACGGCAGCTCAGCAGTCGCCGGTGCTCGGTTCTCCTGCCGCGGCACTATCGGCTGGTTCCGCCATTGGCTTGATGCCCGGCTCACCGACCGTCTCGGTTACGTCTACCTCGGCGTCCTCCCCACCGAGCTCTCCGCCGTCCTCGCCACCGAGCTCTCTGCCGTCTTCGTCGCCCCGTCGTCCTCCACCACCCGCTCATCGTATGGTGACCCGACGTCAAGCCGGCAAGGTCATCGGACCATGGGAGCGCCTCAATCTCCATGCCACGGCCACGGGTGTCCTCTCTCCGATCCCTAAAACGGTTCGGACTGCTCTCAAGGACCCAAATTGGCTCGACGCTATGAAGGCCGAGTATGGTGCACTCATGTCCAACAACACATGGGGCCTCGTGCATCCCCCCTCCAAGGCCAACATCGTCACCGGCAAATGGGTCATTCGCCACAAGCTCCTGGCAGCGATTTCGGCGAGACATTCAGCCCGGTTGTCAAACCGGCCACGATCCGTGTCATCCATCGCGATCTCCCTCAACTAGCGTGTTCGTCAGCTCGACGTTAAGAACGCCTTCCTCCATGGGACGTTGTCCGAGGTCGTCTACTGTCGCCAACCCACGGGTTTTGTCGACGCCACGTGATCGGATCACGTGTGTCGCCTCAACCGTTCTCTCTACAGTTTGATGCAGGCCCCACGAGCATGGTACCAACGCTTCACCTCCTTCGTCGCCACAGTTGGTTTCACATGTTCCAAGTCTGACACCTCCCTCTTCGTGTTGCACAGCACCATGGGCACGGCCAACCTGCTCCTCTATGTCGACGACATTCTTCTCACGGCTTCATCGACTGTTCTTCTCGAGCGCGTCATCACGGCCCTCAATTATGATTTCGCCATGACAGACACGGGCTTCACTATTTTATCGGCATCGCTCTCTCGCACTGCTTCTGGGATATTTCTCTCCCGGGAGAAGTACGCTGCCGAGATTTTGGACCGCGCTGGCATGACAGGGTGCATGTCGTCCTCGACACCCATCGACACCACGCCGAAGCTCGTCTCCTCTGTCGGTTCTCCTGTGGCCGACCCCACTGAGTACCGCAGCATCGCGGGAGCACTCCACTACCTGACGTTTACACGCCCGGATATTGCGTATGTCGTCCAGCAAATCTGCCTCCACATGCACGATCCGCGAGATCAGCATCTCGCGTTGATCAAGTGTGCTCTTCGCTACGTCAAGGGCACTCATGGCCATGGTCTTCAGCTCATGCCGTCTGCCGCCGACACCTTGATCACGTACACGAACGCAGATTGGGCAGGTTACCCTGATACGCGACGTTCCACATCTGGATACCGCGTCTTCCTCGGTCATAACCTGGTGTCTTGATCCTGCAAACGCCAACACACCGTGTCCCG
Source organism: Poa pratensis (assembly GCA_947311845.1). NCBI lineage: Eukaryota > Viridiplantae > Streptophyta > Magnoliopsida > Poales > Poaceae > Poa > Poa pratensis. The sequence goes on along the minus strand of CAMZMU010000011.1, from coordinate 3,330,140 downwards.
CTCCAGCGCGGAAGTAGAGTACCGCGCCATCGCTAATGCTGTTGTCGAGTCCACCTGGCTTCGTCAACTCTTGGAGGAGCTTCATCGACCTCTCCCTTGGGCCACCGTCGTGTTCTGTGACAATGTTAGCGCAGTCTACATGTCTGCAAACTCGGTTCAGCATCAGCGCACCAAGCACATCGAGATTGATATACACTTCGTTCGAGATCGAGTGGCTCTTGGTCAAGTGTCTGTCCTTCACGTACCGTCATCGCGCCAGTTTGCTGATATCTTCACCAAGGTACTAGCGTCGCCATTGTTTCTGGATTTTTGGTCCAGTCTCAACGTCTGTCAGTCTCCCGTTGTACTGCAGGGAAGTGTTAGGCGAATATCTCTAGGATATCGGTGCACCCGAACCATATCTTGAGCCTCCCAGTTTGAAGTGCCACCTGATTACTCAAGTAGGGTTAAAAGCATTCTTTTGGCTGAGAAGAGGGCTCTTGCGTATGCTAGAAAAACAGTTTTCCATCCTTCCGAAACAAGGCCTTTGGAGACTACAATGGACAGGGTAACTTTCAATGTACCTTATTCAGCTAATCATGTTAATTGTGTACATGATAATGTTGATGTTGCTGAGGTGTGTGTAGACATCTATAATTCTATTGATTCTCTACAGGTGACATTTAGGGATAAGACGTAGCCTATTGTGGTTGACAAGCAGGTTTTGGATCATTTTGATCATATTGGGGAGGTTTCGGATGATCCTCTTGGGAACTTGAACCCCAATGATGTAAGTCATTTAGGTGGAGATACTTATCATATGTGTATTAGAGATTATCTCCAATCATGGTTACTTGTTGGGCAACAAGGTGGTTTGTGGTTGGTAGTGCGGAACCAACACAGATCGGTATGCTCAGCCCTGCCGCGACAGAGAAAAACCATGTTTTCTCTGCCGCGGTAGCGGACTCGGGTGCGGCGGAAACATCTCTCGAGGCAGGAAAAAATGACGTTTTTCCTGCTGTGATCGGTTCGCCGGCTAGGGAGGATTATGAGAAGGTTGAGGCGTCCAGGACTCGTGGGAAGTCTTCAATGGAAGTGTCTTCTCCAACATCCACGCCAATCCTCAAGAGCTCGAGGGAGGAGATCATTGCTTATGGCGGCATTGAGGAACCCAAGGTCAGATCCAGTGCACGGATCAGGTCGCAGCCGAACGCCGACACACCTCAGATGAAGAGGGCTATGTTGATGGCCCAACGTCGTGATGCTGCTGTTTTTTCAGGTACTCCTTCTAAACCTAGTTTATCCTTTGCTTCTATGCCTATTGAGGATATTGTTGCTATGGCGTCTAGGTTAGGGGTATCTTTAGGTGCATCGTCCTCTCAAGTTTTACATTCGGTTAATCATTTAAAATCAGTGGAGGAAGAGAGGGCAGTAACTTTCCTTCAAAATAACCTCACCAATATTGATGATGATGGGTTGAATAGCCTAGTTGTTAAAGATCACAAAACTTGTCAGGTGATTTGGGGAATGAAGTAGAGGACAATTCTCTAAACCAAACAGATATTCTTGCGGTGGATGTTGTTGGTGGCCGTAAGAGGGGATCTAAAATAGGCCAGAATTATGAAGATTGGGCTAAACCTGAACCTCCTCCGATGCCTACACTAAGGAAGAGGGGTGTTATTGAGCTGAATGACGAGGGAATGAGAGAAGCCAAGAAATCTCTTAAGAAGAGAGGAATTAAATCCGAAGAAGTGAAGAATCTACCTCCTATAGAAGAATTATGTAAGCCAACTCCTCACCCTTCCATGATAGAGGTACACTCCCTTCAACATTTCGGTGCAGGAGATATGCCTTATCATAAGCCTCCTGATCAATGCTTAGATGAATTTGATAATTTTATTGTTAAGCAAAATAATTTTAACATGAAAGTTCAAAATCATTTGTTAGAAAATTCTCGTATTATTAATAATTTGCATGATGTCTTGGAAAGAACTGCTAATGATGTTAAAGGACTTGTTAAACACTTTCATATGGTTCAAACTCAACTAGAGCAAATTACTAAAGTACAAAAGATTTACTAGCTAATGTTTCTAAAAAAGGTGATAAACATGCTTTTGGTATAGAGACTAGAGGTGGTGCTTCCACTCAGGACCCCTTGTATCCTGAAGGACATCCAAAAAGAATTGAGCAAGACTCTCAACTAGCTAATGAAACTAGTACTTCTTCTAAAAAGAAAAAGAAAAAGAAACATAAGCAAGTTGTAGAGTCTTCTGAACCTATTAATGATAAAGAACCCGAGAATGATCCTAATAGTATATCTATCTCTGATGCTGAAACTGAAAGTGGCAATGAACATGCTAATAATAATGATAAGAACAATGCTTCTGACAAAGAACAAAGTGAGGAGGAACCTGAAAAACATTCCAAAAATAAGAGGTATACTAAAGGAGATTTTATTGCTAAGAAGCACGGTAATGAAAGAGAACCTTGGGTGCAAAAACCAATGCCCTTTCCCAATAAGAAACACAAATCAAAAGAAGAGGAACATTACAATAAATTTTGTGACTGGATGAAACAACTGTTTTTGCAAATTCCTTTGACTGATGCTATTAAGTTGCCTCCTTATTCAAAGTACATGAAAGATATTGTTCTAACAAAAGAAAGATTCCTAATGAAGAAATTTCTACTATGCTTGCTAACTATTCTTTCAATGGTAAGGTTCCAAAGAAGCTTGGAGATCCAGGTATACCAACTATTCCATGCTCCATTAAAAATAATTATGTGAGAACTGCTTTATGTGATCTTGGCGCAGGAGTAAGTGTTATGCCTTTCTCCCTTTACAAAAGGCTTTATTTGGAAAAGCTTATACCGACAGATATTTCTTTGCAAATGGCTGATAAATCTACTGCTGTTCCTGTTGGTATATGTGAGGATGTTCCTGTTCATGTGGCTAACAATTATTTAATTTTAACCGATTTTGTTGTGTTAGAAATGCCTGAAGATGATAATATGTCTATTATTCTTTGAAGACCTTTTCTTAACACTGCAGGGGCTGTTATTGATTGCAATAAAGGGGAGGTCACTTTCAATGTCAATGATAAAGAGTATACTGTTTATTTTCCGAAGAAGCTAGATAAGTTATATGGTTTGAATTCAATTGCGCATTTTAGTACGGTCAAGGTGGGAAGTATTAATTGTCCTATATATGATTATTCCGAAGGATATCAAAATATTATGGTTGGATCAATATCTATACAATTCAAGGTAAAATGATTAGTACATGGAGTTTAATTCTTTTATGACATATAAAATATATTTGGTAGCAAGACTTGATCAACCTTGTTAACAAATGTGTTTTCAATGCATAAATTTTTTGAAACACCATTTCTTTTCTTTAGCTCATTTTATCTACTGTAGTATTACTATTATTTCAAAAATTCGTTGTTGTTTTATTTCTTTATAAAATTCAATTTCTGCTTTATAATCATTATTTAAATGCCCAAAAATAAAAGTTGTCGAAAATTTCCAGAAAATTTTCACAAATTCTTGTTTTAAAAATGTGACGCGGGGGCACCTTGGGCTGACCAGGGGGACCCACCACGCCACCAGACGATCCTAGGTGGTGTGTGGGCCCCACCTGGCCCTCCACAAGGTGAGCTACTCCCCATCCTTTCTCTCTCCCGACCAAACACTTCACCATTCCCAAAACTCGTGTTTTTGCTGCTCTTGCTCGAATTTTTTCGATCTCCTTGCTCAGCCCATCTTTGCTGCTGAGATTTGGATCGTTTACTCTCCGGTATGTGACTCCCCGAATATCCAATTAAATTTTTGATTAGTTGTGTATATTTTGAGTATTTTGGTACTGTAGGTGTCATGTTAAGTGAGTTTGCTTGCTTGCTTTATGATCAGATTAACTAGTTTTGATGCATGTGTAGCTCTCTTATAAGTCTCTATAATGGTTCCCTTGATTTATTTGTTCCAAAAATCATTTTTTATGAGATTTGTTTAAAAAATTCAGAAAAGGAAGATGGATGAAAATACTCATGATCACCAAACTTATGATGATAATTTAGAGGTGCCTGAGGTCATGGAAGTCAATCGTGAAGAATCTATGTACTCTTCGGTTTATCCATGCTATGACTTCATGACTGCCGCAGGTATCTTGGAGGATTCAATGAACTAATTTCTATTGCAGGTTTGGATCAATTTGTGTCTCATGAACCAACCCAATATGCAAAGCTTACTATGTCAGTTGTGCAAAGCTTCAGATTTAACTGTTCCCAGGATAATCCTATGATTTCTTACAACATTTACAATATAGCTTTCGATTTGTCCCTTGCTGAGTTCTGCAGAGCTATTGGTGCGCCATGTTGAGGATCACATGCTAGGATCAAGGGTCAGCCTGAGCATCTCTTGACCCTCTTCTCGGAGATCTGCCAAAGAGAGAGCTGTTTGGCTGAGAGTGGTAAAATTTGAAACATTCAATTCCCAGCTATTCGATATTTTGCCTGTTACATTGGTAAGGGCATTCTCGCTAGAAAGTGTGTGATGACGTGAAATCACACGTTCGTTGGGAGACCCCAAGAGAAGGTATGATGTAGTGCAGCAGCAAGTTTTCCCTCAGTATGAAACCAAGGTTATCGAATCCAGGAGGAGTAGAAGGCACCTTTGAAGGTTGTTGGTGGCGCCGTTTACTCTATCACCAACGTGGAACCTGCACACAACACAATCAAACTACTTTGCCCCAACGAAACAGTGAGGTTGTCAATCTCACTGGCTTGCTGTAAACAAAGATTAAACGTATGGTGTGGAAAATAGTGTTTAATTGCAGAGAATGAAAAGGAACAATGATTGCAGTTGGTTGTATTATCAGTGTAAAGAATGGACCGGGGTCCACAGTTCACTAGTGGTGTCTCTCCATAAAAGATAACTAACATGCTGGGTAAACAAATTACAGCTGGGCAATTGACGAATAGAGAGCGCATGACAATGCATATATATGACAAGATGACTACTATGATATTCAATTGGGCATTACAAAAGATACATAGACCGTTATCCAACAACATCTATGACTAATAATCCACCTTCAGGTTGACATCCGTGTTCCCCGTTGGTATTAAGTTGCAAGCAACAGATTATTGCATTAAGTAATGTGCATAATGTAAACAATACAATTATCCTTAGACAAAGCATTGCTGTTTTACCCCTAGTGGCAACAACACATCCACAACCTTAGACGTTGCTGTCACTCGCCCAGATTACCGGAGGCATGAACCCACTATCTAGCATAAATACTCCCTCTTGGAGTTACAAGCATCTACTTGGCCAAAGCATCTACTAGTAACGGAAAGCATGCAAGATCATAAATAACATATAAGATAGATTGATAATCAACTTGATCATAGTATCAATATTCATCGGATCCCAGCAAACACAACATGTAGCATTACAATAAGATGATCTTGATCATGATAGGCAGCTCACAAGATCTAAACATGATAGCACAAGGAGGAGAGACAACCATCTAGCTACTGCTATGGACCCGTAGTCCAAGGATGAACTACTCACGCATCACTCCGGAGGCAGGCATGGTGATGTAGAGCCCTCCGGTGATGATTCCCCTCTCCGGCAGGGTGCCGGGAAGAGCTTCAGAACCCTCCCGAACTAGGGTTGACGACGGCGGCGGCTACGGAACTTTTCGTGGATGGAGGTCGGGTATTTAGGGTTTTCTGGACGAAGGCATTATATAGGCGAAAGGGCGGCGTCTGGAGGCACCCGAGGGGGTCACGCCACCCCCGGCGCGGCAGGAGGTGGGGCCGCGCCGGCCCCTGGCGTGGCTGCCTCCTCGGTCGCCTCCGTCTCTCCTTTGGACTCCGTGTACGTGTCGGAAAATAGAAGGTTTGTCCAAGTTTCGTCCAATTCCGAGAATATTTCCAGAACAGCTTTTCTGGAATACAAAAACAGCAGAAAACAGGAACTGGCACTGTGGCATCTTGTTAATAGGTTAGTCCCAGAAAATGCATAAAAATGCTATGAAGTGTATGTAAAACATGTAACAATTGGTATAATATCAACATGGAACATCAGAAATTATAGATACGTTTGAGACGTATCAAGCATCCCCAAGCTTAGTTCTACTCGTCCTCGAGTAGGTAAAACGATAAAAACAAAATAATTTCTGAGGTGACATGCTACCATCATAATCTTGATCAAATAGTATTGTAAAGCACATGTTATGAATGAAGTGATCCAGGTCAATGGTCTATAGTTTGCTAACAAATAGATAATGAGCAAACAACTGAATCATATAAGCAAAAACTTTTCATGAATAGTACTTTCGAGACAAGCATCAAAAGTTTTGCATAAGAGTTAACTCATAAAGCAATAGATTCTAAGTAAAAGGTATTTAACCAACACAAAGGAAGATTTAAGTTTCAGCAATTGCTTTCAACTTTCAACATGTATATCTCATGGATATTTGTCAACACAAAGCAATATAATAAGTACAATATACTAGCATATAAAAATTGTTGCACCAAAGTTGACACTAGTGTTTGCTTCTGAGATAGAAAGAAGTAGGAAAACTGACTCAACATAAAAGTAAAAGAAAGGCCCTTCGCAGAGGGAAGCAGGGATTAAATCATGTGCTAGAGCTTTTTAAGTTTTTGAAATCATATAGAGAGTAAAAATATAAGTTTTGAGTGGTGTTTGTTAATTGTCAACGAATCAGAAAATGGAAAGTACAATATGACCCCTGCCAACCAGACTTTTAAGAGCGGCTCCCATGAAGGACGTTATTTCTACCAGCAAGGCAGATCATCCCTCTTTCTCTTTTGTTTACACATGCAGATATTTCACTGTATCATTGCTTGACTGATAAATCAGGGCAAAAATGTGAAGAGAATTAAGCGGTTAAAGTTGTAATTAATTGGGACTGGGCACCCCATTTGCCAGCTCTTTTTGCAAAATTAATGGATAAGCGGATGTATATGCCACTAGTCCGGTGGTAAAGTCTGTTTGACAGGTGACATAAAGACATCCACCCCGTCCTCATGAGCTTGGTAAACATTGACACAAAAAGGAGTAATAAAAGTTTTGAATAGTTTAAAGGTAGCACATGAAAAATTTACTTGGAGTGGCAAGGAAATACCACATATAGGTAGTTATGGTGGACACAAATGGCATGGATTTTGGCTCAAGGTTTTGGATGCACGAGAAGCATTCCCTCTCAGTACAGAGTTTAGGCTAGCAAGGTTATTTGAAGCAAACACAGGATATCAACCGGTACAACAAGACTCATATGAAAACATATTGCAAGCATTATAAGACTCTACACTGTCTTCCTTGTTAACCAAACCCTTTTACTAGAAAATATCTAGACCTTAGAGATACCAATCATACAAACCAAATTTCAACAAGCTTTACGGTAGTTTTCTAATAGGTTTTAACCACATGATACAAAAGCTTAAACATGAACTACTTGATAACTCAAAACAATTGACAAGTATCAAATTATCCAAGACAGTGATCTACAAGAATATGTAAGTCTTTTCCATTATACCATCTACCACATGCAGCATTTTCTGTTCCAACCAAACACCAATCAATTTATTTCAACACAAACTCTCCAAACAATTATAAGTGAAGCAAGAGAGTACTTTCTCTAAAAGAACTAACAGCTCTGAACAAGAGATGCATGAAAAACAGGAGCTAAAAGCATAGCAGTAGCTAGACAAGAATACTCAACAAGTATAAGTGAAGAATAGGAGTATTCAATGAAAAAGCGGAGCGTGTCTCTCTCCCAAACAAGATTGCTAGGATCCAACAAGTTGATCTCAGAAAATAAAATAACAATGCAAAATAAAAGCACACAGACGCTCCAAGTAAAGCACATATGATGTGAAAGAATTAAAATATAGTTTCACTAGAGATGACCTGATAAGTTGTTGATGAAGAAGGGGATGCCCATCCCCAAGCTTAGACGCTTGAGTCTTCTTGAAATATGCTGGGGTGATCCATGGGAGCATCCCCAAGCTTAAGCTCTTCACTCTTCTTGATCACATTATATCATCCTCCTCTCTTGACCCTTGAAAACTTCCGCCACACCAAACTCAGAGTAATTCTCATTAGAGGGTTAGTGCACAATCAAAAACTCACATGTTCTATAAGGACACAAACATGACCATTACTTTTTAAACATTAGCTACTGCCACTGATGTTATGTGAAGCTCTTCCACCCAAAAAAGAATTCCACTCAACACTAGTAAAAGAGAGAATGCAAAATAAAAGACAGAATCTGTCTAAAACAGAACAGTCCGTAAAGACGAATTTTTTCGAGGCACTTACGTTGCTCAGATCGAAAAACTCAAAACTAACGAAAGATGCGTACATATCTGAGGATCACGCACAAAAATTTGCAGATTTTCAATTTTCTGGATTTATAAGAACGAAACGGTGAACAGCAAAAATCTGTTCCTGCGCAGAAATCCAAATCTAGCATCATCTTTCTATTAGAGGCTCTACTTGGCACAACAATTGAAAAATAAAGATACAAAGGGGTTGTTACAGAAGTAAACAGTCCTTGACTAAAACTGAAAACAAAAGATAATGGGTTGCCTCCCAAAAGCGCTTTCTTTAATGCCTTTTAGCTAGGCTAGAAGATTTTAATGATGCTCTCATAAGAATAAGAGTTGAAAAAAAAAGAGAGCATCAAGAGGCAAATATCAAACACATTTAAGTCTAACACACTTTCTATGCAAAGGAATCTTATAACAAAATAAATTATTGAAGCATAAAGCAACTAGCATAGAAAGATGAAACAAATATAACTTCAAAACTTTCAACACAAAGAGAGGTGTTTTAGTGACTTGAAAACTTTTACAACCATATTTTCCTCTCTCATAATAACTTTCAGTAGCATCATGAACAAACTCAACAATATAACTATCACATAAAGCATGCTTTTCATGATCTAAAAACACATAATTTTTATTAAGCTAAAAAACAGTGGGGTCATTAAACCCACTTTTGACAATAGCAGTATAATTAATATTATCAGGCAATATAGGACCATCATCAAGAGAATTATCATATATAACAATAGGGAGTACCATTTTATTTCCTGTTATTTCTTCTTTTATTGAGTCAAGGAATTTGTTTACTTCAAATTTATCAAAAGGAGATATTTCAATAGAATCATGACATTTAACAATATAGCGTTCTTCCTCCTTAGGTAGGCACGGAGGGTAATCATATAATGTAAGAGTTAAAGAGTTGCTATCATTAGAAGGTGGATCCTGCTTTTGTCCTTCACTCTCCTCCTCTTTTTCATCCAATGAGGCTTCAGTTTCGGCAATTTCTTCTCCCACAGGTTCCTGAAAGGAAACAGGAATTGCAAAATTCTCAGTTTTATAAGGAGAATCATCATCTTGAATAAAACCAGCAATTTCATAGGCACCCTTAAAAACAACAAATTCTTCAATTTGTTCAAGATTACCAAAGTCATAGTTTCCTTTAGCATAAGCAACCAAGGTTTCATTATCATTATAATCACATTGGAAAGGGAGGTGTTTATGCCTTCTACAACAAAAAGATTCACTAAAGCAGTAGGATTCATCATAAGTAGAGCACAAGTTCTTAACAAAATAATTCAATCTACTTAATTGTTCCCATAAATGTACCCCTTTTTTAGAAAAGCGGTATTCCTTATAATAATTTTGTTGATCCTCTGTGAACCCACTTAGCCAACACGATTTTGTTTCAAAGAGAGAAGCCATTGATATCAAGTAAACAACTAGACATAATAACAAACCGAAATAAACTAGATGCAAATTTTTTGTGTGTTTTTGATAAGTAAAAGCAAACAAGATAAAATAAAAGTAAACTAAGCAAGACAAAAACAAAGTAAAGAGATTGGAAGCGTGAGACTCCCCTTTCAGAAATCCTCTTACTCCTCGACAACGGCGCTAGAAAAAGTTGCATGATGACGTGAAAGCACACGTTCGTTGGGAGACCCCAAGAGGAAGGTATGATGTAGTGCAGCAGCAAGTTTTTCCTCAGTATGAAACCAAGATTATCGAATCCAGGAGGAGTAGAAGGCACCTCTGAAGGTTGTTGGTGGCGCCGTTTACTCTATCACCAACGTGGAACCTGCACACAACACAATCAAACTACTTTGTCCCAACGAAACAGTGAGGTTGTCAATCTCACTGGCTTGCTGTAAACAAAAGATTAAACATATGGTGTGGAAAATAGTGTTTAATTGCAGAGAATGAAAAGGAACAATGATTGCAGTTGGTTGTATTATCAGTGTAAAGGAATGGACCGGGGTCCACAGTTCACTAGTGGTGTCTCTCCATAAAAGATAACTAACATGCTGGGTAAACAAATTAAAGCTGGGCAATTGACGAATAGAGAGCGCATGACAATGCATATATATGACAAGATGACTACTATGATATTCAATTGGGCATTACAAGAAGATACATAGACCGTTATCCAACAACATTTATGACTAATAATCCACCTTCAGGTTGACATCCGTGTTCCCCGTTGGTATTAAGTTGCAAGAACCAGATTATTGCATTAAGTAATGTGCATAATGTAAACAATACAATTATCCTTAGACAAAGCATTGCTGTTTTACCCCTAGTGGCAACAACACATCCACAACCTTAGACGTTGCTGTCACTCGCCCAGATTACCGGAGGCATGAACCCACTATCTAGCATAAATACTCCCTCTTGGAGTTACAAGCATCTACTTGGCCAAAGGATCTACTAGTAACGGAAAGCATGCAAGATCATAAATAACATATAAGATAGATTGATAATCAACTTGATCATAGTATCAATATTCATCGGATCCCAGCAAACACAACATGTAGCATTACAATAAGATGATCTTGATCATAATAGGCAGCTCACAAGATCTAAACATGATAGCACAAGGAGGAGAGACAACCATCTAGCTACTGCTATGGACCCGTAGTCCAAGGATGAACTACTCACGCATCACTCCGGAGGCAGGCATGGTGATGTAGAGCCCTCCGGTGATGATTCCCCTCTCCGGCAGGGTGCCGATCGAGAAGAGCTTCAGAACCCTCCCGAACTAGGGTTGACGACGGCGGCGGCTACGGAATTTTTCGTGGATGGAGGTTCGGGTATTTAGGGTTTTCTGGACGAAGGCATTATATAGTCGAAAGGGCGGCGTCTGGAGGCACCCGAGGGGGTCACGCCACCCCCGGCGCGGCAGGAGGTGGGGCCGCGCCGGCCCCTGGCGTGGCTGCCTCCTCGATCGCCTCCGTCTCTCCTTTGAACTCCGTGTACGTGTCGGGAAAATAGAAGGTTCTGTCCAAGTTTCGTCCAATTCCGAGAATATTTCCAGAACAGCTTTTCTGGAATACGAAAATAGCAGAAAACAGGAACTGGCACTGTGGCATCTTGTTAATAGGTTAGTCCCAGAAAATGCATAAAAATGATATGAAGTGTATGTAAAACATGTAACAATTGGTATAATATCAACATGGAACATCAGAAATTATAGATACGTTTGAGACGTATCAGTGTGCTAGCAAATTGTCATTAATGATCTAGCCATTCTCGCTGCTGCTTTGAAAAATGATAGAACTTATAACATTGGCACTGATAGCACATCGGCTTTCTGCTAACCGCGGAAAAGGGCCGATATGCGGTGGAATAATTGCTTCTCGTTTATTAGCCCATCATAAGTTGGAGTCGCACAACCTTGATGTTGCATTCTCGGTAGGGAGGCTTGATCTAAGGTCCATGATGAGTCACCGGTTTGTTACCCACTGGTCCAGACTTGAGGACCTATCTTATGAACTGTTGTTTGTTAATAACTCTGAGCGGATAGTTTGCCTGCCTGCACCTCTTTTGTTTAATTATAATGCCAAGAATGGATGGTCATTTTCGGAGGATGAGTCGAATGCATACCTAGAGGAGCTTGGCCCCCGCGCGGAGCCTGCAGGGGGACAGCCTGAGGAGGATTACACACAGTCTCGCACTGTGGCGAGTTCCTCATATCAGTATTAAAATTTTGGAGCCTCCTCTTCACAGGATCCGCCGTATGATGATGCGCCGGGGAGGAATCCCTACGGCCGACTTTAGTCGATCTCCAACTTAGGCCAAAAGCCTAAGCTTGGGGGGGGGGGGGGGTAAGCATTCTCACCGACATCTCATTCACACTGTCTTATTCATATTATGTCGGTTGTTTCATCAATACTCTGTACATCCATTTTTCATTTCTGTTTAGTAGTTCTCTCTTGTGTTTGTTTTATTTTCAAAAAACCAAAAAGACCAAATATATTTCCTTTATCCCTTTATCTTTTATCTTTTGCATTTCGGTTTTTACTTTGTTCTATCTTTTTAATTTTCGGTTTGCTATTCAAAAATCCAAAAAGATTTCCCTTTAATCATCTAGCTCTTTTCATTTCCTCTCCTAAATTCGAAAACCCAAAAATATTAGTTTTCTTCTTCTGTTTTTGCATAGTTGTTGCAAAGTTCAGCAGGTTTCCGTGATCCACTTGGGCTTGGTTATCATTTTCATATCATTCAATCCACGCAAGTGAAAAGCAATAATGACGATATGCGACAGAGTGGACGTGGTAAGAAGGCTGGTATGAACTCTATTTGTTTTTCATTTTTGTACATATACTTATCCGTATGATCATGTTTAGCTTGTCATGGTGGAAACTATATGATTAATGTTTGCTTAATAATTCATGTCTTCTTATGATCAGTCCCAATTTGATAATAATAGATAATATGTCATATAGATATTTGCTTGCATTGTTCTGCTCATAAAATAGTATGATATTGTGGTATCCTCCCCTGAATGATCTACTTGAATCGACTTGGCACATGCTCACACATGTATATGACTAAAAAGAAAGAGTCAATTAAAGCCTCGGTGATTTATTTTGCCTCAGAATTTTAGTATCACTTTTATGCCTCAGTTAATATTATTTTGTCGCAAGCATGATTATGATGGTTATTGCTCTCTTAGTTGTCGCTTCCCAGTCTATTGCTAGCTTCCATCCGTACTGAGCAGGAATGCTGCTCGTGCATCCAAAATCTTTAAACCAAGTTATCCCAAGAGAGTCCACTATAAATTCCTATGCCTGGTATTTCAAATCATTCTAAGTAAATTTTCATGTGCTACCTTTAAAACCTTCAAAATACTTCTCATTTTGTGACATTGTTTTTAGCTCATGAGGAAGTAGTAGTTGGGTTTGTTATCTTCCATGCTAAATAAAGTTTTCCCGACTTGCATGCTTCATCTACTCGTCACTAATTTGCAAAGAGCTGTTTAGACCATTATAACATCTAAAAGTAATAAAATAGACACTCCTCCATGGTATGTTATTGTTGGCAGGCACCCGAGGATTCGGTTAGCCATGGCTTGTGTGAGCAAAGGTGGGGAGGAGTGTCAAACCATATAAAAGTGCATGCTATACAATACATAATTTTTAATATCTCGGAACCGCTCTCAAAACTTATTTAGCATGGAAGATGAGGAAAACTCTATTGCCATTCGTTGACAATAACAACCACCTCTCAAAACAATTTTACTTCTGTTTTAAAATTAAAAACTCTAGCACATGATAATCCCTGCTTCCCTCTGCGAAGGGCCAATCTTTTACTTTTATGTTGAGTCACCATCCTTTCCCTGAGCACTTCTTCGAGAGCATAATTGTCATTCTTAGTGTAATGTGATTGTCCCAGAATATTATTAATTGTGGTATGACTTTGATGCTTTTATCTTTGATATCTTTATATCTAGTCTTCACTTAAACTTCAGAGGTGCCTTGGCATTTATGTTTTGCTCCACAAATAAGGGCAAGCGAGATACCACCTTATCATACTTTATTTATGTGCACTGCAATCTTGCCGATAGATATGTTTCATGTTGTTGATTATTAATATGTAGGTTCTTATCATGGTCTTCATAATTGTTGGGTATCATTATTTGCATAGACTCCATCATGCATTGTCTAATATTTTGATCATGGCATAAGTATGTATACATCATATGAAGCAAACGTGTTCGTTAAAGTTTTCTTTTATCGCGTTCAGTTTGTCAACTAAATTGCTTGAGGACAAGCAATAAGCTAAGCTTGGGGGGAGTTGATATGTCCAAAACGTATCTACTTTTCTGAACACTTTTGCTATTGTTTTACCTCTAATTTTTGAGATTTGAATAGAGCTAATACGGACTAACGCTGTTTTCACCAGAATTGTATTGTTGTCTTGTTTTTGTGCAGAAACTCAAAGTTTCGGAAAAATTCTCGAAAAATTCCATAAATCCTATTTTGACGGAAGACTCACGGAGCCAGAAGACGAAGCGGAGACGGGACTCACGGGCCCCACACACCACCACGGCGCGCCAGGGGTGGGGCCGCACCCAGGTGGTGTGTGGCTGCCTCGTGCGGCCCCTCGCGACTACATATTGCCTTCGACCTAAAACGCACGGCCCCTAGACGTTTTTCCCGGAAACACTCCCGAGCTCCGCCGCCACCGAAAACCCTAATACGGGGACCAGAAGTTCCGTTCTGGCACCCTGCCGGGACAGGGATTTGGAGGAGATCGTCGCCATCATCATCACCACCGCCTCTCTATCAACCATCCATGATTTCCCCATCCATGTGTGAGTAATTCCCCGTTGTAGGCTGAAGGGGATGGTAGGGATTGGATGAGATCGTTCATGTAATAGATGTCAGATTGTTAGGGCATTGTGCCTAGTATCCGTTGTTAGTGCCATTTATCATTGTTGCAACTTGGTGTGCTTAATGCTTGACACTTAGGGCCCGAGTGCCATGACTTCAGATCTGAACATGTTATTGTTTCATGAGTATAACTATTGTTTTGGATCATATCTACAAGTTGTATACACCTGTCGTTGTCCGGAACCCGAGGCCCCAAAGTGGCAACAATTGGGATAACCAGAGGGGATGGTTTTGACTTGAGGATCACATGTGTTCATGGAATGTTAATGCTTTGCTCCGGTACTTTATTAAAAGGAGTACCTTAATTACCAGAAGTTTCCTTAATTGGCCCCGCTGCAAACGGGCTGGTAGGACAAAAGATGTTGTACAAGTTTCTCATTGCGAGCACGTACGACTATATATGGAACGCATGCCTATGATTGATTAGTACTTGGATGCTTTATTATTATTATTTACCTGCAATTGCCCTGCGTTATGACTATTTCATGAGCTATCTTATCCATGCAACGCCCGTTCATCCATCCCTTGCCTACAGTATTTTAATCCTGCTATTTACCTCAATCGCTACTACTGTCTTTATTTCACTCCTGCTGTTATTTCTCCACTACTACTGTTATATTACTGTTGCCACTGATAAATTGTGCCAAGCAAGTTTATTTCCAGGTGCAGCTGAACTGACAATTCATCTGTTAAGGCTTATAAATATTCTTTGGCTCCCCTTGTGTCGAATCAATAAATTTGGGTTTTACTTCCCTCGAAGACTGTTGCGATCCCCTATACTTGTGGGTCATCATAGCTACCTCTTTATAAGTTGAACTTTGGGGTAATAACTTTGTTGCCCAAAAAAGATGATGCAAGCTGAATTGAACAATATAGACCTATATGTTTATTAAATGTTAGCTTCAAGGTGTTTACAAAGGTGGGTACGAATAGAGTTTCATCCATTGTGCACAAAGTAATCTGTCCCTCTCAGTCGGCTTTTTTACCGGGTTGAAGCATCCTTGAAGGGGTGGTTGTTCTACATGAAATGATCCATGAAATTCAAAGAAAGAAAATGGATGGAGTTCTTTTCAAAATTGATTTTGAAAAGGCCTATGATAAAGTTGAATGGTCTTTCTTACAACAAGCACTACGCATGAAGGGTTTTGACCCAAAGTGGTGCGAGTGGGTTGGTAGATTTGTGCAGGGGGGGAGTGTGGGAATACGTGTCAGTGACGATATTGGTCATTATTTCCAAACTCTTAAAGGATTACGACAAGGAGACCCTTTGTCTCCTATTCTTTTTAACATAGTGGCAGATATGTTAGCTGTTCTTATTGCACGGGCAAAAGAGGATGGTCAGGTTGGTGCGTTGATCCCACACCTTGTTGAAGGAGGGGTGTCGATCCTACAATATGCTGACGATATGATCTTGTTTATGGAACATGATATTGCAAAAGCGGTTAATATGGAATTAATCTTATCTATGTTCGAGCAACTTTCTGGGCTCGAGATTAATTTTCACAAAAGCGAGCTATATTGTTTTGGCAAGGCTAAAGATATGCAGAATGAATATCGTACTATCTTCGGCTGCGAGATAGGGGCCTTACCTTTTAAATATTTAGGTATTCCCATTCATTACCACAAATTGTTGAATAAGGAATGGAAACCTGTGGAAGATCGCTTTGAGAAGAAATTAGGGTGTTGGGCAGGCAAATTGCTTTCGTATGGGGATAGGCTTGTGTTGATTAATTCGGTACTCACTAGCCTACCTATGTTCCTTCTTTCTCATTCCAGTGGGAGTGCGCAAGAGCATTGATTTTTTTCGCTCTAGGTTTTTTTGGCAGAGTGATAAAAATAAGAAAAGGTATCGTTTGACTAAGTGGAACATTATTTGCCAGCCGAAAGATCAAGGGGGGGGGGGGGGGGGGGGGCTAGGTATTGAACTGTTAGAAATCAAGAATAAGTGTTTACTAAGCAAGTGGCTTTTTAAAATTCTTAATGAAGATGGTGTTTGGCATGAGTTGTTGTGCAACAAATATTTGAATAATAAAACACTATCTCAAGTTGAACCGAACCCGACTGATTCTCCTTTTTTGGAAAGTGCTGATGACAGTTAAGAAAGAATTTTTCGAACGTGGCATGTTTCGCGTAGGCAATGGCCTTCGCACCCGGTTTTGGGACGATACTTGGCTAGGTTCTAAACCACTAGCAGTTCAATATCCTTCGCTGTTCATCATCGTGCGACATAAACATGTTACTGTTGCACAAGTTCTGGCTCACAATCCTCTAAATATTGTATTCCGGAGGACGTTGAATGGCGATAAGTGGATTTCATGGCTTAAACTGGTAGAGCGGCTAATGAGTGTCACACTATCAGGAGAGGACGATCTTTTTCAATCGAATTGACTACAACCAAGAAATTCACGGTGAGCTCCATGTACTCGGACTTAATGCATGGACATACCCGTTTTTGCGCAAGTACCTTTCGAAGTTGAAAGTTCCTTTGAAAATAAAAATCTTTATGTGGTTTCTTCATCGGAAAGTTCTGCTTACCAAAGATAACCTAATAAAAAGGAACTGGACAGGATGTAAAAAAAATGTATCTTTTGTCAATCGGATGAAACGGTTGAGCATTTGTTTATCTCTTGTCCGTTTGTGAGAGACATTTGGAGATTGATTCATTTTACCTTCAACATTTCCCCACCAACTAGTGTAGCTAATTTGTGTGGGCATTGGTTAGATGGGGTAGATAAAATAACTAAAGTACGAATTCGTATTGGAACTTGTGCTTTTCTTTGGGCAATTTGGAATTGTCGTAATGATGTAGCTTTAACAAAACTAGAGATGCTCATTTTATGCAGGTTGTTCACCGAGCGGTCTACTGGATTAATATGTGGTCTTTCCTTTTGCCACAAGACCAACGTTCCCTCATGGATTGTGGATGTTCCCAGTTAATGGCGGTCCTACGAGCAATTTTCACCGGGGAGGGTGGCTATTTTTCACCGGGGAGGGTGGCAGCACACTAGAAGATTTCAAGATGGATAGTCTTAGTTGTTGCATGCTTTTTAGATGGTTGGTGCATGTTGCTACTTTGGCCGACCCATGATTGTAATAAGTTGATTGACACTCTTTGACACTTTATTTTTAATATAAAAACGGTTGTGTGCATCATCACGATGCAAGGCCGGGGCTACCCATTTTGAAAAAAAATCTTGAGCCACCCGTTTTATAGCAGATTGAGGTCATTATGGTTATGATCGTAAATCGGTTGTTACCTTGTAATCCACTATATATACGAGATAACAGGGAAGACACCAATTGTGACCTAATCCATCCAATTCTATCGTCCTACACTTTGTACCGTCAATCCTGAGGGTATCTTCGTTCTCCTAAAGTTTTCACTGCAGTGAATTCTAGAAGCAGCTAAAATGACCCATTTTACGTTTGGCCATGAAGAAACCGAAATGTTGAGTTAGCCGAGATAATGATGGAGCAGAACTTGTACAAATGACAGCATGTTTCAGTAAAACGATGCAGATCAGGATGAGGAGATAGCCAAATGCACGCCCCTCAACATGCAGCCTGCAATCTGCAGTCACTACACCGGAGCGAAGAGAAGAGAAGAGAAGCACCAGTCAATCAATTTTTCTACGCTGGTAGATAGAGAGAGCTCCTTATGGTTTGACTGACTATACACAAGAGCTGCCATATGGACTACTCTAGTTCTTGTCATTCGACGACAATTTGGGCGATCAGGAGCTGGATTCAGAAATATGGAAATCGACGGGTCACACCCGGAGTTTGCCGAAGAGGCCGCCGAAGGAGAAGAAGTTGGTCTTGGCCATGGCTCCACCAATCTGCTCCGGCGCCTTGACGACGTCGGGCACCTTCTTGACGTTGAGCATGACGGTCTGGCCGACCTGGCCCCGGAGGCCCTCGATGGTCTTCTTGTCCACAGGCTGCCCCGACGCGTCTCGCACGTAGAAGACGTTCATGGCCTGCTCCCCCACCGTCGCCACGTCGGCCCTCGTCACTGTCAGGCCGTGCTCCCGGAGCACCCTCGTCACGTCCGACAGCAGCCCCACCCTGTCCCTCCCGCACAGCTCAAGGGTGAACCCCTGCAATGGTGTCTGTCAGAAACAGCAACAGCACCACAACACTGAACTATGGAGTAGTAAATTCTCTATCACCTCGGATACTCTTCTCCAGATCGCTGCTTCCAGGCACTTGATCACCTTCTCGGCTTCGTCCTTGAGCAGCGTGCGGCCGTCCTTGCGACGGATGTACAGTTCCTGATGAGAGAAGAAGAAAAAAGATGAAGTTTCAATACAAAATTTTGTTACGGGTGTGGCGCCGCGGCGGTGTCGTCCGAACCTGGATGCCGTAGATGCCGTCGGAGGTGACCGCGGCGTGGAAGACGACGTACTGCATGTCCGTGAGCGTGCACACGATGTCGAACAGCAGCTTCGGCCGGTCCCTACACCTCACGTTCACCACCGAGTAGGCCTTCTCCTCGCAGTGCTCCACGGTCACCGCCGCCGTGCCGTCGCCGCCTGCCTGCATCGGGCCGCCCTCGTCGAACTCCATGTCCGCGTGCATCAGTTGGTGCAGCCGGCGGTCCACGTGGGTGGAGCCGACGGAGAAGTTGGTGTGCGCTCCCCGGCCGCCGTCGTCGTCCCCGCCGTGCCCACGTAGCACGTGCCTCAGCCGCTCCTCGATCCTGCCCTGCCGGCACGGGTCGTCGATCGCCTGGCCCGTGGACACGTCGTTGACGTGCACCACGCAGGCCACCCTCGTCTTGTGCGTCCACACCTCGGCGGCCATCACGTTGCACTCCAGCTCCGCCAGCACGGCGAAGATCTCCGAGAGGAGGCCCGTCCTGTCGGGCCCCTTGAGCTCGATCGCGGTGTGGTCGCCGATCGAGTGCATCCCCACCGACCTCCCCGGCGACGTGCTGCCTTTTTTCGCACCCGGAATATTGCTCCCCGGACCTAACGCCTGTCAGCAAACAACAATCCATCCAGCTTCTACTCAGTTTCAGTACTGGAAAATTAACAACGTTGGTTCTTGACTGAAAATTGAACAGCGACGGACCTTCTCAATGTACTCGATGGTCTTCTCATCTGTCACCTTCTGTCCTTGCTTATCCAGCACATGAAACACTGCATCATTTTGTAGCGACAGACAGCGTAAAATTGCAAGACCCCATGAACAATTTATGGTGGTACTGTATGGAAGTACTGTTGGGTAGAACAGAGCATTTTACCATCCATGAACCATCCGCCATCGGAGGTGATGTACGCTTTCAAAATGGTGAGGTCAAGGTCGCTCAGGACCTGCACCACCTCCAGCAGAATGCCGTTCTTGTTCATGCTGTCCACCTAAAACCGATCACAAGGCAGACAGAAATTAATTGTGCGCACAAAAATTACAAATGATTCTCGAGAGAGGAATGTTCTCTCCCTCTGTGTAACACGATTACATGAATTCAAATGGTTTCTTACCTTCACTAGGGTACAATCGCTGCATGTGTTGTTGTCAATGCAAACCCTGCAAAATCATCTGACCGCGTCATGTATAGTTTCACGAATTAGCAGAGCTTGCAACAAGTTCTGACATACATGCTGGACAATTAGGTGACAAGCTCAAATTCTGCAGCTTGATTAGATGATAAATTAGCGACATACCTTGGAGGGTTGATGCGCTGATTGAAGTTCTCGTACTCCGGATCAAAGTAAGGCCGCATCTTTCCCAGGCCGCTGAAACAAGTAAATTATGGTGATATCCAATCATTAGAGGAGCAAGACTTCAATCCAAATCATCAAAGGAGAGGCGCAGAAAGTTATGGTGGACGGGCTCCTTATAAAGAAGATGTAATCACTTTGGAGAAATGGAAGAGACCAACCTTTCAGTCGATTCTTCTTTCTGCAGGATAGCTCCAAAGTTGCTTTCACTGAATTTGTTCCGATCGCTTCATCGAAAAGCTAAATCCGGTACCGGGCAACGCCGTATCCTGAAAAGTCATCAGAAGTTTCGGATGAATTTCCGAAACAAGAAACCTACCTCATGAAACATAAGGTGCTCACTTACAAATCCTGAGCTGCTTATGAATCTAAATACCGAGGCGAAGCCTATACCCGGAATCAAATACAGAAGACTTATTCTTTTTTGTTCTTTTTCTGAAGAACAATTGTTTATCAAATCAACAACGGTGGTTGGACAATATTTTCTTGAGGCCATCATAGACAACTAGAGCACCACACAAGCAAGATACCCTTTTGCCTCATGGTGGTGGCCTGAACAATTCAGCGGAGAAGGCGAGGGAGAGAGAAGAAGAGGGAGTGGCTGTGCAAGTAGATACTTTATGTGCTCGTGATGTGTCGATGCAGAATAAGCAACCACAAGCGAGGCATAGACAAATTATTGCTGGAATCCGACTAGCTAGAGCTACACCGGTGGTGCTCCCATTAGAATAAGCTCTGAGGAATCAAGAACACGTCAGGGTGACTGGATGGGGAAAAAAAAAGAAATGGCTTTTGCGAGCCACGCTTTACATCCCACCTTCAGATTCTTAAGCAGGACCTTGTCAACTTTCAGCGCTGGCTATTTGCAGTTAGGGCCCATCTGTCAGTGACATGGATGTTTGGAGAAAAATAACTGATGAAGCTGTGTGGTGAAATAGTTGAAATCAACTTGTTCAACTAAAACGTGTGAATTAGCCAGGATCGAAGAAGCAAATGAGGATGAAACAGCTAGGAATGGACATGAACAGGTGGCCTACAAGGCTACAACTTGATGGCTACAAGACAAGATAACTGCAAGAGGGCTGCTGCCTATACTTTGTATAGTAGCACTCACTCAGTTTGGCATGTATGTAGCAAATATTTATCTTTTTTTCTTTTGGAATGGCCAAAGATATTTCTTCCTTTTACTGCTGAATCCTAACGTAAACGCGCATAAGGACATGGTATCTCTGCCTTGTCATTGTCACGGTGATTCAGAATCTGAGCAAGCCAAGCATTGTTTGGATGGATTTGACCATTACAATTTAGAAAACAAAAAAATCAACATCAACCGCGTTACATCGGTAGATTTGTTATGAACCACTCTTGTTTTTATTAAACAAAAATTGATGGTCAAAGTGTGATCTTAGAGATTAGTTTATTGTCTCCCCTCGTTCTAACCATAGCCGCCGCCTCTAACCTCCTCGCCTCGCCGCCGTCGGAGCGCCCGGGGATGATGGCGACGGCGAGGCCTTCCGCCGCCGCGTCTCTAGGGTGAGGTCGTGGCGGAGCCTCGCACCGGGTGCCCCTGGTCCTTCGGCAGGCGACCCCCCATCAACGCCTTCTCTCCGGTGTTTTGTGGCACGGCGGCGTGCTCGTTGGTGGCCGGGGCGTCCTCGTGGCTCAGCTCTAGGTGCCTTGCGCCATGGGCCTGGATCTCCCAGATCCTTCGGTTGCGGGCCCTAGGGCACTGGGCCTGGCGCCGTGCAGCGGAGTGATTCACGGGTGGCACGCCAGGTAGACAAGATAGTCCGGATAAGGGAGGGCATGTGGGATTATCGAAAGGCTCGGGCGGCGTTCGGAGCCACGGGCCTCATAACCTTGTTGAAGGCATCGGCGATGCTGTTCGCAATCCCTGCCCAAATCGCTCCGGGGAAAACCCTAGATCTGTTTCGGCTCAGACGTTGGTGGCGATTAGTGTCGTTCTCCTCCTTGGGGGCAACGTGTGGGAGTTGGACTTGACTTGTGAAACAAGTGGCAGATGGTGGTGTACGAGAAGTTGGAGCGGCTCGCCATCTTCCGCGTCGACAATGGCAGAGCTCGGTAGCATGGTGTTGCGGGTGGAAAGATAGGATAAACCTATGTGACAAACCAACGTCTATCCCTCTTCTTCGGCACCACCGTAGCAGCCACCAAAGAAAAAAGAGACAGATCACCACTTCACCCGAGCTCGACGCGGCTCCATCGCTGATCATCAGCTTTTCGGACCTCCAAAGTAGTTTGCCATAGGACAAACCATTGCCGTTGAAAGAATCAGACCGGGGCAGCACGACCCCGGACACGCCATCGAACTTCAGCACTGGCACCCCCGCACGACGACGTCGGAGTAGGGAACCAGACCCGTCAGCCTCCAACCACGAACCCAACACAAGGTACACCATCTTCCAGCTGTCACCAGTGCAGACCACCGTCTGCACATAGGTCTGCACATACTCCTGGACGAATCCTCTCTGCTTCACCATGGCACCGGAGACAACGCCGCAACAACAGGGACAAAACAGGAGGAAAAACCCATCTGATGGATTCGTCGCCGCCGCCTCGCTGACACCATCCATGAACCCTACAGCCACCGATCTGAAAGATCGGCAAGCACACAATGCCACCAACTCCGAGACGCCGCCATGAAGGACAACGCGGTGTGGGAGTGGAGTTGAGGCAGATTTATTTGCCCGGGCACCGCTCCCACCACCCCAACGACGCACCACAGCAGAAAAAGCCTAACCCTAACTACTATGCGGAGAAACGAGGTCCCCCCCCTCCTGCCGCCGGAGCGGCAAGCGGAGGGAGGGGAACCAGCGCACTCGCCGGAGATTGGAGGGAGGAAAAACTTCCGCCGCCGCCTGATGGAGGAGACGCGGAACAAAGTCCAAGACATTTACTAATTTGGAAGGGAGGGAGTAGACTAGTGTAAATGTCTTGAAGGACCTACAATTAAAGAGGGAGCTAGCTAGTAAATAAATAAAACAAGGACCTGCAATTAGCGCGCATGTTAGCCGACCCAGGATCACGAAACGCATACACAAAAAATAAACACAGCTCTGTCGATTGGCCGACAGCTAGCGCACGGTACAAATTGCCAGCGGTGTCATCACTATTTACTACTCCTACCGTCGTACTAGTGTCGTACGTCCAGGTAGCAGCAGAACAAAACGGGCAAACCTCTGAGAGCCAATCGTAATGGGAATGATTATTGTGTAACCCCACTGGGCAGGCAGGGCTGGGACCCATTGGTCGAGAGGAGGGGGCAAAGAGGGCAGCCGCGAAAGGTGCGTGACCCTCCTCTCCTCGTCGCCGTGCACACACGCTCAGCCACCCAGCGTGTAGAGCAAAACCAACCAATAGCAAAAAACCAGAAACAAAAAGCAGAGGCAGGCGCAGGTCGGCCGCCGTCGCTAC
Organism: Poa pratensis; assembly: GCA_947311845.1. Taxonomy (NCBI): domain Eukaryota; kingdom Viridiplantae; phylum Streptophyta; class Magnoliopsida; order Poales; family Poaceae; genus Poa; species Poa pratensis. Next base: position 3,306,251 of record CAMZMU010000011.1, on the reverse strand, counting down.
TATGCAAATCACTTGCACCACCACATCCGCATGACTGGTAAGTAAAAACGGAGAGTAGTAGTAAATCACACCGGCCGCATGCAGCACACAAATTAATCGCGCGCGAGAGTGAAGAAGACTCGTATTTACCTCTTCTATCTCTCTCTTCTCTTATTGGATTGGAGTGCCTCCGTCTTTGTTCCTTTCGGTTGATTGATTGCTTCCTGCTTGGCGTGGCCGCCGCCGCCTTCTCCAAGGTTGTTGGTGTGTTGTGCTCTGGTTCTTGAGGTTCTAGTCCCCCCTCTACTTATATCTCACATGGCAGCAGACAAGATGGTGCGGGGTGAGAGATTATCTACGTTGGATACAAGGCGAGAGGGAGGAGACTATGTGAGGAAAGAATCAAATCGAGAAAAAGGAGAGGGATTTTTGGATGGAGATGAGAGGCAAATTAATGGGCCAAGCAGTGGGAGGGAGGGGTGTATATGCCGCCCGCCACTTGATGATAATGATATACTCTGTCTGTCACCTCCCCATCAGGATTATATACACCCTGCAAATAAGGCACACGCACAAGCTCCTGGAAGCCCATCGGATGGTATTACACGTGTAGTCACGCTGTAGATAGTGTACGACAGGCAGCGCCAACTAATCAAATTGTCCGATATACTCCCGTATCACCAAAGGGCGCACTCACGTAGAGTTGTTATGGCACTACGAACCAGTATCACTATACAAGTATACTAGGTATCTGAGCACGGCAATGCCGCGCGTGTATTTTTGAATTTGAATTTGAAAATGGTGGTGTTGTAAAGTTGTTTAAGTTTGAAAATAATTGAAATTGAAAATGACTTCGTTGTGAAAATGGTTGGATCTTTGAGGTTGCTTAAATTTGGAAATTATTGTAATTCAATTTTAAATGTGTTTTTTTTTACGTGAAAATATTCTGAAATAGTTGAAATGGTTATATATGTTTGTATTTTGTTGTAATATTTGTTTGAATTTTATAATTGGAGGATGTAAAGCACGTGATCGTTTGTTGAAGTCAATTTATAATTAGAGGAAATTCATTTGGTTTTTTTGTGCAAATATTCTTTAATTTAGGGAGGCTAAATGCCATAATTTTTTTTTACTTTATAATTAGAGAGAATGTAATATGTGAGACAATATGTGAGTGAAATGTGTTGCCTGTAATTTATTTCTGTGAGAATTATGATATATTTAATTGTAGAGGAAGCAATTTGCCATATTGTTTATTTTCAGATATTTAGAAAATTGGGATGTTTGGATATATTTTAAGTATACCGTAAGCATTTGTTTCGATTACGTATTTAACGTTAACGGAATGTGTGAGATATATTTTTAGAGTGTTTTTAATTTTCTAGCAATTTGGAATGTTTAAATATTTTGCATTTATTTGGATATTTATTTCAAATGTGTTAGTTTTTTTAGGAAAATACTTTGAAATAGTTAGTATTATTTTTTTATTTTATTTTTTTGAGTACTTTTACATATTGTAGGGTATTGTTAAGTGTTTAGCAAATTAAAATTGTTAAATATTTTGCTGAAATATATTATTCTGAATTGTAGGTTTGAAAGTACTTTTTTTATTGTTATTTTGAGTTGTAGTTTGGAACATATAAATTTTTTAAGTTTTAACTTTTTTTTTCAACTGTTATTTTGAATTGTAGATTGAAAGATATGGTTTTTTTTTTTATTTTAGAATGTTTCTTGTGTGGAAAATTTGATAATTTGCGGTTATTTACAAAATTTAGAAAAATTTAGTATGTTGTTTATATTATTTACAATGTAGTTTTACAGATATAATTTTTTTAGATTGTATTATTGTTTGTAATTATTTTAAAATTTTGGTAAAATGCATATTTGGAAATTGTGTAGGTTTGTAAATTAGCGAAATTCGGAAAAGTTTGCGTGTGGAAATTGTTTAGTTTTGAAAATTTGTGCAAGTTCGCAATGCCGCGCATGGTCAGTGAATTTGAAATTTGGAAATGCTGATATTTAAAAGTTCTGGAGATTTGAAATTTTTTGGAATATGAAGAAAATTTATATTAAAAATTGTTTAGTTGTCAAAAGTTGTAAGTAGAGATAGTTTGGTTCTATTGGAATATTTATTAATTTCAATTGTATAATTAGAGGGAGTTTAGTTGCAATATCAAAAAAAAAATTGTCAAGTTGGTGTAATATGTTTGAGTTTTATATTAAATGTGTAATTAAACTCAATAAGCAGAGTGCATAAATTATGTGAGCATATATTTATTTCGATTGAAATTTAATACATAATTGGAGGAAATGAATTTGCATTTTGTTAAAAAAAATTATGTAATGACTTCTTTTTAAAATTTAAATACATTATTGGAGAGATTTAAGTTATATTTCCTCTAAATAATACATTATGTGGGCATTTATTAATTTCAATTGGAATTCAATGCATAATTGGAGGAAATGAATTTGCATTTTGTCCAAATTTGTTGTGTAATAATTTTTTTGTTTTTCAAACGGATAGACTTGAAGTTATTGTTATAGTTCACATTTCACATTTCTTTTATCTTTTTCTTTTGCTTAAATAGTACTCTTCATATTTTTTTTTTAGGCAGATGAGTTCGATGTTATAAATTTTTCTCGTGTCATTGTGAGAAATAGTTGTTTTCATTAAGTTCTAAATCGAAATTTCATTTTACAGGTTCAATGTAAAATATATTTTGGAACAACTCGAATAATATATTCAGAAAAAACTGATAGAATATATCTGTAGTGAATTAGAATTTGTTGTTCTGAGTATGAACGAATATTCAGCAGTTTGAAATGAATGTATCGGTAATGAATTTTGTGAATTGTTGAATTATGTTTGCAAACTTGAAGAAAAAGTATTTTTTTGTGTCCATTTTACATGTATGGCTCTGCTTTTTTGTAATTAATAGTTTGAAAGTTTTCAATTGTGGTGATTTTTTAATTTATTACTGAGACTTTATGTATTATTTGGGATTCTCAAGATTCGTTTTTTTTTGTTGAAGGGTCTCAAAGTTTCTGGGATGTTGTTCTTGATTGATTAAATATTTGTAGAAATTATTTTGAACTGACTTGAATTTGTGTTTACAAATTACAAAAGGATTTGAAAATAGAAAAAGAAAACAGGGGGAAAAAAAGGTCGAGCGAGGCGCGCAGCAGGCGGCCCAGCCCACGAGCCGGCCTGCCTCCCCAGCCCAGCCCACGGCGAAGTCATGCTGGCGTCACTGCGGCCGGAGCTGCCGCGGCGGCAGCGGCGACGCTGGCGGCGAACTCGCCTGTTCCTGGACGCGCGCGTGCGCGTGGCGGACGCGCACCGACGCGGCGCGCCCGGTCGCGGCAGCGCCGCCTCCTTTAGGTCGCCGGAGCGGCGCCGGTGGCCTCGAAACATGGCGGAGATGGCCGAGCGCGGCGGCGGCGATTCCCGCGTGATGATCCCGAAGAGCAAGTCTTGATGCCTGCACAAATAACGGGATTTAGGTTGAGACTCCAAGTGCAGAGTGTATAGTATAGTGGAAGACAGTTTTCCTCACGAGGGGTGACTCGAGGGTTTAATATCGAACTCTCGGGGAATCTGAAGTGGTAGATTTATCTTCTTATCCTTCTTTTGGTTAACTACAAAACAAGGTTAGATGTTTTGGTCCTCAACCTCACCTGTGGTTGTCAAGCACAAGGTGTAAGAATGATATCAGGATAGTTATGCAATGCAAACAGGAAATAAATATGCAATGATGGTGGATGCAATGGTAAATGATATTTTTGGGTTTTAAATGATGTATGCAAGATGAAAAGTATTTTTGTATTTTCGAATTTAATGATGGCTGAAAATATAAAAGTGGTATATGGTGTTGGAAAGGTGTTTCTTATGATTAAAAATGGACTGGGGTTCATGGTTTCACAAATGCACTATCTCTTTATAAAGTGGTAGACAATGGAACACACAAAGTTAACATATGAGATTGCAACACAAGGTTTGATAACAAGTTACTTAGATATATAGGCATCACGTCCTAACATAGAGATCTTTTGGTTATTAACCTCTCTTATACTCCACCAAGATGCGAACTAAATCATAACACCTCAGTAATTAAGATAACTCAGAGTATAGCAATAAGTATCATGACATGAAGTGAAAATAAGAACATGCTAGATCTAGTCATGGAGTAATGGCAATGGTCACGCCCACATCCCCGGTAGCATGGTATTTTAGTTTATCCCTAGTGAGGTAACAAAGTAAGGTAAAGATACCAAAGTGGATCGCAGAACTTTCTCTCACGTTCACTGCACTAGCTACCCCCGTTACTCCAACTAATGCACACGTTCCCCCTCACACGCTCTCATAAACATGCTTGATCAAAACAAGTAGACAAGAACGGGGTACATAATATGCATCTATACTCATAACTGAAACAAACATTGCAATCTCAAACATATATTAACTCATAAAGATCCACCACAAAGGTATTACAACGGTGACCGTAATCATGTTCAGCAGCTCATACGGTACTAATTAGTGAAGCTCAAGAGAGGAGAGATACATAAGTTACTTCCACAAACCCATAGTCCAGAGGTGGACTACTCCCTCTTCATCATGGAGACGGTGGAGAAGTCGATGGAGAAGGTGGAGACCACGCCGGCAGCGCCCCGCCGGAGTTTTCCCCCTCCAATCTGCAGCTCCTGATCTCCGTTTCGGTGTTTCTGTGTTTCTGCGGCGCTCCTTCCAGAGAACGACGAGGGGCCTTTTTTATAGGCGTTTTTAGGTCAAGACGAAGGCAGTGGAGCGAAGATCGATGGCAACGGAGCCACGAGACCCAAACGGGTGGGTCCCACATGGCCACAGTACCTGGCCGCGTGGGCCAGGCCCGTTTGGCCTCGGGTCTCCGTTTGCTTGCTTCCCTTTTCCGTATTCCTTCTTCCTTCCAAATATTGACGCCCGTAAATTTCCAGGTGATTTCGTTGACGTTTGGGTCCCTGAAACATTAAAATACAAAACTAGGGTTTTCTGCCTGTGCAGGGTTAATTCCAAATAAATGGGAAAACTATGAAGTATTCCCAAAATCATGATAAAACATTGATATAACCCTTATATGATGCAAATATGATTGGAATATAAGCAATTAAAGTGCAAAGTTCATGTATGCATTTTACATGCATCACCGCGCGGTCGCGGCGTCCCGACAAGCGGCGCTCGAGGAGGAGAGAGAGGCGGCGACGGCGAACCTCCCCGTGTGTTTGGATCCGTGCGGGGAGGTGCGCAGGGGCGGCGATGCGCGGCGGCGGCCTCGCGGGCCGTCGCGGGAGAGAGAGAGGAAGAAGAGGGAGGGGAGTTCTGCGGTTGATTTTGCAAAGAAGTCCCTGCATTTTCAGAAAATTGCGATTAGGACCCTTGCGGGCGGTTTTCTGCAAATTTCTGAACTGTAGCACGACGTGGCAGTCTCTGATTGGAAGAAATTGCCCAGCTACAGTACTTGCATCTCGCACGCTTTTTAAAGCCATCCAGGCCGTCGGTTGCCTCGATCGGAAGGGCGCGGGAAAAGGGCGACGTGGAGGCTGGAATCGGGGTTGGTTTCCTCCTACTTTTATATATAGTAGGATATCATTGCAGAAGAAAATAGAATTGAGATAATATTTGGTCATGTGGTTCAGCGATCTAACGCTTACATCCGCGCGACATGATTAGCGGATGCTCCTCTCCCACGTACTAATCCAAATATTGTCGACGACAAACCCGCGGAGATCAACACACACATCACGATCGATCACGAACGTCTGATACGTCTCAAACGTATCTATAATTTCCGATGTTCCATGTTGATATTATACCAATTGTTACATGTTTTATATACACTTCATAGCATTTTTATGCATTTTCTGGGACTAACCTATTAACAAGATGCCACAGTGCCAGTTCCTGTTTTCTGCCCTTTTTGTATTCCAGAAAAGCTAGTCTGGAAATATTCTCGGAATTGAACGAAACTTGGACAGAACATCCTATTTTTCCAACACGAAGACGGAGTCCAGAGGAGACACGGAGGGGAGCCACGTGGCGCCCACACCATGGGGCTGCGCCCCCCCTGCCGCGCCGTGGGGTGGTTTGGGACCCTCGTGGCTCCGCAGCCGCCGCCCTTTCGCCTATTTATTCCTCCCGACACGAAAACCCTAGACACCCGAGCCATTATCCACGAAAAGTTCCAGAGACGCCGCAGCCGTCAACACTAGCTCGGGAGGGTTCATAAGCTCTTCCGGCACCCTGCCGGAGAGGGGAATCATCACCGGAGGGCTCTACATCACCATGCCTGCCTCCGGAGTGATGCGTGAGTAGTTCATCCTTGGACTACGGGTCCATGACAGTAGCTAGATGGTTGTCTCTCCACTTTATGCTATCATGTTTAGATCTTGTGAGCTGCCTATCATGATCAAGATCATCTTATTGTAATGCTACATGTTGTGTTTGCTGGGATCCGATGAATATTGAATACTATGTCAAGTTGATTATCAATCTATCTTATATGTTATTTATGATCTTGCATGCTTTCCGTTACTAGTAGATGTTTTGGCCAAGTAGATGCTTGTAACTCCAAGAGTGAGTATTTATACTAGATAGTGGGTTCATGCCTCCGGTAATCTGGGAGTGACAATAACTTCTAAGATTGTGGATGTGCTGTTGCCACTAGGGATAAAATAACCGATGCTTACCTTAAGGGTACGCCGTTAGGTCTAATGCATTTGTTTACTTTACGCACATTACTTAATGCAATTATCCGTTGCTTGCAACTTAATACCAACGGGGAAGTCGGTATGACAACCTGGCGGTGGATTATTAGTCATAGACTTTGTTGGATAACGGTCTATGTATTTTGTCGTAATGCCACATGAATATCATAGTAATCATCATGTCATATATATGCATTGTTATGCGCTCAATATTTTGTCAATTGCCCAGCTGTAATTTGTTCACCCAGCATGTTAGTTATCTGTTATGGAGAGACACCACTAGTGAACTGTGGACCCCGGTCCATTCTTTTACACTGATAATACAACCAACTACAAACACTGTTCATTTTCATTCTCTGCAATTTACTACTGTTTTCCACACCATACGTTTAATCCTTTGTTTTCAGCAAGCCGGTGAGATTGACAACCTCACTGTTTCGTTGGGGCAAAGTAGTTTGATTGTGTTGTGTGCAGATTCCACGTTGGCGCCGGATTCCCTGGTGCTGCGCCGTGCCATATTCCGCCACCAACAACCTTCCGAAGCGATTTCTTGCTCCTACTGTTCGATTAAACCTTGGTTTCATACTGAGGGAAAACTGTTCTATACTGCATCATACCTTCCTCTTGGGGTCTCCCAGCGAACGTGTGATCCACGCAATCAAGCATATTTTCTGCGCCGTTGCCGGGGAGCAGAAGCACTTCGGTTTCAGCAATCTCCTTGCCTTCCTTCCACACGCCATATTTTCTGACGCCATATTGGGAAGCAAGAGGATTCTGCAAGGGGAGTTTCACGCTTCCAATCTCTTTACTTTGTTATTGTCTTGCTTAGTTTATTTTTATTTAGTCTTGTTTGCTTTATTTATCAAAAACACAAAAAAATTAGTTACTTTTATTTTTCGAATTGTTATTTTTCAGTCTTGTTATCATGTCTAGCTCTGCTCCTTTTTCCGTAGTGCCACCTGTGGGAGAAATTATTACCTTTAAACAAAAAAGTGGGGAATCCTTTAGGAATGCCTGGGAGAGAATTTTGGAATTGCACAAGAAGGTGCAACATAAGATGGATTTGAGAGTTCTTATAAAAAATTTCTACTATGGTTTATTTTCTGTTTATCAGCATGCTCTAGATACCATGGTAGGGGAAACCTTTTCTGAGTTTGATACAACAAAGCTCATAATATTTTGAGTGGTTTGTCAATCTTCCCAATGGTGGACGAAACTGGGATATTCACTAAGCTAGATAAAATAGAAAAGTCAATTGATAATTTAACTCTGAGCCATAATCTTAAAGAACAACCTTTAGTTGAGTTAAAAAATGATTGGGAACCATTCATTGAGATCAATATTGGTAATGAAAAGTTTCGTGCCTACTGTGACCTTGGTTCAACAATGTCCATCATGCCTAAAATGGTTTATGATCTATTAAAATTTGATAATATGGTTGATTACCCTGTTTTTCATTTTCATGCTGATGGAACAATCACAAGAAGCATGGGGATTATTAATGATATTATGGTCACTGTTCAAAATAAGACCATCCCTGTGAATTTCATGATCCTTGCAAAATCTCCCAACCATATTGTTTTAGGGAGATCCTTTTTAAAGAGTAATGGGGGTTTTATCAATGCAAAGTATGGGTTTATGAAATTTAATGCTCCTATCAATCGGAGGTTCTTCTTCCCGATCAAAAAAGATGACCCCACCGAAAGGTTGGGAGATTTTAATGTCTTTGGAAACACTTGATTCTTACTTTCTGCGCCTAGCTGAAAGGCGTTAAAGAAAAGCGCTTATGGGAGACAACCCATTATTTTATTTCTGCAATTTTTCTTTTTTTTAGTCAAGGAGTTGTTTACTTCTGTAACAATTCCTTTGTATCTTTATTTTATCGCATTGTTGTGCCAAGTATTGCCTCTAATAGGAAGATGATGCTAGATTTGGATTTCTGCGCAGGAACAGATTTCTGCTGTTCACCGTTTTAATTCTGTAAAATCACAGAAAAATTATTTAAATCTGCAATTTTTGTGCGTGATCCTCAGATATGTACGCATCTTTCGTTAGTTTAAAGTTTTTCGATCTGAGCAACGTAAGTGCCTCGAAAAAATTCGTCTTTGCGGACTGTTCTGTTTAGACAGATTCTGTCTTTTATTTTTCGCATTCTCTCTTTTACTAGTGTTGAGTGGAATTCTTTTTTAGGGTGAAGAGCTTCACATAACATCAGTGGCAGTAGCTAATGTTAAAAGTAACGGTCATGTTTGTGTCCTTATAGAACATGTGAGTTTTTGATTGTGCACTAACCCTCTAATGAGAATTACTTTGAGTTTGGTGTGGCGGAAGTTTTCAAGGGTCAAGAGAGAAGGATGATATAATGTGATCAAGAAGAGTGAAGAGCTTAAGCTTGGGGATGCTCCCATGGATCACCCCAGCATATTTCAAGAAGACTCAAGCGTCTAAGCTTGGGGATGCCCAAGGCATCCCCTTCTTCATCAGCAACTTATCAGGTCATCTCTAGTGAAACTATATTTTAATTCTTTCACATCATATGTGCTTTACTTGGAGCGTCTGTGTGCTTTTATTTTCAGTATTTTATTTTTCTTATGGTCAACTTGATTGGACCCCAGCATTCTTGATTGGGAGAGAGACACGCTCCGCTTTTTCATATGAATACTCCTATTCTTCACTTATACTTGTTGAGTATTCTTATCTAGCTATTGCTATGCTTTTAGCTCCTGTTTTGCATGCATCTCTTATTCAGAGCTGTTAGTTCTTTTAAAGAAAGTACTCTCTTGCTTCACTTATAATTGTTTGGAGAGTTTATGTTGAAATAAATTGATTGGTGTTTGGTTGGAACAGAAAATGTTGCATGTGGTAGATGGTATAATGGAAAAAGCTTACATATTCTTGTAGATCACTGTATTGGATAATTTGATACTTGTCAATTGTTTTGAGTTATCAAGTAGTTCATGTTTAAGCTTTTGTATCATGTAGTTAAAACCTATTAATGAAGAACTACCGTAAAGCTCGTTGAAATTTGGTTTGCATGATTGGTATCTCTAAGGTCTAGATATTTTCTAGTAAAAGGGTTTGGTTAACAAGGAAGACAGTGTAGAGTCTTATAATGCTTGCAATATGTTTTCATATAAGCTTGCTGTGTCGGTTGATATCCTGTGTTTGCTTCAAATAACCTTGCTAGCCTAAACTCTGTACTGAGAGGGAATGCTTCTCGTGCATCCAAAACCTTGAGCCAAAATCCATGCCATCTGTGTCCACCATAACTACCTATATGTGGTATTTCCTTGCCATTCCAAGTAAATTTTTCATGTGCTACCTTTAAACTATTCAAACTTTATTACTCCTATTTTGTGTCAATGTTTACCAAGCTCATGAGGACGGGGTGGATGTCTTTATGTCAACTGTCAAACAGACTTTACCACCGGACTAGCGGCATATACATCCGCTTATCCATTAATTTTGCAAAAAGAGCTGGCAAATGGGGTGCCCAGTCCCAATTAATTACAACTTTAACCGCTTAATTCTCTTCACATTTTTGCCCTGATTTATCAGTCAAGCAATGACAAACAGTGAAATATCTGCATGTGTAAACAAAAGAGAAAGAGGGATGATCTGCCTTGCTGGTAGAAATAACGTCCTTCATGGGAGCCGCTCTTAAAAGTCTGGTTGGCAGGGGTCATATTGTACTTTCCATTTTCTGATTCGTTGACAATTAACAAACACCTCTCAAAACTTATTTTTACTCTCTATATGATTTCAAAAACTTAAAAAGCTCTAGCACATGATTTAATCCCTGCTTCCCTCTGCGAAGGGCCTTTCTTTTACTTTTATGTTGAGTCAGTTTTCCTACTTCTTTCTATCTTAGAAGCAAACACTAGTGTCAACTTTGGTGCAACAATTTTTATATGCTTATATTGCACTTATTATATGCTTTGTGTTGACAAATATCCATGAGATATATGTTGAAAGTTGAAAGCAATTGCTGAAACTTAAATCTTCCTTTGTGTTGGTTAAATACCTTTTACTTAGAATCTATTGCTTTATGAGTTAACTCTTATGCAAAACTCTTTGATGCTTGTCTCGAAAGTACTATTCATGAAAAGTTTTTGCTTATATGATTCAGTTGTTTGCTCATTATCTACTTGCTAGCAAACTATAGACCATTGACCTGGATCACTTCATTCATAACATGTGCTTTACAATATTATTTGATCAAGATTATGATTGTAGCATGTCACCTCAGAAATTATTTTGTTTTTATCGTTTTACCTACTCGAGGACGAGTAGAACTAAGCTTGGGGATGCTTGATACGTCTCAAACGTATCTATAATTTCTGATGTTCCATGTTGATATTATACCAATTGTTACATGTTTTATATACACTTCATAGCATTTTTATGCATTTTCTGGGACTAACCTATTAACAAGATGCCACAGTGCCAGTTCCTGTTTTCTGCTGTTTTTGTATTCCAGAAAAGCTAGTCTGGAAATATTCTCGGAATTGGACGAAACTTGGACAGAACCTCCTATTTTTCCAACACGAAGACGGAGTCCAGAGGAGACACGGAGGGGAGCCACGTGGCGCCCACACCATGGGGCCGCGCGGGCCCCCCTGCCGCGCCGTGGGGTGGTGTGGGGCCCTCGTGGCTCCGCAGCCGCCGCCCTTTCGCCTATTTATTCCTCCCGACGCGAAAACCCTAAACCCGAGCCATTATCCACGAAAAGTTCCAGAGACGCCGCCGCCGTCAACCCTAGCTCGGGAGGGTTCAGAAGCTCTTCCCGGCACCCTGCCGGAGAGGGGAATCATCACCGGAGGGCTCTACATCACCATGCCTGCCTCCGGAGTGATGCGTGAGTAGTTCATCCTTGGACTACGGGTCCATGGCAGTAGCTAGATGGTTGTCTCTCCACTTTATGCTATCATGTTTAGATCTTGTGAGCTGCCTATCATGATCAAGATCATCTTATTGTAATGCTACATGTTGTGTTTGCTGGGATCCGATGAATATTGAATACTATGTCAAGTTGATTATCAATCTATCTTATATGTTATTTATGATCTTGCATGCTTTCCGTTACTAGTAGATGCTTTGGCCAAGTAGATGCTTGTAACTCCAAGAGTGAGTATTTATGCTAGATAGTGGGTTCATGCCTCCGGTAATCTGGGAGAGTGACAATAACTTCTAAGATTGTGGATGTGCTGTTGCCACTAGGGATAAAATAACCGATGCTTAGCTTAAGGGTACGCCGTTAGGTCTAATGCATTTGTTTACTTACGCACATTACTTAATGCAATTATCCGTTGCTTGCAACTTAATACCAACGGGGAACTCGGTATGACAACCTGGCGGTGGATTATTAGTCATAGACTGTTGGATAACGGTCTATGTATTTTGTCGTAATGCCCACATGAATATCATAGTAATCATCATGTCATATATATGCATTGTCATGCGCTCAATATTTTGTCAATTGCCCAGCTGTAATTTGTTCACCCAGCATGTTAGTTATCTTTTATGGAGAGACACCACTAGTGAACTGTGGACCCCGGTCCATTCTTTTACACTGATAATACAACCAACTGCAAACACTGTTCCTTTTCATTCTCTGCAATTTACTACTGTTTTCCACACCATACGTTTAATCCTTTGTTTTCAGCAAGCCGGTGAGATTGACAACCTCACTGTTTCGTTGGGGCAAAGTAGTTTGATTGTGTTGTGTGCAGATTCCACGTTGGCGCCGGATTCCCTGGTGCTGCGCCGTGTCATATTCCGCCACCAACAACCTTCCGAAAAGATTTCTTGCTCCTGCTAGTTCGATTAAAGCTTGGTTTCATACTGAGCAAAAACTGTTTCTATACTGCATCATACCTTTCTCTTGGGGTCTCCCAGCGAACGTGTGATCCACGCAATCAACGTCACGCCAGTCCGGCGCCTCACCCCGGGCACCGGATTGTCCTATGGTGTAATCAGTGTCTAACCTATCAGCTTGCATCCAACTTAATTTGGCTATACCCGGTGCCTTTACATAATACGACCAGCTTACAAGTGTTCGAATCAGACACATAGCCCTACTGCACATCCAGATCTAATTGTAACCTATACATATTTTCAACACAAAGTCTAACAAACTTCACCTTTGCCGAATATGCCGCCAAACTGAAATCATCATCATCGTGCGAACACATGTGTATGTTGGACTTGGTCTTCATTTTCTCACTTGTATGAGTAAACCTCCAAATTTTCATCAGACTCGGCTATCTCGGCTGTGCATGTTGCCATGTCTTGTCCCTCCTTGGTTCCACCTGGAATGATGCACACATGCACCTTGTACAAGTTAATACGGGTCCTGCTACTGCAACCACCCAATTTGCATAAATTTTTAAAATTATAATCTTTTGAGAAAATTGCTATGTTATTTTGAGTTAAAGAACCTTAATTTGATTTTTCAAAAATAGATTTATTGAGTTAACAAAGTTTTCAAATAAAATATTCAGGATTTAGTTTTTGTTTTGACGTTCTTATTTGAAAAATATTTTATTTTTTCTATAGAGAATTTTTTTTCCAAATATTCAATTTCAGGATTTTATAAAAATGAAAATATTTTCTTTTATTTTCGGACCGAATTGGGCTCAATCTAAGCCCGCCCATTCTCTTTTCCTTTTATTTTCTTATAGGCCCGGATGGGTGCTCCTAGTTTCCGCGTTAGGCGTAACTTAGGACACGTACGCGTACCCCCTTGGGCAGATGGGCTCGGCCCATCATCGTTTGATCGACTGATTCCTACTGTTTCCTTCGGCGGACGGTACCATGTTCTTTTCAGTTGACTGTATTGCTTTGTTCTGTTTCTTTTTTAATTCTTCAGTCCTCTTACGTACAAGGAATCTATGTACTGAAGTACGAGTCCTCATTTTTTTCTTCTGTTTGTGCGTTTTTCAGTTCTGTTTTATTTTTTATTCTTCAGTCCTGTTTACGGCTAGCACAACTGAGCTCCTATTTTTGTTTCGACCTTTTTTGCTCCTTCTCTACATGAAAAACTAGTTTTCCGCTAGAAAAATGTAATTGAATAGGTGGCTAAACGTGCCGGTTTGCTAAAAAGAAAACATTTTGAGTACCCCTAAGGAAAGATCCACTAAAATATTTTGAAAAGAAAACATCTAAATTATCGCATTTTAAAAAATGTACCATTTACCTCGTTTGAACGGTTTTAAAAAGTGAAGAAATGACGGTGAACGGAAACTATTTTTGAACGATTTTAAAAAGTGAACATAAATGTTGGTTAACGGAAGCTATTTTGAACGATTTTAAAAGTGAACAGAAAAGGTCGGTGAATGAGATCTATTTTTGAATGATTTTAAAAAGTCAACAGAAAAAGTCTGTGAACTAAAATTATTTTTGAACAATTTTACAAAGTGAACAAAATAGGTATTTGACCGGAAACTATTTTAGAACGATTTAAAAAAAGTGTTCAGAAACTATTTTAGAACGATTTTAAAAGTGTATAGAAAATGTTGGTGAACGGAAATTATTTTTGAACAATTTTTAAATAGTGAACAGAATAGACTTGTGAACAGAAACTATTTTTGAATTTTTTTTACAAGTGAACATAAACTATTTTTAAACTATTTTTAAAATGAACAGAATATGTCGGTGAACGAAAACTTTTTTGAACGATTTTAAAAGTGAAGAAAAAAAGTTGGTGAACAGAAACTATTTGAACGATTTTAAAAGTGAACAGAAAAGGTCGGTGAACGAGATCTATTTTCAAACGATTTTAAAAAGTGAACGGAAAAAGTTTGTGAACTAAAATTATTTTGAACAATTTTTAAAAAGTGAACAAAATAGGTATTTGAATGGAAACTATTTTAGAACGATTTAAAAAAATTATTCAGAAACTATTTTAGAAACTATTTTAATAGTGTACAGAAAATGTCGGTGAACGGAAATTATTTTTGAACGATTCTAAAAAGTGAACAGAAAATAAATGTGAACAAAAACTATTTCTGAACAATTTTTAAAAAGTGAACATAAACTATTTTGAAACGGTTTAAAAATGAACATAAAATATTGGTGAACGGAAACTATTTTTGAACGATTTTAAAAAGTGAAAAAAATGTTGGTGAATGGAAATTATTTTGGACGATTTTAAAATTGAAGAGAAAAGTTCGGTGAACGAGATCTATTTTTGAATAATTTTTAAAAGTGAACAGAAAAAGTCTGTGAACTAATTTTTGTTTAACGATTTTTAAAAGTGAAGAAAATAGGTATTTTAACGGAAACTTTTTTAGAACGATTTTAAAAAAGTGTTCAGAAACAATTTTAGAACGATTTTAAAAAAGTGTAGAAAAGGCTTGCGAACAGAAACTATTTTGAACAATTTTGAAAAAGTGAACAGAAACTATTTTGAAACAATTTTAAAAATGAATCGAAAATGTCGATGAACGGAAAATATTTTTGAACGATTTTAAAAGTGAACAAAAAAAGGTTGGTGAACGAATTTTTTAAGAACATTTACGTTATTTGAACAATTGCTTAATACGGGCATTTATATTTCTTGACCGATTTCTTGACCTAAACTCTAAACCCTGAAAACCCTAAAGAACCTCTCTCTTAGAACTGGGCACATGGCTGAATGTTTTCATTTTGGTAGTTTTTCCAACAATTCTCGTTTTGGCGGTTTTCACACCCTGTTGGGGTTATAACACATAGTTTTTTTTGTTTCGTTGGTGGCCATAACTTTTACATATGATCAAGCTCCACCCAACGTGAGAAAAGGATGATTTTTCAAAATGTGAACATTTATGTTATTCGAGCGGTTTTTCGAAAACAACATTCATTCCATTTGAACATCTATGGTATTTGTATAAATTTTCAATACAAAGTAATAATACAAAATATTTATGTTACTTGATTTATTTTTTAAATATGAGCATTTTTGTTATTTGAACGGTTTTTAAATATAAACATTTATTATATTTGAACGATTTTTCAAATATGAGAATTTATGTTCGAACGGTTTTTCAGAAAACATCATTTATTCTATTTGAATGGGTCTTCAATATGAACAATCTTTTCAATAAGAACACTTATGTTTCACATTTTCAGAAAACATTTGTTTTCAAAATATATGAACATCTGTGGTGGTTGAACAAATTTTCAATAAGAAAAAATAATAATAATTTTACACAACATTAAAAACCTTTTTTAATACAAATCAGAAAATAAAAGCGAAAAAGGAAACATAAAAAATAAAAAATGGAAACATAAAGGAAGAAAAGAAAAATAGCGGGAAAAAGGAATGAAAAGAGGAACGAAAAATAAAACAAAATATAAAAGACAAAAAGAATAAAAAGATAAAATGAAGAGAAAAGAAAAACAAAAAAGAAAAAGCACAAATGAAAATAGAAACGAAAAAAGAGAAACTACATGGATAGGGAAACCAGAACCGAAACAGAAAACCAGGTGTAACCACGGAAAAAAAACCCAGAATTAAACGCTTGTGTTGGAAAGTCAGAGAAACAACTCAATTAAACAGGCCAGGCCTAAAAGGTAGTCGAGGGTACGCGGAGCGTAATAGCTCCTGCGGTACGCGGAAACTAGGAATTACCGGCCCGAATTCTCTATTGTTCTTTTGAGCAGAAGGCCCGGATTCTCTTGGACCATCCTTCTTTTCTCGTTTTCTTTTCCTTTTCTTTCCCTCCCTCCAGCGCATGGGCCAACCCATTAGGCCAGCAGCTAAGTGTGTCAGACGGCGCCCGGATCCGGCCCACTTCATAAAAAAAATAACGCTAAGCTAGTTAGGAACGTGTCGATCAGATTTATCCGTTTTTTAACTAAAACTTGACTATGCGGGCCTATGCGGGAGGCCCGCATGAAACCTGACCAGCAGCCCAGCCGGCCAGCGATCGGTCGGATCGATCGATCATTTCGTTCCAGGAAGCGTGCATTTTTGTTCTAAAAAAAAGGAAGCGTGCATATTTTCCAAAAAAAAAGCGTGCATATACTATTAAGAAAAGGTTAATCTAATAGGGGACGTGCCCGGAAGTGATTCTGTGCAGCGCGTATTTCACGATCCGAAAATTCAAAATAAATTGTCTTTTAAACCGTTAATTCATTTGACAATCCGTTTTCACTGTTGGTTTCGTGGACGAGCACTTTAAAACAAAAAATAAGATTCCATTTTAATATGTTTTGACAAAAAAAAATTCGTCATCAGTTGTCAGGTTATAATACTGTAATTACCAAATTACCAGTTAATAATTATCACTCAAATAATTCATAGTTACCAGGTAATTTTTATATGTTTTTTTGTCATAGCCAGGATCTACGGGCTGAACGATCCACTCTAGACATGTAAAATATGGAATTACCGTCACAAAAGGATTATATTTGTGAGTAGCACAGTTGATTTTAACCTAGTAACCAACTTGACAATCTAAAGAGGTAAATGGGGATACCCCAAGCGGCCTCCTGAGAGCTTAGCGCATATCGGCCGTTGGATGGAGTGCATCAGGGCAGTTCGTTGTTTTCACCGCGCCGTATAAGATGTCCACCCCACGGTTGAAACCCTAGGCCACGTGAGAGCCCCCGCATTCCCGCCCTCAGCCGCCGCCTTGCTTCGTCTTCCCGCCCACAGAACCACGGTGAAAACCCTAGCCTCCTCCCGCACTCGCGTCTCGGCGCCATTTTGCCTGCAGCCGCCGTCACCCTCCTCTGCCCCTCCCACCTCTTATCTTCCACAGAGACGAGCTCGCGCCGCTGCTGCGCATGGCCGGAGGCAAGAACGAGGAGGCCCAGCGGTCACGCCGCCGCCATCCTCTCCAAGATGCAGAGAGACGGAGGAGACGGCGGCCGTCCTCACCTCTCAACGCGCGGGCCGCAAGGCTTGCGCTGGTGCTCCGCCCGTCGCCGCTGCTGTCGTTGCAAATATGGAGACGTGGACGACATGCCTAGGTACGGCGCCACCGATTCACCGGCTGACAGCCCCCATCTTCCTCCTATTTTCCACACTCTCTCATCCTCTTCCTCCTTAACCGCAGGAGGACCATGGCCAAAGCGTCTCTCTCCTAGCCGACGAGTGAAGGGAGCCACGATCGATTTGTCGTTCAGGACGTCCTGCTGACTGCCGCTGCGCCGCGGGAGAGTGCGACGCTGTGAGATTTTCCTTCCCCCGATTGAACATTTTTTGCACAATTTTCCATAGGTTTCTGATTAATTTTTTGTGCGAACCGTGCAGTTGAATCAACGGCAGAAGCTCTAGGCAGGTGGTTTACGGCCACGGCTCGTGTCTGCTGCTCCACATCTAGGAGTACGTGCTAACCCAAAGGCCAGCACCGTAGGTAATTTGTCTCCCTTCCTCATGATCATCCTCCTCTTTCTCTCTCACTCTATTTAATACCCACAAATTCTCATCTTTGTTTGTGCAGATTACGTTCTTTTATCTATGCCTCCAAGGTGTTTGAAAAAACCTGCAGGGTAAGATTAATCTATGTCATATCTTTGCACTGTCGTTTACCCAATAATTTCGTATTTGTTCTTAAATTTTGCCCCAATTAACTGTAGCAACTTGAGATGGCAAATTTGCTATTTGCAATCGGATAGGTTTACAGTTACGGGTATGCATGTGTTATGCACACCTTTGGATTCAATCACTTATATTTTGCATCTCCATTTATTGGTTCAGAAATATGGGGCTGCTTGTGTGATGCACATATTTGGATAAGAGATGAACTAATCTAATCATGTTTGTCATGGGAACCTGACATTAGACACAATAAATGAATGTTTAAACTGCTATCATGCATATGCACGTTCTCATTTTCTGTTTTTATACATTTTGGTCTTTTGGTTGACCAAAAATAAAGAATCAATAATGATTTGTTTGCACAACTAACTTAAGCAGTGATTTCTTTGTTTTTGGTGTCCAGGTGCATGTACTGTCTTCATACTTATTATTGTGCCAAGCGAAGGCTGTGTGCCTCATGTGTGTTTGTCCAGAGGATAACATTCAGCTCTTTTGGCATATGTTTATTCCCTCCTCACATATCATGTACCTGATTGTAAGTATCATTCTTTTTCCAGGCTACCTGCACGAATTCATAGGCAATTGATCATGTTGAACCACAATAGCTTTATTAGGTATTGAGTTGGATATTTTCCAATCTCACCCGAAAATTGGGGAGCTGTTGTTATGATCTATATAAATTGCCAGCATTGCTAAGTGAAACTATTGATTTATTCTTTGCTATTTTAAAATCTTCAATATGAGCGAGCTAAAGTCAGTACTTGCATTCTTCATCAGGTTCAACAGAGTTGGTGACTTGCAAGAGTCTATTGAGAACCTAGGAAACATTAACTGGGAAAGCTATGCAAGAAGTGCGGTTTATGCCCTGCAAAATAGTGGATATGATCTCAGAAAGGTATGTCCATTTCATCCATGAAACAGTCCAGATTACCCAGCCTTCAGAAAACTTTTGACGCATGGCTTTGTTGTTGTGTATTATAGGTTATATCTGCAGTGAAAAGGACTCGATGGTTCAGGATTTAGATTGTCGGCAGCCGTAAGCTAACTGATATGTTACATATACATTATCATGTGCAAAAAGCTGGTTCATGTGTTGTATATATAGTTAAATTCTGATGCAGCTTTGCTAGCATATAGAACATGTGCAACAACATACGTTCTTAACTTAGTGCTAACGTAATGATGTACATTATTTACTTGGAGTTCATAGCATGTTTGTGCAAGATCACATATAAATATACTCTTATGTGTACAATTCTCATTAGGTTGGTATTATTTGCTGGCTATCGAAAAAGTAAATGATCAGGTCATATTACCAGTTGATAACATTTAGTCATTTAGTCTCTGTTAGTACCTTCCTTTCTTTGTCTCTCATAACACTACAAAATTTAATTTCACCTTCCTGTCAGCTACTTTAAATGAAAGTCTCTGTTAGTTTGTATGTGTTTTGTCTCTGCTTGGTGACTAGGCAGTTTTCAGTGGTAGCTTCAAAGGCACTTGCAGCTTCTCTGAATTATTTGGTACACATACTAGATCAATTTTAAGGTACATTATTTCTCTTGACAAACTTGCTTTTCTGAAAGTACCTCTCGAGGTTGTGCTACATAGTGGTATGCTAAGTTCTGAGTAAATTAGCTATATGGATGGTGCTGCTTTGCCAATATTGTTGCTTCTTGATGTTTTTTGTTTGTTAGGCAAGTGGCTCTACATTTTCAGCTGCAGTTGTTTGCCAAATTTGTTTGCATTCTATTCTGATGAACATCGATATATTGAGATTCCTCAAATTTGTTCCATGGTATAGGATGAATTCCTACGGCTCATCTCTTTTTGGCAGCAAAGCCACTAAAATCGGCAGTATGGAAGCGAAAACAGTTCTGTAATGCATGTCAAAGCATATGTCTTAGTTAGAGTTTATCGCCTAAATGAGGTGTCGTTGCACGTGATCCATGGCTGTGAGGAATTATAATATTTCTTATACTTACAGTTCATGATGCATATAAATTTTGTGCACATTCAGAGTTTTGTCTGGAAATAATTCCCGAATCTACATACACTCGCATAGCAAGTCATTTGTACATTTTAACTCAATATTATAAATTTTGTACACTGTAGGGTTTTCTTTTCATGTATTGTTGAAAGTCGAACTTAGTGAAGTGTACCATTGCACTGATGTATCAGGTAAATGAATTTTACCTTCAGCTTATGGCATGAAGCTCTAAATGGTATGCTTAGTATTTGATATGGACGTCATGTTCAAACAACTAAAATATTGATTTTAAAGCATAATTTATAGTTCTCATTCTTCTTATGAAGTTGGGCTATGTTTGGTCTTCTACACAATTGTCAAATTGTATGATGGTGGCCTTATATTTGTTTGATTTGATTGATGGCATGTTTGGTCCTTGATGTGTGTTTCGGTCGCAGATTTTTTTCCCTTTTGTTTGTTCCTTTACCTTTGTCTCGATGTGGTCTTCTTCTCTTTGGTGTTCCAGGTTCTTTTGGTGTTCGGTTTTGGACCTTCCAGTTCTTTGGCTTATTTAGGTGCTTGCTCTTTGTTTCGTTCGGATTGCTTTCCACATTCTCAGTCGGCCTTAACAAAGCGGTTTGCACACCTTGGACCAGTTGGGCATATGTTCCAGTCTTTCTCCTAGACAATGCATCTGCCGCCTTATTTTCAATGCCCCTAATATTCCGCCTTTGAAAGTCCAAACTCACACTTGCTCATCTTAGCATGTAGCTGATTCCGCAGAAAAAGTGTTAGCTGCCAGTGTTGTTGATGCTCCTTCCGTGTTTATTTTTTATGCCCTTAGTTATTTTTTGTCTCTTTTAATTTTGCCCGTTCGATTTTACGGTGCTCTTTGTTTCCTCTTGATTTTTAATTGTTTCGGTTTCTTCTTGGATCTGATCTTCTCTTCGGTTTTGATTTCTTCTCCTCTTTTCTCATGGCTCCTTTTGCTCTTTCCGTGATCTGTTTGGGCTTGCTTTTTTATTCTCCCTTGGGTTTGTGTGTTTTGGTTTGATACATTCTCTCTTCTTCTTCTCCTCGGTTATTTGTTCTTTTTGCGCCTTTTTCGTATTATTTGATTTTTTTTTGGCTATTTAGCTTCGTTCATCTTTTGCTTTCCCTCTTATTTTTGTTTTCGTCTCTGCTTCCTTTTTTTCTGGTTTGGTTCTGCTCGCTGCTTTGTTTTTCCATCTTTTCTTTTCAAACTCCATGATCTTGCAGCTTATTTTAGCTCTCACTGTTGCGGTTGCTCAATCTATTGACTAAAATCCTAGCTGGTTGCTCAATCTTTTGATTAAGCAGTGGTGAAGAGGTTCTTGGATTCAGTAAAGATTAAGGTTTCTTTTTTCCTCCTTTGATTCTTACATGTTATGAATCTAAATTGGTTAGTTGACTTGATTTAGTGATGCCTGCTAATTGTTCGATCTAGACGTTAATTCAGCAAAAAGCTCTTCGTTGTCACCACCAATATTTCTATACAGAAACTTGCTTTCGCATACCATATTATTTTGCTTATATACCTACACGGCTGGCTTTGATGGTTCCATAAACTATGGACAATGATTATTGTAGCTAATAAGATGATTGTTTCATTTTCCAGCATCGAATGGGGAACAATTGTTATCTGCTACTAACCCAAGTGCATCTTTATACTTTGGGTTATTTCTGTGTGATTTTTGTAATTCTTTGAGATCAATACTTTTTCTTTCAGCTTGAATCTAGGTTACCTTTTTCATATATTTGGTTGCCTTTAGATAGCTCCATCTTTTCTTTATATCCTCTCATGCACATTTTCCCATATAGGTTCATCACTCTGTCTCTAAAATTGCATGGTTTAAATTACCATTATAGGTTCTTACCATACATACTTTGTTGGCTTGCTGTACTTCCCAACTCTCCTGAGTTTCTTGTGTGTGTTTTTCACATTCACTTCAATGGTAGTATCCTGCATGTTCCTTCCCTTTCGTGTTAGCGTCTATTCTTTGTGAGGTAGCAAAATTGAGTTGCAATGTGATGTGGTTGCTGCTCCTGTGAGATGTATCATGTTTTATGCATAGGGGGATAATACAGTGTTTTCCATGTTTTTATGGACATGGATATATTAGATGTGTCATTACTCATTACCATTGTTTAAGCAAAGGACAATTTATTGTATCCAGATCTTATGCTTTTGATTTACCGTGAGAAGAATTTCATGAGTTTTGTTGGAATTTTGCAGTTCTAATGTATCTTTTTTTACCTAAATGAACGCGTGTGCTATTTTTATCTACCTAATCGCACTAAATACTTATATGAGTTAACAGATTTTGGCAATAATAATAATTTCATACTTTGGTAATTCTGCAATATAATCATCTCCTTGGTTTACAAATGAACATGTTCAATCCTGAAGTAAATGTATGTATTATTATTTCTGATACACGGTTACAACACAACTATTGCTTCACCACACTCTTCTCATCGTCTGTTTGGTCATTTCAATACGTGTAATTAATTGCTTCACCTATGCGGCATTGGATAATTTTGTTTCCAGACTATTTATGTTGATATCTCTTCATTGATACAAGGCCTATGTATATCTGTCTGGACATTCACGTGTTACAAAATAATCCAGTCATGCTCATTTGACAACCATAACCAGTTGGATGAATGTCATGTCATGGAATATTGTGTGCTTGCTCCCTAACAAAAATATTGCATCTCCATACGTTTGTCCTTTGTCTAATCACCTTTCGTTTATCTACATTCTTACATGTTCTGTTTCGAATTAGGGTACGCCCTGGGGTGAGTAAAGTTGTCATTGTCGACATGCCAAGTTTTTTACTTCTGGTCCTTTCCTCTTAATGTTCTGTTTTTATATTTAAGTCAAAATATGTGCTTGGCTATCGATTCTTCATATCGGTTAAAAAGTAACGTTTCTATTTGAGGATGTCGTGGAGATCATAGGCTATGGCTGAGCTATCAAGCACGAAACAGTTTTTATTAGCACAATATCATTATCTCCAAATACCTCCTAACATTTTATTGCCGTTGGAACTTCATGGTGAAGCAAGAAATTGAAATAGCTTGAGCAGGTGTTGACCAGATAAGATGATAATTTTGAAAGATGGTAGGTAAATAGCTGGAGCAGGTGTTTATCGGTAAAGATATTTGTCTTGATGCTAACTGAGTAATACATCTATGTTTCACCATTATTATTCTCATTTTATATTGAATATTCTTCATGAATGGCTCATTTAACTACGCAGTTCACACGTATCCAGTTTCTTTTCTGCAATCATTGGCGCTAATCAGGATTCCCCCCAATAGTGGCTTGGTCGGCTACATGTGTGCATGTCATCACACATGTCCATGTGAATCCGTAAGAAACATCATATCCAACTCCTGCTTTGTGATGTCGTGCAGTCATGAACTCAATTACATTGTGCACTACCCCCACTCAGTTGCGGCGATGGTACATTCTAAAATGCCTGATTCAACCGTATGTTTTATTTGTCTTACAGAATTATGAATTTGGTGCTACATGCTACCTGCCGATGTCCATGTTCTGCCTTTGGTGAAGCCTTGTCCTTGGAAGCATATGCAATGTCCTTCTGTTATGTTTTGTTATCTGCATGCTATGCTTCCTGTTATTTCACTATGTGTAAGTAATCAATGCTTCATGAAGTGACAAATGTTTATCTCACGGTGTCTCCGCCCATTGAATTATACGACTATGGAACTAAGATAATGATCTGTAAGCGCTAGGCCTGATGACAATATATTTTCTCTATTTTTGCTTAGACAGTGAGTAGTCTATTTTATTTGATATTGTGTGCATGTTGTTTACCTCGGAGATACAATGTTGATGCGCGGATTATACAATTTTACCTCTTTTGTGATTCATATATTTTATGCTCCCTGTGAGCCAAAATAATTGGTTGTACTGCCAAATTGTACCTTCTATGTGGTTTCCAGCGTCAGTTAAAATGGATCAGAGGGAGTATATATTTTCGATTGGAGATGCTCTTGCTTTTGGTGCTGTAGAATTTTCTCTTTCAACTTTCATTCTTATTGCGATTCATATAAGCTTTTACTAACTGGTGGAATATTAAAGATGCTTACCGTACCGTTTTACAAATTGCCTAGGTGTAGACTCTGTGTATGTAAGAGCATTGTGCTTTGCTCTAAACCTATAATGCTACTTCCATGTATAATAGTGATTGACTATTGTGTCATATTATGAATGTTTAGCATAACATTTTGCAAGTTGAAAAACAGTGTCAACGACGGGTGGCGCGCAGCAAGCCGCGCCAGGCTTCTAGTATCTAGTGACCAAGTGACCATAATCTGGCAACTAGGGTCAGAATTTTCAAAACATATGTAATATGAAGATGGGAACTAGTTTTGAAAACCTCGTCGCACTAGTAGGGAAACCCTATATAGATAGGTGGGCACTCTGTGGCGCACCCTTAATTGGTGCGCCACAGAAATAATTCTGTGGCGCATGGTTCCCCGTGCGCCACAGAAATCATGCCCTTTCTGTGGCGCATCCATTGCCCATGCGACACAGAAAGCCAGAATTCTGTGGCGCATGCCATCCCATGCGCCACAGAAAATGTGTGGGTCCCATGTCCAATGATTGGGCCAGATCCATCTAGGAACTTTCTTTGGCGCACCTAGCCCGTGCGCCACAGAAATGCAGCTTTCTGTGGCGCACCGAGATCCGTGCGCCACAGAATATTGGCCCAGATCTACAAAAAGGTGGCAGCCCCACTTTCCCCATGTGACCTTCTCCATTCTCCCATCTAGCTCGAGTTCCTCCTCTCTCCCATGCCATTTTGACCATCCTATTCTCCATTATTTGTTGTTAAACCTACTTTGTTTGCTATATAATTGGGGAAGGCTTGGGGAGAGCCTCCATATATACTCTCCTCCTCTCTTTTTATCCACTATTTTCTCTCCATCACCACACACTCTCTCTCATCGATCACGGTCACGTCTCGGAAATGGATCTAGATCTACTAGGTGGGTATTGTTGGATGGATGTTTGTTAAAGGCATGAGAAACTTGTCGGCGGGCGATTGTGTGTGTGGTTTGCATGAAGCAAACTATTGTTGAACGGATCTATGCATGAAACTTGTGTGTGTGGTTTGCATGAATCTTTGCATGTTGTTGCTTGCGCCGGCGTGGTGCATGGATGTTTGCCGAAATGTTGATTCATTTCCATTTCGGTAAATTTTTGCACCACCCATATGTCCTACTTTTAGGGGAAGTCATGCCGAATTTTTTCATCGAACATTTCCGACTTCCCGCATGAGAAGCTTGTATGTGTGTGTGCATGTTGCGGTTAATTAATTCTAATTAATAACACATACTCTATATGTATACCGCGTAGGCGTCCATGGTCATCAAGATGAGCTCCAGTCGAATCAACAACTACAAGGAAGAAGCGAAGGCGGAAATGAGTCGGTGCAACGGGCGCCAGATACGATGTCCGTGTCGAAGTTGCAAACTTGTGAGATGGATCGACCCTGATTCCGGACAATTGGAGGAAAACCTGCTCAGGCGCGGTTTCATGCAAGGCTTCAACTAAGCGCCGACAACAAATGTTGCGCCTGAAGACGAGGGCGGGCAAGATGATCGTGACGAAGGAGATGCCGACGGACATGGTCACGATGAAGGAGTAGATGGTGGTGGAGAAGACGCGAACACGCCGCAGAGCTCGCTAATGTCGGCCTTGATGGAGTCTCATGTTCAAGAACTGCTCCTCAAGGAGGCGAGCACCGTTAGAGAGAAAGCCAACCTGGCGCAAATGGAGATAGACGGGAAGACTCCGTTGTATCCTGGGTGCCGGCCACAGGATACGCGCTTGGAAGTAACGCTTGATGCTCTGGAGATGAAGTCGGGAAACAAATGGACCGACGCGAGCTTCAACAAGAACATGCAATTCTTCCACGAGCGTCTTCCCGAGGGGAACACATTGCCAACTAGTATCGAGGAGGCCAAGAAAGTCGTGTGCCCTCTTGACCTACCGCACGTTAAATACCACGCCTGCATCAATGATTGCACAATTTATCGGGGCGAGTACGAGGACAGAACCACATGTCCGGTGTGCGGCCAAGGACGGTACAAGAGCCGTGGGAAGAAAGTTCCTCGAAAAGTGGTATGGTACTTTCCTATCACTCCCCGTCTGCAGCGGTACTTCGTGGACCCTAAGGAAGCAAAGCTCATGGAATGGCACGCGGAAAGGGAGAAGCCCGAAGAAGATCCGGAGAAGGGCAGGATCCTTACACACCCTTCAGACGCTAGCCAGTGGCAAGAGTTGGACGCCGTCGGAAATTTCGGAGGCGGCGCAAGGAACGTCAGGCTCGGTATGAGCACCGATGGACTCAATCCATTCGGCAACCAGAGTAGCACGCATAGCACCTGGCCCGTGTTTGTATGGCCTTACAACCTTCCCCCGTGGTTGTGCACGAAGCAAAGGTACGTACACATGAGTATTCTCATTCAGGGGACGAAACAAGCAGGTGTCCACATACATCTGTATCTCGCGCTGTTGAAAGAGGAGTTAGCCACGTTGTGGGAGACGCCAGCCCGTACGTGGGATGCCTACACTTGAGATTATTTCGACATGAGAGCCGCGTTGCTCACGACGGTGCAGGACTATCCTGATTGCTCATATGTATCGGCCCAGGTAGGCTACGGATTCTGCGCATGTGTCAGGTGCATGGATAAGACCCCGCATCTCCAGCTACCAAGGAATCCCGGGTCTTCGAAAACCGTGTACCCAGGGGCTCGAAGGTGGCTTCGCATGGATCACCCGTGGAGAAAACGCAGTGACCTGTTCAATGGTAAGGACGAGATCGAAGCAGCCCCGAGCCCGAGGAGCGGCACAGAAATCAACGAGCTGTTGAAAAATTGTCTCTCTCCTAACCGCAGGAGGACCATGGCCAAAGCGTCTCTCTCCTAGCCGACGAGTGAAGGGAGCCACGATCGATTTGTCGTTCAGTACGTCCTGCTGACTGCCGCTGCGCCGCGGGAGAGTGCGACGCTGTGAGATTTTCCTTCCCCCGATTGAACATTTTTTGCACAATTTTCCATAGGTTTCTGATTAATTTTTTGTGCGAACCGTGCAGTTGAATCAACGGCAGAAGCTCTAGGCAGGTGGTTTACGGCCACGGCTCGTGTCTGCTGCTCCACATCTAGGAGTACGTGCTAACCCAAAGGCCAGCACCGTAGGTAATTTGTCTCCCTTCCTCGTGATCATCCTCCTCTTTCTCTCTCACTCTATTTAATACCCACAAATTCTCATCTTTGTTTGTGCAGATTACGTTCTTTTATCTATGCTTCCAAGGTGTTTGAAAAAACCTGGAGGGTAAGATTAATCTATGTCATATCTTTGCACTGTCGTTTACCCAATAATTTCGTATTTGTTCTTAAATTTTGCCCCAATTAACTGTAGCAACTTGAGATGGCAAATTTGCTATTTGCAATCGGATAGGTTTACAGTTACGGGTATGCATGTGTTATTCACACCTTTGGATTCAATCACTTATATTTTGCATCTCCATTTATTGGTTCAGAAATATGGGGCTGCTTGTGTGATGCACATATTTGGATAAGAGATGAACTAATCTAATCATGTTTGTCATGGGAACCTGACATTAGACACAATAAATGAATGTTTAAAATGCTATCATGCATATGCACGTTCTCATTTTCTGTTTTTATACATTTTGGTCTTTTGGTTGACCAAAAATAAAGAATCAACAATGATTTGTTTGCACAACTAACTTAAGCAGTGATTTCTTTGTTTTTGTTGTCCAGGTGCATGTACTGTCTTCATACTTATTATTGTGCCAAACGAAGGTTGTGTGCCTCATGCGTGTTTGTCCAGAGGATAACATTCAGCTCTTTTGGCATATGTTTATTCCCTCCTCACATATCATGTACCTGATTGTAAGTATCATTCTTTTTCCGGCTACCTGCACGAATTCATAGGCAATTGATCATGTTGAACCACAATAGCTTTATTAGGTATTGAGTTGGATATTTTCCAATCTCACCCGAAAATTGGGGAGCTGTTGTTATGATCTATATAAATTGCCAGCATTGCTAAGTGAAACTATTGATTTATTCTTTGCTATGTTAAAATCTTCAATATGAGCGAGCTAAAGTCAGTACTTGCATTCTTCATCAGGTTCAACAGAGTTGGTGACTTGCAAGAGTCTATTGAGAACCTAGGAAACATTAACTGGGAAAGCTATGCAAGAAGTGCGGTTTATACCCTGCAAAATAGTGGATATGATCTCAGAAAGGTATGTCCATTTCATCCATGAAACAGTCCAGATTACCCAGCCTTCAGAAAACTTTTGACGCATGGCTTTGTTGTTGTGTATTATAGGTTATATCTGCAGTGAAAAGGACTCGATGGTTCAGGATTTAGATTGTCGGCAGCCGTAAGCTAACTGATATGTTACATATACATTATCATGTGCAAAAAGCTGGTTCATGTGTTGTATATATAGTTAAATTCTGATGCAGCTTTGCTAGCATATAGAACATGTGCAACAACATACGTTCTTAACTTAGTGCTAACGTAATGATGTACATTATTTACTTGGAGTTCATAGCATGTTTGTGCAAGATCACATATAAATATACTCTTATGTGTACAATTCTTATTAGGTTGGTATTATTTGCTGGCTATCGAAAAAGTAAATGATCTGGTCATATTACCAGTTGATAACATTTAGTCATTTAGTCTCTGTTAGTACCTTCCTTTCTTTGTCTCTCATAACACTACAAAATTTAATTTCACCTTCCCGTCAGCTACTTTAAATGAAAGTCTCTGTTAGTTTGTATGTGTTTTGTCTCTGCTTGGTGACTAGGCAGTTTTCAGTGGTAGCTTCAAAGGCACTTGCAGCTTCTCTGAATTATTTGGTACACATACTAGATCAATTTTAAGGTACATTATTTCTCTTGACAAACTTGCTTTTCTGAAAGTACCTCTCGAGGTTGTGCTACATAGTGGTATGCTAAGTTCTGAGTAAATTAGCTATATGGATGGTGCTGCTTTGCCAATATTGTTGCTTCTTGATGTTTTTTGTTTGTTAGGCAAGTGGCTCTACATTTTCAGCTGCAGTTGTTTGCCAAATTTGTTTGCATTCTATTCTGATGAACATCGATATATTGAGATTCCTCAAATTTGTTCCATGGTATAGGATGAATTCCTACGGCTCATCTCTTTTTGGCAGCAAAGCCACTAAAATCGGCAGTATGGAAGCGAAAACAGTTCTGTAATGCATGTCAAAGCATATGTCTTAGTTAGAGTTTATCGCCTAAATGAGGTGTCGTTGCACGTGATCCGTGGCTGTGAGGAATTATAATATTTCTTATACTTACAGTTCATGATGCATATAAATTTTGTGCACATTCAGAGTTTTGTCTGGAAATAATTCCTGAATCTACATACACTCGCATAGCAAGTCATTTGTACATTTTAACTCAATATTATAAATTTTGTACACTGTAGGGTTTTGTTTTCATGTATTGTTGAAAGTCGAACTTAGTGAAGTGTACCATTGCACTGATGTATCAGGTAAATGAATTTTACCTTCAGCTTATGGCATGAAGCTCTAAATGGTATGCTTAGTATTTGATATGGACGTCATGTTCAAACAACTAAAATATTGATTTTAAAGCATAATTTATAGTTCTCATTCTTCTTATGAAGTTGGGCTATGTTTGGTCTTCTACACAATTGTCAAATTGTATGATGGTGGCCTTATATCTGTTTGATTTGATTGATGGCATGTTTGGTCCTTGATGTGTGTTTCGGTCGCAGATTTTTTTTCCCTTTTGTTTGTTCCTTTACCTTTGTCTCGATGTGGTCTTCTTCTCTTTGGTGTTCCAGGTTCTTTTGGTGTTTGGTTTTGGACCTTCCAGTTCTTTGGCTTATTTAGGTGCTTGCTCTTTGTTTCGTTCAGATTGCTTTCCACATTCTCAGTCGGCCTTCACAAAGCGGTTTGCACACCTTGGACCAGTTGGGCATATGTTCCAGTCTTTCTCCTAGACAATGCATCTGCCGCCTTATTTTCAATGCCCCTAATATTCCGCCTTTGAAAGTCCAAACTCACACTTGCTCATCTTAGCATGTAGCTGATTCCGCAGAAAAAGTGTTAGCTGCCAGTGTTGTTGATGCTCCTTCCGTGTTTATATTTTATGCCCTTAGTTATTTTTTGTCTCTTTTAATTTTGCCCGTTCGATTTTACGGTGCTCTTTGTTTCCTCTTGATTTTTAATTGTTTCGGTTTCTTCTTGGATCTGATCTTCTCTTCGTTTTTGATTTCTTCTCCTCTTTTCTCATGGCTCCTTTTGTTCTTTCCGTGATCTGTTTGGGCTTGCTTTTTTATTCTCCCTTGGGTTTGTGTGTTTTGGTTTGATACATTCTCTCTTCTTCTTCTCCTCTGTTATTTGTTCTTTTTGCGCCTTTTTCGTATTATTTGATTTTTTTTTGGCTATTTAGCTTCGTTCATCTTTTGCTTTCCCTCTTCTTTTTGTTTTCGTCTCTGCTTCCTTTTTTTCTGGTTTGGTTCTGCTCGCTGCTTTGTTTTTCCATCTTTTCTTTTCAAACTCCATGATCTTGCAGCTTATTTTAGCTCTCACGGTTGCGGTTGCTCAATCTATTGACTAAAATCCAAGCTGGTTGCTCAATCTTTTGATTAAGCAGTGGTGAAGAGGTTCTTGGATTCAGTAAAGATTAAGGTTTCTTTTTTCCTCCTTTGAGTCTTACATGTTATGAATATAAATTGGTTAGTTGACTTGATTTAGTGATGCCTGCTAATTGTTCGATCTAGACGTTAATTCAGCAAAAAGCTCTTCGTTGTCACCACCAATATTTCTATACAGAAACTTGCTTTTGCATACCATATTATTTTGCTTATATACCTACACGGCTGGCTTTGATGGTTCCATAAAGTATGGACAGTGATTATTGTAGCTAATAAGATGATTGTTTCATTTTCCAGCATCGATTGGGGAACAATTGTTATCTGTCTACTAACCCAAGTGCATCTGTAGAGCCTAAGTGCATCTTTATACTTTGGGTTATTTCTGTGTGATTTTTGTAATTCTTTGAGATCAATACTTTTTCTTTCAGCTTGAATCTAGGTTACCTTTTTCATATATTTGGTTGCCTTTAGATAGCTCCATCTTTTCTTTATATCCTCTCATGCACATTTTCCCATATAGGTTCATCACTCTGTCTCTAAAATTGCATGGTTTAAATTACCATTATAGGTTCTTACCATACATACTTTGTTGGCTTGCTGTACTTCCCAACTCTCCTGAGTTTCTTGTGTGTGTTTTTTACATTCACTTCAATGGTAGTATCCTGCATGTTCCTTCCCTTTCGTGTTAGCATCTATTCTTTGTGAGGTAGCAAAATTGAGTTGCAATGTGATGTGGTTGCTGCTCCTGTGAGATGTATCATGTTTTATGCATAGGGGGATAATACAGTGTTTTCCATGTTTTTATGGACATGGATATATTAGATGTGTCATTACTCATTACCATTGTTTAAGCAAAGGACAATTTATTTTATCCAGATCTTATGCTTTTGATTTACCGTGAGAAGAATTTCATGAGTTTTGTCGGAATTTTGCAGTTCTAATGTATCTTTTTTTACCTAAATGAACGCGTGTGCTATTTTTATCTACCTAATCGCACTAAATACTTATATGAGTTAACAGATTTTGGCAATAATAATAATTTCATACTTTGGTAATTCTGCAATATAATCATCTCCTTGGTTTACAAATGAACATGTTCAATCCTGAAGTAAATGTATGTATTATTATTTCTGATACACGGTTACAACACAACTATTGCTTCACCACACTCTTCTCATCGTCTGTTTGGTCATTTCAATACGTGTAATTAATTGCTTCACCTATGCGGCATTGGATAATTTTGTTTCCAGACTATTTATGTTGATATCTCTTCATTGCTACAAGGCCTATGTATATCTGTCTGGACATTCACGTGTTACAAAATAATCCAGTCATGCTCATTTGACAACCATAACCAGTTGGATGAATGTCATGTCATGGAATATTGTGTGCTTGCTCCCTAACAAAAATATTGCATCTCCATACGTTTGTCCTTTGTCTAATCACCTTTCGTTTATCTACATTCTTACATGTTCTGTTTCGAATTAGGGTACGCCCTGGGGTGAGTAAAGTTGTCATTGTCGACATGCCAAGTTTTTCTACTTCTGGTCCTTTCCTCTTAATGTTCTGTTTTTATATTTAAGTCAAAATATGTGCTTGGCTATCGATTCTTCATATCGGTTAAAAAGTAACGTTTCTATTTGAGGATGTCGTGGAGATCATAGGCTATGGCTGAGCTATCAAGCACGAAACAGTTTTTATTAGCACAATATCATTATCTCCAAATACCTCCTAACATTTTATTGCCGTTGGAACTTCATGGTGAAGCAAGAAATTGAAATAGCTTGAGCAGGTGTTGACCAGATAAGATGATAATTTAAAAGATGGTAGGTAAATAGCTGGAGCAGGTGTTTATCGGCAAAGATATTTGTCTTGATGCTAACTGAGTAATACATCTATGTTTCACCACTATTATTCTCATTTTATATTGAATATTCTTCATGAATGGCTCATTTAACTACGCAGTTCACACGTATCCAGTTTCTTTTCTGCAATCATTGGCGCTAATCAGGATTCCCCCCAATAGTGGCTTGGTCCATGTGAATCCGTAAGCAACATCATATCAAACTCCTGCTTTGTGATGTCGTGCAGTCATGAACTCAATTACATTGTGCACTACCCCCACTCAGTTGCGGCGATGGTACATTCTAAAATGCCTGATTCAACCGTATGTTTTATTTGTCTTACAGAATTATGAATTTGGTGCTACATGCTACATGCCGATGTCCATGTTCTGCCTTTGGTGAAGCCTTGTCCTTGGAAGCATATGCAATGTCCTTCTGTTATGTTTTGTTATCTGCATGCTATGCTTCCTGTTATTTCACTATGTGTAAGTAATCAATGCTTCATGAAGTGACAAATGTTTATCTCACGGTGTCTCCGCCCATTGAATTATACGACTATGGAACTAAGATAATGATCTATAAGCGCTAGGCCTGATGACAATATATTTTCTCTATTTTTGCTTGGACAGTGAGTAGTCTATTTTATTTGATATTGTGTGCATGTTGTTTACCTCGGAGATACAATGTTGATGCGCGGATTATACAATTTTACCTCTTTTGTGATTCATATATTTTATGCTCCCTGTGAGCCAAAATAATTGGTTGTACTGCCAAATTGTACCTTCTATGTGGTTTCCAGCGTCAGTTAAAATGGATCAGAGGGAGTATATATTTTCGATTGGAGATGCTCTTGCTTTTGGTGCTGTAGAATTTTCTCTTTCAACTTTCATTCTTATTGCGATTCATATAAGCTTTTACTAACTGGTGGAATATTAAAGATGCTTACCGTACCGTTTTACAAATTGCCTGGGTGTAGACTCTGTGTATGTAAGAGCATTGTGCTTTGCTCTAAACCTATAATGCTACTTCCATGTATAATAGTGATTGACTATTGTGTCATATTATGAATGTTTAGCATAACATTTTGCAAGTTGAAAAACAGTGTCAACGACGGGTGGCGCGTGGCAAGCCGCGCTAGGCTTCTAGTATCTAGTGACCAAGTGACCATAATCTGGCAACTAGGGTCAGAATTTTCAAAACATATGTAATATGAAGATGGGAACTAGTTTTGAAAACCTCGTCGCACTAGTAGGGAAACCCTATATAGATAGGTGGGCACTCTGTGGCGCACCCTTAATTGGTGCGCCACAGAAATAATTCTGTGGCGCATGGTTCCCTGTGCGCCACAGAAATCATGCCCTTTCTGTGGCGCATCCATTGCCCATGCACCACAGAAAGCCAGAATTCTGTGGCGCATGCCATCCCATGCGTCACAGAAAATGTGTGGGTCCCACGTCCAATGATTGGGCCAGATCCATCTAGGAACTTTCTGTGGCGCACCTAGCCCGTGCGCCACAGAAATGCCGCTTTCTGTGGTGCACCGAGATCCGTGCGCCACAGAATATTGGCCCAGATCTACAAAAAGGTGGCAGCCCCACTTTCCCCATGTGACCTTCTCCATTCTCCCATCTAGCTCGAGTTCCTCCTCTCTCCCATGCCATTTTGACCATCCTATTCTCCATTATTTGTTGTTAAACCTACTTTGTTTGCTATATAATTGGGGAAGGCTTGGGGAGAGCCTCCATATATACTCTCCTCCTATCTTTTTATCCACTATTTTCTCTCCATCACCACACACTCTCTCTCATCGATCACGGTCACGTCTCGGAAATGGATCTAGATCTACTAGGTGGGTATTGTTGGATGGATGTTTGTTAAAGGCATGAGAAACTTGTCGGCGGGCGATTGTGTGTGTGGTTTGCATGAAGCAAACTATTGTTGAACGGATCTATGCATGAAACTTGTGTGTGTGGTTTGCATGAATCTTTGCATGTTGTTGCTTGCGCCGGCGTGGTGCATGGATGTTTGCCGAAATGTTGATTCATTTCCATTTCGGTAAATTTTTGCACCACCCATATGTCCTACTTTTAGGGGAAGTCATGCCGAATTTTTTCGTCGAACATTTCCGACTTTCCGACTTCCCGCATGAGAAGCTTGTATGTGTGTGTGCATGTTGCGGTTAATTAATTCTAATTAATAACACATACTCTATATGTATACCGCGTAGGCGTCCATGGTCATCAAGATGAGCTCCAGTCGAATCAACAACTACAAGGAAGAAGCGAAGGCGGAAATGAGTCGGTGCAACGGGCGCCAGATACGATGTCCGTGTCGAAGTTGCAAACTTGTGAGATGGATCGACCCTGATTCCGGACAATTGGAGGAAAACCTGCTCAGGCGCGGTTTCATGCAAGGCTTCAACCAAGCGCCGACAGCAAATGTTGCGCCTGAAGACGAGGGCGGGCAAGATGATCGTGACGAAGGAAATGCCGACGGACATGGTCACGATGAAGGAGTAGATGGTGGTGGAGAAGACGCGAACACGCCGCAGAGCTCGCTAATGTCGGCCTTGATGGAGTCTAATGTTCAAGAACTGCTCCTCAAGGAGGCGAGCACCGTTAGAGAGAAAGCCAACCTGGCGCAAATGGAGATAGACGGGAAGACTCCGTTGTATCCTGGGTGCCGGCCACAGGATACGCGCTTGCAAGTAACGCTTGATGCTCTGGAGATGAAGTCGGGAAACAAATGGACCGACGCGAGCTTCAACAAGAACATGCAATTCTTCCACGAGCGTCTTCCCGAGGGGAACACATTGCCAACTAGTATCGAGGAGGCCAAGAAAGTCGCGTGCCCTCTTGACCTACCGCACGTTAAATACCACGCCTGCATCAATGATTACACAATTTATCGGGGCGAGTACGAGGACAGAACCACATGTCCGGTGTGCGGCCAAGGACGGTACAAGAGCCGTGGGAAGAAAGTTCCTCGAAAAGTGGTATGGTACTTTCCTTTCACTCCCCGTCTGCAGCGGTACTTCGTGGACCCTAAGGAAGCAAAGCTCATGGAATTGCACGCGGAAAGGGAGAAGCCCGAAGAAGATCAGGAGAAGGGCAGGATCCTTACACACCCTTCAGACGCTAGCCAGTGGCAAGAGTTGGTCGCCGTCGGAAATTTCGGAGGCGGCGCAAGGAACGTCAGGCTCGGTATGAGCACCGATGGACTCAATCCGTTCGGCAACCAGAGTAGCACGCATAGCACCTGGCCCGTGTTTGTATGGCCTTACAACCTTCCCCCGTGGTTGTGCACGAAGCAAAGGTACGTACACATGAGTATTCTCATTCAGGGGCCGAAACAAGCAGGTGTCCACATACATCTGTATCTCGCGCTGTTGAAAGAGGAGTTAGCCACGTTGTGGGAGACGCCAGCCCGTACGTGGGATGCCTACACTGGAGATTATTTCGACATGAGAGCCGCGTTGCTCACGACGGTGCAGGACTATCCTGGTTGCTCAT
The DNA here is from genome assembly GCA_947311845.1 of Poa pratensis. Taxonomy (NCBI): domain Eukaryota; kingdom Viridiplantae; phylum Streptophyta; class Magnoliopsida; order Poales; family Poaceae; genus Poa; species Poa pratensis. The sequence continues at coordinate 3,269,929 of CAMZMU010000011.1, read as the reverse complement.
ATGTATCGGCCCAGGTAGGCCACGGATTCTGCGAATGTGTCAGGTGCATGGATAAGACCCCGCATCTCCAGCTACCAAGGAATCCCGGGTCTTCGAAAACCGTTTACCCAGGGGCTCGAAGGTGGCTTCGCATGGATCACCCGTGGAGAAAACGCGGTGACCTGTTCAATGGTAAGGACGAGATCGAAGGAGCCCCGAGCCCGAGGAACGGCACAGAAATCGACGAGCTGTTGAAAAATTGGGAGGAGTGCCCCGCGCCGGGAAAGAAACGACTGAAGGTAGATCCGCTGCTGGGTGTATGGAAAGCGAGGTCTGTTTTCCATGACCTGGAGTACTGGAAGGTCCTTAAGACGCCACATAGCCTCGATATGATGCACATTACGAAGAATGTCACCGAGGCTCTGCTTGGCACTCTTTCCAACATGCCGGAAAAGTTCAAGGATGGGACGAAAGCAAGATACGATCTGAAATGGCTTGGTGTCAGGAAAGATCTTCAGATCCCCGATTGTGATGACGATGATGATGATGATGATGATGATGATGATGATGATGATCAGACGGAAGGGACTCAAGGTCGCCGCAAAAGGGTAAAGAAGAACACTGTGGTGCTTCCCGCTACGTGCTTCACTATGAGTCCGGAGGAGCTCGAGCAATTCTACAGGTGTCTCCTAGGAGTCAAATTTCCTCATGGTTACGCGGGGCAGATAAGCAGATATCTGGACGGAACGAAGAAGAGGTTTAGCGGGATGAAGTCTCACGACTGTCACGTGCTGTTGACGCAGATACTTCCCGTTGCGATTCGAGGGATAATGGACGAGCACGTCCGTGATACGCTGCTTGCCCTTTGCAATTTTTTCGACGTCATCAACAGGAAGTCGATCAGCGTGAAGCAGCTCGACAGGCTACAGGAAGAGATCGTGCTGATACTATGCGAGCTCGAGATTTACTTCCCGCCAGCATTCTTTGATATCTGCGTGCATCTCCTTCTCCATGTCGTTGATGACATCAGGCAGCTCGGGCCAACGTTCATGCACTACATGATGTCGTTCGAAAGGATGAACGGTGTCATGAAAGGATACGTTCGCAACAGGGCCCGTCCAGACGCAAGCATGGCCAAGGGCTTTCTAACCTACGAGTGCATCTCCTTCTGCCAGAATTATCTAAGCACCGAGAACCAGCATGTTGGTCTGCCCAGGAGGAAACACTTCGGCAGGCTCCATGGATATGGTCACCGAGAGGGCACCAGCTCAATCTTTGTCAGCATGCAGGGTCGAAAGGACGACTTCAACAGGGCTCACCGGGTCGCGCTACAACACTTACAATTGATCTAAACTTGGGTGGAAGAGCACAAATGCTTACTCGAGTAACATTACATCAATCTGGGCCGGCCGAGGAAGAAGGGAGACGTAACCAGAGAGCACAACTCCAGCTTCACGCGTTGGTTCAAGCAAAAGCAACTGGAGCTAGCAAAGAGCAAAACGCCATCTACGGAAGATGAAAGACTCATATTCTCCTTATCACGGGGTCCCTCGCACAACGTAAAGACCTATCAGGCGTACGACATCAACGGCTACAGATTCTACACCGAGGAAAAGGACAAGAATAACGAATATCAAAACTCAGGAGTAACTATGTTATCCTACGGCGATGAGGAGGCTACTGTCAAGGAAAGATACTTCGGAAGGATTGAGGACATATGGGAGCTCAACTACTGTGGAGAGTTGGTGCCAATGTTCCGTGTAAGATGGGCCAAGGACGTCGTCAAAGAAGGCCGGTATTTCACCACCATGGTAATACCCGATGCCAAATCGAAGAACGCCTCCGCGAAAAATGAGCCATGGGTACTCGCTAGCCAAGTTGAGCAATGCTTCTTCATTACCGACCCGTCAAAGCCTAGCCGTATTGTCGTGAGGAGGGGCAAGAGGAGCATCATCGGAATGGAAGGAGACGCCACCGAGGAAGAATTGGACAACGAGCCAAAGATCGAGGAGGAATTCGACAAGTTCTTCGACATGCCTACTACTAGTACACAAAGAAGGAAGACCTCCCTACCTACTAAAGGTTGTCCGTTCACGCGAAGAAATCTCAAGGTGACCGGCCTAAAGTTTTCAACCGCGAAGAAGGGAAAGAAGAGAAGCTAGCTCGGAACCGAGACGAAGAAGAGACTTTTTTGGTGTATTTAATTTGTATGTGTGTGTGTGAGACAATGGAAGCATATATGTATGATCATGAATATGTATGAGACATTGTGTGTGAGACAATGCAAGAGCATATATATGTATTAAATGAATTGAATATGTGACATTTTGTGTATTTTGTAACCAAAATTAACCAAAAATATTTTAAGGAAAAAAAATTAAAGAAATAAAAAGTGAGACAACCAGGATTCGAACCTGGCTGTCCATGTTAATACAGTTTTTTTTTGAAACCAATAGGCTGTTTTGCTGTTGGTGTCAACTAATAGCCGCACAGCCTTTTGACCTGGTAGACCAGGTAATTCTGTGGCGCACCACCTAGCTGATGCGCCACAGAATCTTAAATTTCTGTGGCGCATCCTTACCACGGTGCGCCACAGAATCTTAAATTTCTGTGGCGCATCCTTACCACGGTGCGCCACAGAATTCTTCGGCTACTACTTACATGTGGCCCCGCGGCCACGACGCGCTCAGGCCTTCTTCTCCCTCTTCGAAAATTTGCTAAGTACCAGAACCGGTCGCGCGCTCGCGTCCCGGCCCTGCCACCCCTCGCCGTCGACGCCGCCACAACTCCCCGACGCCGGCCGCCCCCGACCAAACTCGCCGCCGCGCCCATCCCTGCGCCCCCGCCCAACCCCTGCTCCCCTGCGCCCTTGGACCGGCCGTCCTCGACGCCGCCGCCCTCGACACCGCCGCCCTCTCCATCCCCTCCCCGAGGTTGCTGCCCTTCCCCTGCCTCTCCCTCCCCTGATCCCAAGCCTACCCTTCCCTCCCCTGCCATGCCTCTCCTCTGCACACTAGGTGCTTGTGTTAATGCCTAGCCTAAAAATTTTGAATTTCAGTACATTGGTTGTTGATTGCTTGCTGCAAGCACACTAGTTGGTGCTAGTGGTGTTAGGAAAATTTTGGAGACCAAATTTTTTGAAATTTTGCTAAGTTAAATATGGTCACTGTTTTAACATGCCTACAAAAATGCCTTCAATTAAGGTTCTAGATGTATTCAAAAAAATATTGCTGGGGTTTATCATGAAGTACTAACTTAGTACAAGAGATCCATGAAGGTACATTTTAAATAGGATCAAGATTTGATAATTTTGTAAGCCTCCAAAGTTGGTACTTTTTAACTACTTTGAAGATGCATTTTTAGTTGCTGCTAGGTGCTTTTGCTGCTAGCTGCTTTTGTGAAATGTGTGTGCTAGATGCTAAATCATGGTTTGGTTAATTTATTTCAGCACCACGAGGAGCACCTCCACCACGCCGATCTCGGACCCGAGCCTCCCTTCCCGAGCCGAGGTAGTTCCTCTCTCCCTCGATGTGGATGTGGATGTGGATGTGGTGATGTATGTGTTGAAGTGGTGCTGTGGTTGTCATGATGGGTTGGGGGAGGCTTGGTGGGGCTGTGAGAGGTGTCTGGTTTAATTTTGTGATGCTGTTGCCGGCCAGCGATGCCGGCGGGATATTATTTGTGAAATGCTTGTGCTGGTACCCCGTGAGGCCCTTGAGATTGCCGGAACGTCGATTAACTTCCGTTCCGGCAAATTCGGGTACTCCATATGTCCTATTTTTAGCAAAGGACATGCCAAATTTTTTCGTCAAATTTAGCATGACTTTGCTAAAAATAGGACATATGGGGTATTGCGACTAATGCATGGGCCGGGTATCTTAGTACTAAATTAAGTGATACTTTTGTTATATTTGTTGTACTAACTTTTTTGCTTCTTTTTCAATGCAGTGCAAACATGTCCTCCGACGCCGGCCCTTCTAAGCACATCAGCGTCGAAGAACAAGCTAGAGAAAAGAACAAGTCGTACTGGGAATTCTCCCAGGAGATGGAGGATGCGGAGGCCGCCGAACAGGCTCGTGACGGTGATGATGACTTTCTGATAGAGGATGCCGGCGGCGATGGGGACGAAACCACCACCACCGATGGCGGCGACCACACGGATGTCGGGGGTGGCGACCACACGGATGTCGGGGGTGGCGACCACACGGATGGCGGTGGTGGTAGTAACCCGACCGCTAAGAGGCATAAGAAGCCGAGGAAGGACCGGACACCGCAAGCGGTGGCCCCCGTCACACACACGTTCACTAAGGTCTCCTTAAGTGGCCAACCACAGGAGCCTAGGAACATCGCAAGCGGGTGACGAGGTGTGTACTCGGCAAATCCCTGGGTTGTATACCACGGGTTGATTGAAGGGGAGAGAGATGAGCGCTGGTGATCACGACGGCTGACAAGCAAGGCGTTTACCCTGGTTCAGGCTCCCGGAGGATAACACCCTACTTCCTGCTTGTCTGGTATTGAATGGCGAGTTGTGGCTACAATGGCGAGATGGCAATCTCGCTAGGGTTTGTGGTGGCGGCTATGAGCGTACCCTAGACGAAGGACCCTCCTAGCCTTTATATGGTAGGCTAGGTCTCAGGTGAACGGTGCCGATGGCGCTTACAAGCATGGCTGGAGTCACATGACCTAACGTCGACTATCTTGGGCCGCACGTCGTCCTCCTTGGGCCTTCCTTGGGCCCTCGTCATAAGGCTGATAGGCTTGGCGTGACCCAGGTATCCCCACCGTGGGGTAGTCGAAGAGTGACCCCACGACAGGAGCCCCCGAGTGCTTAGTCGAATCGTAGAGTCGGGTAAAGGACTCCTTCCTCCTGGGCACGCCGTCGGGTTCCTGAAAGGAACAAGTAAAGTTAGTCGACTCCGGCCGTTCAGGGCTTATGGAGGATTCCTTAGTCGAACCGTCGACTGCTGGGTAAAATACTGTGAGTACAGCCTTAGTCGGTGATTTTTCGACTGCTATTGTTCTGAGTCACTCGGGAGCGCGAACAGCGCTCCCGATGGGAGTAGCCCCCGAGATTAAGCTGAATTGCTTGCAATTGAGGTTAAACTCAATTTTTCTTCAGTCGAAAAGCCCGCTCCCGATGGGAGTAAAGAAGGGACTCGACCTGTTGGAGTCGCGACTGGCTTTGCGTGACTTACTGTGTATTCGGCCGGTTTGGCTTACTGCACAAGTTTGTTCAGCTCTTGGAGCTTACTGAATCTTCTTGCACTCGAATGAACTGTTCGAGTTCTCAATCAGCCCGTTGGCTTACTTCCTACGCCTTCGCGGTTGACGTCAGCGCTGACGTTTTTGGCGCACTCTGTGCCGATGGGACGTGACAGTGCGGTCCCACTGTCAGTATTGACTGGAGACAGCGGTTGCCGCTTTGTACTGACCGTTGGGCGCGAAAATTTCGCGGTGTGATGATGGCGCCTTGATTCCCGTGCGTAGTGGGCGGCGTGGCCGGCGACGGTTGCTATCTCCGCGCGACACGTGGACGGCCAGATGATGTTGTGGAGTGCGGTTTCGCTGAGGACGGCCTGGATTAACTGGCCACGCGGTATATACTTTTCACCGCGGCGGCGAACAGTTCATTCCATCCCCATTCTGCCCTCGTCTCCGCTGCTCTCTCTCCGCCATTGTTGCTCTTTTCTGCCAGTTTCTTTCCTCCGCCCTCCATGAGCAAGGCCGCGATGAAGAGGGGGAAGCCTGTGCTGGCGCCGTCGCCGCCGCCGAGGCGAGCGTGATGAAGAAGCCCGACGGCGACTGGGTCAAATCGTCGGTGAAGAAGGCCGACCTCGAGGCCCTCCGCGCGCAGGGGCTGCTGCCGCCGGCAGACAGGCGACGGTGCGCGCTCCTGGGAAAGAGGTATTCCCCGCTCCTCGCGAGGGGGAACGCGTTTGCTTCGTGGATTTCCTTCCGCGGGGTTTCGGGTTCCCCCTCCACGATTTCGTCCGTGGTCTCTTGTACGCTTATGGGATTCAGATCCACGATCTGACTCCCAATAGCGTCTTGAGCATCGCGAGCTATTTCGTGCTCTGCGAGTGCTTCCTGGGAATCGCACCCAACTGGCTGCTGTGGAAGTCGCTATTCCTCGTGAGGAGGAACGTGGGGAAGAGCAAGCAGGTGTATCCAGTCGGCGGCTTCGGCATCCAGGTGCGTGGCGACACCTCCTACTTTCAGATGAAGAAGTCCGACTCCGTCCAGGGCTGGCGGAAGAAGTGGTTCTACATCAGGTGCGACCAGGAAGGGCTTCCCGACTTCGCGGCTGATCGCGAGTTGCGGAAGACGAACGCGTGGGCGCACCCGCTGTCGAAGGAGGACAGGGAGGCGACTCAGCCCTTGCTGACGCTTCTTCGTGGCCTTCTGAAAAGTCTTGGGCGCGAGACAGGTGGAGTTCACCTCATTGCCACCTTCTTCAGGCTTCGGGTGCAGCCGCTCCGCACTCGCGTCCACCCAATGTGGGCGCGTGAGGATGTTGGCGATGAGCTCGATGATGACGCAGTCGAGTCGAAGGTGAGGAGCATCACTAGTCTCCGAGCCGCTGACCCGTGCAATGTCAAGTGCCCAGTCGAGCCGTATGGGCCTAATAACCCTGTGCCTGAGGTGAGCTTCGTTTGCTTTGCTTTTGTCTTGTATCTTCTGTCGAATCTTTTTGCCTGACTCGAATGCTTCATTTGCTGACAGGGTCGTTCGAGCTATGTCAGTCTTCCTCCGTTGATGGAGAATGGACCTCATGAAGAGGCAGAGTTCCCTGAGGAGGACGAGGTTGATGACGATGAAGTTCCCTCCGCCACCTCTCCGAGTGAAGAGTTGGAGGAGGATGATGAAGATGAGGAGCCGCTGCGGAAGCGGCAGAGGCGAAAGAGTGGCGACTCTGGTTCGGCTTCGTCGCCCGTGAAGGAGGCGGGTGTGAACGAGGAAGACGAGCGAGTCGTCTTCGGGCGCTAGGCACACGAGTGACCTGGCTGAGCCTTTGGTCGTGCCTCCCCTCGGCTCTGCACCGCCGACTGAGTTTGCGAGGATGGCCTCCGTCTCCCTGGGAAGTGAAGATGATGTGATGTCGCCAGGTTAGTCGCGTAACCATTGCCTTGTTTGTCGAGTTTGCTTTTTGATTTGCGAGTCCTTGAATTGAGTTATCTTGTCACAGCGACCGTACTGGCACTGCTGTTCCCTCGTGAGATGGAGCACACTTCTGCTCCCATGATCGAGCAACTGCGAAGACGACCGGAGAAGAGGCTCAGGCGGGTGACGCTTTGGCCTTGAAGACTTCGACCTCCTCCGTGCCAGAGAAAGCTGCTGATGCGACTCCGGTGACGCTGGGCTGCTTGAGCATGTAAGTGTCCTTTGACTCGTTCTGCAAAATCTGTATCGGGTGCGCGAACAGCGCTCCCGATGGGAGTAGCCCCCGAAGATGTGCGTGACTAGAATAGTCGGGCGCAGATTGATGTCTTGTGTTTCCGCAGCCATTTTATCGCCAGCAGATGGAGGGAGCCGCAGCCTTCGTTCGCATGGAGCAGGAGAGGGATCAACTCCGCACTGCTCTGGAGCAGGCGAATAGTGAGTGTGAACCCTTGTGTTCGAGGGGCGCTTCGACTGCCTTTATTGCTAACTTTGCTCCGTTGATCCGTAGGCGAGAAGGAGAGCATGAAGAAGCGGGTCGCGGAGCTGGAGAAGTCGCTGGGTGAAGCCCAAGAGCGTGAACAAGCTCGGGATGATCTGGAGAAGACCCAGGTCGACCGCTTGCTCGCACTCGCAGATGTTGTTGGAAGTAAGTATTTCGGCTCAGTGCCTACTTTGCCTTTTTCGACTTCTGATGTCTTACGGGTGTGGATTTCTTTTGATCAGAGACTTGCGGAGGTGCTCCTCCAGAAGGGACTTCCAGCGAGAATGTCGGCTTGGCGGAGGCTGTTGGCTTCATGGACCGCGTCTGCGCGTATGCTTCGGCGGCGCTGCAGAAGTCGACAGGCGCCTTGGCGACTGTGCACCAGAGCATCTTCCCCAGCAAGCCACCGCCGGTTGCTGTTGACGCGCTTGCGGCTCCGTTCGAAGGCAATGCGACCACCTTGGCGGACTACACGCGTGCGCAGACGGTACGCGGCTCAGAGCTCACTTTCCAGCTACTTCTTGGTCACCAAGTCGTAGGTGATTTTGAGAAGGTTGTCAGCGACTTCCCTCGGAAGCCTGATGGCAGGACCGCGTCCCTTAGCGGTGTGAAGGCGCAGGCGAGTCAGCTGGCTGCAAAGTTGGTCGCCACCTTCGAGAAGAGGATTGCCAAGGCTGCAGAGTTGGCTGCTAGGAAGAGCCGTTCCCAGTCGGAGTCTGTGATGTAGACTCCGTTCTTTTAGGATTCTTCTGCTTTTGGTTCTTGGTCTGTAATGAACTATATAGTTTGCGGGTCTTCTGGCCGCGAACATGCTGATGTTGAAATGTGAATTTGTGCCTTCGAGTCTTCTTTCATATCTAAGCTTGAATGAATGTGTTCTTTTCCTTGCTTGACGCTGTCGAACTTGGCAGTCTGAGATGGGCGAAGCTCCTGGGGTCGCTGGAACGACTGGTGCGGGCGACGAGGAGGACACCTCTTCGGCTGCACCCACTCGTCGTCGTCGAGCTCCTCCAGCTCCTGCGCGAAGCGTGAATGATCAACGAGTGATCACCTTCATGAGGAACAAGGTTGTTGAGCTCGAGTCGAAGTTGAAGAGCGCGGAGTTGGAGTTGGAGCGCTTGAGGTCGCGGCCCGTTGCGCCGTTCTCCAGCGAGAGGAGTTTCTGCTAGGCGAGATGGACTTGATCAGTCGGCAGCTGCAAGGTTGGTTTTCTAGCACTGTGCTTCGACTTCTTTATCCTTTTACTGTTCTTAGCTCTGGGTCTTGATGCAGATGTGAACTCTGACTGGAAGGCCGAGCAAAGTCGAGTAGACGAGCGGGTGGAGAAAGAAGCCGCCGGTGACTCACCCGAAGCGCGTCAGTTTTGGTCAAATAAATCCAGAGGCAGTGTACTGGCTCGAATGTTGGATCGCACCTGGCGGGCTGCTGTGCTCTTGGAAGGTTGTAGAAAAACCCTCTGGCAGATCAACAGGGTGTACTTTCCGCACAACGAGCAGCCTAATGGACTGGCTGCGCTGCTGGAGAGGTTCCGTGAAGGCAGTGCGTTGAAGGAAGTCGTGCACACTCAACTTGTTGCCGGGGCGAACGTGGCGCTGGCGTACGTTCGAATGCACCGGCCTAATCTTCCACTGTACAAGGTGCTTGACGGCTTGCCTGGAGAGGGTGACTACGCCGATACTCTTGCGGCTGCGCGTCAGATGATTCAGCAGGTCCAGAGCTTTAGTGAGCACCTTGTAGGGCCACTCGATGCGCCAAAGGGCGAGCCTGTAGAATAAGAGTAGTAGACTGCTGTTGTATAGCGTTAGCTTGTAAAAGCAATTTTTCCAAGTGGAAATATGAGTGTATGTATGCCGAGGTGGGGGTAGCCCCCGAGTGAGTAAATTGTATCTTGTAGACTTCTGTAAACCTGTATGGCGCAGCCCCCGAGCGGATCGAGTGCGGCCTAGGATTTTGAATTAGATGTGCGGCGCAGCCCCCGAGTGCTTCGAGTGCGGCCGAGGTGTGTCGAGTCAGACCTGTGCGGCGCAGCCCCCGAGTGCGTCGGGTGCGGCCTAGGATTTTGACTTGGACCTGTGCGGCGCAGCCCCCGAGTGCTTCGGGTGGCGACCTAGGCTTTGACTTGGACCTGTACGGCGCAGCCCCCGAGTGCGTCGGGTGCGGCCTAGGTTTGACTTAGACCTGTGCGGCGCAGCCCCCGAGTGCTTCGGGTGCGGCCAGGATTTTCGAGTTGACCTGTATGGCGCAGCCCCCGAGTGCTTCGGGTGCGGCCTAGGTTTGACTTGGACCTGTATGGCGCAGCCCCCGAGTGCGTCGGGTGCGGCCTAGGTTTGACTTAGACCTGTGCGGCGCAGCCCCCGAGTGCTTCGGGTGGCGGCCTAGGTTTTCGAGTTAGACCTGTATGGCGCAGCCCCCGAGTGCTTCGGGTGCGGCCTAGGTTTGACTTAGACCTGTGCGGCGCAGCCCCCGAGTGCTTCGGGTGGCGGCCAAGGATTTTCGAGTTAGACCTGTATGGCGCAGCCCCCGAGTGCTCGGGTGCGGCCTAGGTTTGACTTAGACCTGTGCGGCGCAGCCCCCGAGTGCTTCGGGTGGCGGCCTAGGATTTTCGAGTTGACCTGTATGGCGCAGCCCCCGAGTGCTTCGGGTGCGGCCTAGGTTTGACTTAGACCTGTGCGGCGCAGCCCCCGAGTGCTTCGGGTGGCGGCCTAGGATTTCGACTTGGACCTGTATGGCGCAGCCCCCGAGTGCGTCGGGTGACGGCCTAGGTTTATGTTGCTTTTTGACTAAAAAAGTAAAGGGGAGAGCTTGTTCCACAAATCACTTCATTGATTTTTGCGAGCAGGCCGCCTCATTAAAACCCTTCCAGTCCCCTCAGGTACCCTGGTAAGGGAAAGAGTGCGTCTGGAACCTGCCGCCTCTTGACATAGTACACTTTGTTACAAGGGGGAGTCGATTAGGCGTAGAAGCGGCGCAGTTGCGCAACGTTCCACGGGTTGTTGCAGACTGTCCCCGTCTTCGAGTCCTTCAGGCGGTAAGCTCCGCCGCCGATTGCCTCTGTCACGATGTATGGACCCTCCCACGGGGAGGCGAGTTTGTGCACCTTCTTCTGTTTGAGGCGGAGGACAAGGTCGCCAGGGACGAACGCTCTGGGCCGCAGTCGCCGCCCGTGGTAGTTGCGTAAGTCTTGCTGATACACGGCTGTGCGGGTAAGGGCGATGTCGCGTGCTTCGTCCAGGGTATCCATGTCGTCCTCGAGTGCTTCTTCTGCGTCGGACTCGTCGTAGGCCACCACTCGGGGCGCGTCGAACTTGATGTCGCACGGCATGATTGCTTCTGCGCCGTAGACCATGAAGAATGGCGTGTACTGAGTGGATCTGTTTGGCGTAGTGCGCAGACTCCACAGCACAGATGGCAGCTCTTCACCCAGGCGCCTGCAGCGCGCCTCAATGGTACTCGCAGGCGCTTCTTGATGCCCTTGCAGACTAAGCCATTGGCCTTTTCGACCTGTCCGTTGGACTGCGGGTGCGAGACAGATGCGTAGTTGAGCTTGATGCCTTGCTCGGAGCAGAAGTCCTTGAACTCTTCGGCTGTGAAGTTCGTGCCGTTGTCGGTGATGATGCTGTGTGGCACTCCAAACCTGAAGATGATCGACCTGATGAAGTTAACTGCCGAGGAGGCAGTCGAACTTGTGATAGGCACGGCTTCGATCCACTTCGTGAACTTGTCGACTGCCACCAAGAGATGCGTGTGTCCTCCCGGCGAGGACTTCTTGAGTGGACCCACCATGTCGAGCCCCCATTGAGCGAAGGGCCAGGCGAGTGGATGGTCTTTAGTGCTGATGCTGGTGCGTGCGGCTTGTTGGCGAACTCCTGGCAGCCGAGACATTTCCTCACGAGTTCTTCTGCGTCTTGCATTGCGGTGGGCCAGTAGAACCCGGCTCGTAAGGCTTTGGCCACTAAGGCTCGACTGCTGGCGTGGTGCCCGCAGATGCCAGCGTGGATCTCGAGTAAGATGGCTTGACCGTCGACTGGGTCGATGCACCTTTGGAGGACTCCCGAGATGCTTCGCTTGTAGAGCTCCCCGTTGATGACGGTGAAGCCCTTGGAGCGGCGGATGACGCGCTTGGCTTCGACTGGGTTTGTTGGCACCCTCTGCTGCAGTATGTAAGCCAGGTATGGGCTCGTCCATGTGGGCTCGATCAGCATCACCTCCATAGGCTCCTTCCGTGCTGGGCGGGTCGGCGGTGCTCGTTGTCGATGTAGAGGATCCGGCGCGGGCCGGAGCTTGACGGAGCGTTGCGTGATGCACTCGAGGAAGACTCCGGGTGGCACCGGCGCTTTGTTTGAGCCCAGGTTGGCGAGGGTGTCGGCTTCCTCGTTGCTCTCGCGGCCGACGTGCCGCAGCTCGCAGCCGTCGAAGGTACCTTCCAGCTGGTTGTACAGGTCCCTGTAGGCGATCATGTTGTCGGCGATGGCGTCACATTGCTTCATGGTTTGTTGCACGACGAGGTAGGAGTCTCCGTAGATCATGAGGTGAGTGGCGCCGCAGTTCTTGGCCATCCGCATGCCGTGGATCAGGGCCTCGTACTCTGCCTCGTTGTTGGAGGGCGTTGGGAAGTTCATCTGCAGCACGTACCTCAGCTTGTCGCCTTTAGGTGAGATGAGGACGACTCCCGCCCCTGCTGATCTGAACTTCTTGGAGCCGTCGAAGTACATTGTCCATGCGTTGGACAGGTCGGGTACGTCTGGTAGCTGGGCCTCTATCCACTCGGTGGTGAACTCTGGAAGCACCTGGGCCTTGATTGACTTCGGGTGCGCGTACTTCAGCCCCCAGGGCCCTAGCTCAACAACCCACTTGGCGACTCGTCCTGTCGCGGCTTGGTTGGTGAGGATGTCGGAGAGCCCGGAGGAGCTTACTACCGTGATGGAGTGCTCGGAGAAGTAGTGGACGACCTTCCTTGATGTCATGAAGACTCCGTATGCTAGCTTCTGGTAGTGCGGGTACCGCTGCTTGGACAAGGTTAGCACCTCACTGAGGTAGTAGACGGGTCGCTGAACAGGGTAACTGTGTCCTTCTTCTTCTCGTTCGACTACGAGTACCGTGCTGACCACCCTGTTCGTGGCTGACACGTAGAGGTATAGCGGCTCGTTCTCCAGTGGCGCCACCAGTACTGGGGAAGTCGTGAGTGTTTTCTTGAGTTGGTCGAACGCGACTTGCGCTTCTTCTGTCCACTCGAACTTGTCTGTCTTTTTCATCAGTTGGTAGAAAGGCAGGGCCTTTTCTCCCAACTTACTTATGAACCGGCTGAGAGCTGCGACTCGGCCGGCTAGGCGTTGCACCTCATGAAGCTTGGTCGGTGCTGGCATTGCGAGTATGTTTTGCACCTTCTCGGGGTTGGCTTCGATTCCTCTTGCAGAGACGAGGTACCCGAGCAGTTCTCCGGCTGGCACGCCGAAGACACACTTGTCCGGGTTCAGCTTGATCTGATACTCGTTGAGGGCGGCGAAGACCTTGCGGAGGTCGGCGATGAGAGTGTCCTCCGTTCGAGTGGTGACGACTATGTCGTCGACGTATACTTGGACGATCTCTCCGATTAGCCCCTTTAGGCAGGCTTGCATTGTGCGCTGGTACGTGGCTCCAGCGTTCTTCAACCCGAAGGGCATCGTCTGGTAGCAGAAGACGCCATGGGTGTGATGAATGCAGTCTTCTCTTCATCGTCGACGTTCATCCTGATCTGCTGGTACCCTGAGTAGGCGTCCAGGAAGGATAGGCGTGCGCAGCCTGCAGTCGAGTCGATGATCTGGTCTATCCGCGGGAGCGGGAAATGGTCCTTGGGGCAGCATTTGTTGAGGGCGGTGAAGTCGACGCACATGCGGAGTTTCTTCGTCTTCTTCTTCTCCACCAGGACTGGGTTCGCTACCCAGTCCGAGTCCTTGATCTCTCGGATGAATTTGGCGTGGAGCAGTCGATCGATCTCCTTGCTTATTTCATCTCGTTTGGGTCCTGAAAGCGTCGCATGGTCTGCTTGACGGGTTTGGCGTCCTTGTGGACGCGTAAAGAGTGCTCGGCGAGGTTCCTGGGTATGCCTGGCATGTCAGAAGGTTGCCAGGCGAAGATCTCCCAGTTCTCACGTAGAAACTCGACGAGCGCGCTTTCCTATGCGATAGGCAGCTCGACGACACTTTGACTGTCTTGTTTGCGTCCGTCGGGTGGACCTGATGAGTTGTCGTGTCGTCAGTCGTGTTGAAGGCGGCGTCCTTGGCTTGCTTCTTGCGTGGCGGGAAGATGGTTTTGTCGTTGTCGACTGCCATCGCCTCGAAGTGCTCTTCCATTCCGAAGAACTCGGAGATCTTGCTGAACTCGCGGTCGCAGCTGTTGGAGCGGTCGAAGTCGCCGTGCACCGTGATGACGCCCTTGGGTCCAGGCATCTTGAGCATGAGGTAGGCGTAGTGAGGTACCGCCATGAATCTGGCAAAGGTTGGGCGCCCGAGTATCGCGTGGTACTGCGACTTCCAGTCGACTACCTCGAAGTCGATCGACTCCCTCTTGAAGTTTTCGGGTGTGCCGAAGATGACGTCGAGTGTGATCGTTCCCATGGGCGTGACTGCTTGCCCTGGTACTATGCCATGGAAGGTGGTCTCTGATGCCGCCAAGTTTGTCGTTGGCCTGTTTATCCTTCTGAGGGTGTCGGCAAAGATGATGTTGATGCCGCTGCCTCCGTCCATGAACACCTTTTTCAGGGTGTAATCTCCGATCAGAGCTTCGACTACCAGAGCGGCGTGCCCGGGTCGTGGTACTGCAGGCGGGTGATCTGCTCTGGAGAACGTGATTGGTGTCTCTGACCCTCTCAGGTAGTCGGGTACTGCAGGTGGACAGGTGATGGCCTGGAAAACTTGGCGAGTGATGATCTTCTGGGTCCTGTTTGAGGGGCGCCCCTTCTGTATCATGTTGAGTTGTCCGCGTGCCGCTGGATATGCGTCCTGGACCACGGTGGGGCATCTTGCTGCGGCTGCTGCTGCTGCAGAAAGGCTCCCGCCGCCTGTGCTGGATTAGCGACTGCGGGTGCGGGTGCTGCCTGGATGGCCAGCTGCGCGGCTGGCTGCGCTGCGGGTGCTGGAGTGACTATCTTCTGCATGGCTTCGTATATTTGCGTGCCTTTCGACAGTCCTTCAACAGGTGGTTGGATCCCCACTTGCCCGTTTCCGGGTTCCTGAACATGTGGTGCCTGCAGGGTTGTTCCAGCTCTTCCGCTGGGCTCAGTGTGCGTTTCTGCCACTCGCGTTTATGGCCTCCGTCGCTGCGGTAGCTGCTGCCGCCGCTTCGGTTGTATTGCCCCTGGCTGTATTGGCGACTCTGGTCACCGCCGCTTCGACTGTACTGTACATGGCTGTATTGGCGACTGCTGTCGCGCGCTTCATCCTCACGGGGGGTTTGGAATCCCGCCGCTACTAACTCGATTGAGTCGTTGCCGTTGTAACGCGGCTTCTTCTTGTGGCGTCCTTCTCGCCAGTTGCTTGGTCCGGCTTCGTCCTTCGGGGAGTAGTGTGAACTATCGCGGACCGAGTCCTCTCCGTCTGCCCACTGGTTTGCTATCTTCATGACCTCGATCATGTTTTTCGGCCGGAGCCTACCAAACTCCTCGCGGAGGTCGCGGCGGGAGACGCCGTGCATGAAGGCATCCATCACTCGGTCCTCCGAGGCGGTCTCCATGGTGTTGCGGAGCAGGGTCCAACGCTGGATGTATGACCGGAGCGGCTCGTCTCGTCCTTGCTTGCATGCTTGTAGCTCGACGAAAGTCGTCGGTCTCGAGTACGTCCCCAGGAAGCTCTTAACGAAGGCCTCCGCGAACTCGTCCCACGTCCTGAAGGCGTTCTTGGGTTGAGTGTTTAGCCACCCGCGTGCAGAGCCCGTGAGCATCAGCTGGATGTACTGCATGGCCGTAGTCGAAGTACCGCCCTGGCAACTGCAGGCTATGAGGTAGTCTTCTAGCCAGAGTCTCGGGTCCTGCTTCCCGTCGTACTTGACTGCTTCTGCCGTGAGCTTGAAGCCCTTGGGCATTCTTGTGTCGCGGATGTTGAAGCTGAAGCATGCGGCGCCGCATGGCTCGAAGTCGCCGTCATTGCGGTCGTCAGTATTGGGTGCTGACCGTCCGCTGGGTGCGGCTGCGGTCCACCGTCCTCTGTGTGATGACGTTGCGGAGGTCTTCGCCTGGCTGCGGTTGTCGCAGTTGTCTTGCCGCCGGGCCTGCGAGTGCTGTGGGCTCGCGGTCGCGGCGATCCCGATCTTCTCGCACCTTTTCTGTCGGCGCCTTGTTCATCAGAGCTTCTTCGACTGCCTTGATAGACATGATCTGCTGCTTGTGGAGGAGAGCGCGCGAGTCGCCCTCGGGCGGCTGCGTCAGCCGCAGGTATGTTTCGACTGCCATGAGCGCGGCTCCGGGCGTTTTGGGGACGGGTATCCCGTCTGCGTCTTCGCTCATGTATGATGATTCGAGGTTGCGGGTGACTTTAGCGCGGTCGGCCTCCGTCATCAGGGGCACGCGTGCTCTGTGGCGCCTTGCTCCTTGTGAGACCTCTGTTGAGGCAGTGAACGAGTAAGCGGCCCTCCTGGCGCTCGACGCGTCAGCCTCCTCCTTGCGTCGGAGGAGCTCGGCCTTCTCTGCGCGGAGTCGTTCGCCTTCCTTCCGTAGCAGGTACTGGACCGCCATAAGGTCCTCCCGGGGTGCGTCTGGTGGGGGGTACGTGCCGTCCTCGACGTGCTTCAGGGCTCTGATTGCTATCTCTCGGGTGATGGTGAGCCGCGTCACCTGGTCCGGCATGAGCACCTCCAGTGGGTATGCGGGTTCGTCGCCGTTGCCCTGCGTCGGGCCGATCATGAAGACTTGCGCGGGGTATGTCTGGGGAGTGGGCCGGGTGCTGCCGCTGCTGCTTCCTTCGTCCGAGCCGTGCTCGGAGCCGAAAATGGACGCAACGTGGTGGGTACCACAGTCGCTGCCGAGGCTCCTTCCCTGGAGTCCCGATCTCCGCCGCTGACGCGAGGAGTGATGTCGCCGTCGTCGACGCGGGCGCGATTGGCTTGTTGACGATCTTGTAAGTTGATGGAGACGCGAGTGGCGCGGTGTAGAACGACGCGACCTCCGTCGCGCGCGAAGGTGTGGTCGACGTAGTCGAAGTTGACGTAGATCTTGGGCTTGCCAGCGACGCGATCGAGGTAGTCGAAGTAGACTCGATCCGCGCGGTGGTCGTCGAGGTGGTCGACGTAGTCGTAGCCGATGCGATCTCCTTGACGGTCGGAGACGCTGATGGCGTGGCCGTGTTGGGCGCGATCTCTGCCGCAGCGGAGGCGGTCGGTGTAGTCGAGGCGGATGCGATCTTCTCAGCAGTCGAAGATGCTGTCGCCGCAGTCGCAGCAGATGCGATCTCCGCAGCAGGTGGGAGCGTGGTTGGGGTAGTCGCGCGCGGTGCGATCGCCGTGGATCTGAGTACTCCACAGCTGTCTACGAAGTAGTGCATGGTACCGAAGGTGAGGCACATACCTACGTGCAGATCGGCGTACACCGAGCGGTGGGCCGGCGGGTGGAAGGTGTACTCGAAGGAGCCGAAGCAGATTGGCTCCTTGGTGATGCAGACGTCGGTCTTCAAAGTCGATGGGGCCGGTGCGACCATGGTTCCAGCGCTCGTTCTTTCCCACAGACGGCGCCAATTGACGAGGTGTGGACTCGGCAAATCCCTGGGTTGTTACCCCGGGTTGATTGAAGGGGAGAGAGATGAGCGCTGGTGATCACGACGGCTGACAAGCAAGGCGTTTACCCAGGTTCAGGCTCCCGGAGGATAACACCCTACTTCCTGCTTGTCTGGTATTGAATGGCGAGTTGTGGCTACAATGGCGAGATGGCAATCTCGCTAGGGTTTGTGGTGGCGGCTATGAGCGTACCCTAGACGAAGGACCCTCCTAGCCTTTATATGGTAGGCTAGGTCTCAGGTGAACGGTGCCGATGGCGCTTACAAGCATGGCTGGAGTCACATGACCTAACGTCGACTATCTTGGGCCGCACGTCGTCCTCCTTGGGCCTTCCTTGGGCCCTCGTCATAAGGCTGATAGGCTTGGCGTGACCCAGGTATCCACACCATGGGGTAGTCGAAGAGTGACCCCACGACAGCGGGTATGGCATGCAACTAGGGTGCATCCTCCGAGAAACCATGCCGATAAACACGTATGACCTCAGGAGCAAGGACAATGAGGCTTTGCGCACAGACCTCCTCAAGAATCTTCACCAACGATACAATTTCCCGGATGATGGAAACAAAAAGGTGGACAAATACGCCATCACGAAGATGAGCACCGCCTTGACCAGCTGGAGAGGCCGGGTGAAGGCGAAGATTGACAAGGGTCTTAGCTGGGCGGAGATCAGTGCCAAAGAGCCGTACATCGACATAGAAGAGTTCGAGGCATTCAAGTTGTCCTTGGCATCTCCGGAGGCTCAAAAATGGACCGAGTGGGGGAAGAAGATGCGGGCACTGAACTTAGGTAACCACCGTTTGGGAAGCGGCGGTTACGCAGGAAAACAGCCCGTTTGGGACAAGGAGGATGCCGAGGTTGCGAAACTTGGGAAAGAGAACCCGTGGCTTAAAATCACGGACGAGCAAGTTAGGAACTTTGTTCGGTCCCGCTACTATCTGAAGCCGGGGACGGGAGAATTCGTTACCGACTATCAAGATGTGCCGGATTTCGAGAAAAAGTTGGTAAGGAACTTAATTACCGCGGATATCTCAAAGTCCATTTGCGTTGATTTCTACCTGGGTTCACGTTTATTTCCTTTGTCCGCAGGAGGATCAGTTGAAGGATGAGGCTGAGGCCGGCCCGTCGTCCCAGGAGGCTCAGGCCGGCCCGTGGGACACGACTTTCAACCGGGCGATGAACGTTTACAAGGGGAGGGACAAGTCAAAGCCGCCGACGTCAGCTGGCCGTGTGACCGGCTTTGGTACGAGCATGAAGTTCCTCGAGTACTACAGCATGGACCTCGAGAAGAAAAAAGAGAGGAGGAAGTCGGCTAAAGATAAAGCCGAGGTTCTCGAGCTAAGGAAGAAGCTGGAGACACTAAAGAAAGAAAAGTTGGACTCCAGCATGGTGGACAAGCTAGTGGCCGAGAAGGTGGACGAGAAGCTCCGGAGTTTCTTACCCCTGCATTGCTGGAGGGGATAGCTGCTTGGCAAGCGGGAGGTCAACAGGGGCCGATACACATGCCCAGCTTCGCCGGCAGCACCTCCAGCAATAACGTGTCGCCGGTCCTGGTGACCCCACCGGTGCCCCTGTCGTGGATCAACATACACCAAGGCCGAGAATAATGATAATGCGCACGAGCGGCCAGAGAATGATAGGCCGGCCGCCAGCACCGGCGCCCTTGTCTCGACATTAGCCGAGCTCGACGCCATCACCAAGGTAACTAATTAGTTAGTCCGCGACATCTTCTATGACTATATATGCCTTTGATGACTGCCATATCTCATGCATGGTGCCCAACATGTGTAGACTCCCAGGACATGCCTTGCATACTCCTGCATAGGGTGGGGGTCGGCGGCGAGTTGAAGGAAATCGCAACGGCCAAGATCATACAACCTTTGACCCGCGATATGCACAACACCCGAATGAGCGAGGTCATGATGAAAGTCAATGTGCGCGAGGTACTGCCAGAGTTCCGTGACATCGACCCCCCCACGCAACCTCCGGGAGCCGAGAAACACATGAAGCTTGGCGAATGCGGGAAGTGGATGATGGAATCGCCGAAGACCCAGATTGGTCTTGGGGATGTTCTTCATTGGGTCAGGCGCAGCGGCGGCGCCACCTCGAGGCCCCGGCCCCCGGTCGTTCGGCCCCCGTCGAGGCGGCCACAAAAAGCTGTTGCGGATGAACCGGCGCCACAAGCAGCCGTCGCCACCACCCAGAAGGAACCGCCGGTCGCCGCCACCACCGGCCGGAAGCTACCGCCGGTCGCCGCCACCACCGGCCGGAAGCTACCGCCGGTCGTCGCCGCCACCAACCGCCACAAACAGTTGTTGGGAACGTCTTCACCGCAACCGTCCAATGTTAGTTCTGACTTTCCGAATTCCCGACTTTCCGACTTTCCCGACTAACGGATGTGCTATTGTTTATGTTTAGGACAAACCTGTTGCACCTCAACTTGGTGGCAACGACGACAATGAGGAGGAGGAGAATGATGTCAACGTCGATGACTACATCAACACTGGCGCCTGCATGGATGGTATGTACATGCCTCTTGTGGATGAAGAACCTTCCGCGACCACCGCGGTCAACCTGCTCGTCCCACTTCATGCACACAACGCCTGGCCTTCACCGACACGCCTCCGGATGCCGGCGATCATCAAGCTCAACCGGGTAACATTTTCAGCCCTAACACACTGCAAGAAACTATTAAAGCGGGGTTCACTTCACCCCACAATCCCCAGAGATGAAGAACAAGAAGAAGCACAGGAAGAGAAAAGGATCCTCCACCTCTGTGAGCCAGCCAGCTCCTAAGATCCGGGGTCTTGAAGACACGATTCCACCCCGTGCGGATGGCTTCCCCCGAGTTCACGAAGCTGGTAAACCAATCTTGTCTGGGGACTTGCTCCACCTTGCAAAAGGACCCATGATTGCCTTGCAGGAATCTATCTTGCATCTAGAGGAGCTCCTTCTTAAAGACAAGCAGCCGAGTTACCCGGCGTCCGCGGTCCAGGTGCCAAAGGAGCTGGTGGACTTCGTCCAGGAAGACCCCGCGGATGTGTTCTTCATAGCGTACGAGGACATCTTCAACCTGTTTCACACTAAACGGCTGGACTATAACATGGTCCGCCTATATGCGCTCGATGTGGCGATGAAGATCAGGAGAGATGATACCCCGTACGTCGTGATAGTGGATCCCTACTACATGCGCGACAGCCATCTGGTGGAAGGATCAAAGACACGGGAAACGGCCACGGAGTACCTCGTAAGGGTCATGCTGGCCAACAAGAGGAAGAACGCCCTTCTTCTGCCTTTCTTTTTCGAGTAAGTACACATCCGCTCGCCACCGTCGTATCTTATGCCTTCTTGTACATTTCTTCCATCGCTGATCCTTTGTCCAACATTCCGTTTCAATTGTGTTGAGCAGGGACAAGTACTGCGCACTCATCTACGTATCCCCGAGGTGGTCCATTGCCACTTATTTGGACTCGGGGAATAAATCCACGACGAGACGATACACCAGAATAAAGGGTGTTCTCGATGACGCTCTCGAGGCCTATGCCCAAAAGGGCGGCCCCTTCCATAAGAAGTCAGAATTTTTCATGGAGGACAACACACACAAGTTCCAGCATGGGACCGGATTCCATTGCATCAAGCAACTGGATGGCAGCGTGAAGGAGGCCTACTACGCCCTCCATCACATTAAAGCGATTGTCCGGGATTTCTAGAAAACGAAGATTCCATCTGGTCTCGCAGAATACACCAAAATGGCGGATGCTCTCACCGATGCTGATTACAGAACAGACTTCCATCGCATCCGGCTGCAGTTATCAACGATCATCCTCGATGATGTCATTCACAAATCAGGGTCCTACCACTATCCCAGAGGTAGGATGTATTATAAAAGAAAGCCTTGCTAAGCATTACTAGTGTATTTTTTGTAGAAGTGCATGTGTAGGGTTATATATTATATATGCTATGCTATGAAACCCAAATAGGATAGCCATATGATTTCCAACCATGACAATTGATTGATTGTCTTGCCTCTCTACTTAGATGAATAAATTATACTCTATTTATATCACTAACCAATATATATCCCAATCCATTTTCAGGGTTGTGTCAGAGGGATATCGAAGAACGACTAGAGGCGCAGAATGACACCAGGGAGTGGAGGACGAAAGATGGCTCTCTACCGTTCCCGGCGCCGCTCAAGAAGAGGACTCCATGATCATGCTCCATCATCGCGGCGGTGACAACTTCATTTGTACTAAGACTTGTGTGTGACATGAGATGAACCTTTGTACCAATTAAGACTTGTGTGACATGATCGAGATGGAACTTTTGTAGACTTGTGTTTTGGCACTTGTCGCTATATGTATGTATCTTGGGCTATAAGTGTTTGTGATGACATAGTAACGTGTTTGTTTTCATATACCGTGTCAAAATATATTATTGTTTCTATTATTCCTGTATTTCCTGTAATATACCTGTATTTATACAGGAAAATGTGAATTTCTGTATTTCTGGAAAATACTTTTGTGGCGCATCAAATTTGTTTTTGTGGCGCACCTATTTTTGTGGCGCACGGTTTAGGGATGCGCCACAGAATTCCTCTGTTGTGTCCACGGCGACATGATTCTGTGGCGCACGTGCGCCACAGAAATAATTTTAGTGGCGAGAATTCTGTGGCGCACCCAGCAAACCTGGGGGTGCGCCACAGAATCCCAAATTGGTGCGCCACTAATAGCCGTTTCTGTACTAGTGTCGCAACAAAGCCAACAGTGAAAACGGATGTGAATTTTGAATTACGGTTTCAGAGATAAAACATTTTAAAATTTGAAAATAAAAAAACAATCTTGGTACATGCTGCATGCATGAATAGTAGTTACCATATTGTTAGGATTTAATTAATTACTTTAATTAATATGTAATCCCTGGTTGTACTATGTCGGTCGGGTGCTATATATAGCACCATTCATCATCAATAAAGGATACAGTTGATTCATTTGTCGCTCTCTCGATTTACTTCCAACACGTTATCAGCACGCTCCCGCTGATCGATAGAAGAGAAAGAACAGAAGAAGAGGAAAACGAGCAGCGGACAGTGGACCACCGGCGACTCCTCTGCACAACAAGGTAAGCCCAAACAATGGCGCGGACCGCCGGCAGTGGCCGCCGGCAGTGGCCGCCGGCAGTGGCCGGCCCCGCGCGAACCTCCGCAACGCTCGCGGACCGCCGGCGTTGGCCATGACCGCGGCGTCGCACGGCTTGCATCCTTGCGGTGCGTCGGCACCCGCGACCGCGGCCTCCCGGTCGATAGAGCCAAAGATCGCCGGCAAACTCGCCGGAAGAAGAACAAGAACAACGGGCAAAAGGTGAGAAATAGAACAATGCCTTGAGGTATGATATCCCTATTTCTTCGCCTTCTTCCTGACGGCGGCCACGGCCGCCGTTTCGTCGCCCGGCACCACCGCCATGGCGCCGACGGACTCCACCGGCGCGAGCGGCTCCTCCAACCACGCGGTTGTCGACGCCATCGCGCCGCGCCTGCCGTCCCCGACGCCGGCCACCCCTCCGCCTTCGCCGCGCACGGGTGCTCGCCGCCGTCTCATGGCCCTTGGCGTCCCACTGGCGAGCTCTCCGTCGAACCGCCGCTCCGGAACATGGAGCCCCGCGGCGCTCGGGCTCACGAACGGCGCCTCTGACGGCGTCGCGTCTGGCACCCGCCTCCCCGGTGTCTCCTCCGACGAGGACGGGCGCGGCGGGAGCGGCTCTCGCCGCCGGTGAACCCCGCCTGAACGCCGCTGCGGCAGCAGCATGCGTGGAGATGGGTCGGCCGGCCGTGTGCTCTCTGCCTGTTTCTGTCTCGGGTGTGGATTGGGAACGAAGCGCTGGGGAATTTCTTTTCCTCGGTCGCTCTCCCTTATCTGTTTCGGTTGACCAGATTGGGCAGCCTTACGTGGCTATTTTGTGTGGACATATTTGCTCCATGTGTGTCTTTTCGTATGTGTTGCTGGCCAACAGCCACAGTTGCATGCTCTGCTTATTTGCTCCATTGTTTTAGCAAATCAGTAGCTTCTAGCAGTGATTTTATTCCTGTTTTAGATTGTTAAATTCGGTACATATAATTTAGTACTGTCTATCTGTCGAGTAGATCCTAAGTTGATGTAATATATTTCCACGTTTTTCACGTGTCGAGATTAATTACGTCCATTTGCAATTGAGATTTTTTTTATTTCTTGCAAATATAAATTTAGTGCCTATAGTACTGTCTATCCGTCGAGTACGATGTATTCCGGAATCTTTCTATGATGTATATATTTCCATGTTCGCCACACGTCGAGATTAATACGTCTATTTGCAATTGAGATTTTTAATTTCTTGCAAATATAGATGCAAAATTTAAAGTGATTTCTTCAAATTGATGTTTTGGGAGCATGAGGTAGTGTGTGGATTTATCTACCACCACTGTTTAAGCCTACATTTTGTCATTTTTGACATTATGATTGACAATGTGCTCTCCCATACATTTTAATTAAGTTATGACATAAGGCATTCGAAGTGTGAGTATCTTATACTCCGCTAATGCTGCTAGATCTACTCCAAAATTTTCTTTTGGAGATTATCTACAACGTGTCATACTTAACAATTTGAGGTTCACACTAATGAGTTCAAGCCCACTTCTTGAAACTTCATTTATTTTGCATAGTTCATTACGACATAACCATGATGGATTTTAGTTTACCAAATGGAAATTAATATTCTCTGGTTTACCCATATGGATACACGATGGATTGAGAGTTTTATGCACTTGCTCTCAACAGCCACAACTATCCTAAATGGGGATCATGGACATAAAGATCGCCCTTGCGTCCCGTGGTTAGTGCATGCAATCCAACCTCCGGATGTTCCACTCCCGGCTGGAGTCACACCGCTGACAGATGAGCAAAAATATGCTGCTTTGTACATCATAAGGCACCAAGTTCATCCAGATCTCAAGTCTGATTACTTGGAGGAAGAATTCCCCAGTACCTTGTTTCAGGCCCTCAAAACGAGGTATGAACAGCAGAAGGCAGTTGTCATGCCTGAAGCACTCCATGATTGGACACATCTCCGACTCCGGGACTTCAAGTCTGTCGGGGAGTACAATCATGAGGTTCATAAAATTAGTTCCAAACTGCGCTTTTGCGGGAAGGAACCTACTGATGCGGAGAAGATAGAAAAAAAACTTTGTCTACTATACTTCCATCTGACAGGATCCTCCAGCACCAGTACCGTGCACGTGACTACCAAGTCTATTCCGACCTTATTCATATATTACTTCAGGCTGAAAAGCATGATGAGCTGCTCGATAAGAATGGCTCTCAACGCCCGATTGGTTCTCAACCTTTACCTGAAGTTCATATGAATGTCGCGAACGGGCAAAAGTTTGATGCTGCCTTCAACGGCAAGCCTTCGAACTTTAATGGTAAGCGAAAGCGCAACCGGAACATGAAGCCTAGAAACTCAGACCGTGGCAAAGGCACCGCAAAGCATGAGTTTGAAAAAAAACTAAGCTTTGCGACAAGTGCGGCTACTACACGCATCTCACTAACAAGTGCAAGACCCAAAGCATCTGGCTATTCTGTATCAGCAATCCCAGGGATGCAAAGCACCTCAAGGGAAAAGGTTTGAAGCCAACTTCAACCTTCCTCCAGATGACACCAATGGAGCTGCTTGTTCGCGAGATGTTCCTACTGGACCTTGCAACGCCATAACTCTCCATAAGTCACAGGACCCTACAGGCACGGAGAACATGATGGTTGAGCACGCCTCAACCAAAGTGTTTGGAGACTTAAACTAGTCCCACTATCTCCTTAGTGGTCGTTTTATTAATGTCCATTTGCGTTCTCGTAATAGAACATATATATTGTATCAACACTCTGATATAAATAAGATTGCATACATTCTATATATCTGATAAAGATTTCCATTTTGGAACTTCTTCAATTCTATATATAGATTTCTACGAGTGCCAATCCGATGAATGTGGAACAAGTATATGAAAATGTACCCGCTCTGTTGTCAGGATTGTACTACACGTACATCCAACTCGTAGCACATGTTGCATATAATGCAATTCCATCGGTCATGTTTTGCATGAGCTAAACTTTCCTAATCATGAGATTTTGTGTGCATATACTGCACCAAATGATCACTTCAGTCCCTTGAACACATTCAAAGGTGATATTTGTGGTCCCAACTAACCATTGTTTGGACTAAAAATCGAATTAAATCAATTTGTATGGACAAATGTTGCAGAATTCTCTTCGCATGCCTCCACTATTTAGTGCATGGCTCCGAGGATCGAAGTTCAGCAGAATGTTCTATGTGTCCATGCACAATTTTTTTTTGGTTCCATCTCTGATCAAAGGATTTTTCTCAATGCACGACCCATGTTAATGAATTGCAATTTACCAACTTCACGTTGGAGTCATGCAGTTTTACACGCTGCTACTGACTAACTGCATATCGCAGTACTTCCCCTCTGCAATTGATACGTGAAATCCTCCGAGCATTTCCCATCTGCGTAAGTTCGGAAGCGCTTCACGCGTACCGATCTCACCACCGCAGCGTACATCATGGGCCCACATATTAGGGATCTATGTGGTGGTACCTATCTCCGTCAATCAACAAGTACCTTGAACCCCTCATCAGGGATGTATTCATAGCCCAGTACGCTGATTGCTTATATTTAAGGAGGATTATTTCCAGGCATTAGGGGAGATTTCAAGTACCACATCGAATGCCAGGAAATCAATTGGGACTTCACGTTCCTGCTCATATCCACGTGCTCAAGAATCTAGACTCTATGTTCGGATTCACAAATTTGCAACACATGCAAATAACCTGTCAGATTAATTTACTGATCTCAAAGGTGTTACAAAATCCTTCAATCTGGTTGAAATGCGCACTAAAGAGTGGAGGTACCAATAAAAACCACTCAATTCCCTGTTTTATAAAAGAGGAGGATTAGTACGGCCTCTGACCAGGATCCAGCTTTTCGCAAAGCAAGAAAGGAAATCGAGGATAAATCCTCTAAATCAGTAAATTCATGTCAACCTTGCGTTGATGAACACCTAATGGGTAGTATACACCCAGTGGAAGGGAAACCTGCACAACCCCAGCTCCAGCTTGCACACACTGGCTGGGACATCGGAACGCCCAGACTCACGCGTATTGGGAAATCACGAAGATTCATCAAGGGTGCATGATATTTGCTCCAACTATATCGATTCTGGAGACTCATATAACCAAAGCCTACAACTATCGACAAACATCTCTTGTATGATTGCAAACAACCTTCACGATGATTCAGATCCAAAGACCATGGCCATGGCAGAATGTGAACACACTTGCTAGGACTGAACTCATCAAAGGATGCAATCCAAGCAGATATAGCCTCGCTCTTACAAATGAATTCCATATGGGATTATTCAATGTGTTCGCTTCCAAAAACGGAACGAGGAATACAAGGTGGTGAGAAAGCAAGGCTTGTAGCATAAGGTCAGGTTTCCGCAGAGATCCGAGACCTACTCTCCATACATGAGTGGAATCTCTTTCCGATACATATATCATTGGCAGTACAAAATCATCTATCGATGCAGTTGATAGATGTAGTGACTACATATCCACACGGGTCACTAGATTCAGACATGTATGGTTCCCATTGGAATCTATGTCTGAATTGAAACACAAATGCAACATGTATTGTGTAATAATCAATAAGTCGCAACATGGCTTATTGTTGTCGGTACATTTTGGTACAACCGACGTAGTGAGTTCCTTATACAAAAGGATTACTCCTACATAGATCACCCATGTGTGTTTGTCATACATAAGGATAACTTTGACAACGACGAACCACGTGATCATCTAAAAGACGGATTTGAGATGAAGAATTTGGATAAACCCAAATGTTGCTTGGGACTACAACTCGAACACCTCCACTCAAGTATTTTGGTACACCAAGATGCCTATATCCAGAAAATTGGAGAAACTTAATATGGACAAGTCATATCCATCTCAAGGATTGTTCGATCTCTAGACGTAGAGAAAGATCCGTGGGAAGATGGAGAAGAGATGTTGGGACGAAAGTTCCATATCTCAGTGCCATTGGACCTACCAACATAATTGGTTAGGAATCAAGAATATCTTTCAATATCTCCAAGGCACCAAATATGTTCACATATTGTTTCAGTTTCGAAGAAATCTGAACTCCAATTTAGACACTGGTATTGGCTACTTGCATAGTCCCACAATGTGTAATACATGGTAGAACTGTCACTCCATTGATGTCTGCCACATAGACTCTGGTGACTACACCTACCACGATCGTTCTAAAATGCATTCTACATGTTTAACACGTGTGATTTCACGGAATGATAAACCACATACATTTGTCGTGTGGTGTTGGTTCTCTAGAATTACCTATCATTATCTTCAAAGATAATGTTGCTTATGTTGCACGGATGCAGACATGGTTACATTAAAAGCAATATTATTACGCATATCAATTCACCAAGTCTCTACCAACTATAACATTCATGTTCATGGGATTGGTATACGACGACTTCGTGATTTGCAAGGGTCAGGGGGAGAATCTTCCTGAATGATAACCTGTTCAAAGCATCATATTACACTCTTTTTCTCTTTATGAGTTTACTTTCCAGGTTCTCATTGAGGTTTTTAATGAGGTAGTATCAACATAAGATTATATGTCATATTTTATGTTTTCCTCACCGCGGTTTTTATGAGAGTATACACGACATATTTATTGTCCTCTAAACTCTATGGATTTCATTCATATTGAGTTAACAGAGACAATAATCATTATATGTTGTACCATTTTCTCCTTACTTTTCCCACTGGGTTTTAAAGGAGTTTTAACAACATCATATACAATTCTCCTCACATTTTTCCCAAAGGGTTTTTGTGGGAGAACTTCAAACATCATATGTCATACTTTCTGTTTTCCCCACTGGGGTTTTTAAAGGAAGTATACAAGGCATATTTATTGTTCTCTAAACTCACTATGGATTTTTCCTTTCTAAGGTTTTCCCATATGAGTTATCAAAGAGACAATAACCATCATATGTTGCATCATTTTCTTCTTATTTCCCCGCCGGGTTAAAGGAGTTTTAGCAACATATCATACACACAACTTTCCTCATATTTTTCCCACAGGGTTTTTTGAGGTGAGTATTTCAAGATGATGAACACAAGCAAGGACAAGCATAGATTAGGGGGAGTGTTAGGATTTAATTAATTACTTTAATTAATATGTAATCCCTGCTTGTACTATGTCGGTTTGTGAACCGACATACCCCTTTGTAACCGCTTGTTCAGGTGCTATATATAGCACCATTCATCACCAATAAAGGATACAGTTGATTCATTTGTCGCTCTCTCGATTGTCTCTCGATTTACTTCCAACACATATTATGTCCGTGCCCACGCACGATCCTTAAAAAAAGGAAACGTGCATATTTTCAGATCTAAAAACTTTCCTCTATTCAAACTCATATGTTTTGAGTTATACAACTCATTTGTTTTACCTTCTCTAAAAGTTTCTCTCCACCCACCTAAACCCCTATATAAACTGAAGCCCACCCCTCGACTTGCTCGAAACTTCGATTTATGATCTGCTTTTCAATCTTTTACGCCCCACGGTTCTATACTTCAACGTTTTCCATTCCATCCTTGACGATAATTATATATCTCGAGAATATCTTTCAATCCCGACAAATCTCGCCTCGTCTCGCTTGGGGTGTTGGCCTCAAGGTCGATTACTGATAAGCCCCACCTCTCTCGACACATAGAGGTCTTTTGACTTTTGATAATCTTTGATTGCCATTCCAACAATGAGTCAAGACAAATGCCTTGCCCCATGTTGGGTCTTGATGGTTTCCAAAGGTTGAAACACCTATATGCAGATATCAAACCAACAAGATACATTCATATGTATAGTAGATGATATATATACAAAAGGACGAAAGAGGGAAGGGAAATTGTACCAAGTTCTTGACGCCAATACCACTCACGGGCCGGCCAACGACATGATCATAGGAGCCACAAATTTTGTTGCACTTGCTTGGATAAAACTTCACCTCTTTTGAAGTTACAATTCACTCCGATTACTCTCAAATTTGTGGGCTCAAAATTCTTTTTTCATAGAAGAATTAATGGGTCCTCCTCCAATATGATCCACCTTTTTGCTCGCCTCGGCCCCCATAATTAGATATTGTCCAATTTCTATCCATGTATCACAAAGCATCTTGTCTTTATCGTCCGTGTATGCTCCGGTCCTCACGGTTGGCTGGCACTTTTGTGTTCGGGCTTGCTGAGTGAGCTCATCGCCGAACAATGGCTCAACCTTGATGTGGACATCCTCTTGGCCTTGAGTCTTTTGACTTTAAGTATCTTTGGCCACCATCATGTTCAGTCCCTTGGTCACCCTCATTGATCATGTCCGCCAAGAGACCCCCTCCATTATCAATCTCATAGTATCTCGGGTCATCCAGCGTCGGCCCGACATTTCACCGAACATGTTGTGCGCGTCAGTAAGATGTTCCGCGCCGGCTTCCTTTGTGTCACGGGCTAGACGCCAGCCACATGTGCGACGCTGAGATTGATGGGAGGCACCACGGGAATGATTGGCATGAAATCGCCGATTTCCGGCGAGTTGTCTCGAAGCGAGGTGGAGAAGCAGGACGTTGACGCGATGTGTCCAGATAGCCATATGGCGATGTTGATGCTGACACTATGGGGTGACTCTGGATTTCTGGGTAGGCGGGCTGCTGAACAGACCAAGCTGGTCTTTGGGCTGGCAGCCAAGACCAGTGTCGGCTCGTGACGTACCCTACCATGTGGAAGATACCTTGCATGACTTTGGCGGCGATGGCCTCGGTGTCCATAGTGATGACCTGGACCTGAGCTGGCGGTGGCTTCACCTTCCTCCTCTGGTTGCCCCCTTCATCGTCTCATCGTCTTGACAGCTCTTTGCTCTTTTTTGGCTTCAGGGCGGCAACTGCGGCGGCTTCACATGCGGTTGCGCGGCGTCTTTCCATGAATTTTTTTTAGGTAGGCGTGTGAGCTTGGCAAAAAAAAAGGGTGGAGTGGGGATGGTGTTCCACTGGTGGGCGGATCAGGGGAGGATAAAGGAAGGACATTCACGGACCACGTGTGTCCGGGACAAATGCAAATCCGACCCAAAATTAGGCTGAAAAAGGGTCCGCGCGAACAGCAATATGGGCATCACTCCATCTACGTCGCCGCGTTGAACCATGATTATGCTACGTGCAAATAGAAATATTCGCCGGCGGACGAAATGCACCGCCCCGTTGGAGTATTATTTTGGAGTAAATTACGCAAACACACCACAATTAGGCGCCAAACCACATGTCAGTACCAACATTGGTGATTTTTTCGCGTCAGTACTATTCTTGAGGCGACGAGCAACAGATGGCCCAAATGCTGCGTTTTAACACGTTTTAACCGTTCTGCCAAGGTGGCCCCGCATGTCAGCGCTGACGTGGCTCGGAACGCGTCACGGAGGGCGGAGTAGGCGGGGCGCGCGAGGCGGGTCACCGAGGTGCCCGAGTCGACGATGACGCCGCCGCGGCCAGAGGACGGGTCCAGCCGGAGGTCGGAGTTCGCCACGCCCGGGACGCGCGCGCCGCCCATGCTGATGCCGATGAGCTGCACGTAGTAGAAGGTCTCCATCCGCGGGTTCTTCACCATCGGGGTGAAGGAGGAGGCCACCGTGGAGGAGCCCAGCGCGCCCGAGCCGAAGGTCACGGTGGAGGAGTGGGAGGAGGCGGGGGTGGCGGAGGAGGTGCGGTCCACGAGGCAGTACGAGAAGCTCCGCCCGTAGCGGCGGGAGATCTGGGCCGGGAAGGAGAGGCTGCCGCGGCCGAGACCGAGGAGCCCCGCCGCCGCGACGAACAGGCCCTCGTGGTCGTGGCCGCACCCCAGGGCAACGCGCGCCACGCGGGCGCCGCCGGCGAAGGTCAGGGTCTCGGTGGCGAAGTCCCCGGCGGTGACGGAGCCGTCGCCGTAGGCGACCTGGTAGAGGCACGCCCTGCGGCGCAGGTCGCACCCGCCGGAGTCGAGCCTGCGGCAGAGCGGCGAGGCGCAGGCGACGGCGCCGTAGGAGCCCGAGCGGCGCGGGTCAAACACCGGGCCGGACTGCTCGTAGCAGCGCCGGCACGGCGCGCACTGCAGCCACATGACGTCACTGCCGGTGTCGAGCACCATGAGTAACGGCGTCGCGGGCGTCCCTTGCTTCCCCAACCACCACGCGCCGCCGGAGACTGGCCGGCTGGCCGCCGCTGCCGGACCTCGTCGCCGCACCCGTGCCCCGCGGCCGGCCCCGGCACGGGCGACCTCGTATCCGCCGATGTTCCCTGCGGCCACCCCCGGCCCGGGCGACCTCGTCGCCGCCGCCTTGCCCTGCGGCCGTCCCCGGCCCGGGCGACCTCTGCACCGCGACCTCGCCGCTGCCTACGGTAGTTCTCGCATCGGGTCCACCTTCCCTGCTCGCGTTGACCCTGCGCGGGTGAAAGAAGAAGATAGATGGGAAAAAAGATGGGGGCTGATAGGTGGGCCCCACTGCCACCTCAGCAACTCAGCACTTGGATGGGCCCAACCAGTCTGCGTTGCTGTCAAATTTTGTTTAGACACGAATTCGTGTGATTTGTAACGCAGTGCCTCATGGTTGGTACTGACACGTAAAAATCACCAAAGTTGGTACTGACTTGTGGTTCGGCGCCCAATTGTGGTGGGTTTATGTAATTTACTCATTATTTTGCCGGGTTGATTGGTGCAAAGCCTGTGGTAGGTGAAGCAACCGTAGAATTTAGCGCTCAACCCAGCTCCGCTGTTGCAGTCAGCTTGCAATCAGCTGAAGCCTAATTGCTGGCCGCCGCTCTCGTGAGTCAGTCTTCTTCGCCTCTGTGTTTTTTTTTCTCTCATTTGCTTTTGCTTCTCCACATATAGCTGAGCTACCACCTCGGACAAAACTCGCCTCCACTTCATTACCTACGCAACTCTGCCCAATCTACTACGTACATGACTTTTGGTCAATTTACCAAGCCGTATCAATTTATCATTATGCATATACAGAGACAATTCAACATGAACAGCTCAGGCCCAGATAACAATCACAAATGCACCTGACGAAATGCAGAGAAAAGAAACAGAGGATAATCATATCCTTTCCTGCCCGTAATATTTATGCAATGCAATTCGTTAATCTGTCGAAAGAATTAAGCAGAAGTACAGGCCGAGCAATTGCGCCCGCGCGCGTGCGTCATGGCGCGTAGATACCGTGGTGGTGGCGCGGGGACCGGGACGGAGGCTTACTGTCGACGGCGAACAGCCTCTGGAAGAGCCTCAGCAGCAGCGTCCACCCCGCCGTCCTACTGCCACGGCCAGCGCGGTTGCTGCTGCTGCAGAACTGCCCGGCTCCGCCCGCGCGCGACGACGCCCTCAGCATCGTGGTGGGCGCGCACCCCGACGTCGTCGTCGACTCCTCGTCCGACTCCGTGTCCGACGAGTCCGGGCGGTGGCGCCGAGGAAGCTTCAGGTCGTCGTTCAAGTCCTCCCACAGCAGGTCCATCCGGTCCTCGTCGTCATGCCGCCGGTTCGCTTGTGCGTTCCCTCCGATTCTCGTCGACGTCGACGGCGCGTCCTCCTTGTCCACCATCGTGGTAGTCTTGCTCTGGGGGGAGGAAGAGAATGGCCAGAGAGGGGAGGTGACGGGGCTGACCAAGCGCGCAGGAAAGGGCGACTCCTCGAGGTCCTGTTGCTGCTCCGGCGCCCGCACCGGCGCAGCGAAGGTGGGGAAGGTGAAGTCGTCATCCATGAGCTAGCTGCTCTAGCGCTGGTGCTTTGTGTGGCTACCGATCGACCTAGCTGCTTCCGGCGAGTGTTGACGCAATTTGTATGGAGGGTTTGGGTTGTTAAGCGCGCCTAGTGTATGGAGCGTCAGGGCCGGGTGACACGTGAGCGGCTCCAGGATCAAGCGGCGACAGCCTGACAGAGTGAGGCTGTGGGAGTGGGCTCCGGTTCGCTCACGCATAGAAGCTTCGTCGGTTGATTGGATCCAGTTTTGGAGATCGACAGCCATATGCACTGCGCGGCGTTTGCTTGAGCTGAAGTGTGAATTAATAGCCGGTAGTATAGCGTGATATGAGGGCAATGTTTTTAAAGGGAACAGCAGTGTTCTGCTGGTTATTTTTATACTCCCTCCGATCCGATAAATGAGTCGTGGGAAAGGAACGTACGCTGTACAAACTCTAGCTATAGCTGCGAATCTTTTTATGGATCGGAGGAAGTAGCATTTTTTGGGGTAAAGAATGTACAAGCATGTGAAAGTAAAGACTGAAAAGAAACTGTACAAGTCTAAGCTAATCTAGACTATCAGGGTGAATCAAGGTGTTCTGAAATTCTGGATCCAGGTCTTGAAACCTGCAAGGCTGGCCTGTTTGCTCTGTAAGCAATCCAGTCTAGTTCCTCTTTGAATTTCATGTGACATCGAAAGAGGTTTGCACGGATGCATTTGAAGATGTGATTATTTCGCGTGATCCAGATGGACCAAAGGGCCAGAATGAACACTTCCAAGAAGAAAGGTTGATGAAAAGCCAATCTGAAAGATCGAGTCACAGCATGAATGTCAGCATCTAGCACTATCCACCCAGGCAGTAGATGATTCCAGCAGCGGGTGGCAAAGGGCAATGGAAGAACAGATGGTCTCTTGTTTCCAAAGTGTGCAAGCCACACATGATGCAATTATAGACATGCAGATGAAAGTTCTTCCTCTGGAGCATTGCTCTTGTGTTCAGACGGTTGTGCATCAAATACCAAGTAAAACCCTTGTGCTTTTTCTGACAGCACGATTTCCAGAGCCATGTAAAAGTTGGCTCCGGATGAGGAGGCCCCTGGAGAAATTTATAGGCTTGGGAAACAGAGTAACTTTTGCCCCAAGTGTATTCCCATATATCCTTCTCCTCCTGTAATTTCAGGCCTTGGGTAAATTCCTGCAGCATGCCGAATTCATGAAAGGCTTCTTCTGAAAGAGGCAAATGAAACAGATCGCCTGGTGATTCCGAAGTCAGCAAATCCTTCACCGAGCAATTCTCATTGATGACAAAAGAGAAGAGGTGAGGCCACTGATCTTTTAGGATATTGTCTGTCCATTGATGAGCCCAAAATTTTACTGTATCTCCAGTCTTAACAGTACACTTGGCCATCAGTAAAAAATCTGGCATGAGCTTGAGACAGTCACGCCACCAAAAGGAACAATCGACTTGCGTATCCAGGGGCAAAGAATTGTTGGAGTATGATCGCCAGATCAACTTAACCCAGGGCAGTTCTTGCTTATTGAAAAATTTGTGAAGGTGTTTAATCAGCAGGCATTTATTTTGGCACTGCAGATCAACCACACCTAAGCCCCCATGAGTTTTCGGCTTATAGACTAGCTCCCAAGCAGCCAGAGGAGGGTTCTTCTTTGATAAGTCACTGCCTCTACTGACACAGTGTCTTCTGTACTTGTCAACTTGATCAATCACAGTTTTATAGACCATCAGTGAGCTTAGGTAAAAAGTTGGCAAAGAAGATAGCACTGAATTGGCCATTTCCAGCCTACCAGAGGAACTTAAAAACTGTGCACAACCCAATAACCGTTTCTGAACCTGCAAACCAAAGGCATAAGGTGTTCAACCCGTGGCTTTGTGGTTCCTAGGGGTAGTCCCAAATATGTAAAGGGCATTACTCCTTGCTGACAATTCAGCGCCCTTGTGAAAGTCTGAACTCTGTCCTCCGGAATATTTATAGGAATCAGACTGGATTTGTGATAATTGACTCTAAGTCCTATGGCTAAGGCGAAATCTGCAAGCTTGTCCTTAAGGTACTGAATCTGGTCGAGTTGAGCAGGAAGTACAATGAGGATATCATCAGCGTATTGAATTACAGGAAAGTCAGTCAACACATCAGATGGAATGGGATTCTATAAATGACCTTCCAACAAGGCTTTATTCAGCACAGACTGCAGGAAGTCAACTGCGAGAACAAAGAGCAGAGGTGAGAGGGGTCTCACTCCTCGTCTGCATTTGAAAAATTTACCAGGGACTCCATTCAAGAGCACTGCTGAATTGGCTGTATTAAAGAGCTGAGCAATCCAGCCACACCACTTGTCCCCAAAACCTTTCTTTTTCAGGATTTGCAAGATAAAGGAATGATCCACCTTGTCAAAGGCCTTTTCAAAATCCGGTTTAAGCAACAGAATTTCCTTTTTTGAGCGGTGACATTGATGCAAGTACTCAAAAGCCCAGGCCACGCAATCCTGGATCGATCTATTCTTAATGAACCCATATTGATTTTGATGAATCAAGTCCATGATCACTGTTTGAAGCCTATTAGCCAGCAGCTTGGTTATCAACTTGAGAGTGCAATTCAAAAGAGAAATGGGTCTAAATTCATTCACCGTAGATGCATCATCTTTTTTGGGAATAAGAGTGATGTGGGATGAATTAATGCTTTGCAGGCATAAAGTCCCAGAATGAAACTGGTTGCACAGATCATAAAAATCCTTCTTAATGAAAGGCCAGCACTTCCTTATGAACTCAGAATTAAAGCCATCCGGGCCGGGAGACTTGTTACTGGGTAAAGCTGCAACAACATCATCAATTTCCTTGTGTGTAAATGGTTCCTCCAAAAAACTCAGGTTTGGATTGGCCGTAATCAACTCATCAAGATTGAAATGCATATCTGTGTCATCCACTTGACCCAATCTTTCCTTGAAGGCATCTAACAACATTTCCGCCTTTTTTATTATGACCATCATGAGCAACACCATTATAATCAGTTAACGAGGCAATGTTGTTTCGTTTGTTCTGAATGGATGCAAGCGAGTGAAAGAATTTGGAGTTCTCATCTCCCAAAGTGACCCACTTAATTTTCCCTCTCTGCCTCCAGTAGAGTTGTTGCTTCTTAAGAAGAGACGTGAGCTCGTCTTTTAAATTATCTCTGAAGCTCTGCTCCAAGTCAGTCAGATGTCTACTATTCTCAGCTGCATCAAGTAACCAGATGATATGGTTAATATTTTCAATTGAGTTCTTGAGTTTGGCATGGGATTTGGACCACTGCTTCAGTTCCCTCCTGAGGATCTTAAACTTTGCGTTGATGCGCTTAGCAGCGTCAGCATAGAAGATCGATTCCTCCCAAATTCTTTTCACCTTTTCAGTAAAATCTTCAAATGTTCTCAAAACGGAAAATGGCAGCCTTGGGCATACTGGACTGTACTGCTACCACACATGGGACATGATATGAAATTGGCATGGACAGAGGAAAAGCCCACGTATTAGGGTAAGAGATTGTCCAAGGAGCAGAGCAGAAAAACCAGTCTAAACATTCCAACAGAGGGGAGGCCTGCATGTTGCTCCAAGTGTACTTTCTGCCTTTCAGAGGGATTTCAATCAGACCAAGATTGCTGATGGCTTCATTAAACAAGAATATTTCTTGGATATTACCTCCCGGCTTATTTCTGTCATCCGGGCTTCTTATAAGGTTGAAATCACCTAGCAAAATCCAATGCACATCATCATCAACTTGAATGCTATTAAGCCAACTAAGGAACTCCAATTTTTTATCAGTAACACATGGTCCGTAAACACACGTTAAAACCCACTGATCATTTGAGGTTGTTGAACTGAATTCCGCAGAGATGTCAAATTCATTTTGGAATATTGGGTTCCCTACGAACACAGCACCACACCAGGCTATGAGAATCCCACCAGACCAACCCACTGACGGCAGAAAGCAAAAGTTGTCAAATTTTGTAGGGCAGAACTGTGTAATATATTGTTGGTCGAAATTATCTCTTTTAGTTTCTTGAAAACACAGGATATCACAGTTGCTTTCTAAGATTTTGTTGAGAATGTGGAGCCATTTCTCAGGGGCATTAATACCCCTAACATTCCAATTAAGAATATTCCAAATTTTCTTCAGAGTTCTATTATCCATGGAGACAATTGAGCTAAAAGAGAACTCTGCTCGAAGCCATAAGCCAGAGCTAACCACATACATCAACTCATCCAAGCATGGGCAACAAGATGAAAATAACCAAGGTCTCTCAGGTAGAACTGACAAAGTTCATGATCCAACAAGTACAGATAAGGAGAATATAAAGTCTGAACACTTAACGGATAAGGCAGATGCTGCCCTAAGACAAAAGAAAAGAACTGGCGTAAAGTTCCAGTTCTAAGCTGCCAAAAGGACCCCCACACCAAGTGCAAGAAGGGGGAAGACTACTCCGACACCACTGTCATCTCTTCACTTCTTCTTCTTCTTCTTCTGTTTCTTGTTGGCTGCATCATCGTCACCATCTTTTCTGGTATGTTTTTTTGCTTGCTTCGCCACAGGAGAAGCAGGGTCTGCCAAGCCGAAGGACTTGCTTAAATTCTTCACAATATTCTTTACAACAGGCGGGGCTTCAGTGCAAGCTAAGCATTTTTTGTCGAAACATGTCTTGGATTTAAAACCATGCGCTTTGCTTTTAATTCTTCCACTCCTCCTTACTTCAGTCACCACCATGGGGGTCTTGTGACCTCTTTTTTTCACATGAATAACCGAAGTGGTGTAATTACCTGCCAAATCTTTTTTACTTCTTATAGCTTGAGGTGTTGAGAAACCCTGAGCAACTTCCTCGACAGCTTCAGTAAGGAAACATTTGGGAGCCTCACTAACTGGACAGGTGGCTGGTACAGCAAACGGCCTAGCTGGTTCATCAGAACTGTCCTCACACATAATGGCCCAAATCTTAGACTGCAGAAAGACCTTAGCCCAATCAAAATCATTAGGTGACATAATCCGGGCAGTGAAGAAGTCAGCCCATTGGGTCGGAATTGTCACAGAGTTTTCAGTAGTATCTGAAGCTTGAAAGAAAGAAGACCACGCAGATGTGCCTTCTTTAGAGAAATAGAGGTCTGAAAGCGAACAGGCTCCTCCTGGTGTGCGGTGTCCATAGGAGTCAACAGATTTTCCAGAGGGAAGCACGTTTTGCTTCAAGTTGGGTGTCCAAGAGGTGTTGGGCATGCACTGGAGTAACTTCAGGGATAATGACCATTACCACATTAATATTTTGCATAATATGCTGATGCTGCTAGTTATTACCAACTGATCCTTCTGAACCACTATCTGAGTTGGAGTAATCGTCAGAGTAATGGAGCTGTTGTCATCAGCTATCAACTCATGTTGCTCAGGCTGCTCCATCTGCTCCACCTGCATGTTATCTATCACATGGTTTATCGGATCATTCAGTTCAAGGAAATCCCCATGTTCAAGCTCATGTGGTGGCACATTCAGGTTTAAAGGTGCCACATTCAAGTTAAAAGGGTCCTCAAATTGTTGATTCTGCCCAAAGATGTGCTGAAGATTCTGCCCAACAACATTGAACTGTCCACCGCCCTGCTGTGCTTGAACATTGTGTCCCAGATGCTGCCCAAGTGGCCCCAAGGGAGCCAGCCACCATTTGCATTGTCAATAGGCTGAGCAGGAGCCTGCTGCTGCGGCAAAGGGTGAGGAGTGCCACCATCAGGAGGAGGGATATCTTCATCAGCTGGAAGGTCACCGAGCAAATTCCGACCCAAAATATAAATCGGGACTGACCAAGACTGACCGGCTGCTTTGGAGCTGTCTGAAACTACATAGCTATAGGGAATGAATCTCAGTTCCTGAACTTTAACTTTGATGACCACACGTGAATAGTTGCTAACAACCTTGTCCCAAGTGACCAAAGTTGCAAAATCTTTAACAACCCCCTTAAGATGCTCAATTTCCCAAAGATCTAAAGGAAAATCAATCTTTTTGAACAGGGATAGGCCCAGCAGGGCCTGGATACTGCATTAAATTAGAAGCGGTGTGGCACAAATTACAAAAAGGCCTTACTAAAAAGACAAATCTGAACTAGGTCCTTAGCTTTTAGAGAATAGACCCTAAAAGGAAAAAGGGGAATACAAACGGGTCCTCCAACACCGCCGACGATCTCAAGCCTCAAGCGACGGCCGTCGCCACCAGCACCGGGGACTAGGCCACTTGGTACAGTGGAGAGGATGGGCTCCGCCGCGAGACCATCAAAGGGCCTCCAAAGGAGGTTGCAGAAAACCTGACGCATCGCCAGCGCCAGGCCCTGGAGTTGATGCCCGCCAACATCAAAGGTCGACAGCCAAGCACGGGCCACCGAGGATAAACTCCAAGACATCGCAGTACCACTCAATCCCCAGCCTCCTCCATATCGCTGACGAATGCTGAAGAAGCTCGCCCTTCTCCTCGCCTCCACGGCCGGCCAGAAGGAAGAACAGCAGCAACAAGCTCCAGCAGCAGAGAAGACCAAAGAACCGCTATTGAAGAAGGCCTCACCAGATCTGCAGCCCACGCCCAGCTTCCACCTCGAAAGCTCGACGCAGAACATCACCGGCGACCGCCTGGCGCCGCGGAGAGACACCAGAGCGACCAGCCTCCAGAAGAAAGGGAGGACGGCCTTATTTTCGGAGATGTCTCGCCCCAGCTCCATTGCTTGCAACAACACCTGCCACCGGAGCTGCACAGCAATGAACACCAGGACCAGATCGTGCCAGACCCGGCCGATGGGATCTAACATCCTACTCCAAATCCAGCATAAAGCCAAACACGAGCAAACAGCTCAAGCAAACTACTCCTACCTTTATTTAGACTACTAGCTAATCTACAGGCTCCGGCACCTCGCCTCAGCCCTTCCCCATCAACAGCGCCGGCGAGGACGGCCTAGGGTCGTCCCGATTCACCGGGGTTGACTCTCAACGGAGAAAGCTAGAAGGAGAGAGGGCGAGAGGAAAAGTCAAAAAGGTCCAAAATCAATCAACATGAGCCAAACTTCCCTATTGTAATCCACTGCTCCGGTTAATCCCCTCATTGTGTCGAACAAAGGAGAACTGGAGGCCATTAAAATCATGAGGGCTATGTGCAACTAACCAATCTCTGTCAGATGAGGAATCTACACGCACATATGCTTGACCCAGAGAAGTACGATGAATCATCTCTAGATTAAAACGCAGATGCTGCTCAATGAAATTATTAATGGTCGCACGAACCTCTGCAAAAGGGACCCCAGCCGCTAGCGGCGGGAGAATGGAGACAATGGCGACGTCTTCGTTCTTCGCTTGAATAGCACCAGAGACATGATAACGGCAATGCTGCGGCCGGTCGTCGACATGCAGGACCTCATACTGCCCCGGAGTGAAGATCAGCGGGTCGACCAGAAAGTTGGCCATGATATGAGGGAAATGTGAATGTACCACGTTGTCCTCTAGGAAATGTGACTGTACCATTTGTACA
Source organism: Poa pratensis (assembly GCA_947311845.1). Taxonomy (NCBI): domain Eukaryota; kingdom Viridiplantae; phylum Streptophyta; class Magnoliopsida; order Poales; family Poaceae; genus Poa; species Poa pratensis. The sequence goes on along the minus strand of CAMZMU010000011.1, from coordinate 3,229,176 downwards.
TGTGAGAGCATCTCCACTCGCAACGCACAAAACTGGCCGGCACGCTGCCGTCGGGCGATATTGAGATCATCCGGACGCGTCGCGAACTATTGGGGGCGTCGTTCCCCACTCGCGCCCCAATATGCTCTCCAATAGTTTTTTTCCTAATTAAAATGAAACAAGACATAAATTTCGGCCATAACTTGAGGGCTTGACCACAAATTTAAAGTCTAGGCCACGAATTTAAAGTCTCGGGCGATAAAAAACGCAACGAAGTCTGGCCACGCGCAATCAAACGGCTTTGCCCTGGATGTCGCCGCCGTTGCCCTGGTCGTCGCCGGTGCCCGTCGTGGTCATCACCGTGCAAGCCCCAGTTCTTGCAAGATGACGACACGATACATGTTGTGCACCGCATTCGCCAGCGGGTCCATGGTCGACAAGTCTGCTGTCAAGATCATGAAATCTTGGCTTTTTTTTCTTCACAACGACTTCCTTTTTCTCGAGTTCGAGCTTGATGTCAGTCTAGCTTCTCCATCAGGGACGCCCACCTTGCGTCCATCACGGCGTCAAATGTTTGAGCGAAGACCTCTGATAACGCTAGCCTCTGCATCCTTGACTAACATTCTGGTCATGATACCAAGCACAAAGTTGAATAGCAAGGGAGATAAAGGTTCTCATTGCCTTAGGTCTTTATCAGCCACAAAATAGTTACCAATGGCATTGTTTAACTTGAATCCAACAGAGCCATTGTGAGTAACAACCTTAATCCAAGCTATAGTTTGAGGGCCAAACCCCTTTTCTGAAGCAGGTCTAACAAGAAATCTAAACTTACTTTCTTAAAGGTTTCTCATATTCTAGCTTTAGGAAGATGAAGATCCCGCTAAAAACTAAAGTGTTTGCGTGGTATCTTCGTCGAGGAGTAATTCTTACAAAAGACAACCTTGCCAAGCGCAATTGGCACGGAAGTAAAAAGTGTGTCTTTTGTCATCATGACGAGACTATTACACACTTATTCTTCCAATGCGAGTTCGTCAGGTCTATATGGCCAGCCATTCAGATAGGTTCTACCTTACATCCACCGCGTACTGTTGCAAATATTTTTTGCAACTGGTTAAATGTCGTGGATCCTATGTTTAAACTATTCAGTATGGTGGGCGCGATTGCCGTTATTTGGTCGATGTGGCTATGTAAAAATGACAAGGTTTTAAACGATAAAAATGCTTCTGTTATGCAGGTTATCTATTGGTGTACAGCTACGCTACGAGCATGGTCGGCCCTGCAGCGTGTGGAGCACCGAGATTTATTTTTGAGGTGGCGTCGAGGCTGGAGGCTGCGGTCAGGGAGTTATTCTCCCGGCATGGATGGCAACATAGACTCTGGATAGACCTACCATCATCTTAGGCGGATCTACAATTTCTCATTATGATATGTAATTCGTCTTTTTATTTTATGCCGAATTGGGTACTGGTGAACTGGTAGCTGTGTGCATCTTAGCTATGCAGAGGCCGGGTATAATGCTTAAAACTTTTAAGTAATAAAATCGCTTTATCTAAAAAAAATTCTAGCTTTAGGATAGACCTTGTATTTTACGATGAACTACAAAAGGGGAGAGTCTCATGAGTTGTGAAAACACTCCAAAATGAATCTACAATTAATAAAAGCGGATTGATTTTGAAGTGATTTGTCCCATGATCCGGGCGATCCTGCTAGTTAGCACTTTAGTAAAAACTAAAGGAACATTTCAAAAGGCTGACGGGGCTAAGAAAATTCATACTGCTAGTATCCGGCTCTTTGGGAGTTAGTGTAAGGATAGCAAAGTTAAGCCTATATGTCAAGATTGCCATTGAAAAAAATCTAGAAACATAGCCACAAAATCATTTTCACTACCTACCAATAATGCTGGTATAAGGGGAAAGGCAGACCATCAGACCCAGAATCCCCATCTGAATAAGAGACAAAGATGGCTTTCTTTACCTCTTCCGAAGAAAATGGGGAATCTAAATTTGTTTATGTTACGGAGGAAGTTTCTCACGAGGGCAGAAAAATCCTCATTAAAACAGACCTCGATGACTCTTCTTTCTCAAACAAAATTTGTAATTTTTTTAGCAAATCCAACATGTCTTCCAAAGAATTTACAAGCCTATTCCTTCTTATTTGGTTAGCCGAAACTTGGAAATAGGATCTCTATCCCTAGATTTTTTTTGGCTTCTACCTCTTCTTTCAGCCAAATATTATGCATCTCAGCATAAATGCTATTCCTTTTGAGATCTTCGTCAGCAACAACTCTTCAGATTCAGCTTTAATATCCAAGTAGTCATAGTCTTTCATTAAATCTCTCTTAATGGTCCTAAGAACATATTCAATGTTCCTCCTCCAACCTTTTGAGCAGTTTCTAAATCTCCTAACTTTTTGTTGCCAAGTATCAATTTTATTTTTATCCTGAAGTAGTAAGGATAATATTTCCTAAGAAGGTCCCCAAAGTCAGGTCTCATAAGAGCATCTCCAACCGGAGTTGCCAAATTTGGCTCCCAAACTGTCCGCGGACACGTCCGTGCGTCTCCGCGGACAGTGACCGGACAGACCCCAAATGTGGTCTTCTCCAACCGTGACCCCCAAACTTGGCCCCTATACCCATGCAAACCATGCACGTAGGCAAACAACGTAGATCATTTCCGTTCATAGATAGTTCATAGCAACATTCGGACATACTACATACTAGGTACATATAACTAGCAAAATAAATTTTTGTTGCGGCGGCGGTGGAGCGGCTCGAAGTCGACGGGGGTGGAGCTTCACTCTGGCGCCTTGCCCTTCCCCTTCTCGTCTGCGCCGGGGCGGCGGAGGCGGTCGAAGATGGCGTACGGGTCGCCGCTGGAGCCGGAGGTGCCTCCGCCGCTCCTGGACCGCGCCGCCACGAGGCGGACATGGCGCGCCTGCTCGGAGGCGTGGTGCGAGGCCGCCGCATTCGTCTCCATCGCCCGCTTGGACTCGGCGATGGCCGCGTCGAAGAGCTCCTTGTTCTTGCGGCGGCGCCGGCGCCACGCGTCCGACTCCGCCGTAGTCAAAGAGGCAGCGACGACCTCCATTGGGACGTCCGCCTCACGGGCGGTCCTCACCACCGTCGCCGCCGCCGCTCGAGGGTCGGCGTTGCGGAGGAGGCGGAAGGCGCGGCCCTCCGTTTCCGGCGCCCTCCGTGGAGGGGAAACCGGAATCAGGCGCCCGCCCGAGCCATCGGGGAGCATCCTCCAACCCGGGGGAGCTTGGATGGGCGGAACGGCGGAGCGGGGCGCCGACGCCGCCTTCCTCATGTGCGGCACGGCCGAGCGCATCGGCGGCGCCGACAGCATCGGCGGGGAGCGGGACGGAGGGGCCGACCGGCGGTAGATGGGCGCGGAGCCGCAGCCGCTTGCTGGCGCTGATCTACGTGGCGGAGCATGGCTGCATTGCCCGCTCGCCGCCGGATCCGCGTCCTTGAGCGACTCCGCAATGGCGAGGCGGAGTGCTAGCTCCTCGTCGTCGATGGGGGAGCCGGAGCGCGCCGGCGCCGCCGCGCGCCGTGACTCCACCTCGGGCTCCAGATCCTCCCAATCGAACGAGTCGGACGACGACATTGTGGGTGGCGTTGGGAGGCGGAGAGACGGTGGCGAAGCGGAGGAGGGGAAGTGTGGAAGCGGAGAGAAGGAGGCAGAAATAAATACGGCCGGTGGGGAGCGGAGGAGACCGCCTAGGACGTCGCGCCGGCAAGTCCACCTCACGATGCCGGTGCCGGTCAGCCTCCCTCCGCGTGGGACCGTGCTGCCAGCGACCCACGCGTCCGGTCGCGTCCGGGCGCGGCCGCGCCATCCCAAACCCACCCCACATATGGGCTGGGTTTGGGGGCTGCCGGACCGCCCGGTCGTTTGGGGCCGATTTGGGGAGCTCGGTTGGGTAAGAGTTATTGGGCCAAATGCGGTCCGGGCTGTCCGCCCGGACGTTTGGGGCCGGTTTGGTGACCTCGGTTGGAGATCCTCTAAGCTACCATATTTCAAACCTATAGATGACAGACTTTGGATCTAAACCACAACCGAATTTCCACATAATAGGTGTGGTCACTTCCAAGCCTATAGAGAGCTCTGATAGAAGCAAGGGAAAACTGGACGCGGATTTATTGCACCCGGGTGCACCTGCTCCTGCCCGATTAAACTATTTTAAAAAATAGTAAAACTTTTTAAAAAATTCTGAAACTTTTTGGAGATGAACATATGATATTCTTCTACTAGCATGCCAAATTTCACAGTGAAATCACACTCGTGGTGCTTGGAGCAAAAAGAAGAAAATCGTGCTCTGAAAAATCTATACTTAGAAGAAAATCATTGTCAGTGATTTGTTTTTTTTACACAGAGTAGCATGAATGTTATTTCACAGCGAAACCTAGCATGTTTGTCAAGAACTTGTATATGTTCATCACCAAAAAAGTTAAGATTTTTTTAGAAGTTTTACTATTTTTTTGAATTTTTTAATTGGGGCAGGAGCATTTGCACCCGGGTGCACTCTAGAGTTTCCCGGGAAAACTATGCTTGTTTAGATCGTATTACTTAGCATGTTCATCCTTATCCCCGCCGAGTAGTTGCCTTGTCACGACTAGGGTGCGGGTCAAGAATATGTAGTTACACTTGTCTAGGATTTGTAACTGAAACTTCAACATCAGTTGTTCGCTCGTATGGCTCCTGTAATTTGTCATTCACAGGTTCAACATTCTATGATATCAACTGAAGATGGTAACCATAATTACTACCCACCACCTCCACATGTGGTGAATTCACAAGGTAATGTTGAATCTTATACTAACCAACTTGGCCTTCCAAAGGAAAAAAAATACGATTTACATACAAACGAGAACGGTGTAGTTGTTGTTGTTACAGTCTAGTTTTGCACGCATGACTGACAAGTTACTACGTCCTGCCAAATTGGGTAGCACAGATGCTACAAGTAACAAAACATCAGAAGAATCTGTTGCTAGGGAAGGTACGGGGTATATTGAAACATGGAGGTAAGACCTCAGCAAAAAAAATACAATCGATTAAGGCCTAGGTATATGGAGGGGATAGAGATGATCTTCCTGAAAAACTAAGAACAGGGAAAAGGGGGAAAAGACTTGCAAAAATATGCTTCTTGCTGCTCAAACGATGGTGCCATTTTCACACGGGATCTTTGATATCGCGACTGATAGCCATTCTCTAAGCTAAGGTGATGCCGAAAACATAAACGTGACACATCAGTTGTTCGAAAAGGTAGTTTTTTTTTTTTATTCTGAGCAAGTGAGCATGAAGCTCGTGATGTACAAAGACATCTGAATAATGGTAGAATTCACACGTAAGGTTAGAAGCTCACTCTCCGTGATTCTGCAGGATCAGCTTTCCAAGCTTTTGTCTTTTCTTATGTATTATATTATACTATCTTATATCGCCTTCTGTCTTATGTACATTTAGTACAATTTGATGTCCAAATGTTAAACCCGGGATTGTAAGTTATATGTTATATGTGCTGCCACTTGTGATACAATACAAGGTATTTATATATCGTATCGGTCAAGTGATTTTTCAAAGTGTTTGCTCTTTACGATTTACCAGCCGTTAGGCGGACAAGCGTAAGAATTTGTGCCAAAAAAAAACGTAAGAATTTGTGCCTCTCTGATTCCGGTAGTTTTTTTTTTTTTTTTTGATAACTTATTCCGGTAGCTAGTAGGTATGCGTGATTATGCACTTCTGCTGTGCCTTCCGTGGTGTTACGTCGTCCGCAGTCTGCTCCTGCACATGTATGCCCAGCCTCCACCACTTCACTTATAAAGCCTTTTCCTGCCTTTGGTAACAAGTCGCCTTCTTCCCCTCTACCGGTCTGTTCTACTTGACCTCGACACAAGGCCTGCATTCTCCTGTTACTCCGGCCGGCCGGTTGGTGTTTGAACTTTGAAGTAGAAGCCAAGACAAAACAAGAGCGTGCGCACACATGTCTACTTCACCATGTGCACCGTCGCATTCTTGCCATGCAATCCCATCAGTCCATCACCGCCTGTATTCCACTCATGGAGATCACCGCTACCACGGCACGCCCGAGATCGACACCTCCCGGCCGTTCCGGTCGGTCAGGGAGGCCGTGGAGGTCTTCGGCGGCGAGCGGTTTGTCACGGGCGACGGCGGCAGCAGCTCATCAAGCTCCAAGTTCAGCGTGCCTCCAGCTGCTTCTCCCACGTTTCTGGGCTGCCTGAAGAAGCTGGAGGCAGAGCTGGCGGAGGCCAGGAGCGAGCTGGCGCAGCTCAAGCAGAAGCAGTCGCAGATGGAGATGGCCGTGTCCAGCGTCAGCGTGCAGTTGGCAAGCAGCCAGGGGTTCTTCTCTGTCGACCTCAGCAAAGGGAAGGAGCTCGCCGTCGTTGATAGGTCGGCGATGGTCGGGGCAGAGGAGGACGGCAGGGTACGCAGCGATCTGTGGGTCGACCATGCCCGGGCCGAGGAGTGGATGGCCAGCCTCGAGTACCTGCCGAGCCTCTCGGAGGCGCTGTCCATCAAAATGATCGAGGATGACTTGAGGAAGGTGAAGAGCGACAAGAAGCAGCAGCACAAGAAACAGAGGAAGAATGGGGTATCTCTCGTCCGACGCATCTTCTCGAAGAAAGGAAAGTCCAGGTGATCAATTCAAAGGATCATTTGATTCATATATACATGTGATTTATCTTTATAAGTAACAGTTTTTTCTAAAATTTCAATGTGTTTTCGTTTTGAAGTGGTTCATAAACTGCATCCTGCAGTAGCTTAAAGGCAATGTTTGGAACACGGGAATTTCGCCGGAAAAGGAACATCCATTCTCATTGGGTTCGGGGTTTCCTGCGAAATTCCTGCGATTGCCTTACATTGCAAAGTAGGTGTTTTGAATTTTGGCTTGCTGATGTTTGCTTTCGGTCAGGAATTAATATTTGAATTTTCAAGAGCTCCCAGGACTTCTAATTGTATGCATTGTCAGACATTGTATATATTAACAAGAACTTCTTGATATCTTTCGATAAGTCCCTTTACGGGTTGTATATATGGTGAAACTCTACAGGTCTACTAACTCCATTCCTTACCAGATATTCCATAAAATAATACACAAAGCCAAATTAACAATTCATGTTAATTAACAGAAATCTCAATTTTAACTTCTAGCAACCATCATGCATACATATATAAGCTAAAATGCCAGTCATACAACCATCCATACATTTTTTTTAAACGGAACAACCATCCATACATGCTATAGTAGCTTTCAACAGGACAACAAAACCAACTGATATGATGCTACTACCACTACTAGTAGTAAGTTGCAAGCAAACATCATTTCTCCAGGAAGAAAGCAATGCACTAAAACTTTGCCCAAGCTAGCTTATTGTACACTGCTAGATGGTCAAGGAGGATGGAAAGGAAGAAGAACGTATGATCAGACGCGCATCCTCTTCGCATCGCTGTGCGGCACATGCTTGTCGGTTCCATTGTCTGATTTACAAACCTAGAAACATAAAATGTGAGGCGTATCAGTGACAGTCCTACCAAATGATCCAGATGACATGTTCTAGATTTATTGGGACTGTCCTTTGGAACAGATGAGCTCACATTCTCTTCGGGGACGATAGCGTATCGCATCGATGGTGGGACCCAGACTTTAGCTGAAAATATCAAGATATGTCGTAAACCGACTGTCCTGAAACATAAGGAAATGCACATCCGCAGTCATGCCAGCCAAGCTTTATGTGAATGCAAACCTGTCATTGGAACAGAATTTGATGACTCCAACTGCTTGCAGGCATATCCATCCAGGCTTAGGGCATCGATCATCTTGGGTGTGTTCCTACACGAGGTGTGATTGTTTTCCCGATTCAGTTATTATACATTATTAGAAGAAGAAAAGCCTGGTACTTGATAAATGTTTATACAACTTAGCTGACTACCTGTCGACTATTTCACCATGACCGAGCTGTCCACTGGCACCCCTGCCCCATGAGAAAACATTCTTGTTTTCTGTCACAGCAAGAGTATGCCTCCATCCGCAGGCAACCTGTGAAATTTTCTGCACTCGTACCCGTAATAAATGAGACTGAAGATCGAAAACTATATCATAGAATCAAATGCATGAATGCACCGTCACATGAATCGATTAATTAGATCATATAAATTGTTGTCACTAGTGGTCATTCAGTTAATTTATCTGAGCAAAAGGTTGTTTAAAAAAATACTATTCTGAAACTGTCACTCACCTGTTCATCAGGAAAATTCACCTGTACGGGGAACAATGATCTACGTTATCGCCGACACCAACCTGGCCAAACTAGATTGACAATACGAATCAGGATCAGAAGAAGTGATGACAAGATATAACCAAACTAAATTTTGCTTCACTGAATACAATTGTGTTTTTGTAAGCTAAACCGGTATCTAAAACAAGAGCCTCATCACATAATGAGTTGGATACAGTCTGTTGGCAAGGTGGCAATGGCATATAACATAACACTCACGCTTCAGTGTGTTGGTACTTGGTAGTAGTGTTTGGTAGCAGGCTGAAGTGGTCGGTAGGTTATGATGAGGCACCAAAAAAAAGGTAGAGTGAGACAAGAGAGTAGCAGATGAACTGCCAAAGGAGAGCTTTCTGGTAGAGGTGAGAATTTTTTAAAGATGGCTGATCAAGAAACTAAGTCCTCTACTTTTATATTCCCCCTGTTCTATGAGTCACATTATACATGAGCAGAGCAATGCTCACAGAACAGAATGGTGAACACCATACTTAATGATCTTATGAATTTGATGTTCATTGATGAGAACTTATATCATAGAGTTAGATTGGAACAGATAGAGGGACTAGAAATATATTAAAAATACGACTATGTTACTAATCACCTTGTTCCACCCCCATCCGTAAAGTCTCCCATCCGCCGCGAGTGCCATCGTATGCCTCCACCCACCTGCAATCTGCACCACCAGATCATCATGTTCATGAATCCTCCTTACAAAACTATGAAACCACCTGTATTCTTTCATCCTCTGAGTTCCAAGTTCCATCAAGTTGGCTGCATGTATATACAAGGTTAGTATTCTGTATTAGTACCTGAGAAATGGAACAGTCTTTCAGGGCTTCCAGCTTGCGTGGAACTAGGTGGTCTTCAAAATCACCATGCCCTAGCTGGCCATACTTGCTCCAGCCGTACGTGTACAAGCCACCAGACGATGATACAGTAACCGAATGCCGCCACCCACATGCAACAAGCACCATCTTTTCTCCCTGGAAAAGAAAGGAAAGAGTATTGACGAACATACAAGAGACAGACATACGAAAAGAATTTGCAAACTTTACTGGAAGCAGTTCAATTTCCTGCACTCTAAAGGAAAACATTCTTTCCTTCAGATTACCCACCTCCACAGGAGAAACTTTTTCCGGGACAAAGCGGTCGTCACGATCGCCGAGACCTAAGTTGCCATATCGACCCCAGCCCCATCCGTAAAGATCGCCATCTTCTGTTACAGCGGCAGTGTGCTCAGCACCAGCAGCGATCATTCTTATGCAGACACCCTGAACAGATTCAGTACTGTCATTGCCTCAGTGGCAGCAATGTTTTTTTTCCTTTCGATAACGAGTGGCAGTGCAGTGTTGGTATAGAAAGAGCATGAGTTCCCTATTGTGACCTTTCACGATATCTACTGGATAGCAATAAGAAATCCTGATTAATATATTAAGTTTAAGTTTTCCCCTTAAGTTTAAGTTAACAGAAAAGGACACTGTTAACACCAGGCTTAGTAAAATTTACTTTTCTAGTGCTCGGTCATATCAAGTTTGAGGTATTTTTTGTGTGTATGATAAATAAATAAATAGACACTATTCTAGTGGCTAATCAATGCATTTCTAGTGTATAAATTGTACAGTTGTTGACTTGGTATTGAATGCTACTCATCCTCTGAGTAAATGGCACTGGCGGTCACACAACTCGTCCGCTATGTGCATTTAAGTCACACAACTGGAGAACGTGATTTTGTGGTCACACAACTGGACTTTTGGTGCACGCAGGTCACAAACTCCACATGTCAGTCCGTTTTCCGTTACAGGAGTGCTGATGTGGACACGTAATTTTGCAGAAACCCCCTGTATTTTTGGACATTTCGCAAAAAACCCAAATTCGGGTCCAATAACAGGGTTTTTTTTTGCGAAATGTCCAAAAATACATGGGGTTTTCTGCAAAATTGCGTGTCCACGTCAGCACTCCTGCAACGGAAAACGGACTGACATGTGGGGTTTGTGACCTGCGTGCACCAAAAATCCAGTTGTGTGACCAAAAAATCACGTTCTCCAGTTGTGTGACTTAAGTTCACATAGCGAACGAGTTGTGTGACCGCCAGTGTCATTTACTCTCATCCTCTGATGATGACTAAAACATGTTGATATATACAACAATTAGTGGTGGTCCAATAATTGGTGGGGGCTCATATGTCCACTCTTGGCCGGCCAGTTCGAACAACATGTCCTTAGGAACTTCTGACAATTAAGACAGAAAGGTTTTCAGGTGGGGATCGCATTCTTAGATTGTAATTACTAGTAGAATGCAAATATGATTACAAAAAAAAAAAATTGGGCTCAAAGAAAGATTTCCACTAGGAATGCATGTTCATGAAATGGACACCAATGTAAAAGGTTGTGCCCAGATAGCACCAGGCTTCAGACTTATTTATCCCAGTGTCTAACTCCAACAGCCCAAGACATCCATTACCTCAAAAGCTTGAATCTTCTGCGGGAGCGGAGAGTCTTCGTTGTGTCCAAGGCCAAGTTGCCCGTTTTGATTGCGTCCCCAACTGAAACAAATCAAGCATCATGAAGCTGGTGCTGCACGGCAACCTATATGCCGGCGGGTATCGAGGATGTATTTAAGGGAACCTACCTATGCACTTGTCCGTTGACGGTGACGGCGAGGCAGTGGCTGTCACCGCAGGCGATCTGCTTGATCTGGATCCCATGCAGCGCCTCGACGGGCTGCGGGTTGAACACGTCGCTGGAGTTGCCATGTCCCAGCCTCCCGAAGTCTCCCCTGCACATGAGGCATGGTCACCTCCGTACGAAACAAGAAAGAGAATGGCGGTGGCGTACCATCCCCAGCTGTAGAGCTGCATCTCGTCTTCGCAGTACGCGGTGGTGTGGTCGGCGCCGCAGATGACGGAGCTAATGCCGGGCACGTCGAAGGAGGTCAGCACCGTTGGCACCGGCCGGTCCTCGGCGTCGCCGTGGCCCAGCTGCCCGTCCTCGCCCCGGCCCCACGAGCACGCCATCTTCCCCGCTGCAACCACAGCTCCATCAGACCGACCAGAGATTCAGGACGTGGGGATGGTGATCGAGGCTTACAGAGCAGTGCGACGGAGTGGTTGGCACCGGCGGAGATGAGGACGACCGACTGCTCCGGCGCCTCCGGGACCGTGTCGTCGCCGGCCGCCTCCGCCTTCGCGTCCATGTATGTACCCTCGTGTCTCGGCAGCTCGCGCGCTCGCTCGTTCGACCGATCGGCCGGCCAGGTGTAGTGGAAGTGCTAGTACTGAAAGCAGCAGGGCAAGAGGCAGTCACTCGAGTTGGAGTGGTACTGGAGTAGTAGAGTAGTAGAGGAGACGGGATGGGACGGGTAACCAGAAGTATTAATGGCGCCAAGTACCTTTGATTAAGCGAGGTACCTTCGCGGCTTCACTCTCCACTACTACATACGACGCACCTTATTACGCTCGGTCTATTTTGTCCGAGCGCATCAATGGCGTCGGCACCGCATCTGCTGGTCGTGCCTGCATCACCTGCATGCGAGTATGCGACTCTCTCTCTCCGGGTCCTCCTGCCTGCGTCACTGCAGATGGATCATCGATGATATCTCGTCTCGGGTCGAGATCCTCGGCCTGGGCGTTGGTGAGAATGGGGGATTTAATATTCGCTCACATAAATAAAACGGCGTTTCAATTGGTTTTATAGGACGCGACTATACTTTTGTCGCAATTTTATTACTTCAAGTATCGCTACATCCGACCTCTGCAAAACATAATGCACACAGCTAACAAATTCCTAACATATAAACAGGTAAACAAGGCGAATTACAAGAGCTCGTAGATACCTAGGTGGCTATGTGGATCGAGTACCAATCCAAAAACTACGTTGTCACACATATGGGATAAAAATATCTCTCACTATATTTTCCAACACAGTAAACACCGTAAAATGGTCGCGAAACTACACGTGTTGTCAAGATGACCATGACGAAACAGATGTTGACCTGCATGATAGAATTTTAACAAGTCAAAAACTCCTCCTTTTATGCAGGTTATACCTCTCACTACTCATCGGATTCGTCCGTGATTCTATTTCCATGACAATGAAAAACGGAGAGTCATGAATTTTGGATGCAGAGGGTTGTAATCGGTTGCACATGATTTATTAGCCTTTTGCCTCGTTGCTTGCAAAAAGGATAAGATGTTAAGCCTTAGATCCTCCATGATGTTTATTTTTAGATGTTTGATTCATGTAAAGATCTTGTGCGATCCTTAAAGTGTGTGGTTGACTAATCTACAATAATGAAATAAATCTGCAATAATGAAATAAATTTAGGCCATATGCATGCAGAAGTTGGGGCTTTTTACATTTTTCGCAAAAAGTATTACCTAAATTACCTAAATATATTAAGATTCACCAGATCCGCGGCCTCTCCGCGATTCACTGTTCTAAGGAACAGTACCGCGAGTTACTGTGCCCCGCTACAGTAACTGGATGCATCTGGACCGTCCGATTCCCTCGATCCAACGGCCTTCGACGGTTCCCGTGGTTATCCTACCAAAAAGAACCTATGCTTTCCGGAAATTGCTCCGCGGTCCACGTCTTCTACGCACGGAGGACCTATTCGTAATTTTATGAAAACTAAGTGGCTTTACTGCAAAACTACCCACCACATCTTCTCCCCGTGTTCTGCTCCGTTCTCTGGGCGGAACCCTAGCCGCACGGGCTCCGCCGTGGTGCCGCCGTCTCCGGCCTCTCTAGAGCAAACCGAAACATCCAGCAGCTCCGCCGTCGTCCGCTCTTCCTCCCCATAGGTTTTCATGGGCTGAGGTGGCTTGAATCGACCGAATCGAGCGTTTTCCCGTAGGTCCGGCCGCCGGATGTCAACCAAATTTCCGGCGCCGTCGGCGACCTTTGGCTGGCGGCGCCGCCACCTTTCGGTGCCGTGCGTCCGCGCGCGTCGAACGCGCTAGGTCACGCGAACCTTCTCGCCCTCTCGCGCTCGAATCGACGAGCTCGAGTTCATCGGCAGAGCCGTGCTGCCATTGCTGATGTCAGCATGGCGTCAGCGGTGGGCCCGGCCAGTCAGCGTCTTATCCTTCCTCCACTAAAAAAAAATTGCTTAAACCCTGACATGCGGGCCCAGTACAGTTAAACAATTTGTACAAAACGAAAAAAATACTGTAAAATCAATAGATTAAAATCTACCTACCAGAAAAATGTATAAAATATATCAAACTGATCAGAAAAATAAATTTTAATTATTTACAACATGGTCATTTCCAAATTAGGCCCATTTCATTTAAATAATTTGTAGGAAATAAATAATACTATAAAATCAATAGTTCAAAATCTATCTACCAGAACAATATGAAAAATATGTCAAAATAATCAAAAAAATAAATTCTAGCTATTCGTAGCATAATGAAAAACATTTTTGGACGTTTTAAGTCGGTAAATATTTACAGAAAATCCAAATGCACTTCCTTTGATTAAATAGAGCTGAATTCAAAGAAAAAAAATTAAATATTGTATTCCCTCTAAATATGTAAATTAATTAACTATTTAAAACACAAACATATTATATTATCAATTTTCGAAATGTTTCGAATTCAGAGATAATATAACTAAACTCTCTCTAAATATACATCTAAATTTAATGAATGCTCAAATCAATAAAATATTTTAATATAATCATTGTGTATTTCCTTCAAATATAAAATTAAATAGAATATTTATGTCAAAATGAAAAAACATATTTTACCATTTCAATTTAGCTAACATATTAAAGATAATATGACTAAATTCTATCTAATTGTGCACTTAGATTTAAAAACGCTCTCGCCACAAGTGCAGCGTGAAGCCGCACCACATTTACCTTGAAAAAATTCACCAAAAAAATAACTAAAATTTTGTAACTCATCCAAACGTCATCTTCCAACGAATTTTGACACTTTAAATTGGAAAATTACACACAAAAAATCAAAGAAACCAATTCTCTTTGCAATATAAATTGTACATCTAAACCAAAAGAAACAAAGCATTAACACCTACCTAACTTTTTTATTCACCAAAAAGAATGCTAACTAATTTTAGGGAATTTTTTTAAAAAACATACTAATTTGATAAATACTTGAAGGAAAAAAAAACAAATGCACTCCCCCCCACTTATATGAAGTTACATTTACTAAATATTCAAATCATACATTCCCTCCGATTACAGAATTAAATTGAACATTCCAAATTGATAATTATTTGGATACAATCAAAATTAATTTATTTCAATTACAGAATTCATTTCAACAAATGTGTATTTCCACCACTATAGACTTAAGTTAGCTATTAGTGTAAGAACATAATTTTAACATTTAAATTCATTAGGTACTTACATATACTCTACGCAACAAATTTCAGCTAATTCCAATTTTTTTGAAACCCAACAGGTGCGGCGTGCGCCGTACCAAATTTACCTAGTATCTTTTAATTCAAAAGCCCAAAAGGCAAATCTCTACACCGCTGTTGAACTCGAACGCGATAGTCATACCGTCGTACCGAGTTTTTTTCAATCGGGAATCAGTGCGCACTGACTGCAACTAATTATCATGGGCTTGCTGCTCGTGCTTGGGACTTGGCGTACCTCCGACTCCAGGCATGGACCAGACCTGAAGCTTTCTGACAAAATTTTAACGGATAGCTCCCCTATCTAGCTCGAACAGTGGCAGAATGTTTACGGAAAGCAATTGGTAGCTCGACGTGTCCCGCGTGGAAGACGTTCGTTTACTTTATGAGCTCGTACTGGTTTGGTTGGTCACCTCCTGTGCCTGCACGTGTCAGTCGCCGGTTGAGAGGACAACGCGCTGCGCAATTCGAGCATGTAATAACGTGGCAGCTGTCGAGTACCCCTAGTTAATTACTTGTCATGCCACGTCCTGTCACTTCCTTGGATCCATCGCCAGTTTCTTCATTTATGTGGAGTTTCTTCAATAGTAGTCTAATCAATAATAGTTTGTTGGGTGCCCAACACCCACCTACTCTCAACTCTGATCTTGAAGCAGGGAACGTCTTACTCTATGATGCAGCATGGAAAGAGCAGCAAGGAGGCGACCCCTATCCTGCTGGACTTGGTGTTATCATACATCTACTACATGATAATTTACATTGCAGGAAAATTCACGTCGCAGCAATGTCTCCTCTGGTCTCCTTTCCGCTACAAGCTGAATCTTCTGCTCTACTTCTGGCAACTAAGCTGGCGGATATTTTCAGAATTCATGATCCTGCCTTCTACAGAGACAACTGCGTCCTTGCCACCGCAGCGAAGGCATCTAACATCTCGTCAGCTCCAGGGCATTGGCGCAACAGGCCGCTTCTAGCGGACATCCAAGCTGCTCCGTCCTTCAATCCTAGCAGAGTTTATCATATCAATAGAGCCTACAACACCATGGCACATCATCAGGCAAAGCTTGCTATCAAGATTGCTTTTTAGATGCCTTGGTTTACAATCTTCTCAGGGAAATCAGTGTCCTGTTAAAGACACACTTGATGTATCCAGCGTGCTTCCTTTCACGCTTCTATCTGTAAAATGCTCTTAAATGAATAAAATCTCTTAGGTTCAAAAAAAAAGTCTAATCACTGAATATTGTAATATTGTACTAGCACTACAGCAGAATTAATCAATGACTAGAGTATTGCTGGCGGTATAGTTCAGCACTGCAGGCTCACACAGCGGTTCAGATTTGGATCCATTCACATTTTGTTTATGTTACTACTACACGTAAAGTGTTGTAGTGCTGTTTTCAATCATAGCTCTTGGTTAAACTCCGTCATTGTGGTACTGTACTATCTCAATGGCTTTGTCGTAAGTATGAAACTGATAATCTGGTTTCGCTCTGTTTTGGAGGAGGTTATCATTCATGTTAGCAAACTAACGGCCGCCGTTACAAGTTTATGTATTAAACCTACGTTTTACTCTTGTTATTGAATATTATTTGGACTTTCTTTTACTAATTGAGTAAGAATCACCGATCCAGAGATGTTCTGCTGGTGGTGTCATCTGGAAATTTATATTGTTAGATGTAGCTCTACACATGTTATGGTAGTGGTCTAGGACGGACATATGTGTGTGTAACCACTCGCAAGCCGGCATGTCAGGATAATGTGCCGGCAATTTCTTGGCGTATCATGACGAAAGTCTGAAAGAGCATCGTCGAGCATAGCTGCAACAGTCGATAGCATACCATGCCATTTCGATAAGATCTTATGTGCAATGATAAATTTGAGAAGTTATGGAGCATGTTTTCCTCTATCAAGATGCAAATCTTGGTTCATATATTTAATACGTAGATGAGTGAGATTCGTTTCTCGAATCAGAATTTCATCTACACAGTCGAACCGCTAGAAAGTGCTGAGAAAATCCTCTTATAAAGAAAATCAAAGAGGAAACAAAAACACATGATAAGCCACACCCCTCAAAGACCATCCGAGACTATCAACTAGAGGTGACACCACGACTTTTTAGAAAACCACCACATCGTCACAACACACCCACCAATCTTATATAGTGATGTTGAAAAAATTGAACCAACCTGTTGTTGGATGGTAGGAGGGAGGTTGTCCCCCAACCCATCAGATTTCAGGCTGCAGGCTTTACACCTGTGTGTCGCATAAAAACGCAATATTTTTTAGTGCAAGGCAATGTTCCCCTCGAGCAAGTCTTCAATCTCAAGACTCGGCGCGCCGAGTTAGTCTATTGCTCATAGGATAGGGTGTGTGTTCGTGGTTTCATATTTGGTGAGTGTACGTGCATGTATGTGATTTTTGCGTTTGCACTGTGTTTCAAAAAACATCGAATTTTTACACAGATTCTTGTGGCCGAGCAGTGCAGCGGTAGGAAGATAGCAACCAAAGTCATTGCACTGTGCAAGCTTCGTGCCTAGCAGAACACTGGATTTCGATCAGAGAGATATATATTCAATTTACTCTAGCTCCAACAACGCATCACTCACTGACGTGGGTATACCCGCTGGGTACCCTCCATTGCTATATCTGCTATGGCCCAGCCGAAGGCCCACCTGATGGCCCAACCAACTCTTGGAGCACAAGACAATGATTCATGTAAACCCTACCTGGTTACCTATATAAAGCCAGACAGGGGCACCTTTGGGGAGGAGAGATAAAAAGATTAGAACCCTAGCGAGATCACATCTCATCGACATCGCCATTGCGGCCACACTGTAATCATAAGAGCAATATAGATCAGACAAGCAGGAAGTAGTGTGTTACCCTCCGGGGGTCTGAACCTGGGTAATTCTTCATCCTGTTAGCCGACGAGACTACCAGCGCGTACATCTTCTCCCCCTCATACGAAACCCTAGATATCGTGACCATAGGATTTGCCGTGGTAATCCCATGCCACTCATCCTCAAAATAAATAAAAAGGACCTGCTACCCGGCAGCGCCATATGTGCATCCTCATCACTCACTCTCGCAAAAATAAAAATGGACCTGCTACTCGGCAGCGCCTTATGTGCGTCCTCTCATATGAATGCACCTAATACTCTAGTATGTATGGGTGCAATTGCGTACTTTCTATGTTTCATATTATAAGATGTTTTATCTTTTTAGCGTCGGATGTATATAGATCTATTTTGGTGTGTAGATTCACTCATTTTACTCCATTTGTAATCCATATTGGAATATCTAAAACATCTTATATTATTTATATTATGATACATAGGGTGTATGAGAATAACGTCATTTGGATTCTCATCTATGATTAAATTAAGAAAATAATAATCTCTTGAACCACTAATCCTTTGAAAAGCCGGTTTTACCGTGGTCTTAGTCACGAGATATCTTCGATAACTAAATCGCATATTGCCGATAACTTTATTTTTTCGTTAATTGTCAGATTATTACCACTAACTTATAAGATTACTAATTTGGTTGCTATTTGTTTTACGTCATTCTGCCTCAATATAATGTTGCATGATACTGTTTTATGTAGAATGATAGTCAGCATCAATATAATGTTGCATGATACTATTTTATGTAGAATGATATCATCTCTTAGCTTTTAAAAACGATTGAACTACTACCTCCGATCCATATTAATGGCCTCAACTTTATCTAGATACGGATGTATCTAGTTAAGTGTTTAGACTAGATGCATCCGTATCTAGACAATGTTGAGACCATTAATATGGATCGGAGGGAGTATTACTTTTTAGCTATGTGTATGATGACAAATGTCTAAACATGTATAAAATTATCCGATAACCATATATAATTATTGTGATAACTATTTGCTACTAATCTCGTAACACCCGATGTGTAGCTGTATTGTAATGTCTAAAAACATGTACTCCCTCCATTTCAAATTAAGCGACACAAATTTAGTGCAACTTTGTTAGAGTACTAACTATGCGCCACATGGTTTGGAACAGAGGAAGTAAAAAATTATCTAGCAACTATGCACAATTATCACGGTAACTATTCATTCCAATAGCCATACTATCGTGATAACCGTCGCAATGTCCAATACCTAAATCTCAATGTTGAAACACATATTAACAGAACAAGAACTTGAAAGCGAGAATAATTATAAGAGACAATGAGATGTGAAGATACACATTCAGGCTCAGTTGCGGTTACTAAACTGTGTTGTCCTTATTTCATAATCTGCTGTTCAAAACAGTCACAAAAGTATGCAAGAATAGGTCAAACAAATACTAAAATAGGCAAAAACGGCTGGTGCAAACATGATTAAGGCAAGTGACAAACTCAACCTTAGGATTTTATGCACATTTGACAAGATGATGGAATATATATTTACCTTTCCAGATACGTGACCCTACAAGAGGAGTTCTTTTTGTTCCATTCTGAAGTAGTATATCTGTAGCTCTACTGAAGTGAATATGGACTCCAACATACAGCTAACAAGGAATATTGTCGGCATGAAAGATGCACGTACAGAAACAGAAAGGTTAAGCCAGCCAGAATACCACAAGGTTTGCAATAAAATACCATACTCCCTCGGATCCGAAATATCTGTCGCTAGTTCTGCTAGGAATTGTACTTAAATCGGATCGGAGGGAGTAGCAGACATCTCTTTGCTGCAAACAAAAGCTGCAGCACACAGAAAAATAAAACGGGAAATAACGAAAGTTAAGTGGAGGTGGAGAAGATTGACAATGAACAAAATTAGCATTTTAACCTGTAAGAATATCTGAATTAAATCAATTATTCCTATGAGGTTACACATACAGGAATCTAAGAAGTAAATTAGTTAGTAACAAAATTTCAATGGTAATCCTTGCTCCTAAGGCCTTGGGAGCTGGCATCTTTATAACTATGATGATTGCTTGGGAATCTCCTTCCCTGGTGATCATACGGAAATCTACTTCTTTCCCCATTCCGCCAATTCCTATGTACTCTTCCGCCTCTGTCCGTACCTCTTCCGTGATATCCTGAACTGTTGTGTTTCATCGCAGATGCTCCATCATGTCGAGACATCTGAGTTGAAGAAGTGGAAGGACAAGGACTCCCTAGAGGATAGGTCGGTAACGGTGGAAAAGGGTTAAAAGGCACACCCGGTGCGACTTTCCATTTCTGGCCACACTGGATTCCTTCAACTTCTGGAGTTCCCAAGTCCTGAACAAGAGCGATTGGAATTCCATATGAAATACTCAAGTTAGGCAAATACATCTCCTGGCAAAATCCTGGAGCGAACCCACAGTCTAAAGAAGCTTGTGCATGCTGACGTTCCTGTTGAGCCTTAAACCCGGGAGGCACATCATCATCTGCACCATTTGTTGAGCTTCCCATAACAGGAACATCGTTATCATTGCTGTTTGTTAACCAATTCCCATGCGACCCATTTCTAATCAAACCAGTCTGAAGATCCAATCCTCCATGTCCAGAATAAACTTTCTCAGTTCGTAAACCAACCATTTTATAGTGGCTTTCTGGTTGATAATCCCAACGGCTCTTGCGCTTTCTTCCAGCGGTATATGAACGTGTAGAACAGTTTGCAGGTCCATCCATATAAGGAAGGATCCATTTATCACAGAATTTTCGAGCAATAGGATGAATCTGTTAAAAATTAGCATAAAAATTAAGCAGGTCACACATTAGGAAAATTGGATGAAGCCAATAGCTATTCATGAACCACATACCCTATGCATGCTGAGTAACAAAATTTTCAAATTTCTTATTTGAAAACCTAAACTGAATGTGAACAGGGCTGGGCAAGAGAAAGTATAATAAATACTAAAAACTGGCACATAGCCACTTTAAGCCAGCAGCGAAGATTTAAGACCGAGACTTCTTTTTGAAGAAAACGCAAAGCTTGCGACTTATATTGAGAAGGTACCGAATTTAAGACCGAGACTGTTAAAACTTGACTTTTTTTATTGGGTCAGGGCTGTAACTTGCTTATTTCTAGGATTTGTTTGACCAAACAAGGACTTGCAGAAGTACATATCTCCTGTTATCCAGCCAGGTCATAATCGGGAATGGGAACCTATAAGGCTTTAAGAACATGAAAATAATCTCAAGTATAGTAACGTCCATGTACACTCTTTCTCTTTTACAAAGAGTTAAACTGATATCCACTAATCTAGGCTATTCTTTTACAGTGGAATTTCCCTCCCAGATTAATTCATTTATTCATTCTATATGTAAAATTACACAAGAAAATTGACTATTTTTCATGCATTAGTCCGTGAATTAGCTACACATTCTAACAAATAGACAACATACAAATGCATATCAAAGAACAAGTTGAAAAGCATGCATGGTCACTAGTACATTACATGTTTGTCACTATGCCGGGTCAACTTCAACATCGATTCCCTGAAGCTGCAACAAGAGAAGGTTCAGAAGAAGGTAATTAAATTTTGTGTAAACAAAGCTTCAAAAAGAGCAAAATACAAAAAGTGCAAATGGCTCCCGAGCTACATGTAGCTCGTTTTCAAAAATTCAAAATCGGCACTTTTTTCTTTCCAAAAATTGAGAAAAAATCCCAGATGTAGATGGTGTCGACATCTACAAGCCTGCAGAATTTCAACTCAAAACTCATTATATTGTGGGCTACACAAAAAAAACAAATCAGGCAAAATTTCAAGTTTTTGAGCTGTGTACTGTTCACCACCCAGATCACCCATTTGTCATTTTTGTGCAGCCCACAATATAACAAATTTCGAGTAGAAATTTTGCACGGTTGTAGATCTCGACAACTATCTGGGATTTTTTCCTCGATTTTTTAAAACAAAAAAGTGCCAATTTTGAATTTTCGAAAAAACGAGTAGCTCGGGAGCCAAAACACCTCATTCAAAATATAGAAGCTATTAGGCCAATTCAGATTTGTCTCTGGCACATTTATCCACCGGTATGGCATAGTAAAAGACTAACAGTTCAAGGATAACACAGTACCAAAAACCTGTAACTCATATAGCTGTAAATCAAGAACTCGCTCACATCAACTCATAGTAGAAGATTTACTTGCATATGGTTCACGCAAGGAAGGGTTAGGAAATAGGTCTAACAGGACTGGGGACATAAGCAATTACAAGGCCATACAACAAGATGTTTTAGTAAACCAAGAAATTAAATTATCTAACATACAAAAGAAATAACTCAATTACTGCCTTTTGGGGAATCCTATGTAGTAGTCTAGAATAACTGAATAAGAAGTCGTTACACAGAGCAAAATATAGAAACATATAACATGAGCCTAAAAATAAGGGTCGAACCAGATATTAAATTCTTTAATCAGTATTCAATAAAGTAGAATAAGAAGTTACAAATTTGGACAATCTTACCTTTCTTTCTTTTCTTTAGCAGACGGATCAGTACATCGAGGAGCCTCGTTTATTTTTTCAGCTGTCAGGATTCCCCTCAAAGCTAGAAACTCTAATACCTGAAGGAAGATGTCACTGTTCATAAGGAAAAGGTGATGGAATAATAAAGCTTTATTTCTACAATTCTGTGACAAAAAATGTTATTCGCAAAAGAAATGCACAGCAAAACACCAGGTAATGGGACATCACAATGGTCATTTTCATATGAATATATCAACTGGAAACCATATAAAGGTGATTATCGTTGAAACCATACAGCAGGGTGATTATAGTAATTGATAAGATCAAACTAGTGCCAAACCTTCAGAAGTTTCCGAATTATAGGTCTTCTAAGGAAGTGGTCTCTATTCTGCTTCAATATATTATGAAGCATTTGCAATCCTGTCATAGAACAGAAAAAAATCAGTTTAGTAATAAATATTATCTTTCATAGAGAAAGTTGCAGAAAGGCGAGGAAATATACCATTCATGTTGGTGATATTCAAGAGGACGGCTCCTGATTTTGTTTGTAGAAGTGCTTCAAGAATCAATGCAAGATCCCTTATACTGAAAGAGATAATACAGTAGCACATTTAGACCGAATAAAAGAACTTGCTAGGCACACCAACTGGCAACTGCTAACCAAACCTTTTAGATGTGCCCCCAGCATCACCATCACCATCCGCTGCGGTCATAAACAGAAGCTTCAAATATTCATTTGTTGAATCCTGCTTAGAAAAACACATTGTTCAGATCACTACTTAGAACATGTGACAAGGGTATAACAGATACTATTGTAGAGCCTTTCAAGTTCAACTGTTCAAGCTGTGCCTTTATATCCACATGATCACAAGCAATGAAGAACCATTTAAAACCTAAGAAGGTTCAACAATCCTAGAAGTTCAAACAATCATAAGTATTGTTTTACACAGTATGTACTTCAGCTTTTGTACTGAAGACATGTTAGTACCACTATAGTCTAATCTTTCATACACTATGTTCTTCAGCATTTGTTCTCCGGAAATGTTAGGCCACCAAGTTAGCTAATCTCCTACACCTTCATAACTTTCATCGAACAACGGCATATCTAATTATCCCTATGTTTCACTATGTGTCCTCGGCCTCGGAGAACTTTTTCTTTCAGGACGATACAGAGTGCTTCATGTATATACATTAAGATAGAGGAAAAAATGTCCCAGGGAACTCTGTTTCAATATATCTGTCCATGCATGAAAACCATGCATCTTGGTGTCATTTTCCCTCCTGTACCCCTAACAATAGCTGTTGGCCATTCGTGTTCTCAATTATCTCCCTGTTAAAGAAGCCTTGTACCATGCAAAAGGAGCATTTGAGCCTTGTTCTCAATATATCTGTCCATTTCGCAGTCCCCTGCTCCCACGTTGTCCGCTCAGGCGGCGGACCCTAGCCTCCTCCTCCGTTCTGCACTTCTGCTCCCCGCCGCCGCCGGGCAAAATCCCGTGCGTGTCCAGCAGTGGCAGGCCCTCTCCCATCGCGTGTTGTGCCGGTTTGCACGGCGGATCTGGTGGCCGGGCGCCAGGGCGGCAGCTCCGGACTGTGGGACGATGGCCGGCAGGGCTGTGTGGCGGCCGCGGTGGATCTGGTGACTATGGCGGCGGATCTGGCGGTGGTGGTCCAGCTGGTCGGGGAAGCCCAGATCCCGGTGGGCGGCAGCTTCGGGTGGCAGCCTACGGCGGAGGCCCTGGCCGCGCAGACTGGTGGGCAGCCAATGTTCTGCTGCGGACGTGCCGGCGGCCGAAGGCCAGGATGCCGGTGCGGCGGCCCCGGATCGGCGGTGGCTTGGGGGTAGTTCTGGCGTCCCCTGGGCTGGTCTGGTGCGTTCGTCGCGGAGTGAGGTGCCGCAGCCGACGCGGTCCGTGCCGGACAATGATGACGCCTTCGTGTGTCGTTATTCCTTCTCGGGCATTGTCGTGGAACCCCGCTCCTCTCACGCCGCGAAGATCACAATATCTGCGGTGGCCGTGTCTACGTCGCTACCTTCTTGAAGGCACCGCCTTGGAGTCCTTGGACTATGCGGGGGCTTTTGCTGTTGTGCAGAGTTGCTGCGCCTGCGAGGGCGGAGGAAGCCAGGGCGGCGGCCTCGGGGAGCGTTGCGGTCATGGCTCTGCGAGGCCGCAGGGTTTTAGCTCTGCATCGCAGGGATGCTGAACTAGTGCCACGAAGGTGGCTGGTTGGTCGCCATGGGTTTTTTCATTTCTTTTCTTTTCATCCTTATCGCCTAGTGCGATCCTGTAAGTAAATATTCTACTTGCTAATATATGGGAGACAGCAATTGCTGGACCTTTCACAAAAAATGATTTCATCTGCATGAAGCACCAGTTAAGATGAATGTACGCATGTACTGAAGTTGGTAGAGTAAATGTGCAGTAGAGTAGCATGTACATTGAATATGACCTCTTCCTTTATTGGTTGTATGCATGGTGGGCTGAGGACAGATACAGTGAAACAGAGGGAGTATGTTGTTTTCAATTTAGCATACTAATTACAAGTCACCATAACAAGCCATGGTAAAACATTCAGTCCAAGTCAGAACTTATATAATACTCCCTCCGTATCAAAATATAAGACTTTCTAGCTATTCCACACACACATGTATCTAGACATATTTTAGTGCAAGGTTCATGTGAATCTTGCACTAAAACATGTCTACATACATGTGTGTGTGGAATAGCTAGAAAGTCTTATATTTTGATACGGAGGGAGTAAAATGGATAAAGGTACATACCTTTCGCTTGCTGATACCTCCATCTTGATCCAGCAGGCTGTTTAATCTCCCTTCAACTGGAGATACCAGTGAGACATCAGACATCATTAAAACTATCATGTCAAGCGGCAAGAAAGATGCATTTCGCAACAAGATTTTACCTCCCAGAGTAATAGGACATGGTGGTTTTACATTTCTATGATGTTTTAGACTGTTTTTCTTCTTAGCATGGAAACCAGGTACTAGGCTGCTCCCCAAATCAGAGCTAGGTGTTGATCTATTAATCACATTTGGAGCCGTCAATTCATCAATCGTGTTGGGAGTCTTCTCCAAGAACTTTAAGGGCTGAGTGCCATATACTGGAAACTGCTGCAAAGAACTCTCTATAGTTCGGGACACACGCACAGGTGTACGGGTGACGTCTTCGGCATCCTGTGGGCTCCATGCTTCCATGGAATTATCCGGCTCACTAGTGTCAGATAAGATAGGCGAAGTTTGTTGGTGAGGTCCGGAATCTGGGGTTGCAGGTGGGTAATTATTCGAGTCTTCTTGTTGGATGGAGGTTTCATGCTCAACAAAGTCTGGATGTGTTCCATAAGAACAATACGCATTTCCTAGCATTTCCTCAGCATCCTTGTAGGTGATCATGGCTTCAAAATGCTCTGCTTCTGCATCATCTCGGGCAATGATATGAGACCCTGATATGTCTCCCCCAATGTAACCCCGGCATTTAGCAGTACCACAAAAACATTTTTGAGGAGCAGCACCAGATACACGGACATAGTTGTAATCAAATGTTAATTCTTCACCCTGTGCGCCAATAAATATCCATGACATGCAGCACATAGATAATATGCGAATACGGGAAAAAAAGTCTGATAATGCAATCGAGGAGGACCTTTGACTTCTACTAAAGTAATAAACAGAGTAAATCACCATTTCCTTATTGGCAAATCAGTTTATAACATCTAAAAAGACGCTAAGTTTCTTGATGCTAGAATTACCTTCTTGATGTTCCGCATAGCAAAAATTCCAATGCAAACTTCTCCGTTGACCATCCACTATTTTCAAGGAAACAAGGTGAAATAAGTTAGTAAACTCAAGATCGAATACTATTTCAAGTACCATCAGTATTTTGATCTTGTCGAGAAGCATATACTATGTAATATCAGAGAATATCAGGATATTTTAACCAACAGGCAATAAACAGGGGGCAACAATATAAACAAGTAAAGCAAATAAGGTGAAGTTTCACCTTTTCTGTACAACAATTAGGACTGCAGCTATGATTGATGAACCGGCCCAAGTTTCCCTTAGTGCAGGCATCTATAACCTGGAAGGATTCAAACAAGGATTTATTTGTATACTGGAATCATGATGAATGGCTTGAGTAAAGTGGGTGGAATATTGTGTGTTTATGTGTGTGATATCATCTATTAAAGGCAGGGAGAAGGATATAAAGGGAAATCTAGAATTAGAGAAAACTGTGAAATGCTGTGGAAATGGAGGGTTAAAATCTAATAAAACAGAAAAGAGAGTTGGTGGGCAAACTGTTATGACAGGAAATCAAAAAGGCATACCTCGCCTCCATTTAGTGCCATGAAGTAGAAATGCTTCTGGCCCTTAGAAGCATAATATTTTTGGCGGGATTCATAAGCCTTTATATCAAGGACCTGAAAGAACGACATAAACAACAAACTCATTAACATTACCTTTACGGGTCGCATTTATACTTTGTAGAAAAGAAACGAGGTACATGATCATGTTTTCGGATTTTTAATGGAACAGAAAAGTAGGAGGATTTGTATCACAGTGTATATTTGGCTTAAAAGTGTAACTATGGATGATGTGCATATACATGGACGGATTTGTATGATGGTACCATGAACGGATTAATTATTTTGAATCATTTTCCTCTTGCTAGAATCAAATGTGGGAGAAAAATTAACAGAATTTTTTTATTGCTGCTTAAGTCAGAAGTGGATCAAAGTTGTATACCTCAACATGAACCTAAACATTACAAATAGCATAAAGCTAACACGAATAAATCTATAAAAACAGGATATTAGCAACACATATACCCAAAAAAAACACTTTGTTGGGATCAGCACAGCCAGGTATCAGCAACACCAAACACCCACTCATGTGGCCATGTGGGAGAGTACCACTACACCAACAGGAATATAGCAACGCCACACATGCAGTCATGCAACCAACCCATCCCATAGGACGAACAACACCAAGAGAAGAAAGAAAGGGGAAATAGAGGACGTAGGCAAGTCTGAGCTGGTACCTCTCCAACATATTCAATAAGGAACCGCCCTTCGGATACTTCTTCTTGCAACTGCAATCCATAGCCTTTCTTGCCTGAATGGAACCAGCTAATTTTTGCATAGCTGCGCCTTTGAAACTGTTCCCCATATTTTATAAGATCAAAACCAATGTAGTACAGAAAGCATGAATTAAACAACTAAAAGGCATAAAAATGACCTGCTGATTAGAACATTGCTCCCCGCATGGACATGTACGTTTTTCGCATTCAATATTGAGCATTCTGTTCAAACAGCCATCTCTACAACCCATTTGTCCATCTCGAGGTGGCTTGCAGTTGCATACCATGCTCTGATATTATTGAATGGAAAAGAACATAAGACAAAAACGAAATAGGCTATTCTTTTCAAATGTTAACTGGTCTCCAAGCCAGTGAATCAAGAACAAACAATCAATATATTTGTGCAATGGTTCAAACAGTATAATCTACAACGAATTAGAAGAACTGCTACATGGAAGAAATGTATTTACTGGGAAGAGGACGGAGCAGATTAAACAATTACGAATGTATAGTAAAACAAAGGGACAAAGGAATTAGGATAAAATTTTGTTCTTTTTTGTACACTTAAGTTTCCACCTTCCACTATTCATTCATCCTATAAGTAGAGGTAAGAAATGTTAATATTTAAAAAAACGTCTAGCCGCACTTTTGTGTAGTTAATTTTAGGTAACATAGCCATCCCCCCCTCCCGGATGTAGAGTGACTATGGTACAAATGTTTTCATTTTATGCACTTTGCCAGCAACTTTCCCAACCCATCCAACAAGTGGAAGTGAGAAGTGGTAATATGTGGAAGTGGAGGAAGATTGAATTTAACAAGTGCGCACCACACTCATCCCCATTAAGATTGATAAATTGTCAGGTTCTGAGTTCACTACAATAACTATGATAATTTATACCGGCTTAAGAAGTTAAAAATCACTGAAAAGGAAAAGTAGATGAATATTACTTTAAAAAACCACTGTAACAAGAAAAGTAGGTGAATATAATCAATCCAGAAAGAAGTTAGTGAATCAGTAGTTCAGCACATACCTCATCGACAGATTGATTCCTGCGGTTACGATGAAGAAATGAGTTTACCCTAGCATGTGTCCAGGATGGTGCTCTAGAAGCTACACAACAGAAAAGATCCAAAATAGGATCATAAAAAACAGATATTGTACCATCATATATGCATTAGATGACTAGAAAGTGTACTGAAGAAAATGAACAAGACATGCAGAAATTCAAAACCTTTTGAGTTCGATCCATCATTGTCAGCTTCATCAGCAGAAGCATCTGAAAGATCCAGCTCAGCATTGATCTCAGCGTTTGTCTTCTCTTGTGGTATGGAACAATCAGCAAATGTCTTGTCTTGGTTGTCCTTGCAAATCCTTCACAGTTACAAGGATGGTTCAGAAGCATACGAACAAGAATTAAAACTAGCATACAATAATATATCACAAATGAAATATAGTATAGAAGAGCCAAAAAAACAGAAGACCTAAATACAGATTTGAGCAGTGTGGCAGATAAACAATGGTTGTGGGGTTCGCACATTATATTTGCAAAGCTTAATATGTACGAGAAATTTTGGAAACACCCTTAGAAAAACAAACTATCAGAGGAACAGACCACACACGGATATGTGTAGCTATATATTACTCCCTCCGTTCCCAATATAAGATGTTTTAGACTTTGTCCATATACACATGTACACAAATGTATCTAGACACATTTCATGTGTATGTATCTACACAACATGTGTAACATCTAAAACATCTTACATTTAGAAACGGAGGGAGTAGAACCTAAGCCACAGAAGAAGAAAAAAGTATTAGCTCCACAGCTGTTTGCACAGGGAACACCAAGGAGCATTTCTTCCTCTGAGTAACTGGACTAGCATCTACTGGCAAGATACGAAGAGTTCAAGCAACTACAAAATATAAGTTCTATAGAATATAGTATCGAAATGTCAGCTTTACACGGCATATAAGAAGGAATGCAGTGTGATGACAGTATTGTTGCAGTTAAACTCTTCTACTTCAGCAAAATTATCCATTTCATTTCAAGTATGTGATTCGTCATTAGCCGCAGGAAAACAAAAACTATCCAAACAAAAAAGAAGAACTATAAAACAGATTCCTAAAAGAATGGAACGACACAGTACCAGACTCCAGTACATGGGTTCTCAATTCGATTAGCAGACTGGTGCAACCGCCGAAAACTGATCAAAATGCAAAGGAAATAAAACTATACCATCGGCAATTTGTTTTTCCAATGATATCTGCAAAGTCAGCTGGTATGCAGCGCCATTTTTGGCAATCATCACAACATACCCATGCAGCACGTGGTGGTTGTCGTACAGATGCCTCATCTGTTATGCAAGCAGAATTTTAGGTATTCCAGTAGATATATCGGCAGAGTTCTTGATTGAATCAGTAGCTGGACTACGATTACCTATGTAAATTTAGAATGTCAATCTATTGAAGTTGCTTCATACATCACAGTTAAAAATGATTAAATGAAAAAAAAGGAAACCTACTTTGTTCACTCATATGAGATGGCAGCAGGTCAGCACACAACTGAGAAGGTGAAGTAGACAATCCAATATCACAGAAAATGTCACCTGCTATATTTTGATTCATGCTTTTTCCCTTCACATATGGTTCCTGCATCGTATCCTTCTTCCCTCCAGAATCATCATTTTTCTTCCGCCTCGGAGATTTCACATTGTCAAGTGCACCAGTTTTCTCCTTGCCAATTACAGGACCATGCATACTGTCATGTTCATGCATACTGATACCCTGTGTGGCAGAAGTTACAACCTCTAAACAAGAACCAAACTTTGGAGAAACTGATGGAACACGTGAATATGAATCATCAGAGAAGGCCACGAGTTTTGAAGGAATTTTGGTGGAACCTCTACTTTTTATGTTCTTTCCCTTCATTCCATCTTTCTTGTGCTGATCCTGCTTTCCCACTATATTACTTTTCCTCATTGCATTGGACTTCTCTAATATTTGCACTTTTTCCTCACCAATATAACCTAAAATGGCGTGAGACGGATTAATCTCTTCATCTATTGTGTTCCCATCCCCCTCACAGTTTGGGCCCGCTGCTCCAGATCTGTTGATGATGAAGCATGAATTTTTCCAGAGTCAGAAGTTGATAAAGCAGATGCATGAAGACCATTTTCGGTCAATGCAGCAGGATAAGATGGGTTTCGGCACATTTTAGCATCATGGTTTGCAGAAGGGTTGTTTTCACATGTAGCAGAAGCTACCTCCAAAACAGAGTCAGGTGAAAATCCAACACTGGCAATATTCAGAGAAGGTTCAGAAGTTGATTTAGCAAAGTCTCCAAAGATGTATGCAGGGCATGTTTCTCGAGTAACACTCCCCATGCACCTGTCAAACTGCTGCAAGTCAGTCTGCATAGACACACACACTGCAGTTTTGTGAGCATTTCAGAACCATTGACAAATGCATGAGGATACAATCTTGGAAAGTTGCCTACGTAACCTTCTGAGGGGGCATAAGTACCAGTTGTAACTGAAAAGATAGGTTGTCCATTAAATTCTTTCGATGCAAATCCCATAGCAGGAAAGGGAGGGAACTTATATTTTGAACATCTTGAACTTCGAGTCTTTCGAATACTTGGTTGCTCTTTCTTCCCAGATCTTTTATGTGACCTTCCATTTTCAGGGGAGATCAGATGAGAATTAGAGGTAGAAGGTTCACAGTTCTGACCAAAACCGCCTGTTAGCTTTCGTAGACTGCCCCAGGCAGTAGATTTCACGGATCTGTTGTTGCCACTTCTTACCTTTCTGGTTTTGTTTGGGAACTTAATCACGGTGCTTTCAATTAATGGGCATGAACTCTCAACCTTCTTAGTGTATATTTGATCATGTTTCTCAAGAGTAGGATTCCTTGCTGAGGCAGATCTTCTTGGATTCCTACGCCGGGAGACAATTAATGATTCTGACTTTTGACTTTCCAATGCTTCATCGTTCCCTTTTTCAATAAAGACAACAGAGCAAGGTTTGTCAACGACAGAGTTACATGCATTGAGCTCTAGTGCCAAATGGTTTGGATAACCCAATTCAACACCAGAAGAGCCTTGATGGCCCCTATTCTCATTACACCCTTCCATCCTGGAAAGCTGAATCTCATCTCCAAGCGCCTCCTCCTTCCAAAATCCGCTATCACATGACAGCATACCTCCTCCCAGTGGGCAGCAAGCCACTTTCTCCATGCGTGTTTTGTGTTCAGATATTTCACCGATCTCACCAGCCTTGCCATCTAAAGAAACAGCAAGGTTGCTCTCAAAAGTTGAAGGGACTGAATCTTCATGCGCAGGACTAGAGACCTTGGCTTCAATTTTTGGCAGCAAACAAACATCTTCCGGCTCACGATTAACATCTTTCTTGAAAAGCATGGCATCCATGTCATGTGGCAGCTGCTTGATATCAAACTTCACAGAATTTGAAAATTCATCATTATAACAGTGGGGTAGATCCTCTAGGCTTGCCTTTAGCAACGCTCCATCACACAAAACAACCCCCAAACCAGCCTCCTCACACTGACTCGCATTTGGTGCCTTGTCCACCACGTCATACACGCATCCAGAATACTTGGACTGAGATCCTCCACCAAAGGGGGCACATGAAACTTTGTTCCACAACCCACCATCGGTCACATGCCATGTCAGTGGATCACCGGATATTTCAGCAACCTGATCTGCCTTGCCATTTGAAGAAGAAACATCGATGAGCCCAGAAACAGAAGGAACCGAATATTCATGCAATTGCCCAGAGACCTTGGTTTCACTTTTTGGCATCAAATCATCTTGTTGCAGCTCATGATTATCATCTGCCATAAATATCACACCATCAACCCCACGAGGCCATCGCTCGGTGCCATGCTTAACTGAATCCAACAAGCCCTCATCATCACAGTGTGCTTCCTCGGAAACCATCTTCGAATCGCCTTTGCTTGTCATTACCACAGCCATGCCACCCCAGTGACCTCCATTACCCGCCAAATCGTTCCACTCATATTTGACGTCCCTGGAATAAAATGTTTCGTCACAAGTAGAAACATTCAGCGCATTATTACTCGGCAACCCGCTGTCGGCAACATGGCACGTCTCCAAATCGCCAGATTCAGCAGCTTCCTCTGATTCCACAAGAAAACTACACATCTTCTCATCATCCAAGTTCACAGGCCTCTCGTCCATTGTACAACCCTTCTCCTCACCAATCTGACCAGTGACTTGAAAGGTCGGGGAAACAGCCTCAACAGACTGTTGTAATTCGAGAGCGAGGTCGCATCCTCCGTGGACAAGCCTCATGGCCTGTAATCAATCACTCAGACCCACCGCCCACCTCAGGCGCGGCGGCCACAGCACCACCCTCTGCTTTCAAGCGCGCGGTGGCGACACGAGCCGCCTCCCAGCCGCGGGCGGCCGCGCCAGCTTCCTCCATTGCAGCAGGCGGTCAGCAGGGAGCCATACGGATCGAGACCATCCAATGCACCAGCGATCACGCGCCGCAGATAACCCTAAATTGTTCAGGCGCCGGAAGGCGAAAGACGGCAAGGTGAGGCCTGATCAGAATTCGTTGGGCCAAGGGCAGCAACCCTACCCCTTAGGAAAATGAAACGAGGAGAGAAGGAACGAACCTTGTAGGGGCGCGGGGCGCCGAATGCCTGTGGGGTGTCAGTGGCGGGCACGGGGCAACGCCGGCAGCGGCGGCCTCCGTCGACTCTCCGCGAGGGGGGAGCGAGGAGGCGCCCGAGCAGAGCCGGCGGCGAGGAGCCGGGTCGGGGTGGTGACGGCGGAGGCGGATAGGGGAATAGGAGGAGAAAGAGTATGATATCAGCGAAGGGGAAAAATAAAAATAAAAAATGATGAAGAAGTGGCGCGTGTGTTCCCTGTGGGCTGTTTGCGTCAACGCACACACGTACACCGTATCCGTATGAGCACCTCCGAAAGACTGAGCCGACGGTCGGGTCTTGAGAGTGACGAAGTCACTATAGGCGCCTCGCTGTCGACGGGAACGTCGCCTCCCACTGAAGAATAATCCGCCTAAATGAGAAACACCAATGTCAAATCTAGGATTTGAACTCTGATGGGCTGGGAGTATAACCACCCTCATAACCATCTTGCCACAGGCAAGTTCTCCGTTCTTGGAAGTTTCTGACGGTTGCAAGTTCGCAGGGGAGAACCGGAGAAGAAAGAGTGGGATTATTGAAGTGCCACGGGCACTCATTTATAAACTTCTAATATTATCATCCAGAATATAATTATGTTGTTAACTTTTTCAAAGTGAAAAAAAACTGTTTCTTAGATTATGGAAAGAAATACAAATGCTGTTGCGGATAGATACAGCTGGAATGTGGCAAGATGAACGTTTGCGCGTCACATTTGCGTGAAATCGTGAAACAGAATTACTCTACTTCTTTACAAGTGTATACACATGAACAGCTTGAACCTAAGATCTGGAATAAGTTGGAATGGAATTATGGCATCGAATTAACAACCTTCCCACAGTGAAAAAGCACACCGGAGGGGATGACGGCAGCGGAGGCTAGCTAGTTGTTGGTGACGCCGCCATCTAGACCTTGACTTGGACGGTGTCTTCTCCAACCGACGTCATGTGAGTGAGACAGAGAGGAACTCCGGTGCGACGAAGACAGACCGGAGGATCGCCGGTGCAGCGTCGCGGTCGCTGCTTCGTGTCTTGACTGGGTGTGAACTCTTGGCCAACCTCTTCATCGACTGACGCGCACCTGTGTTTGCAGAACAAAGTTTTTATCTTCTGTGAAAGCATCTTGTGACGTGATATGGATGTGTGCATCTTAACTATGCACAGGCTGAATGTAATATTTAAATAATTTAATTAATAAAAACTCCTTTCATTGAAAAAATCTTGTGACATATATAGAAAAAAAGTAGCTACTCGTTCCAAACGGTACAAATTGGTCTATCATAGGAGACCTGCTCAGTTGACACGGCAGGCACGCAAGCACGTTATTATACGAGATAAAAATCTCAAGTGCTACCTATTGCTTAACTTTTTGTTAGGGTGGTGCCTTGTTAAAAAAAACCTACAGTCGTGCAGGAGGACAAGTATTGTTTGCCTACATACTCCTACCTACAACATATCTCCTCACTGTTAAGAGCATCTCCAATTGCCGATAAATAATAGAATTAACCGCTTTTTACATCACCCGGGCCAAAAAATCTTTCTCCGACGGCAGCTGGTGTTGTAAAAATTGGGCAAACTTTTTTTACATCGTGATAGAAAATAGGGCACAGATGATCTTAATAGATCACCTCCGACCGTACCAAAAACGCATCCCGCACGTGCGCCGCCAACTGTCGTGCGGGACCTTCCCGCTGCTTCACCTGCACCCGCCGCCGACGCTGATTCATGCCAGTTTCAAGGGCGTGTGGTGCGGGAGTCTGGCTGCTATGCCACCGAGCTGCAGTGCAATCTGGCTCGGCACGCTTGAGGCGGCGGACATCGCCGCCCGCGCGTACGACATCGCCGGTTGGAGACTCCGGGTTTCGCGCTCGGAGCTCAACTTTCCGGATATCGAATCCCGGGAGGATGTGGAGTTCATCAGCCCGCCGGTGACGAAGATGAAGACCCGCTCGGTGAAGCGGAAGGAGCGGCCAAACATCCAGGAGAGTGATGAGGAGATGATGGCGAGGTTTGCGCGGGAGAATCCCCGGTACCTGCAGTATGAGCGGGAGTTCTACTAGAAGCGCGACCTCGAGAGGAAGAAGATGGAGTACGGAGATGGAGCAGCCGAACATCTAGGAGAGTGATGAGGAGATGATGGCGAGGTTTGCGCGGGAGAATCCCTAGTACCTGCAGTATGAGCTGGAGTTCTACTGGAAGCGCGACCTCGAGAGGAAGAAGATGGAGTACGGAGATGGACCCATGATGGTGAAGGTCAAGAAAGAGGACGAGGCTGGACCCTCGACGGTGATCGTCGTTGACTCTTCATCCTCCTCGTTAGGCTGGAGCTCGGTTCGTCCTCCTCAGTCGACTGGGATGATTGATTCTATGTTTAGTTTTATTTTAAGTTCTATGTTTTTATGTTTAGTTTTATTTTAAGTTCTATGTTTAGTTGAATGTTTAGTTCGAATGTTTATCAAAATTTGGATGTTTTCCTTATGAAATGCAGTGTTCGGATTCATTTTAGGGCAGTTGTGGGATCACTCGTGCCCTAAAATACATCACAATTTTGGTGATGTATATTTTACATCAAGACGTTTTGGTTGTCTATGATCACTATTTTCCACTCTGCGAGGCATAATTTCTTCACAATAAACACAAGAGTAAGCCTTGTTTGTGCATGGATTAGTGGAGAACCTTGTATTTGCAGGGATAAGTGGATAGAATCCCCACAAGGCTTTGATGAAACCACTACCTTCACACAATCTCATCAAATCCATATATATAAATTTCCCGTTGGAGAAGGGAGGGTTAATATATTTGTATCATGAGAAATATACTAAGTTTTGGGAATTCTATGAAGAAGTGGGGATGATGAAACCACTACCTTCACACAATCTCATCAAATCCATATATATAAATTTCCCGTTGGAGAAGGGAGGGTTAATATATTTGTATCATGAGAAATATACTAATTTTTGGGGAATTCTATGAAGAAGTGGGGATGAAACTAGCCCAATACAATAGAACCAAACAAACTATTAGGAACAAATGGGGATCTGGGGTTTTGCCAACATACCCCACATATCTAAAGATATAATAGTACCAAAAAAGGCCTTACGGTTACGGGGCTTATTTTTTCTCTACAAAATACTGCATCAAAATGATTCAACAAATGAGAATGGTGATGAAGCAAATGCCAAAAAATAAGCTGTCTAGTTTAAGAAAAGATTAATAAAAAAAGCAGCTAAATCACTTGAACTTTCTGAACTAAATTGAAGTACATTGCCACATTGACACGACAAGCACACTAAAGGTTAGACAGAGGGCAAAGAAGTACATCACTAAACTAATCCGTTCTACCATTAGGTCTCCTTCAGGACAACGATAATTACAGTCCACCAGAAGTTCAACATTCCAGGTAAGGTGCAACTAAGAACAGCCCTAGACTACTAGCATACTTCAAGAGCCCAACAATATCGCCTCGAACGCTTCTCCAATCAAGTGTTCTCCTTAATAGCCTCGTCTATAGCTTTGATGTTGTCCCTCAGTATTTTCCACTGTATACATAAGAAACGAGTGAACTGTCATTTGAAAGAACCGATGACTTGCTGCATATCCAAGTAAAGATCAGTACCACCTATGCAAATATGCAATAACAGATAACTAAGACAATCATGGATGTGGCAAGTGTGGTAGCAGATCAGAACTTGACGGTATGTGCATGCTCGTTTAACACATTAAGATACTTGTGATCATGCTCCTGTAGCAGATAGCATGAGAGAGGAGTACTGAAATTAAATTATTCAGGTTTAGCATAGGAGTATCTGACAATAAACTTGCACATCAGATACACTATCTCTTAATGTGTTTGGGGCATCTTCATGCTAAAAAAGGATAGCTTTCCCAAGAAACTTTCACAAGGGCTACTTGATACGTGTATCATTCAGGTTTCAAACAAATTATGATCTATCTCCTCACGGCAACAAATTTACTTTATGCATAAAGGATAAAAGTAGATGTAGAAAGCTAGGAATGCATCTAACCTGATCCATTGTGAGTGATATACCTGAAAAGAGGAAAACAAAATAATAAGCAGAGAAGCCATGGCATCATCTTGACCAACTAATATAGATAGCACTTATTTTTTCAACTGAAAACATTAGATAGAACTTGAGCTGGAAGAGAAAGAGCAATTGCTTTCCACCAAATGAAAGTACAAATTCCGATAGGATGCACCCAAACACTTATGGTATCATTTATGGCAATTAGTTTTAACCATGAATGAGTGCAAGAGTTGGAACTTGGAAGAGTGTTTTGGGTTTAAAAATGAAGGCATCGGCACAGATATATAATCAAAAGTTTAGTATGCTCTATCGAAAGCTAAATTCAGATTATAGCTCATTCATATGTATCAACTGGGGTTATGGAGTATTTGTGATTGGAAGTAGGAACATCTGTTTCATCATTTGACCTACCATTGCATTTTCAACTGACCCAAGAAGTGCAAAGACGTAAGGACTTATATTCAAGGATTCGCATACAACGACAAGTGTAAGATGCAGATTAAATGGGGGTAGATTCTCCTTCAACAATTATTTGCCTGCAACTATAATTTTTTTTCAGAATATTATGTTCATCACCTGCTTTGGCTTACAACATAACATGCTAAGAGATTGCACAACAATTCTCATTTTCGTATGCCAGTTTCAAGATATGGACATCAATCCATAATAATGTTGGTGGGTGCGCAAGAGGTATCTAAGAAGAATTGCTCTCAGAAACATAGATCAAATGGTTGAAAACCATTTTTTGTTAGTAGCAGTTCCTATTGGCTCATTCATAAAGCATTCAATTAGCAGAGTGCTAGAGTACCATTACCAAGTGCCAATAAAAAAATTATGGGCTTCACGTCATATACTAGAATACTAGATGCATCAGGAGTCCCCGAGATTAAACAAATATGTAGCTGCTAGCTCGGTGAAGGAAATGCAATCTGCTGATATTTAGACAATGCCCATATTTCAGACCCACATGGATTATGGAAGGTTAATGTAATAAGCAACCGCAAAGGCATCATACTAACAACAATTATACAAGATACACGGGCCTAGTGCAAGCTAGAGGCCCCTTCTGCCCGCAAGAGCAGCAGCCAGCAAGGGCAGGGAAATGCAGTCCCGTCCGACTGACGCCACACAGTACAACAAGCAACGCCCATAGGTGTTATGGAACTTGAAAAAGTAACCGCGATACCTTTGCGGCCTGGGAGGTCCTTGCCGTCCTTGACGTAGAACTCGCGCACGTCGACCATGACGTTGCCGTTCCAGCTCCTCACGGACACCCTCTTGTTCTTGGATAACTGAACAGTAAGAATGACAAATACACGGGGCTAGGGTTTTAGGGATCTGCCTTTTGAGAGGCAGCGGTGACTAAGAGAGCGGCAGGTTGGTCGGGAGTACGGAACCAGCACCTGCGCAACGACGATGCCGTCGTCGGTGTCCCCGGAAGGACCGTCCTTTCCGCCCGCCTGGCGCTTGGCCGGCGGATCGCCGCCGCCGCCGAAGCGCTTGTTCCCCTTGCGCCACATCTTCCCGGATCTCTCCGCAGAGATTCTACTGTAGCGCAGATGACAAGAAACCGCAAGAGTAGAGGAGGCTGGCTGGGGGGTCGGGGCGGCGATTGCAAATTGGCAATCGACGAGAGGGGAATGGGACGGAGCGCCTCCGCTCTCCGTGCGTAGACAACTTTTCGCCAACCGTGCCGCACGTCGCGTGCCGAGCTCGGCACGGTTGCATTCGTGCCGTGCCGTGCCGGCCCACGGGCTGCGGCCTGAGCTCGAGCACGAGCACGCCGGCACGCGACGGGCACGGCGGCCCGGCACGGCACGGTCGGCCCACGTAGGCCCGGGAAACTGGGAAATAAAAAAATTAAAAAAATGGGGCAAAGGTGACATAATTTTAATACTTTTATTAAGCTAGCAAGCTGGCTCATTAAAACCTTCTAGTCCGCTTAGGTATCCTGGAAGTAAAAGAGTGCGTATAAACTTGCTGCTCTTAGACTTAAAAAGGAAAATTACAAAGGTGGCCATGGAGCTCTTCTCTCCAACGCCCGTGACCTCGCCATCCGGTGCGAGTTGACGTGCCGCGCCAAGTGACCGATACCGCACCTCGGGGGGCAGGCGAGGATCTTGTTGCAGTCTGGCCAGTTACACAACGCTTGGTGTATCTTCGTGCCATCTTCGAGTGTCTCAAGACGATACTCGAAATGGCCCTCCACCCACACCCATGCGGTTCACCGCCTCACCGGTTCCGGGATATCTCCATCGGGGGAGGCGGTTGCTCCATAGGATGAGAAGTGTCAAGTGTGAGAGGAGAAGTGTGGGATGAGTGTGGGAGTAGAAGTGTGAGTGAGGAGGCCTATTTATAGCACAAAATAGTGTTCAAAATTTAAATTTTGAAGGCAAAGGAGCCAGCCGTGCCGAATCTGGGCCGCCGTGTCTAGCGTGCCATGCGTGCTCCACGTGCTTGCACAAATAAAAAATAAATAAAATTATAAAGAAAGGTTAAAAAATTAAAAAAGTTAGAAAAATAACAAAAATGGGGACAAAGGTGATATGATTTAAATAATTTTTATTAAGCTAGCAAGCCGCCTCATTAAAAACCTTCTAGTCCCGTTAGGTACCCTGAAAGGAAAAAGAGTGCGTATGAAACTTGCTGCTCTTCGATTTAATTGTTCATATTACAGACCAAGTTCAGTACAAGAATAAAAAAAGGAAAATTACAAAAGGATAAGAAAATTATTCTTCATAGTCGATATGAAGATACTCCAGTGCAGCAGTCAACTCGGGGTCCTCCGGCATGTGTTGGGTTCTTCTCATCGCCCGATCACGATCTTTTACCGTCATCAAACTCTTCACCATATCGGGGTGTAGACTAGCTCTTCTTGGCTCGAGTACTCTTCCGCTTAGACTGAATGTTCCCTCTGACGATGTTGTTGACACGGGGACAGTTAACACATCCCGTGCTAGTATGGAAAGCACGGGATATGTTTGTTTGTGATCACGCCACCAGTCCAATATGTTGAAGTCATCTTCATCATGGACGATAAGAGGACGGTCGTTGAGGTAAGCTGCTAACTCATTCCCGCCGGCGCTGCTTGAACTTCCACCAGCGGAGCTGGCGAACATCTTGAAGATGGTCTTCTTCTTTCCGGGCCGTTCGGCTTGTGGAGGCCGTGGCGGACGAACTATCCCTGCAAACTTATTCTCGTACTTGTCGTACAGATCAGCGAGTTTGCTCTTAATAGTAAATTGGTATTCACTATAATCATTGTTTAATGCCTTCGTTAAAAGAGATAGAGCGTCACTGAACTCCGCAACTTTAGCCCTCGGATCCAAAATGAATGCAAATGCACACAAATCAGGAATTTCTTTCCAATATTTTACAAACTTTGCCTTCATTTTTTTAACAGCCTCTCTTAGCCTCGGATCATTTTCATGTGCTTTTAAGTGATCAGCAAGGAAATAAATTTGATGCACTAGTAGAGGAGTTGTGGGATAATAAACCCCAGATAAAATGTTCGTTGCATCGTAAAGACATTCTAAAAATTGCATGACCATGTTTGCAATATCCCAGTCAGCAGGAGCCAAAAAGATGTCTCCTTGTGAATTTGCATTAACAAACGTGGTAAACATTTCTTTATCACGGATCAAATCTCTAATCATTATGTATGTAGAGTTCCATCTAATGCTCATGTCTATATTATAGACATGACTGGCCGCTGTAGCCGCATCACACCATCTCTTATACTCAGCTAGCCGTGGATTAGATGCATTTAAGAAAACAATGCCACTTCTAATTTTCTCAATGGGTTCGGACAAATGTTTTAAAGCACATTTAGCAATAAGATTAATTATATGACATGCACAACGTTGATGGAAAAGGTGTGCTGAGGCATAACCACTAAGTATGGGACGAAGATCATCCATTGCCTTGGCATTATTTGAAGCATTATCTAAAGTTATTGCAAACACCTTATTCTCGAAACCAAATTCTTGCACGACATGCAATATTTTTTCAGCAATTGCTCTACCAGTATGTCTAGTATCCATTAATTCAAATCCAATGACCGCTTTTTTAGTTCCCAAGTATCTTTGGTCACATAATGAGCTACAACACTTAGATAATCTTGCTTAGCTCTACTGCTCCATATATCAGATGTTAATGAAACTGAAAATGTACAGTTCGCAAACTCATCTTTCATGTCATTTCGCATTTTTTAGCTAGTTTTTTCATATCCCTAGATGTAGTTTGCCTAGAAACTGGATGATACTGTGGATTATGGCAAGTTTGAATCCAATCTACAACAGCGGGATACTCCCCAAAACCAAGCGGTAAATCATGTGCAGCAATAACATGGCATAGTCCTCTACGAGATTCATTAGCATCGTAGTTGAAGTTCCTTACCTGGCCGTCGGGGGCATAAGGTAGATCGCCCTGTCTTCTCGCCGACGCCTGTGAGCTCGCCACCCGGTGCGACTTGAGGTGCCGGTCCAAGTGACCGGTACCATGCTTCGAGGCGCCGCTGAGGATCTTGTTGCACCCCGGCCACTTGCACAGCGCTTGGTGCTCCTTCGTGCCATCTTCGAGTGTCGCAAGACGATACTCGAAATGGCCGTCCACCCACACCGCTGCGGTTCGACGCCTCTTTGAGCCGGTTGCGGTAGTGGAGGGGGTAGTGGTAGAGGAGGGGGCGGCGCCACTACTAGAACCAGCGGCACTACTAGAACCAGCAGCGGATGAATGATATTCTTGGCTAGTGTGTGGCTGTGGTGTTGAATCTATGTAGGCTATATCTTCGACAGTAAGACCTAAAGAACCGAGGGGAAAGTTGATCATCGGCTCCGGGTAAACCCTGGGGGATTTGGGTCAAAGGGATCCATAGGATGAGAAGTGTGGGAGGAGAAGTGTGGGATGAGTGTGAAAAATTCTGTGGGTGAGTAGCCCTATTTATAACACAAAATATTGGAGTTTAGGGTTCAAAATTCAAATTTTAAATATAAAAAAGACCTCCAACGGTCGGCCGTGCCGGACTTGGGCCTGGCGTGCCGCTGGCGACGCGTGCCGCACGGTCCGCACGGCCCGACAGCCCTCCAACGGTCGCGCGCCGCACCAACGGTCGGCTGCTGGCGTGCCCGCGCGCCGTGCTTCGCGGGCCGAGGCCGTGCTTCGCGTGCCGTCGCGGCGTCGCGTGCCGTCGCCGTGCCTTGGCGGGCCGTGCCTGTGCCGTGCCGGGCCGTGTGCCAGCACGATTCTGGCGTGCCGTGCCGGGCCGGCCCGCGTGCCCCAGCTCGTAGCTGGGCACGAGCACTAATGGGCCTCGTGCCGGCACGACACGATTCGAGGCGTGCCAGGCCGTGTTTGGGCCGGGCCAAAAACAGCGTGCCTCGTGCCGGCCCGTTTGGCCAGCTATAGTCGCGCTCGAACCGCCGGTTGAGCCAGACTGCTATGGGCTCTGTTGCACACGAACAAACACCTGGGCCGGGCCGGACTCCGGTGTTAGCACAGGAGCTGCCGCTGGTTGAGCCAGACTGCTATGGGCTCTGTTGCACACGAACAAACACCTGGGCCAGGCCGGACTCCGGTGTTAGCACAGGAGCTGCCAGGCCGAGCTTAACTGGGCCTCTTCGGTTGCCTGGCCAACCAGGCCCGTTAAATGTAGACGACGGCTATTTGTCTCTGTCAGCCCGAAAAAAATCGCTCAAAAATATAAATAGCTGGAAATCCATTTGCTACGAAAAAAGCCAGAAATCCACTTTGACTCGTCGAGCATATAATCCCACTGTCCAA
This sequence comes from Poa pratensis, assembly GCA_947311845.1. Taxonomy (NCBI): domain Eukaryota; kingdom Viridiplantae; phylum Streptophyta; class Magnoliopsida; order Poales; family Poaceae; genus Poa; species Poa pratensis. The sequence continues at coordinate 3,186,483 of CAMZMU010000011.1, read as the reverse complement.
AAAACTCCATTTTGATAAAATGTCTCTTTTCTTCCTTCTCCTTCTTCTAAGTCTTTTTTTTTTAGAAAACCCTCGACCTGAATTTATCCCAAACAAGTTTGGATAGACTAGATATGAAAATCTTTCACGAGTACTTCTCAGGAGGTCTCGCCCAAATGTTTTCATACACATGGAATTGACTAATTTTTACGTTGGCTCGCCAAGCCTATCACAACACTTAGATATGAAACCCTATCATAAGGATTTCCCAGGAGGTCACCCAGCAAAGTACTACTCTTACTCAAATGGGTTTTATACCCATGGTACTGTCTAGTTTTTACGTAGTCTCTCGAAACCCATCACAACCCTCCTCCTTTACTCGGAACTAGGACCAGCTATGCGACATAGGCGGAGTTAATAAAATGTCTCCTATGAGCCAAAAATATCCGCATCCTATAAATTTGATGTAGCACAATGTCCAATTTATTCCCGTGCATATGAAATAACTGGCATTTAAAGATCTGCTATTACAGTCAACCAAGTCTACCTCATCGTTTCTTCCACACATGCTGTCCAGTTTTATACTGCAGCGCATCCACTTCTATCAAATCAACAGAACAGCTAGCGACTCTTGGGCAATAAATATCAGCAGCCTCTCGTTTGCAACTTCTGTCGCATTTCCCTAAACATGCCAAAGTACTATTCCCTCCGTCCCAAAATAAGTGTCTCAAAGTTGTCCAAAAGTGAATGTATCTATACTTGTTTCATGTCTAGATACATCCACTTTTTGACAAATCTAAGACAGTTATTTTGGGACGGAGGGAGTACGTAAATAATAGCCTACCCTACGGTGATGCTTCTTCTTCCTCGTTCTTCTCTCCCTTCTCGGAATTCCCTCCAACTGTGAAGCGTCTCTTGTTAGCATTCAGATCACCCGAAGAGTGCAACTGTCCTCGTTTTCTTACAAGACGGGATGCGGTTTCACGGTCAGATTTTGCCTCATTGTGGTCAGGCTGTGGATACGACCAAACAAACAAATCGAGAAGAGAGAGTAAGTGAAATGACCCATATTCTGCACACATGGTACTCTACATCAGAACTTCTTATTTACAGAGCAGGTACCTTCATTGCTAGCGCCCTGTCAAAAGACTCGATGGCTTTATCTGGCTCTCCAAAATTTAACTGTGCTCTACCAAGAGTTACCCAAGCCTGCAAATCAATAAATCATATGCTCAGTTGATCACAATGGGAAACTGGTCAAATGTAAGCAAATGGTGGGATATATATGCAAAGGGGTCAAGCCACGGCAACCATACACACATATCGTTCATTTAATAATCAAACTGATGAGTTGTTATACTAACCTCAGACCACGATGGTTCAACTTCTGTTGCTCCTACAAGTATACCAAACAGAGAGTAACTGATTCGCTCGAAGTAGCAAAATGAGAATCAAGCATTTGACCTAAGAACATTAGTACATATGATATATGTATGTTATGACCAGTGTAACGGCATAGAATTCGAAATAGGGATAACACAACTACTCCCTCCGTCCCATAATATTACAACCAATATAGAACCTCACAATTATACAATCAGATGTCACATACAGTTCCACACTCGAAGACAAACAATGATCTACTTCTGACAGAGAAATAAACCATATTGGCTGACTTAATCATATGCATTGGATGGTTACGATGACAAAAGAACTTGATTAGAGAAGTGCGTATTACTCTCAGCTTCTGACAACTTTAGCCCAGCAACAATATCTCAATAAATCATTCATCAGAAAAAACAAAGGTGAAGTAGAGAAAATTACTAGTAGCTGCTGTCAGTGCACGCCATGCATCACCTAACTCAAGTAGAACCTGAGCTTTCTGTTCATGAATTATTGCATTATCTGGTACCATGCTAAGTGAAGCCTCCCACTTACGGAGCGCATCATGGTACTTCCCTTCCTAAAAATAACACAAATGGGGCCTCGTGAGTGCCTGAGAATAAGAGTACCAGAAATGCGCATATCTGATACAAGAAAAATAAATAAAAACATTAGCAACAGCTCAACTCTGATGCGTTGTGCTGATCATAACACAGCAAACCTTAATGCAAAACAAGCCTAGCCAACAAAAAAAATCTGATATTAAACAAATAGAGTGATACATGTATTCATTTCTCACTGCAAGTTGCACATCCGCAATTCAAATTGGAAACTAGACCAGGTTTTTATAGGCCATCCCAAAGCCACACTCGCACGGCATGACCAGAAGGAAAATGGGTATTGTTTGAGAAAGAAAAAAGGAAAACAGGTCGGTCTGGCACAGTATGACAGCCCAGGCAGAGGAAATGGGCTGTCATGTACTATTCCTAGGAGTTCTAATTCTAAAATATACAACAAAAAAGTTTCTATTCAACCTCCGTTCCATAATCTTTGTCGTGGTTTTACTTTAAATTTGAACTAAAACCACGGCAAGAATTATGGACCGGAGCCTACAGCTCTATATTGTGCTTGGCTAAGTATTCTTTAATCACACTTTATTCACTTTGCTTCTTTTATTTGGTTTTGTAGGCACCCATAACAAACGGCATCATGAACTGGGAGTACCATCTCTACTTACTTGGACACAGATGGCAATCCCTGCTATCCACGTGCCAGAACCATGACTTGGTTTTGGGATTTTATGGGTTTCAACTCTAGCCTACCCCAACTTGTTTGGGACTGAAAGGCTTTGTTATGGTGTTGACAATTTCTTATTTTCTACCGTGGAGGCTTATCATATGCTAATAACCTTTTTAGTTGATTGTTATGTGTCATAATGGATGAATATGTATAGGTTGAGTCAGTTAAACCTTACGGTTGAGTGTATACATAAAAATTGTGAGAAACTCTGCCTTGCACGTCATGGATCACCTTATAAACAAATAAGCCAAAATTTATAGTGCTTCTTAGACATAGTAATTTCAAAGCATGTGTTATCATTGCTAGGTAGGACTGCTACCTAGGGTGCTTCTGTTTCTAAAACAAGAACTAGACCGTGTCCCTTCTATTAACCCTATTATTAAAAGGAATCAAGGGTCTCAATTCACCACATAAATTGAATTTTCATGAAACAGTGAACTATCTTAGGGTTATGCGGTAGTATTTGGCCATGGCATCCATAACAGCACTGAGCACTCCTTAAACCAGCAGTAATCGCATAAAAAGTTATAGAGATACCTCAGCTAGCTTGTCCCCTTGACATTGGAGCGATTGGGCGGTATCAGCAGGCATGGTCCCAGGATAGTCAGTGCCTGCCTCCCCGCTTCCTTTACTTCCATCCTCATTGTTGTCGCCCTCCGCACCAAATGGCAGGTCTGGCTTAGCTAATGCTACCACTGGCTGCCTCTTTGTCTTGACATTCTTATTCCATGATATCTTCATTGCGTAACTGTTTTACAGGATACACTATCATGTTTATGTACTAAAAACAACATCACCAAAAGAAAAAAGAAAACCGTCTTTGATCTGCTAAGCCACATGAAATTATCCTTCTAGGTAAGGGGCCTCTAGGTAATAGGTATATGAGATACTAACAGAATAAAAACAAAGAGAGATTTTTTTTAGATAAAGGGCTTTATTACTCAAAAGTTTAAGTATTACACCCGGCCTCTGCATCAAAAATGCACACAGCCGCAATCCAACGGAGAAAGAAAAAAAGTTGTGCAGCAATAGACGAATTACAATCAGCAAGAATAATGTAAAACGCCTATGTCATGGACAATCTCGACGGCCTATGGAGGTCCAATCCGGCGATCAAGCGGCCACCCATGTTGTGAAAAAATGTCCCTCGCCACCTCTTCCAGACGTGCACACGCCTCCGTAAAGAGGTCTCGATGTCCCACACGTTGTAAGGTGGACCACATACGGAGAATATTTGTGCAACGGTAGAGTACCTGCATATGAGAAACATCTTTATCATTGAAAACCTTGTCATTTCTACTAAGCCAAAGCGACCATATAACAGCAATCGCTCCCACCCTAATAACCGTTCTAAGCTTTTTATCTATCCCATGTAGCCAGTTGCCAAAAACATTGGCAACAGACTTGGGTGGATATAAGTTAGACGCTATTTGGATGGCTGACCATATAGAACGAGCGAAACTACACTCGAAGAACAAGTGTTTTATTGTCTCATCATGTGGACAAAACATACACTTCGTACTTCCATGCCAATTTCGTTTAACAAGGTTATCCTTTGTTAGAATGACACCTCTACGAAGATACCACGTAAAAACTTTAATCTTAAGTGGTATCTTCATTTGCCATATTTTTTTATTATCATCAACTGGCACATCGGAATGTACTAACGCCCTATACATGGAATCCACAGAGAATTTACCATTCGCACATAGATTCCAACGAAACTCATCGGGCCCCTGTGTGAGTTGAACTGAACTCAACCGTGCCACCAGGGAGTTCCAAGACGCTAGTCTCGGTCCAAACAAGTCTCGCCTGAACGTCACATTCGGAGGAGAGCATTGCATTACAGTGGCAATGGTATCTCCCTTATGACGAACAATATTGTATAGGGCTGGATATCGATCCCGGAGGGTGGTGTTGTCTAACCATTTGTCCTCCCAGAATCTAATCTCCGAGCCATCCTTAATATTAAATACCCCGAAGCGAAAGAAATGTTTCTTTGTCGCCATCAGTCCAGCCCAAAAGTGGGAATCACCAGGTTTCCAATATACCTGTGATACCGCCTTTGTGCCAATGTATTTTCTCTTAAGGAGTGTTTGCCATATCCCATCTTCAGTAAGCAGCTTAAAAAGCCATTTACCTAGGAGGGCTGAGTTCTTGACATCAAGGTCATGAATACCAAGCCCTCCCTGATCTTTAGGGCGACAAACAACATTCCATTTAGCCAGTCTGTACTTCTTCTTCTCACCATCTCCTTGCCAAAAGAATCTTGATCGGTAATAATCCAATTTATGCAAGATTCCTCTAGGTATTTGGAAGAAGGAAATCATATACAGTACCATGTTTGTTAGTACCGAATTAATGAGAACCAATCTTCCACCAAGAGATAGCAATTTTCCTTTCCAACTAGATAGCCTAGCTTGTAGACGTTCTTCGACGTGTCTCCATTCCGCATTAGTCAGTTTCCGAAAATGTATTGGTATTCCAAGGTACATAATTGGAAATTGACCCTGCTCGCAGCCAAAAATATCGGCATATTGAGCAGCTGCTTCTTGAGCCTCACCGAAGCAAAACAATTCACTCTTATGGAAATTAATTTTCAATCCCGATAATTGCTCGAATGCTGAGAGTATCAATTTCAGATTCGCGGCTTTATCTAGGTCATGTTCCATAAAGAGGATTGTATCGTCTGCATATTGAAGAATAGATAAACCCCCATCAACAAGATGTGGAACTACTCCTTCAATTTGGCCATCCGTCTTAGCTCGTTCAATCATGATCGTCAACATATCCGCCACTATATTAAATAGTATAGGCGATAGAGGATCACCTTGCCTTAATCCTTTTTTTGTTTGGAAGTAGCGACCAACGTCATCATTGACTTTTATCGCCACGCTACCTCCAGAAACAAAATTAAGGATCCAAGCACACCACTCCTCTGAGAACCCTTTCATTCTCAGAGTCTGTAGCAAGAACGGCCATTTGACTTTATCATACGCTTTTTCAAAGTCGATTTTAAATATCACCCCATCAAGTTTTTTCGTGTGCATCTCATGTACGGTCTCGTGTAAAACCACAACACCGTCTAGGATATTCCTCCCTTGCATAAAAGCTGTTTGGGTAGGTTTTACCACATGATCTGCCACTGAATTTAACCTGATGGTCGCTACTTTTGTAAAGATTTTGAAGCTAACATTCAGAAGGCATATTGGCCGATACTGTTGTATCCTTTCGGCATTCTGAATCTTAGGCAACAAAACGATCTCCCCAAAATTAAGGCGAAATAGCTCAAGTTGTCCGGCATGTAAGCAGCCAAATAACTCAAGCAAATCAGACTTGATGGTTTCCCAAAAATGCTGGTAAAACTCAGCCGGAAAACCATCTGGTCCTGGTGCCTTATTATGCTCCATTTGAAAAACCGCCTTACTTACCTCCTCCATAGAGAAAGGTGCAGTAAGAAAGTTGTTTTCCTCAGGAGTAACTTGGGTAATATCATCTGTTCGGGACTCATCTAGAGTAAAGTTCCCTTCCTCGGGAGCCCCAAACAAACCTTTATAGTAGTTTGTGATATATTCCTTGAGCTGATCCTGTCCTTCGATCAAGCCCTCATCCTGTAGGAGAGAGTGAATACATTTCTTTCTATGTCTGCCATTAGCAACATTATGAAAGTACTTTGTATTCGAGTCCCCTTGTAGAATGAATTGAGCTTTAGATCTTTGGTACCATTTGAGCTCTTCTTCCCGCAACATACGACCCACCTGCTCATTCGAGTGCCGTTTTAGGTCACTCTCATTAGCTGATAAGGGGCGTACTTCTGCTAGTTGATCAAGCTCATCAATAATGGAACACAGGCGCTCCTTTTCTTTTTTAAGCATACCAGTTGTGTGTCTTGCCCACCCACGAAGGAATTTACGCAAATTGCGCATCTTATTATTCCACCGCTGGATAGCGCTATCACCCACAACCGGTTGAGACCATATCCTTTTGACCAAATCATCGAAACCATCCCGTAACAGCCAACCTAATTCGAATTTGAATTGGTGCTTCCCGGGCGATGTCAACGTTCCAGTAGATAGGAGTATGGGGGCATGATCCGAAAACGCCTCTATACGTTCAAGCGCACGAACCGTTACTAATGGATATTTATCCTCCCAGCGGGAGTCCATCAGAACCCGATCCAGCTTCTCGTACGTCGGCTCGGGGAGACTATTAGCCCAAGTGAATTGTCTCCCCGTCATATGAACCTCTCTTAAGGACAAGCTATCGATAACAGCGTTGAACAAAGTAGGCCAATGAGTATCAAATCTACCCCTACTTTTCTCGTGTCGGTACCTCAGCATATTAAAATCCCCTCCTATAATAATAGGATTTGGGTCATCTTTAGCTAGATTAACCAACTCTCTAAGAAAAGCAGCCTTATATTCTTCTTGGGCAGCACCGTACACAGCAACTAGGCTCCATGTAAAGTTGTCGGACTTGTTTCGAATTTGAAATTTAATGTGAAATTCACCATCCGAATGACCCAACAACTCCATGGTTTCCGTTTTGATGCCAAGTAGCATGCCACCCGATCTGCCTCTAGGGGGACAGGAATGCCAATCAAACTCCACACCGCCTGAAAGTCGGTCTAGTAGAGTGCTTGGAAAATCCCGTCTACCCGTCTCAGATATAGCCAAAAAATCCAACTTATAATCTCTCACATGATGCGCAATATTCAAATGTTTAGCCAAGTCGCCTAGACCTCTGCTATTTTCGAAAATGCCATTCATCGGGAAACAGTTGGGGATTTTGACTTTTTCGCGCTTTTACGCGAAGCTTTGTTCTTTTTATTTTTGGCGGATTTGGATCTCCGGCCGGTAGCATACAGATCATCAAAAGATCCCAGCTCAGCCTCGTCCATATCCACCTCGGTTACCTCTCCTACAAGATGTGATAGAAGCTGTCCATCTATTGTGGCATGCGCATCATCATCATCTACAGAAGAGGATACCGGCCAACTCGAAACACTAGGAGACACCCTACGGCGATCATACTCTACATGTTTCAGAACGTTAGCCGAAAGCACCACCTCGTTATCACTTCTCCCTAAACTGACGCCTACCGCTGACAACTTAGCAGCTAAAGTAGACGTAGGAAAGGACACAAATGACTTCGAAGTGAGTGACGTACCAGCAGCAGGAGTGGAAAACGACTCGGCTTTGCGACGTATCGCCTTCGCCAACGAGTCCTCATCCGTCGCTGATGCTCCATCCTTCCCAGCGAGGTGACGTGCGCTACGCCTAGGTGTCACCATAGGAAGCGAACGTCCCCCCGCTGGCGTGGGCACAATGGGAGAGGGCGAAGGCGATGTAGCAGCCCTCTCGACCACTGTGCAAGGTGCCGTCGACGAAGGAGATGTCGTCGCGACGATGGGTGAGGACAAGGATGAAGTAGAGTCCTCCCCCAGCAGCCCACCTCTGCATGCCCGAGAAACATCGGACCGATCCACAGCAACCACCGAATTACCAGAAGCCTCCCTCCATTGCCGTACCAGTAGCTTGGCTCTAGGAGTTTGAGGATTTGGGTTAAAACAAAGAGAGATAGTGGTGTTCATTCTTTTTCGAGTCGTGTTCATTCTTTAAAAGTTTGCTGCACTGCTTGTAATGAATTCTACATTGCTATTGACCCCGAGTCATAAATAATCTATAAGGTTTAGATGCGTATGTACATCGACAATCCTGAGAAAACAATTCATCGAACAACTTGTGGGCACTCCAACGAAGGTAGGAGTAGGATGTTTTGTCACCGGCCGAGACAGCAGCCGCCTCCACTATTATTACGACTTAACGCGGACCAACGGGATAATCTTCATGAGCAGATAGTAGGATGAAGAACAAATTAGCTGAGGAATCAACTCGGGATGCATGGAGGCACCCGCAAGAGCGAGAGACGCGGAATGGTAGGATGAACAACAAATTAGCTGGGGAGGACTTACGGGCCGATCCGGTAGCAGGAACCACAGAGAGTTTCTCGATTGGGTCGATCAGTGCGAACTTCGAAAGTTCGAAGCACGACGATGGCAGGCTAGAGGATTTTTGGAATTGGACTTAGGTGTCCCCCTTTGAGCTTGAGTCTTTGACAGTGTGGTTTTCCATTTTGACCCTGTTAAGTATTGGAATTTGCTTTGTCATGTGGGACCTTAGCCCATGAGGTGGTTTGGCTGCTAGGCCTTGACTGATATCCTAGGCCCAGCCGAGTCGCCAGCCTAGGAGCGGCTGACGACGGTGGCAGGCGGGGGTGGAAATGCGGCGGCGCCGGCAAGGAAAAGGCGGCGGGTGGCGCGGCGGAGTCGCCGGCAACGGAAACGACGATCCATGTGTGGCTACGAGAGAGCGGCGCGCGCCGACGATAGTCCTCGTTGGTCCCCCGCATATTCGTCGGCACCTGTGCCACGAGTCGCGCCACCATTGGGCACCCAAGATTAGCCTCCTCGCCCACCCCACGCGCGCACCGCCTCCTTCGGCTCCTTCCCCAGTTCAGTTCAGCTCCCGACCGTCCAGGCCGTGGACCAGCCATCCATCATCCGCTCTAACCAAATATTCCAAACCAAACCCCCGCCACGCCGCGCAGTCGCCATGGCGGAACGCCTCGCCTCCTCGGCCTCCATCCTCCCAGCCTCGCCTTCCCCGTCGACCCGCCGCGCCGCGGCCGCGGCCGCCACCATCGCCTCCTTCCCTTCCTGCTCCGCCCGCACCGGCGGGCTCCGCCTCCGTCCATCCCCCTCGCGCTTCTTACAGGTCGGGTTCTATTCCTGTTCAGTGTAATTGGACCTACCGAGTTGTAAGGTTGATTTCTCACTTTGTGCGAATGAACTGCAGAAGGTTGCGGGGAGAGGGCGCGTTGGCGCCGGCGGGGGCCTGCGGGTGGTCCGGTGCATGGCGGCGTCGGATGCAGCGCAGCTCAAGAGCGCCCGGGAGGACATCAAGGAGATCCTCAAGACCAGTTACTGCCACCCCATCCTGGTATGGTTGTATATTGTTCAGTTGTACTCTCTAGGTGTCGAATCAATTTCCGGGCGTGCCTTGAATTGTAATGCCACGTTCCTGGCTTCCTGCGAACTACTCTTATAATACCCGTGCTGAAGCAGAGCAAAGTTTGAGTTTGGGATTTTCATAGCTATAGGCTATAGCCGCTCCTTATTGACATTCGCTCATTTTAGCGTGTAAAAAAAAATATTGTACCAAGTTAACCATGGACTCCGATTCGAATCAAATCACCTTTCTGTCGCACAGAGCACATGCCGAGTAGAAAAGTGTAAGTTACTCACAACTCACAAATGAAGTCGGAGTCGTCAGGTTGTGAGTGTGGTTGATGATGAACGATGGCGCTGTCCGTGGTGCTTCGGGATGTGCTTTGTCTTGTTTATATTTGTGAAATATCGGATTTGCCGACAGGTTTTTTGTACGGTCGCTTAGACCTAGTTTAGCTAGCTTGCTTGCCTTATTTGTCAAGGTTTTCACCTGATTTTCCTCAATTAACCGAGTTTGTTGTATGATTGTTGGTCCATTTCCCTTATAAACGCCACCACTCATTCCACGGTTGATGCGGATTCAAGCGGCGGCCCACCTACCCCACTAAACTGAGCAATTAGTTCACAAATGACCGTAAAATTGACACTAACGACTACTGGGTTGTGGGTATGCGGTGCGCCGCTTGCATCCTTGGTGGTTGGATTCTTCTAACTCATTCTTCGGAAAATAATAACCCGCTAATGGTTGTATAAAATAGAGAATGAAACATGTTTGGAACATTCATGCATATGGTTGCTTCCACAAGTTCATGTAAGTAAGTGCTGCATTGTTTGAGATCCATCAGAAAATAGAGTAGTACTTGTGCAATAGTGTGTTCAATCTATCATCATGGCCCTGGTATGCCGTATGTAGATGCTAATGGTTTCTACTATGTTCAGGTCCGTCTTGGATGGCATGATTCAGGTACATATGACAAAAATATTGAGGAGTGGCCACAGAGAGGTGGAGCTGATGGAAGCTTAAGATTTGATCCTGAGTTGAATCATGGAGCCAATGCTGGTATTTTGTCTTCACAGGCCAATTTTCTCGGTCATTGTATAGAATAGTAGCTAACATGCTTGGATGGATTTTTGCCAGGTCTTACTAATGCTTTAAAGCTTATTCAACCAATCAAGGACAAATACCCAGGTATCACTTATGCAGATTTGTTCCAGTTGGCGAGTGCTACAGCAATTGAGGTCTCAGCCTTTTCTCTGCTCAAGTATCGTACTAGGCCATTTTGACAGACGATCAGTAGACTGTGTGTACTCATTTCTTTTGTCAATTTCATTCCAGGAAGCTGGTGGCCCGAAAATTCCGATGAAATACGGAAGGGTAGACATCACAGCACCTGAGCAATGTCCACCAGAGGGGAGGCTTCCTGGTTAGTGTACTTTTGACAAATTCATCACTTAGAGCGATGTCCCTCCATGTTTAGATCAATATCTGAAGTTGTGATTTGTTAAAGATATTTATTGAGGTGAAAAAATTGATTGGTGCTAAATATTCATGTTCTGCAGATGCTGGCCCACGTTTACCTGCTGAGCACCTTCGTGAGGTCTTCTATAGAATGGGCCTTGATGACAAGGTGTGGGTCATACCAGAAGCTGGAATTTCTCCTGTTTGCCTGTGTGTTCTCATTTTGTTGATCCCACGGAGTATATATGCAGGAAATTGTTGCACTCTCCGGAGCACATACACTTGGAAGATCAAGGCCTGACCGGAGTGGCTGGGGCAAGCCAGAAACAAAATATACGGTATGTTTTTGTAGGTCTCTTTGGTTGAGTTTAAAGCAGGACAGGATGTTATTTTCTGTAGAAAGATGTTTTGGACAAAGGTCAGTTTTATATAACGTCAACTAGTCTACAGTTTCTGACTTCAGGATAGAACGCACAACTTCTTCTCTTTTCTGTACACACGCGGGAAATTTGGATATCCTATATTAGAGGTGGTCAAAAAAAGCTCAGCTTTTTGTCTGTCTTGCAGTGAAGATTTAGAGAGCATATCGTGCCTTAAAATCTTTGTAACTTGAATCCTTGATTTTATTTGTACAACTGTTTTTTGAACTAGCATTTTTGTATTAGGAGAAGGTGCCAAGATGGCGCAGAGAGTACAAACCTAAACCAAACTGAAAACACGAAAGAAAACTGAAAAAGCAAAAGAAACTATACATGCCCATAAGGGGAGCTGATAAGGAAGCTTCACTAGGGCATATCCTGAGTCATTCCTATACTTCCATCTCCATCTGATGGGACAAGCTGATAAGGGAGCTTTGAAGGAAGTTTGGTGGAGGCGTAGTGGGCATCTTCTTCATGTGAACCTTTTCACTGGATTGAAATTGACCTATGTCAAGGTGGCTGCCTTATCTGGGAGGACATTTCCCAGTGTGGTTGCGCTTTTGCTGGGAATGCAAATGAAATCACACCCGACCCGGACTAGGTTTTTGCTTTTTTGTGCTCTGTAGGGGTTTAGGCATGTTCCCCTCAAAACCATGAAAGCTCTTTAACATGTTCGTTTTCCCCCTTCTTAATGATGAAATAGGCAGAGCTCCTGCAGGTTGCTCTAAAGGGTTTAGGCATGTTCTGTAGGGTTTTGGTTTTTTGTGCTCTGTAGACTGTAGGGGTTAGGCATGTTCCCCTCAAAACCATGCCAGCTTTTTAAGATGTTCGGTTTCCCCCCCTTATTAATGCAAAAGGCAGAGCTCCTGCCGGTTGCTCTAAAGAAAAAGAAACATAAAAGCAAAAGAAAACTATACAGCTACGCTATACTCTATGTATATGTACAACACGGATCTGATTAACTGTAGACCATAATGACCCGAAAACTGAGGTGCTAATATTATTGTGCTCTACAGAAGGATGGGCCTGGTGAACCTGGAGGGCAATCATGGACAGCTGAATGGTTGAAGTTTGATAACAGTTACTTCAAGGTGTACCCATTTTGTTCATGATTACGAATTAAATTATTCATCTGAGTCTCGGATGATCTGATCTGTTAAAACAATGGTTCAGGACATAAAGGAGCAAAGGGATCAGGATCTTCTAGTATTGCCAACAGATGCTGCAATATTTGAGGACCCATCATTCAAGGTAACTTGATTGTTCTCAGTTTATGGCCGGTGACTGTGACTCGATGCTACTATGAAATAGTAATACTGCGACGCACGCAGGTATATGCGGAGAAGTATGCAGAGGACCAAGAGGCATTCTTCAAAGACTACGCTGAAGCCCATGCTAAACTAAGCAACCTCGGTGCAAAGTTTGATCCTCCTGAGGTGAGCACCACATTCTGGCAACCACCTGCAGCTTGCCTAAAAGAGCAAAAGCAGCAGAAAGGCAATTCAGTTCCTTAGCTCTTCCATTCCATTTTCCATCATGGATCTTATTTTCATGACGAACTACGCTTAGCTACTCCAGTTCTTGTGAAACCTAACGCAACAATATGAAATTATCCTTCAGGGACTCTCGTTGGACGATGACAGTGCCGCAGCGACTGACGCGAAGAAGGTTGCTGATCCAGTACCAGCAGATGATGTCAATGGAGCAGCACCGCAGCCTGAGCCCTTTGTTGCTGCCAAATATTCTTACCAAAAGGTTCAATCTAGGCCCAGCTCTAAATATTTTTGTATGAAGCATGCTAGTGAAGCAGCAGTTAGACTTAGAAGAAAGTGAGCCTTGAGAAATTGTTTGTCGGTGAACTTGCAGAGAGAGCTGTCGGACACGATGAAGCAGAAGATCAGGGCCGAGTACGAGGGCCTTGGAGGCAGTCCGGAGAAGGCTCTGCAGTCCAACTACTTCCTCAACATTATGATCGTGATCGCGGGGTTGGCATTCTTGACGTCTCTGGTCGGGAGCTGAGAGCGTTGGTCTGATCAGTCTAGTCTGCCTTCTATTTTTTGTGCCGAAATTGACCAATTGCGCAGAGATCCATCGAGGTACAGAATCAGTATGTGACCCAATTGGAATGCTTTCTGAGCTTTTGATTGTGAGATAAAAGAAAGACATAAGTCTATTTTAAACTTTGAACTACATATAAATGTTTTCCCCGATTTTTGAACCCTGAAACTATAAAATCATGTAAATTTTAACCTGAACTTTCTTAATTGTATATCTTGAACTCTAACCCGGTTTTGGGTAGTGGTTTTGCATTGGGGTTTATTGAAATTTTGAAAATTCATAGATGTAGGAAATACAAGAAGCATATAAGCAAAAATTCATATAAATATCTCACATGTGCAAATATAGTATTGCAAATTAGACGCCTTCTCACTAAACGCAAGTATAATCTGTATGACCGTTTTTCTGTAAGCCGACTCGGCTTGAGCCGAGACTGAAATTGATTGATTGAGCCGTGCCCGGATCCTGATCCGGAGAAAAATGACGGAAATTAATGGACGTAGAAGGGATTCGAACCTGGCTCAGCCAGGCGCTGCACAGAGTTCACAGCCGACTTGCTAGCTTTGTCTCTATGTATTATTTTACATCTTATTACATAATATCTGAATTATTTTGTTACCTAACAAGGATGTGTGGTCTTGGACTGCATGGATTGCATTGCAACGGAAAGTTACTCCCTCCGTTCCAAATTAATTGACTTGGTTTTGTCCAAATTTGGATGTATCTATACTTATTTGATGTCTAAATACATCCATGTGTTACAAATGTGTGTCAATTAAATCTGAACGGAAGGAGTAGGAAATGGACCAGCTGGTGTGACTTCATTTTTCTCGTACATGTATTGGAGATTGTATCGGATCGGATCGGATCGGACCGACCAGTTATTCATGTTCTATCGAGAGACATTTGCTTATACGTGAGGAAAGGTTAGACAAGATTTTTTACGTACAAATTGAATCTGGACCAGTGTTTCCGCAAAAAAAAAGGAAAGATAAACAACAGCGGAGCTTCATTCGGATCGGTACAAGGCAAGGGTAGATTAATTAATAATTGGTCATGCATGTACGTGACAGCTGTTATTTCCGGATTGGAACAATATTGGTGCGCGGAAAATTAAATAATAAATAAATAAAATGAAGACATATATTAGGGGAGTTGAAAATTATGTAGAACATTATGTTCAAGGTTGCCACCGTTCTTAGGGAATTGGCGTGTATGATGACATGTCGGACGTTCATTCTCTGGATTTTTCAGGTTACATGATTGGATTGATCCCTTAATTGGAAGGATAGTTAGAGCATTTTCATCGGCATTCTCCAAATGACCCTCCAAAGGTCCATTGGGGATCTGGACGCCAAAAAACGCCACCAGCGGCACCCTTCAAAGGGTCGCCCCGAGCGAAATCGTGTCCGACACCTCCGAAAGGGCCCCTAAGTTTGGAGGCCCTCTCGGGGGCCGGACATGGGGCGGACATGCCTCTGAAAGGAGTGGTCCGCCCGTCATACACACAGCGCCGACGCCCTTGGTAATTAGGGCTGTGCAGGAGGTCGTTCCGCCCGATTAATGGCGAGACGACGAGACGGCGGCACGCCTGTCAGCACACGTCGCAATAACGCCGCGCTCGTTCCCCTGGCGGGCGCAGAGCGAAGCGCCGCGTCACAATAACGCCGCGCCCGTTCCCATGGCGCAGACAGAAGCGACGCGTCGAGACGCATCGTCCACGTGTTGAAGTCGCAGCGGCTTCCCGCGGCGGCGCCCTGCACACGCGTCGTCGGCGTCAATGCGCGGCCAAGCGAACCGGTGGCTAGGCGTTAATGCATGCTACCCAACCCCGCTCCTCCGGCCGCCTATAAAATGCGGCGTGTCTCGGCCCTCCTCTTCCCACACCACTTCTTCTCCCTCACCTCACCACCAGCAGATCACCTCGCCACCAGCAGATCGGCTGCCAAGCATGGCGGGCAGCCGCGCGACGCCGGAGGAGCGCCAAGAATCTATGATGGCATGTGTTCGGACCATTCGAAAACGTTAGACTTGATCATAATATTCCTACATATGGGTGGAGTGAAATTGAGGAGACACTATAACTACACATCTGAACCCACATGCACCAGCCTTAGAGAGTTTGATCTAGAACTATCATGTGAGTCCCACAACATGCAACATAGTTAGGACTGTTGTATATGTGGGTCCACATGTTCTAAAGTTGATAGATATACAAATAGATAGCTATGAGTGTTGCATGTGGTCCACATATCACACATGTGTTAGGCCAACATGGCTAGGGGTGTTGCATATGGGTCCACATGTGCCAAATGTGGTATATACATATCTATATGACCTACTAGATATCTGGACCAACATGCCCAGCCCTAAACAGTTTGACCTAAAACTATCATGTGGGTCCCACAACATGCAACATAGTTAGAAGTGTTACATGTGGGTCCACATGTTTCAAAGGTTGTAGATATATAATTAAATGGCTATGAGTGTTGTATGTGGGTCCACATGTCCTAAATGTATTATATCAAGATGGCTACGGAGATACAAGATGGCTACGGAGAAACGGTCAATGTCCCCGCCCCCGCTGCCGATGTGAAGGTTCATATCAGTAACGAAGGTGATAACCGTCACCGATGAGGACGGATTTTGGCAACGGTTATTCGCTTTGTTCTGTTGTCGTATAGCCGACATCATCAGTTACAAAGATCCTGGTCCACTTGTTTGCACTGTGATTTTTCGTCGCTTAACTCACGTTGTTTCCATAGAGGGGTTTTCGATGTGTCGTTTGATACGTCTCAAACGTATCTATAATTTCTGATGTCCCATGTTGATATTATACCAATTGTTACATGTTTTATATACACTTCATAGCATTTTTATGCATTTTCTGGGACTAACCTATTAACAAGATGCCACAGTGCCAGTTCCTGTTTTCTGCTGTTTTTGTATTCCAGAAAAGCTAGTCTGGAAATATTCTCGGAATTGGACGAAACTTGGACTGAACCTCCTATTTTTTCAACACGTACACGGAGTCCAAAGGAGAGACGGAGGGGAGCCACGAGGCAGCCACACCATGGGGCCGCGCGGCCCCCCCTGCCGCGCTGTAGGGTGGTGTGGGCCCCACGGGCGTCTCCAGCCGCCGCCCTTTCGCCTATATAATCTTCCCGACGCGAAAACCCTAAATACCCGAGCCATTATCCACGAAAAGTTCCAGAGACGCCGCCGCCGTCAACCCTAGCTCGGGAGGGTTCAGAAGCTCTTCCCAGCACCCTGCCGGAGAGGGGAATCATCATCGGAGGGCTCTACATCACCATGCCTGCCTCCGGAGTGATGCGTGAGTAGTTCATCCTTGGACTACGGGTCCATAGCAGTAGCTAGATGGTTGTCTCTCCACTTTATGCTATCATGTTTAGATCTTGTGAGCTACTTATCATGATCAAGATCATCTTATTGTAATGCTACATGTCGTGTTTGCTGGGATCCGATGAATATTGAATACTATGTCAAGTTGATTATCAATCTATCTTATATGTTATTTATGATCTTGCATGCTTTCTGTTACTAGTAGATGCTTTGGCCAAGTAGATGCTTGTAACTTCAAGAGTGGGTATTTATGCTAGATAGTGGGTTCATGCCTCCGGTAATCTGGGAGAGTGACAATAACTTCTAAGATTGTGAATGTGCTGTTGCCACTAGGGATAAAATAACCGATGCTTAGATTAAGGGTGCGTCGTTAGGTCTAATGCATTTGTTTACATTACGCACATTACTTAATGCGATTATCCGTTGCTTGCAACTTAATACCAACGGGGAACTCGGATGACAACCTGGAGGTGGATTATTAGTCATAGACGTTGTTGGATAACGGTCTATGTATTTTGTCGTAATGCCCACATGAATATCATAGTAATCATCATGTCATATATATGCATTGTCATGCGCTCAATATTTTGTCAATTGCCCAGCTGTAATTTGTTCACCCAGCATGTTAGTTATCTTTTATGGAGAGACACCACTAGTGAACTGTGGACCCCGGTCCATTCTTTTACACTGATAATACAACCAACTGCAAACATTGTTCCTTTTCATTCCCTGTAATTTACTACTGTTTTCCACACCATACGTTTAATCCTTTGTTTTTAGCAAGCCGGTGAGATTGACAACCTCACTGTTTCGTTGGGGCAAAGTAGTTTGATTGTGTTGTGTGCAGATTCCACGTTGGTGATCGAGTAAACTGCGCCACCAACAACCTTCAGAAGTGATTTCTTGCTCCTACTGGTTCGATTAACCTTGGTTTCATACTGAAGGAAACTGCTGCTACACTGCTTCATACCTTCCTCTTGGGGTCTCCCAACGAACATGCGATCCACGTCATCAAACACTTTTTCTGGCGCCGTTGCCGGGGAGAAAAAGGATTTCTGCAAGGGGAGTTTCACGCTTCCAATCTCTTTACTTTGTTATTGTCTTGCTTAGTTTATTTTTATCTAGTCTTGTTTGCTTTATTTATCAAAAACACAAAAAATAGTTACTTTTATTTTCGAGTTGTTATTTTTTTTGTCTTGTTTTAATTCTACTAAAATGAGTACCCCTGAAATTGAAGTTCGGTCCTTTAAGCAACAAGGTGGAGAAAGTTTAAAAGATGCTTGGTATAGGATCAGTGATGCTCACCGTAGATGTATTAAAAAAATATTCTACCATGATCCTTCTTAGAAATTTTTATGTTGGTATCACTAGTTGGTATCGGTATGTTCTAGATACTCTGACAGGAGGCAACTTTCTGGGAACTCCTGCTTTGGAAGCACGCAATATAATTGAAAGTTTGGTAGGAATACCACCTATTAATGATCTTAAAATTGAGACTACTTTGGAAGATGTTATAAAAAAATTGGAGTCCATGGAGAAAAATTTGCCGGATTTGCTTGGTAGTTCTAGCAAAGTTAATGAATCACTAGGAGATATTAATAAAAGAGTTGCTATTTTAGAAGCTAGCACTGGCCATGATAATCAATACTTCAGGATAGGTGAATTAGAGGATACTCTAAGTTCAACTTTCTCCTCTATCAAGTTTAAAAAGCAGAAAGCTTTTGTGGGGAAAGAGCAAAAATTTATGTATGTTCGAAAAGTGCCTCAACCAAAACCCCCTAATGTGCTTAAAACTGATAAAACGTTTAGTGAAATTGAGGGTGAATCACATAATGAATTATTTAAATTTTCTTCCCAAGAATTACCTAAACCAAAAATGCCTATTGTTACAAGCTGTGTTTTTGAGGAAGTTTTTGATGCTTCATCACTTGGAAACACTTGATTCTTACTTTCTGCGCCTAGCTGAAAGGCGTTAAAGAAAAGCGCTTATGGGAGACAACCCATTGTTTTATTTCTGCAATTTTTCTTTCTTTTTGAGTCAAGGAGTTGTTTACTTCTGTAACAATTCCTTTGTATCTTTATTTAATCGCATTGTTGTGCCAAGTATTGCCTCTAATAGGAAGATGATGCTTGATTTGGATTTCTGCGCAGGAACAGATTTCTGTTGTTCACCGTTTTACTTCTGTAAAACCACAGAAAAATTATTTAAATCTGCAATTTTTTTTGCGTGATCCTCAGATATGTACGCATCTTTCGTTAGTTCAAAGTTTTTCGATCTGAGCAACGTAAGTGCCTCGAAAAAATTCGTCTTTACAGACTGTTCTGTTTAGACAGATTCTGTCTTTTATTTTCCGCATTCTCTCTTTTACTAGTGTTGAGTGGAATTCTTTTTTAGGGTGAAGAGCTTCACATAACATCAGTGGCAGTAGTTAATGTTAAAAGTAACGGTCATGTTTATGTCCTTATAGAACATGTGAGTTTTTGATTGTGCACTAACCCTCTAATGAGAATTACTCTGAGTTTGGTGTGGCAGAAGTTTTCAAGAGTCAAGAGAGAAGGATGATATAATGTGATCAACAAGAGTGAAGAGCTTAAGCTTGGGGATCCTCCCATGGATCACCCCAGCATATTTCAAGAAGACTCAAGCGTCTAAGCTTGGAGATGCCCAAGGCATCCCCTTCTTTATCAGCAACTTATCAGGTCATCTCTAGTGAAACTATATTTTAATTCTTTCACATCATATGTGCTTTACTTGGAGCGTCTGTGTGCTTTTATTTTCAGTATTTTATTTTTCTTATGGTCAACTTGATTGGACCCTAGCATTCTTGATTAGGAGAGAGACACGCTCCGCTTTTTCATATGAATACTCCTATTCTTTACTTATACTTGTTGAGTATTCTTATCTAGCTATTGCTATGCTTTTAGCTCCTGTTTTGCATGCATCTCTTATTTAGAGCTGTTAGTTCTTTTAAAGAAAGTACTCTCTTGCTTCACTTATAATTGTTTGGAGAGTTTGTGTTGAAATAAATTGATTGGTGTTTGGTTGGAACAGAAAATGTTGCATGTGGAAGATGGTATAATGGAAAAAGCTTGCATATTCTTGTAGATCACTGTATTGGATAATTTGATACTTGTCAATTGTTTTGAGTTATCAAGTAGTTCATGTTTAAGCTTTTGTATCATGTAGTTAAAACCTATTAATGAAGAACTACCGTAAAGCTCGTTGAAATTTGGTTTGCATGATTGGTATCTCTAAGGTCTAGATATTTTCTAGTAAAAGGGTTTGGTTAACAACGAAGACAGTGTAGAGTCTTATAATGCTTGCAATATGTTTTCCAAGTCACAGCTTTTTCGCTTTGAGGAATATTGGCTGGAGTTTGATGGCCTTCATGAAGTGGTTACAACAGCTTGGCAGATGTCTGGTTTCATGGCTAATTCTGCTAAGGACATTACAGCGAGGTTGAAATCTCTGAGAAATGGAGTAAAGAAATGGAGCAAAAATTTATCCCAGCTGAGCAGAGTCATTTCATCATGTAATTATGTTCTGGCCTTGATTGATGGTCTAGAAGAGCAAAGAGTTCTATCTTTGCAGGAAAAGAATTTCAGGAGATTACTGAAAGCCCATGTGGCTAAGCTGTTAGAAGCCAAGAGAATTTTCTGGAGAAACCGGGCTAAAATTAAATGGGCCAAGCTGGGTGGTGAAAACACTAAATTCTTTCATGCGGTTGCCTCGCAGAATTTTCGAAGCAATTACATGTCATCTATCTGTACTGATGATGATCGCATTCTCCTGGATCATGATATCAAAGCAGCACACATATGGGCCTCATTTAAAAACAGAATTGGTATCTCTGAGAATTCCACATCCACTCATTTGATTGCACAGTATATTCAGCCTGCTGCAAATATTGATTTCTCTCAGCTGGAAGCACCTTTCACTGTTAAAGAAATGGATGATATTGTGAAACATATGCCGACAGATAAATCTCCTGGCCCTGATGGTTTCAATGGGGCTTTCCTCAAAAAATTCTGGAGCATTGTTAAGGATAAATTCTGTCAGCTTTGCCAGGATTTCCATGCAGGAAGTATCAATATTGAAAGTATCAATACAGCTTTTTTCACATTGATTCCAAATGTGTCTTTGCCTGTTTATATAAATGACTATAGGCCGATCTTCTTAGTCAGCTTGTGATGGCCCTTCACGTAGTTACCCCACAACGGCGCTAGAAAACAGTTGCTAGCCCCTTCGCGTGGTACCTGCGTGAAAAGTAAATGGGTTAGGTTGAGACTCCAAGTGCAGAGTGTATGTAGTAGTGGAAGACAGTTTTCCCCACGAGGGGTGACTCGAGGGTTTAATATCGAACTCTCGGGGAACCAGTATTTCAGGTGTTATCTCCTTATCCTTCTCTTGAGAACCTGCAACAAAATAAATTGTTTTGTGCCCTCAACCTCACCAAGTGGTTGTCAAGCACAAGGTGTGAGAATGATAATAAAATAATATGCAATGCAAACATAGTAAATATGCAATGATGGTAAAATAAATATGCAAGGATGATGGTAGTAATGATAAATGATATTTTTGGGTTTTTTATGATGAATGCAAGATGTAAAAGTGTTTTTGTATTTTCGGATTTAATAATGGCAGCAAACAAAAGTGGTGATAAAAGTGTTGGAAAGGTGTTTCTTATGATTAAAAATGGACCGGGGTTCATGGTTTCACAAATGCACTCTCTCTTGATAACGTGGTAGACAATGGAACACTAAAATTAACATGTAAGATGGCAAGACATGGTTTGACAAGTTATTAATAATATGGGCATCACGTCCTAACATAGAGATCTCAAGTATAAGTTGTTCTCTCTCTTATGCTCCACCAAGATGCGAACTAAATCATAACACCTTAGTAATTAAGATAAATCAGAGCATAGCAATAAGTTCAATGACATGAAGTTAAAATAAGAACATGCTAGATCTAGTCATGGAGATAGTGGCCAAGGTCACATCCACTCTCCGGTAGCATGGTATTTTTGTTTATCCCTAGTGAGGCAACAAAGTAAGGTAGAAAACCCAAGTGGATCGCAGAACTTTCTCTCACGTTCACTGCACTAGCCACCCCCCGTTACTCCAACTAATGCACACGTTCCCCCTCACATGCTCTCATAAACATGCTTGATCATGACAAGTAAATAAGAACGGGGTACATAATATGCATCTACTTTCATAACTGAAACAAAACCATTGCAATCTCAAACATGTATTAACTCATAATAAAGATCCACCACAAAGGAATTACATAGATGACCGTAATCATGTTCAGCAGCTCATACGGTACTAATTAGTGAAGCTCATAGAGAGGAGAGATACATAAGTTACTTCCACAAACCCATAGTCCAGGGGTGGACTACTCCCTCTTCATCATGGTGTCGGTGGAGATGTTGTTGGAGGGGAAGGAGACCACACCGGCAGCGCCCCGCCGGAGTTTTCCCCCTCCAATCTTCAGCTCCAGGTCTCTGTTTCGTGGTTTCTGTGTTTCGGCGGCGCTCTCTTTCGCGAAAGCCCTGGGGGGTCTATATATAGTCGTTTTTAGGTCAAGACGAAGCTTCGGGAAGAAAGATCGACGGCAGCGGAGGCCCGAGGGCCAGGATGGGGGACCCCACGCGGTCAGGGAATCTGGCCGCGTGGGCCCACCCCTTTTGGCCTTCTGGTCTCCGTTTCTTCGATTCCTTTGCGCCTACGTTTCGTTCCTTCCAAAAAAGTGATCCCCGTAAAGTTTCAGGTCATTTGGACGTCGTTTGGGTCCCTGAAACATCAAAATATAGAAAAAGGGGTTTTCTGACAGCGCAGGGTTAATTCCAGAAAAATGGGGAGTTGTTAATTATCCCCAAAACTCAATATAAATCATGAATATAACCCTTATATGATGCAAATAACATGGAATAACATGTAATAAAATGTAAAGTTCATGTATGCATTTTACATGCATCAACATCCCCAAGCTTAACCCATGCTCGTCCCGAGTATGAAGGTGATAAAACTAACATGGACTTTGCATTTTAATACTATCAATGGATATCAAAGGTGATTACTATTGCTACATAGAGTCAAATGATTCATTCTTCAAAGGAATAACAATATGCAAGATAAATTATGAAGTGATATCAAATACTCAATGTAAAGATGTTCAATGATAAATTCACAAAGTGTAATATAGAAGAAAGTACTATGGACCAAATGTATGCATAATGAAAAGTAAAAACATCCTATGGTGGTCATAGAGTACTTCTTATGAAAACTGAATATAAAAGGTGGACACTTTGGATAGATAAATAAGTAGAGGTAAAGCATGAATAAGTTTCATCTAACTTCCAAACACTTCTACTTAAGTTAATGCTTGCAATGTGGTAGTCATTGGTGTGGAGCTCTCATTACCCCTATCATAGCATCTTGAATGATTAATGTTTAAAGTGAAAGCAAATATGAGTGGTGTGCTTGACAATGTATTGGTTGAATGTCTCATGTCCCTTGAATACAAGTACCTACACCATGTGTTACTCACTTTGGTCCACAAAGTAAATTCAAATAAAGGTCATTGCAAGTAATAATAGTATCATCAAGAACTGCACTGGGGTACCTCTTGCCCCTTGACATGAACAAGCCCATGTCAAAACAACAAGACAAACAGACAATGAACAATCTCAGCACTCTTTTATTTACTATGGGTATAGCTTTTTATTATGAGGTGCATCACTGAATGAACATTATGGTTATGCTGTAAATTTCCACCATGAATGATGCATGGCTTAGATTAGCGGCCCAGGCATTTCTCTAACCATTTATACAAACTCTTTGAACTTACTAAGTATCCACATTCATTTCACCCATGATAGGCATCCATAAACAAAAGTACATGACATCAACTAAATATAAATAAGTGCAATGTTGAAAGCTTGCCATGTGACAGCACATATGGGCTAACTCCCAACCAAAACAATTGTCAAGCCCACAACTTCATAATTTTAATCACAATGGTTCATGCTTATTAAATGCAATAAAAGTAAATTGTGCATCAAGTTCGTGAGAGCTTTTAACCAATTTTTCCCATGACAATCAATAACATAAGCATTTAAATTCAGAAATGTAGATAACACAATATAACATGATAAACATACTTGGAATAGCATAAAGCTAATAGGTAGATATGGTGGACTCACTGGAAAAACTTTGGTTGAAGGTGTTGGGAAACAAGCTTTTTACTTGTTGTAATTTTTGGGCTAGCAATAGGGAGAAAGTTGACCATCTAAATGCATGCATAAGTGTCCATAGAACTAATCAATCCATGTTAAACCAAGTAAAGTTAAAATTCAACATCTAAACATGGTAAAAGATAGCTCTTGACAACACACTTGCAAATTAACATTCATTCAAAGCACATGAATTATGCAACTATATGTATCTTTTAAAATCAACTCAAACATCCCTATCCCAATATATTTAATAGCATCCAACATAATTCAACCCAAACTTCCAGTAGCTCTCTCATATATAAATGATAGTGGTGGTCTAAGAAAATAAAAATCAAACCGAAATAACAAAAGCAAAAAAAACAGACGCTCCAAGTTTATACGATAAAGTGCTTTGATCGAAAAACAGAAGTTAGACGTGTGCAAACCGAGAGTGTGTTGGTCTAGTGGGGTTGTCTTGACATCCCCAAGCTTATGGTCTTCACCATCCTTGGATAGCTCTTGGTGCAGCTCCTCTAATCCCTGTGAAAAAACTTCAAAACACCGTTTCTCCCATTTCTTTTCTGTGGGGTGATATTAGTAGTGATAAACAAATAGGTTCCTTGCTGCATAAAATCCTTAGGCAAAAATTCATATGAATGTCCAGAGAGTATATAATGTTGTATGCCTACTCATAAACTCAATTGAATCAAAAAGATTCAAGCAAAAAGCTCAAAGAATGCATCAAACAATATCAAGACAGAATCTGTCCAGAAAAACAGCAGCAGCAAAACGCATTTTTCTACCCTACTTAAACTCGTCAGAAAAATCTGCAAAAAATCACGTATACAGAGGATGAAAAGTTGAAGCTACAGTTCAAATTACAGCTCAATCGGAGTTACAGATAAAAAATGAAAAATCAAACCGTGCACAGACTTCGTGCAGGCAGAAAACTCTCCGAAAATGAATAGCAACTTTTCAAACCCAAAATAGGTAAAACTTGGTTCTTTATTAAAAATCCCAGAAACAAAACTAACAAACTACTCTCTTGTTACAGCAAGAGGACTCAAAGAAAATCTCAAACAAAAACAACCGGGTTGCCTCCCGTAAAGCGCTTTCTTTATAGCCATATAGCTAGGCTTACTTACTTGATAATCAAAGGGGACGTAGCTCATGAGGGAGCTTGAACCTTGGTGTGTCCCTCTTCCTTGGGAAGTGTTCCATGCTCTTCTTGTGTGGAAACTGAAACTTCACATTCCCTTCCTTTGAATCAATAATGGCACCTGTAGTACGAAGAAAAGGTCTTCCCAAAATAATAGGACTAGAGGTTTTATTCCCCATGTCCATGATTAGAAAATCAACAGGCACAAAAGTCATGTGTAACTCTACCATAACATCACTTACTTTTCCTAGAGCATGTCTAATGGAATCATCAGCAAGTGCAAGTTCAATAGAGCATTTCTCAATATTTTTAAGTTCAAGGACTTCATATAGTTCTTTAGATAATATAGAGACACTAGATCCTAGATCTAAAATGGCATGGTGTGTCTCTTTTCCAATGGTTACTAGTACCTTAGGGATCCAGATATCCCCAAGCTTAGGTGGTATCATAGCTTCTTGATTGTACCTAGCAATCTTTTCTTTTAAGACATGATTAGCAATATAGGAACCAAAACCAGCCTGGTTAATATTAACAGAAGGATCACTTGCAAATTTTTGTAAGATAGAAATTAATTCATGCAAGCTACACTTCTCTAAATCAACAAATGGTTCCTTAACTTCACTAAGCATTTTAACTTCCTCAACTTTTTTCTCTTTTTTAATCCAAACTTGTTTCTTAATAGGAACTTCCTTCACATGTTTAAATGATGGGTTTTTCCTTAATAAATCACTAACACAAACCAACTTTTCCTCAATACTGTTGAGACTAATATTTTTTCAAGAAATTCTTTCTCACATAATCTTAGTTTATGCATGACATTAACTAATTCATCATTTATCTTAGGAATAATATTTTTAGAAACAGATGCTAGTTGTTCAAAATCCTCTTTATTTGGTAGTTTCTCTAAACCAGCTTCGAATTTATCTTTAGAAAGCAAGTGCTACTGTGGTATCCTCTACCTTTTTCTTTCTACCAACAAAGTTACCAAAAATCTTCTAAGTGTCATGGCCGCACAGGATGGTGTTGACAGGACAAAACTTCCACCTGTAGCCCCATCTAAAGCATTTTGATACCAAGGATCTATTCCATAATAAAAGTAAAGATCTAGCTTTTCATCTTCACAAGGTGTAGGATCTTCATAGTGCATCCTATTAATTCTAACCCAGGCATCTTTTAATGTTTCTCCAGGTTGTTGTTTAAAACTAGAAATGGAACTTAAAGGAAGACTCACTTTCTTTTTGTTTTCAAGACTCATGATTGCAAGTTTTTATGTGTTTTTAATTTTTTATGCAAAACTGAAAGTAAAATGACACTAATGCAACTCGAAATAACAAATGCAACACAAAAATGCAAAACTGAATATAAATATGCAAACCGAAATATAAAGATGATATGCAAGACAAGAACAAAACAAAATAAAATGATTGTAGGTAAAGATGGATAAGATGATGCTCACGTAGGTGCAACTTCCCCAAGCTTAGGTTGTTACACAAGTTGGTGATGAAGTTGACTTGATGTGAGTGATCCTTGGATAAACCTTTCAGCTATGGTTCCCCGGCAACGGCGCCAGAAAACGTCTTGATGGCCCTTCACGTAGTTACCCCACAACGGCGCCAGAAAACAGTTGCTAGCCCTTCGCGTGGTACCTGCGTGAAAAGTAAATGGGTTAGGTTGAGACTCCAAGTGCAGAGTGTATGTAGTAGTGGAAGACAGTTTTCCCCACGAGGGGTGACTCGAGGGTTTAATATCGAACTCTCGGGGAACCAGTATTTCAGGTGTTATCTCCTTATCCTTCTCTTGAGAACCTGCAACAAAATAAATTGTTTTGTGCCCTCAACCTCACCAAGTGGTTGTCAAGCACAAGGTGTGAGAATGATAATAAAATAATATATGCAAACAGTAGTAAATATGCAATGATGGTAAAATAAATATGCAAGGATGATGGTAGTAATGATAAATGATATTTTTGGGTTTTTTATGATGAATGCAAGATGTAAAAGTGTTTTTGTATTTTCGGATTTAATAATGGCAGCAAACAAAAGTGGTGATAAAAGTGTTGGAAAGGTGTTTCTTATGATTAAAAATGGACCGGGGTTCATGGTTTCACAAATGCACTCTCTCTTGATAACGTGGTAGACAATGGAACACTAAAATTAACATGTAAGATGGCAAGACATGGTTTGACAAGTTATTAATAATATGGGCATCACGTCCTAACATAGAGATCTCAAGTATAAGTTGTTCTCTCTCTTATGCTCCACCAAGATGCGAACTAAATCATAACACCTTAGTAATTAAGATAAATCAGAGCATAGCAATAAGTTCAATGACATGAAGTTAAAATAAGAACATGCTAGATCTAGTCATGGAGATAGTGGCCAAGGTCACATCCACTCTCCGGTAGCATGGTATTTTTGTTTATCCCTAGTGAGGCAACAAAGTAAGGTAGAAAACCCAAGTGGATCGCAGAACTTTCTCTCACGTTCACTGCACTAGCCACCCCCCGTTACTCCAACTAATGCACACGTTCCCCCTCACATGCTCTCATAAACATGCTTGATCATGACAAGTAAATAAGAACGGGGTACATAATATGCATCTACTTTCATAACTGAAACAAAACCATTGCAATCTCAAACATGTATTAACTCATAATAAAGATCCACCACAAAGGAATTACATAGATGACCGTAATCATGTTCAGCAGCTCATACGGTACTAATTAGTGAAGCTCATAGAGAGGAGAGATACATAAGTTACTTCCACAAACCCATAGTCCAGGGGTGGACTACTCCCTCTTCATCATGGTGTCGGTGGAGATGTTGTTGGAGGGGAAGGAGACCACACCGGCAGCGCCCCGCCGGAGTTTTCCCCCTCCAATCTTCAGCTCCAGTCTCTGTTTCGTGGTTTCTGTGTTTCGGCGGCGCTCTCTTTCGCGAAAGCCCTGGGGGGTCTATATATAGTCGTTTTTAGGTCAAGACGAAGCTTCGGGAAGAAAGATCGACGGCAGCGGAGGCCCGAGGGCCAGGATGGGGGACCCCACGCGGTCAGGGAATCTGGCCGCGTGGGCCCACCCCTTTGGCCTTCTGGTCTCCGTTTCTTCGATTCCTTTGCGCCTACGTTTCGTTCCTTCCAAAAAAGTGATCCCCGTAAAGTTTCAGGTCATTTGGACGTCGTTTGGGTCCCTGAAACATCAAAATATAGAAAAAGGGGTTTTCTGACAGCGCAGGGTTAATTCCAGAAAAATGGGGAGTTGTTAATTATCCCCAAAACTTAATATAAATCATGAATATAACCCTTATATGATGCAAATAACATGGAATAACATGTAATAAAATGTAAAGTTCATGTATGCATTTTACATGCATCAGCTTGCCACTAAAATTCTTAACAAAATTGTCGTCGTATCGGCATCTTGGATAGGAGACGGGGTCCTGCTAGCCGAGGGTGAACGTAGGGCAAGAAGGTGGACGTCGTCAAGGTCGGGATTGTACACGGCGGTTTACCCAGCTTCAGGCACCACGGCGGTGGCGGTGCCCTACGTGCTGCTATAACTCACTATAAGGCAATATCGCCGTGAACAGGTTACAATGAGTTGGTTGTAGATTGATTTGATGCCCTAAAGGCGTCCCGAGGTCCAGCTTATATTGGCGGCTGGACCTAGGGTTACAAGGTGATTACGTATCCAGCAAGTATACGGAGTCCTAAACCTAGCCGGCAAGTATGCCGCCTTCCATCTTGGTCTTGGTGGCTTCGTGGGCTTCAGTCTTGGGCCTCCTCCTTGCCGGCATCCGCCTTCCTTGGTCGTCAGCTATCTGGGCCGCCCGGTAGGCAAAGCCTTCACCACCACTGCGGGCCACCCTGGACTAGCCGGATTGATCCATGCTGGTGATACCCCTAGTAGGTATATCCCCAACATTAGCCCCTGGAAGGGTTCAAGTTCTTCAGGCGCCGTCTTCTTCTTGTCGGCAACGTCCGCCTTGTCTTGTAAGCGTCTGAAGAGCTTGAAGCATTCCAAAGTTGAAAGTAAGCGGCGGTCCGCCTAAAGTAGTCGGACAATTTGCCGCCATCATGGGAAAGACGGCCTGACCATTGTCAGGAATCTTCCTGGCACCAGTCTTGTCAATTGACTGGACCTGTAAAATGTTGACGGATGACGCCATGCAGTCCACGACAGTTTGGACTTGGGCATGCGTCATGATGGTTTCTCCACTACGCACAGAAATCGGAGCGAGGGCCGCAGACACCGTTGCCACGACGTGCAAATCGTGGGCACGTGGCGGAAATCTCGCGTCCCCCCAATCTCGGGCACGGATCTTAGCGCGTGGGGATAAATACCCAAAGGGCACGCCGATGATGCTTTTCTTCCCCATTCGCACTCACCGTGGCCTCCTCACCTTCCTGAGCTCCTCTCCTCCCCGTACTCAACTCCAGCGAGCACGAGCAGCGCAATCTCCCCCAATGGCGAGCACTCAGCAAGATGCGGCGGCGACGGCGACGCTGGCTGCAGCCTCTGCGACCCCCGCCGGATCTGGATCTGTCCCAGCGGCGGCGGCGGTGCCTGTGGGCGTGCCGATGACCTCCCCCATTGCCACCGTGGCTGCGGGCGAGGTTTCCACTTCTTCCCCAACTCCGACGGCGCCCGCAACCGCTGCTCCGACCTTTCCCCTCCCATCCCTCGCGGCGACCAGCTCCGAAGCTGCGGCGGAATCTGCCGCCGACGATGATGACGACGCCGAGGAAGAGGAAGAGGCTGGAGATCTGGGCTCCAGGTACTGGCTGCCGTCAGTTATGACGTCAGCCTATCTGAAGGAGCTGGAGGAAGGCGGATACATTCCGCCAAAGACTGAATGCTCCTGGAGAGTTCCAGGCGACGAGGCGGTGCCTGACCCCCAAGACGGCGAGCACGTCATGTTGGCGTCGCACAGCCTTCGCGGTATGTCTCTGCCGCTTTCCGCCTTCTTCTTGGCGGTGCTTAGTTTTTATGGGCTGCAGCCACACAACATAGCGCCCAATAGTATTCTAGTGCTAGCCGGCTTCCAGGCTTTGTGCGAAGGGTACTTAGGCATAGCTGCGTCCATAGAGCTGTTCAAGTACTGCTTCATGTGCCGCCGGCAAACCATACCAGGCGGCCACCTAGCAACCTGCGGTAGTGTCACGTTCAACTGCCGCCAACCCGACTGGTACCCAAAGATACCATACATCGAGTCGGTGAAGCACTGGACCAGCACTTTCTTCTACTGCAAGGACATCCCGACACCTGGCAGCACACAAGGGATGCCGGCCTTCGTCAACGGTCCGCCAACCCACAAGGCCTGTTGGACGGCAAAGGTGCCGCTCAGCAGCTTGTCGGCGGAACTTCGAATTGCCGTCAGGCGGATCGAGTTCTTGACGAAGACGATGTTGGCTCCACGACTTGACGGAGTTGACACCGTCATCTGCTGGGTGTCGAGGAAGATAATGCCACTCCGCCATCGCCCACTGAAGATGTGCGAGTACAAGGCGGATGACGCCGGCAACAGCACCCTTGATCAGGATGCCTTGGAATACCGGCTTAGAGAGCTTATCAAGCCTCTGTCGGTGAAGGCGGCTGAAGGCGTCGCCATGTTCACCCATGACAACCCAGCCCCAGCGGTAAGTCAAAGCTACTTTGTTATTTCACTAACATCCTTGCCCACTGGTACTGGATTAATATTGTCTTGTTTCCTTTTCAGCTGCAAACCTTGGGGAGAAGAGTTGGCTCCAAACTGGTACGACACCGGTGCCAGCAAATCGAAGAAGCGCAAGCTGAGCTCCTCCACCAAGGATTTGGAGAAGAGGAAGAAGGCGGCCACCTCTGTCGATGCAGAGGATGAGACCGTGGGGAATGTCCCCTTCAGCGGTAGCAAACTTTGCTTTCCCTGACTTAGCCATTTTGATATGTTTGTGCTGACAAACTTGCATTTTCTGCTTACAGGGCAAGCCTGCCATGCCCAAGCTCCGCTCCAACTTGAAGATTGCTGCCGGCAGGGGCAAGCCACCACGCTCTCCAGCTGCTGCGCCGACAACGCCCACAGTTGGCGTTCCCGTGGTTGTATGCCAGGGAACGTACACAGCTGCTGGTACCGCAGAGGCGGCTACGGAGAAGATGGCGGGCAAGAAATCAGTTGCCGGCCTACCACTTCCAAGACGGCTGAAGCTTCGGCTAGTGATGCCGCTCGATTTATTGCCATGAAGCAGGAGATGGATGACCAGATGGCGGCCGAACAAGGCGGATCGTCCTCCCATCCTGGCTCCAATCTGGCAAAGGGTTGCAAGACCCCCGGCAAACACTGAAGACCATGCGTGACGGTACCCGCAACTGGTACGCGCACATGGACGAACTCCACGACACCCTGCACGGACAACTTGAGGTAAAATAGCCTATGGTCCCAGCCCCCGAGCACTTTGGCGGCTGAAAAATTTTGCCGGCAAAGTGGTCTCGTTGACTAAATAGTGCTAACCATAATGTTGTTTTCGTGCATGCAGGCCGTTCTTGCTTCCAATCTTGAGCTATTTCGTGCTCAAGAGAAGAAAAACAAGGAATGCCAGGAACTGCAGCAGGACGTGGAGTTGAAGAACGCCCAAATTGCGAGCTTGGAAGAAGCTCGCAAGAAGGATGAAGGTGACAAAGCTTTCTTTGCCTTCTTTTCGTCCGACTTCTTTTCCTTTTCCGACAAGTATTTTAGTCGTCTTTCTTTTTATTTGTAGAATTACTAAACACTGCGCAAGATATTCTCAAGAACTCCACTGACATGCAAGCTTTGATGAACGAAGCTGCAGATCTTGCCGGGCTGGTGCAAAGCTGAAGGCGGATCACGCCAAGGAGCTGGATGAGCGTGCGTTGGCCCATGCTGCCGAGTTAGCAAGTTGACTGGACAACTTGAGGCCATGAGCAACAACCTTGACCAGGTGAACAAGAACGCCAAGGAGCAGCAGGACCAACTGTCAAAGGCGGTCCAGCTAGCCAAGAAACGCTTGAGAACCATCTGGATGAGGTCAACGCCATCCACGACCATGTCTTGGGTATCTCAATCCTTCATCTTTGTCACCTTGCTCTTGAAACTTGAAGCTGCAGTGTGTAACTTTGTGTTTGTGCAGTGCCGGCTAGCTTGGGAGATGACCTGGCTACAACGCCGCGCCTTGCCCGAATCTTGAAAGTTGGCGAAATCGTCAACCAGATTGTCGGCGCAGGCAAAGCATTTGCCGCCAAGTTCTACCCTGGGGAGGACGGCGATCCCGTCATCTTCGATGCTCTGCCGGACCTGCTGGAGAAGGCGGCAGCCGAACACGACAGCACTACGCTCAGCAGCACGAGGGGCGCCAAGTTGGCATTGGCAATGACGGCGGCGTGGTACCCGGAGGCTGATATTCATCAAGTCACCGAGTACTTCCCCACCGAAGACGAAAACAACCAAGCCATCGTGATGCAGGACGTGCTGCGGTCTGTTCGCGGCTATGCGACCCGGGTTGCCAACATGGTTGACATCCGCAAGTTCTACAAGGAACACCCGGACCCGCATGTTGCCGTAGCCGATCCCTCCTTGGCGGATCCTGAAGCTTCCGAGGCGAGAAGGCGAAGCCGGAGCCGACAAGCGCAGCCCCAAGGATGGCGGAGCCAGCCCCAAGAATGCCGGCGTCAGCCCCCAGGATCTCTCCACCAGCTCTACCAAGGCGGCAATCCCTTAGACTCCTCCTGCAAAGGCAGCACAAAACACTGCGTTAATCTGTTAACGCATAAAACTTTATTTTGGGTTGTAAATATTTATGGGCCAACTTTTATGCTACACTTGGCGGTAGGCTTATTTAAGTGGCCCGCCTTAATATGTATCTCGCCTGCATGTTTAGCTTTTTCATATGTTGGCGGAACCTCATCTTAGTTACTTTAGCTGAGCCAACCAGGTGCAATACCAACTAATTTAGACTCAGAGACCAAAGCCAGCATGTTGGTGCCAACGACATACTACTAGGCGACCCACACAAACAGACAGATAAGCATATTAGGCGGTGCAAAGATTGTTTGCGTTTTTAGCCGGCAGACGGCAAATGTCAAAAAGTTTGAACCTTAGCACGGAGCAAAAACTTATTTTGTTTGGTAACTTTTATGACAACAGATATATGATTGCGAGAAAAGACAAAAGATGGCATGATCCCAAAACTGAATGAGCAAACCACAGACTTTTATTTCATAATCATATAGTACTTATTACAATGTGGAAATTGCTAAGTGTAAAAAGGACGTAGCTGCTCAATGTTCCAGGTCGCTTGGTTTCTTCGTACTTGTCGTCAACCTTCCTTTTGCGCTTGCGACCTCGCTTCTTCTTGTATCCGTCTCGTGCGTCGACCAAGTAATAAGAACCATTGAGCAACACCTTACTGACCACAAAAGGTCCTTCCCAAGGCGGGGATAACTTATGCAAGCCCTTCTATCTTGGATTAGGCGGAGAACCAGGTCACCAACTCTAAAACTTCGTTGCCGCACCCTTCTGCTGTGATAACGCCTCAAACTTTGCTGATAGATGGCGGATCGTGCAAGGGCAACATCTCGTTCTTCATCAAGTAGGTCAAGGCCATCCTGTCTTGCATCTTCTGCGTCTTCCTGGACGTAGGCTTGAATTCTGGGAGAATCGTACATCATGTCGGTTGGCAACACTGCTTCTGCGCCATAGACTAAGAAGAAAGGAGTAAACTTGGTTGATCTGTTTGGAGTTGTGCGTAAACTCCAAAGGACAGACTGCAATTCATCCACCCAAGCCCCAGCCGCTCTGTGCAATGGTACTTCGAGACGTGGTTTGATTCCTTGTAGACTAAACCATTTGTACGCTCTACTTGACCGTTTGCCTGCGGATGCGCTACTGAGGCTAGATCTAGGCGGATACCATGCTTATAACAGTATTCCTCGACTTCGCCTTGCGACAAGTTAGTGCCGTTGTCGGTGATGATGCTATGAGGCACCCCGAACCGAGAGATTATTCCCCACAGAAAGTTTGCGGCTGTGGCGCCGTCTAGCTTTTTGATAGGCTTAGCTTCAACCCATTTGGTGAACTTGTCTACAGCCACAAGTAAATGTGTGTAGCCACCAGGCGCCGTTTTAAACGGACCAACCATGTCCAAGCCCCAGACTGCGAAAGGCCATGTGATGGGTATTGTTTTAAGCTCTTGAGCCGGCATGTGTGATTGTCTGGCATAAAGTTGGCAGCCCCTGCATCTTTTAACAATGTCTTCTGCATCTTGCTTGGCTGTCAACCAATAGAAACCTTGTCGGAAGGCTTTTGAAACAAGGGCGCGTGAGGAAGCATGATGTCCACATACGCCGGCATGTATCTCATCCAACAGTTCTCTGCCTTCTTCGGGCGAAATGCAGCGTTGGTAAACACCAGTGGTGCTACGCTTGTACAATTCGCCTTTGATTATTGTAAATGCCTTGGCTCTTCTTATTATTTGCCTTTTCAAAACCTCATCATCCGGTAACTCCTGATTGATCAGGAAGTCCAAATATGGCGTCGTCCAATCCGGCTTTACCAAGTAGACGGCATAGCTAGCATTATCAACTGGTTCTGCCGATTCTGGGTCAAGGAGGTCTGCTCCTTTAATTGACGGCTTGTGTAGGTGTTCCAGGAAAACATCTTTTGGTACCTTTTTGCGTTCAGACCCCATTCTGGCAAGTGTATCTGCCGCCTCATTTTGAGCTCTTGGGATGTGGCGGACCTCGTAGCCTAGAAAACACTTGGCGAATTCGTCAACGGTAGCTCGATATGCCGCCATTGTTCGCTCTTTGTGTCCCAAGTACCACGTATCTGTTGCGCCACCAAGTCTGAATCTCCGTAGCAGAGGACACGCTGGACGCCAAGTTCCTTGGCAATGTGTAAACCATGAAGGAGAGCTTCGTATTCAGCAACATTATTAGTTGCCTTGAAGTGAATTTGTAACACATAACTAAGCTTGTCTCCTTGAGGGTTTCTTAAAACAATGCCAGCCCCCGAGCCCTGAAGCATTTTTGATCCATCAAAGTGCATGATCCAGTATGCATCTTCAGGGAGAGGTACTTCGTCCATGGCCTCATTGGCAAATAGATTGCAGAATGTGATTATTCCTCTGGTGCACAAAACTCTGTATGGTTTCATCAAGACTAGAACCATCCAGGATTGTTTGGCTTGGGCTTATGAATACCTACATCTGTGCCATAAATCCAAAAAGGAAATTGTGATATTCAAAATTGATTTTGAAAAAGCTTTTGATAAAGTGGAATATAGTGCAATTCTGGAAATGATGAAATGCCTTGGCTTTCGGGATCTATGGATCAGCTGGATTAAATGCATTCTGCATAGTGCATCTGCCTCT
The DNA here is from genome assembly GCA_947311845.1 of Poa pratensis. NCBI lineage: Eukaryota > Viridiplantae > Streptophyta > Magnoliopsida > Poales > Poaceae > Poa > Poa pratensis. The sequence continues at coordinate 3,150,773 of CAMZMU010000011.1, read as the reverse complement.
GTGCTGCTTAATGGTGTACCTGGGAAAAAAAATACATTGTAAAAGAGGAGTGAGGCAAGGTGATCCACTTTCACCTCAGCTATATGTTCTTGCTTCAGAACTGCTACAGTACATGGTGAACAAGGCTTGGCAAGATGGTATTCTTAATCTCCCACTTGATCATTCGTATGGATTGCAGTTTCCTATCATTCAGTATGCAGATGATACTTTGATTATCTTGCCTGCTTGTCCCATACAACTCCTTGCACTTCAGAACATTCTAGCTACTTTTAGCTCCATCACAGGATTGAAAGTGAATTTCAGCAAATCTTCTCTGGTGCCAATTAATGTGTCTGCTGACAGATGTGTAGAACTTGCTGAGATCATCCAATGTAAGCCTGAAGCTCTGCCCTTTACATATCTGGGTTTACCTATGGGAACTACAAAGCCTAAGCTGGAACATTTTATTGGTATTCTTGAGAGGATTGATCGTAGGCCCTATGGCATATCCACCATGCTGTCATATGATGGGAAATTAACTGTTATCAAGTCTATTAATATATCCATACGTCTCTTTGCTATGTGCACTATCAAAATGCCTCTCCGTTTCCTGGATCATGTTGAAGGCTCAGCCAGAAGATTTCTTTGGGGGGACAGAGATATTCATAAGAGAGGGAATTGCCTTGTTAAATGGGAGCAAGTATGCAAACCAAAGAAGGCAGGTGGGCTTGGTGTGATGAACATGAGAACACAAAACACTGCCCTTCTTATGAAACATTTGTACAAATTCATGAATAGGGTGGATGTTCCTTGGGTGAAGTTGATATGGGAGGCACATTATTAGAATAACAGACTGCCCCAGGTCCAAGCATCAAGTGGCTCTTTCTGGTGGAAGGATATTCTATCGCTGTGGGACAAATTCATGGACCTAACCAAATGCAAACACGAAGATGGTCGAACCATCATGTTTTGGAAGGATAAATGGAGAGATATCTCTCCTGCAGTTGCCTATCCACATTTGTTTTCGTTCTCTAGGCAGCAGGATATTAATCTGAAGCAGATGCTTGACACCAATTCAGAGAACTTCCTTCAGCATTTCCATTTGCCACTGTCTATGATCGCCTATCAGCAGAGCCAGGTTTTATCAACCGAACTCAATAGCCAAGTGGTCTCATTGGCTTCAGATAATTGGGTGCTTAATACTGATGCTAAATTTTCAGTTAAAAGAATCTATGCTGCACTGACGCCTATTATTCCAGCGCCAGCACCTTTTCTATGGACATGGAAGTCATGTGCGCAACTGAAGCATAAATTCTTCTTCTGGCTTTTGCTACAGGACAGGCCGAACACAAGAGATTTGCTCCATAGGAAAACATTTTATTTGGAAGACACCTCTTGTGTGCTCTGTAGTGATGCACCGATGGAATACATGCAACATCTGTTTTTTGGCTGTGACTTCAGCCAAACATTTTGGTGGAGACTAAACCATGAATGGAATTATGATTTGGATTTATATGAGATGCTCCTGGATGGCAAAGCAAGATCTGGGCAATCATGCTTCACAGAATACCTGATCATTGGATGCTGGAGCCTTTGGAGCCATAGGAACAAGATCATATTTGATGGCGGACAACTGAACCTTGATATGTGTTTTGTATGTTTAAAGAAGTTTTTACTCTTGCTATGCATAGAGCTAAACCCTCTCTTAAAGAGGGGACGCAGCAATGGCTGGATGCCATGTAATTTTGACAGGAAAAGACTTTCCCACCACGCCTGTAATTAAGCCATTTATGAAATGAAAATCCCAGTAGGGGCTTTCCCTACTGTTTTCCTGTCAAAAAATATGTTTTCATATAAGTCTTGCTGTGTCGGTTGATATCCTGTGTTTGCTTCAAATAACCTTGCTAGCCTAAACTCTGTACTGAGAGGGAATGCTTCTCGTGCATCCAAAACCTTGAGCCAAAATCCATGCCATCTCTGTCCACCATAACTACCTATATGTGGTATTTCCTTGCCATTCCAAGTAAATTTTTTCATGTGCTACCTTTAAACTATTCAAAACTTTATTACTCCTTTTTGTGTCAATGTTTACCAAGCTCATGAGGACGGGGTGGATGTCTTTATGTCAACTGTCAAACAGACTTTACCACCGGACTAGCGGCATATACATCCGCTTATCCATTAATTTTGCAAAAAGAGCTGGCAAATGGGGTGCCCAGTCCCAATTAATTACAATTTTAACCGCTTAATTCTCTTCACATTTTTGCCCTGATTTATCAGTCAAGCAATGACAAACAGTGAAATATCTGCATGTGTAAACAAAAGAAAAGAGGATGATCTGCCTTGCTGGTAGAAATAACGTCCTTCATGGGAGCCGCTCTTAAAAGTCTGGTTGGCAGGGGTCATATTGTACTTTCCATTTTCTGATTCGTTGACAATTAACAAACACCTCCCAAAACTTATTTTTACTCTCTTTATGATTTCAAAAACTTAAAAAGCTCTAGCACATGATTTAATCCTTGCTTTCCTCTACGAAGGGCTTTCTTTTAGTTTTATGTTGAGTCAGTTTTCCTACTTCTTTCTATCTCAGAAGCAAACACTAGTGTCAACTTTGGTGCAACAATTTTTATATGCTTGTATATTGCACTTATTATATTGCTTTGTGTTGACAAATATCCATGAGATATATATGTTGAAAGTTGAAAGCAATTGCTGAAGCTTAAATCTTCCTTTGTGTTGGTTAAATACCTTTTACTTAGAACCTATTGCTTATTGAGTTAACTCTTATGCAAAACTCTTTGATGCTTGTCTCGAAAGTACTATTCATGAAAAGTTTTTTCTTATATGATTCAGTTGTTTGCTCATTATCTACTTGCTAGCAAACTATAGACCATTGACCTGGATCACTTCATTCATAACATGTGCTTTACAATATTATTTGATCAAGATTATGATTGTAGCATGTCACCTCAGAAATTATTTTGTTTTTTTATCGTTTTACCTACTCGAGGATGAATAGAACTAAGCTTGGGGATGCTTGATACGTCTCAAACGTATCTATAATTTCTGATGTCCCATGTTGATATTATACCAATTGTTACATGTTTTATATACACTTCATAGCATTTTTATGCATTTTCTGGGACTAACCTATTAAAAAGATGCCACAGTGCCAGTTCCTGTTTTCTGCTGTTTTTGTATTCCAGAAAAGCTAGTCTGAAAATATTCTCGGAATTGGACGAAACTTGGACTGAACCTCCTATTTTTCCAACACGTACACGGAGTCCAAAGGAGAGACGGAGGGGAGCCACGAGGCAGCCACACCATGGGGCCGCGCGGGCCCCCCTACGCGCCGTGGGGTGGTGTGGGCCCACGGGCGTCTCCAGCCGCCGCCCTTTCGCCTATATAATCTTTCCGACGCGAAAACCCTAAATACCCGAGCCATTATCCACGAAAAGTTTCAGAGACGCCGCCGCCGTCAACCCTAGCTCGGGAGGGTTCAGAAGCTCTTCCCGGCACCCTACCGGAGAGGGGAATCATCACGGAGGGCTCTACATCACCATGCCTGCCTCCGGAGTGATGCGTGAGTAGTTCATCCTTGGACTACGTGTCCATAGCAGTAGCTAGATGGTTGTCTCTCCACTTTATGCTATCATGTTTAGATCTTGTGAGCTGCTTATCATGATCAAGATCATCTTATTGTAATGCTACATGTTGTGTTTGCTGGGATCCGATGAATATTGAATACTATGTCAAGTTGATTATCAATCTATCTTATATGTTATTTATGATCTTGCATGCTTTCTGTTACTAGTAGATGCTTTGGCCAAGTAGATGCTTGTAACTCCAAGAGTGAGTATTTATACTAGATAGTGGGTTCATGCCTCCGGTAATCTGGGAGAGTGACAATAACTTCTAAGATTGTGGATGTGCTGTTGCCACTAGGGATAAAATAACCGATGCTTAGCTTAAGGGTGCGTCGTTAGGTCTAATGCATTTGTTTACATTACGCACATTACTTAATGCGATTATCCGTTGCTTGCAACTTAATACCAACGGGGAACTCGGATGACAACCTGGAGGTGGATTATTAGTCATAGACGTTGTTGGATAACGGTCTATGTATTTTGTCGTAATGCCCACATGAATATCATAGTAATCATCATGTCATATATATGCATTGTCATGCGCTCAATATTTTGTCAATTGCCCAGCTGTAATTTGTTCACCCAGTATGTTAGTTATCTTTTATGGAGAGACACCACTAGTGAACTTTGGACCCCGGTCCATTCTTTTACACTGATAATACAACCAACTGCAAACATTGTTCCTTTTCATTCTCTGCAATTTATTACTGTTTTCCACACCATAAATTTAATCCTTTGTTTTCAGCAAGCCGGTGAGATTGACAACCTCACTGTTTCGTTGGGACAAAGTAGTTTGATTGTGTTGTGTGCAGATTCCATGTTGGTGATCGAGTAAACGGCACCACCAACAAGTTTCAGAAGTGATTTCTTGCTCCTACTGGTTCGATTAAACCTTGGTTTCATACTGAGGGAAACTGCTGATATACTGCTTCATACCTTCCTCTTGGGGTCTCCCAACGAACGTGCGATCCACGTCATCATCGTTCTGTACTATTGAGGAGTATTGCATGTGGGTCCACATGTTACAAATGTGGTAGATATACAACTATATTTCTATGAGTGTTGCATTGGGTCCACATGTCTCATATGTGCTAGGTCAACATGGTTAGGGGTGTTGCATGTGGTTCCACATGTCCCAACGTTGATATATACATACCTATATGATCTAGTAGACATCTGGGTCGACATGCACCAAACATATACAACTCGACCTAGCACATATGTGACATGTGGACCCAAATGCAACACTCGTAGCCATTTTGTTTTATACTTACCAATTTTGGGACATGTGGATCCACATGCAATAACACTCCTAGTAATATATGTTTACATGTTCTTTGATCCACATGATAGTTCTAAGTCAAGCTGTCTAGGGCTAGTGCATGTGGGTCTACATTTTTATTTGGTCATATTGGTGTGTATCTACCACCTTCGAGACAAGTGGACCCACATGAAACATCCATAGCCATTTTGATATGAGACATTTAGGACATATGGACGCACATACAACACTCATAAACACCTAGTTGTATATCTACCACCTTTGCAACATTTGGACCCACATGTAACACTTCTAACTATGTTGCATGTTGTGGGACCACATTATAGTTTTAGGTCAAGTTGTTTAGGTTAGAACATGTTGGTCCAGATATCTAGTAGGTCATATAGATATGTATGTACCACATTTGGGATATATTGACCCACATGCAACACCCCTAACCATGTCGACTTAGCACATATGAGACAAGTGGACCCAATGCATCACTCATTTCTAAGACCGCGATTTTTTTCGAATTTCGCGAGGTGACCCCATTTTTTTCTCCGAGCTAGCTAGAAACAAATAAAGGAATAAATGCAATGTTATGTTGCATTTTGGCATTATTTTTATACTTTTTAATTTTTTCAATACAAAAATGTTGAGAATAATGTCAAACTGGTGATTCTATGAATTTGTAGATTGGATAGTGTCTTCTCAACTTCACTTCACGCCTATGTAGGAATATTATGATCAAGTCTAACGTTTTCGAATGGTCCCGTTGCATACTATCACAGATTTCGGACGAACCTGATGATCTGTCTATCGTGCGTCATCTACCCTTGAACCGGCGATGTAGTTGTTTGCTCGATATTTCACCGCAAGAATTACAGGATAACTATCTTTCCAATCACAGGATAAATCCGGGTAATCTGAAAAATATAGAGAACGAATCCACGACAATCAACGAGGTAACAAATACCACGCCTCACGCCGAACTCGACAACCCTTTACAAATTCAAGAACCTTTTCGTAAACGCACTATAATTCTTGATAAACTTAAAGCGTTTCGTGCCTTGGTTTATTGGAGAACTAGACGAACGTTCCGAGATGTCGTCATACACGCCGATTCCCTAAAAACGGTGGCAACCTTGAATGTTCGACATAATTTTCAACTCCCCTAATATTATGTCTTCCTTTTATTTATTTTTCCGTGCACCAATATTGTTCCAATCCGGAAATAAATGCATGACCAATTATTAATTAATCTACCCTTGCCTTGTACCGATCCGAAGGAAGCTCCTGTTTTGTTTAGCCTTTCCTTTTTTTTTGCGGAAACACAGGTCCTGATTCAATCTGTACGTAAAAAATCTTATCTAACCTTTCCTCACGTATAAGCAAATGTCTCTCGACAGAACAGGAATAACCGGTCGGTCCGATCCGATACAATCTCCAATACATGTACAAGAAAAATGAATTTCCTAACTTTCCGTTGCAGTCCAACTAGAACACGAAGCTATAACCAATCCGGTCCAGTTTTTTTTCCATTAGGCCTAGTTTGGGAGCTCCGTTTTTTCTAAACTGCAGTATACTGATACTGAAGTATTACACTGCCTGGCGGAGGAATACTTCAGTTTCAGCATACGGTATTATTTCTCAGTTTTGTCAAAAACTGTCAAGCGTTTGGGAAGTGTCGTTTAATCATCGCTTTAACCGCCGATCTCGCTCAGGTCCGGCGCGCGGCCGTCGGCGAGAGCAGGTTCTTGCATTTCTATATGACCAGCAAATGCTTCAGCTGCATGTCCGTTGCACTGGTTGCTGCATGGATCAACTTTGACCGATCTCTTAGTTGCATGGCTGTTGCATGAAGTCATAGCTCCGAATCCATCCTCCAGGCCGAGAGATTTTCATCTGCTGGCGCCGCCGCCGCCGCCCGGCAAGTCGGCTACGGGACCAAGAAGGCAGCTGCAACGCCGGAGGACTTACGATGCTACAACGTGGACGGCAAGCTCAGGTGTTATTCCTCCTTCTTCTACTCTCACCCGGGAGTTTCATCCAACGCACCCCAATGGAGACACAGCGGAGGGACAAAGCTGTAGAGGACATCGCCGCAGGAGGGCAGGAACGAAGAAGACGGATAAGTCGTTTCTAGGACGTTCGTTTCTCTCCGTTTCAGAAAAAATAGGTCGGGACCTCTTTTTCCAATACTTCAAAAAAACTGCAGTATTAGGAATACTACAGTATATAAAACTGCAGTTTTTCTTGTATCCAAACACCTCAAAGTATTGGAAACTTCAGTTTTTCTAAATACCACAGTATTGCAAGAATACTTTGAAAATACTCCCTCCGTCCCAAATAACTGTCTTAGATTTGTCAAAAAGTGGATGTATCTAGACATGAAACAAGTATAGATACATTTACTTTTGGACAACTTTGAGACACTTATTTTGGGACGGAAGGAGTACTTTGTCTCCAAACGGGGCCTTAACTTTCTTTTTCTATTGCAACGGCACACGGTCCACTCCATATGAAGGAAACAGATCAGCCCACTTTTCTTCAAAATAACGTACCAATACGGCAATACCACACAACCTTGTCACGTAACAAACTATTTAAATATTATTTGATAAGATGCAAATTGGGAGACCCAGGTTCGAGTCCCCTTCGCACTGTTTCGTATTAATTTCTGTCTTTTTTCTCCGGCTCAATCTATTCTTGTCTCGGCTCGGCCGAGTTGGCTTACAAAAAAACGGCTCGGCTCCTATGGATTATATTTCGTATTATACGTTTAGTGTGAAGGGGTATCCTGTAATCTCAGTTGTTGATTTGTCTAAGGGGGAGGACCAAAGCGGAAGTGTGCAAACTCAACCAAAATCATCGGGTTAAGATCAAATCTCAAACAAATCACGGGTGCAGAGAATGCTATTAGGGCGTGTTTGCTTGCCAACAAGCCTCCATACAGACTGCAAATTTGACTCGTTTAGTTACCTAGGCCGAACCACGTACCTACATAGCACGAAATTTAAAGCAGCGCAAAAGTTAGCCCACTGGAAACGGCCGAATCGGCCTTTTTCCACGGCCAGGCTCTGGCGAGCGTCGCGTGGTCTAACTCGCACATGTTGGGAAGCACGGAAGACATCACGTTTTGGCATAACGCCCCACTTCTACTCCCCTCACTGGCCAAAAACCCCACTCCTAACCTTCTCCGCTAACGATGGTCGGCGCTTCTCCACCCTTGCGCCGCACCACCCGCCAGTCGCCGCCGGAGCGCACGACCAATGGGTCGCGGTGTGACCACACGTGAGTTGAGTTTGTAGGAGCTCGCATGGATTTTCAAGGCGCTTTGCCCCGTTTGCTTCCGCCGCCCGTAGTTTCGGCGGCACATCGATGACGACATCAGTGGCCTGGACATCATCGGCGGCGCCTGCGACATCTACGGTTCTTGCTTTCTAGACGATGGGTTTGGTGGAGCCCGTGCTGACGCCACCAATTGTGGGGATTTCTATCCCCAGCGACCCGACGGTCGTCATTTTCAATGTCGGCGCCACCGGTTCCACCTATAAATCTCTTCTATCCCGACATTGGTGTCTTGTAGGTGTAGATAACGGTCCGTTTGAATTTGGTTAGGGTTGTTCGTCGTGTAGGATTTGTAAGCGGTGGTTGCGATTTGTGAACGGCACTTGCCAGCGGTGCATAATGCCGCATTGTGCGTATCTTAGATTGCACATTGCTAGATTTGTATGTGTAGATTGCTATATCTATGCTTGTATTGATTTTTTTGCACCACATGCACTTGTGCTTGTATTGGGTTTTTTTTGCACGTCGTGCACTGGCTATTGCCATTGATCATGCATTGCATTGCATTTAGAATGCTAGCACTCACTGCCCAACAATGGTGATGACCCAGAATCTGGCCATTGCGGTGATCATCCTAGAACCTGGCATTGCGGTGGTCACCATTGCTTGATGTTGCTACATGTTATAGTCACTTGTGCATCTATCTTTGCTGGGTGTTGCATTGCTTTGTGTTGCTATTTTTTAGTGCATTGTGCTGGGTGTTGCCATTGTGGTTATTGCATTGGTTTGGTGCTTACCCATGTCAACTTACTGACAAGGTACCGAAAACCAAGTGGGTTGTTGCGGTGTTGTGCTCCCCGTATGTCGCGTATCGGAACGCGGACACCGGGGATGCTAGGCACCCCCTGTTTGTTCGGTAGGAGGGCGCGAGGTGCTCCGAGTTCGGTCCCCGAGCTGACACACAAGCACACAAGGATTTATCCAGGTTCAGGCCGCGTTGCCGCGTAACACCCTACGTCCTGCTTGTCTGGATGTATAGTCGTGGTGATGATTTACAGTGGGATGCCAACTAGAGCTGCACTACTCTCGTGAGCTGGGGAAGAACACGTCCAGGAGTTCCGGGGTGTTGTTCTTCAGCCCCCGAGTCTAAGTGATAAGCTCCAAGTGTTGTCTAGCAATGGTGGTCTCCTCCCCCAACAGACCAAGGGCCTCCTTTTATATGCTAAGGGGTCACCACAAGTGGTCACGCCGCGACGCGCCACCGAGGCAGGGCACGCGTCACGCCGAGTACAGATGGCGCCCGCCGGCCGCCTTCGTGGCAGCGCGCCACTGTGCTGGCCTTCATGCCGTCCACCCCGCCGGTGAAAGGACAAGGATGTCGCCTAGAGGGGGGTGAATAGGCGATTTAAACTTTTCCGGTTTAGACTTGATAAATGCGGAATAAAACTAGCTGTTTTAATTTAACAAGCATACAACCTAAATATACTAGGTTCACCTATATGCACCAACAACTTATGCTAAGCAAGACAAGTAACAAGGTGATAGGAAGAAATAATACTTCAAGCACGAAGGCTATCACAATGTAAAGTGCATAAGTAAAGAGCTCGGGTATAGAGATAACCGAGCACGCGGAGACGATGATGTATTTCCGAGTTTCTCCTTTTGAGGGGAGTACGTCTCGTTGGAGGGGTGTGAGTTTCAAACTCAAACGCCACAAATGGCCTCACCCTATTCTCGATGAACCTTGCCCAAAAGCTCGGTTCACCTTCCACTATTGATTTCCTTTTGGGCGGAAATCGAGTCCCTTACAACAATCTTGATGCACAACCACAAAAGGATTGGGAGCTCCCAAGTGACCACAAAAGGTCTCAAGAACACCGTCTAGGGTCCAACGACCCAAGAGTAACAAGCTCACAAACTTTCACTTCCACGAATGCTCATGGAGAGAGCAAACCGATGCACAAAAGCAAAGGTAAGAACACAAGAAGTGCTCAAGTCCTTCACTCCCAAATTCCACCAAAAGCAACTAATGCTTGTGGGGGAAGAAGAGAGGAAGAACAAAGAAGAACTCAACAAATGGAACTCCAAGGTCTAGATCCAAAGGGTTCACCTCACTTAGAGGAGAGATGGATTGGTGGAAATGTGGATCTAGATCTCCTCTCTCTTTTCCCTCAAAGATATGCAAGAATCATGGGAGGGGTTGAGAGATGGGCAAGCTTTCCAAGGTCATCAATGGTGGGAGAGAGAGAAAAACGTGCTGCAGAAAAGCTTCCGACTTTTGGGAAGAAGGGGGCCTTTTATAGGTCCCCACGAAAAATAGCCGTTGCAGGAAAACAGGGGCCGGAATATCCGCCCCCCCCCCCCCGGAATATCCGGCCTGGAACAAAAGGTCCGGCCCAAAGGTCCGATTTTAACAGAGGCTCGCACTCGGGGCTCGAAAAGAGCTAAAAACACTTTTTAGGGCCGGAATATCCATCCCAACAAGACCCGGATATTCTGGTTTTGACAGAAACAACAAAACTAAAACGACAAAAACTTTTCATCCGGACTCCGTTTTGGATGATCTTGGGCTCGTTGGAATCGCAACGAAGATCTCTACAAGATCATGCAGAGAAACATCATAGTCCATCATGTGAGGAGGAAACCACAAGAGTAGAGTTTGACCTCTATAGAAAAGACAAACCGGTAAAACCTCCAACATAAAAAACACGACAAGATATTCATATGAAATCCATTTTTGATGAACTAGAGCTTGATATGGAGATGAACACAAGCTCTAAAAACACACATGGATAAAAGCCAAATAAGAACCAAGAAAGATGATATGCCAAGTATGCAAAGGTTTGAGCTATCCACAAAGATGCGATCAAGTTACTCACTCGAAAGCCCCTCTTGATAGTACGGTATCTATCCTATAACCCGGTCTCCGAACTAACAACATGGGACCGGTAAAATTGAAACCCTACCAAGATCATACCTTTGCCTTGCGCATTCCACTTGAGTTAGATGATGACGATCTGGACTCTCTCAAGTTGGAACACCTTTGTTGATCATGTTTGCTAGCACATGCTTGATGAAGACTTCTCCAAATACTCCCCCATACTCCATTATGGGAGAGCCTCGCTTAGCTCCGTCTTCATGTATCCATTGCAAGCTTCAATCAAATGATATCTTCGAGATGGATCATATTGACCTTGCAATTCATCTTCTTCTCTTGACATATATGAAGGCTTGGAGATAAACATGAATGTTCCCTCAATCTTCTTTTCCAAGCCACACTTTACCATGTAAGATTCTAGAGTCCAACACATGAACTCCAATCTTTTCCTATGGACAAGATCTACAATAATATCTCAATGCAAACATTAGTTCATAAGGATTGTCATTAATTACCAAAACCACGCATGGGGCAACATGCACTTTCAGCCGGGACTGAGGGGACGGCGAGTCTTGTCTTGTCAATGGTCCGGGCATCGCGCCGGGTGCTGCGCCTGCACCGAGGGGACAGCACGTCGGGTCTTCTCGATGTCACGCCTGCACCCGACAGAGGGGTGAGCGGTCTTGTCCGTTGACATCTACCGCGCCTTCCTTCCCTGTGAAGCAACCCTTGCCGGGTTGTGGCGCAGGAATCGTGCGCCACGTTGCAGACCTCTGTCTTCCCGAGACGACCGCGAGCTTCCCGGGGTGAGCCCCCCAACGGACGTGGTCCAGGTGTTCTGGAGGCTTCTTCCCCAGGGTATTCTCCCTCTCCTGCCTTGCCGTGGTTGGTTCGTCAATGGCGCCTCCCCAGGAGCGCGCGCCCAGTGTACGGGGAACCGCCGTTCTCCGAACGCCGGCACCGTACCTCCTGGTCACGAATTACTAGGGTGTGCTCGATCTCAACCGATGGGCAATGAAGTCAGTGGTGCCCGGGAGGGGAGAGGAGGCGGCGCCGCAGGGTGCCCATGTCCATGGATGACAACCAACGTTCGGACACATCCCAGAGGACTGGTGTCGCGCCGCTTCTACGTGCGGCTCAACCGGAATGACCTGCACATGCTAGTCGTTCGAACTGGCTTTGATGGACCGACTTCAGACCCCGCTCCCGTGTTGCATACTAGTGGACACCTGCAAATTCTGCGACGAGTGGGTGCAGGTGAGCGATTACGACAGCGAGGTGGTGTTGTGAAGGAACCGGCCGGAGGTCGTGCTCAAGTACGAACTAGAGGAACACGACGCCGTCGTCTTCAAACTCACCATCATTGGCTTCAAAATCACCATCTATAAGAGCACTGGTGGCTCTAAGTTGACGAGGGAATATCTCCCCGGCAATAGTGCCAGAAACAATGCTTGTACGTCACACGTCAGTTGGGAACCCCAAGAGGAAGGTATGATGAGTGCAGCAGCAAGTTTTCCCTCAGTATGAAACCAAGGTTTAATCGAACCAGTAGGAAAACGAGGTTTGCTTCGAAGGTGTTGGTGAAGGAGTGTAGTGCGGCGCAACACCAGGGATTCCGGTGCCAACGTGGAACCTGCACAACACAATCAAATTACTTTGCCCCAACTTAACAGTGAGGTTGTCAATCTCACCGGCTTGCTGAAAACAAAGGGTTAAACGTATCGAATGGAAGATGATGTTTGTTTGCATAAAACAGTAGAGAACAATGATTGCAGTAGATTGTATTTCAGATGTAAAAGAATGGACCGGGGTCCACAGTTCACTAGTGGTGTCTCTCCAATAAGATAACTAACATGCTGGGTAAACAAATTACAGCTGGGCAATTGACAATTGATAAGTGCATATAACATGCATGTGTGAGTGTGGTGTCTACTATGAGATTCATTTGGGCATTACGACAAAGTACATAGACCGCTATCCAGCATGCATCTATGCCTAAATAGTCCACTTTCCGGTTAACATCCGTACCCCTTCCAGTATTAAGTTGCAAGCAACAGACAATTGCATTAAGTAATGTGCGTAATGTAAACAATACATTCATCCTTGAATAAAGCATTGCTGTTTTACCCCTAGTGGCAACAACACATCTACAACCTTAGAACTTGCTGTCACTATCCCAGGTTAAATAGAGGTTGAACCCAACTATCATGCATAAATACCCCCTCTTGGAGTTACAAGTATTCACTTGGCCAAGGCTTCAACAAGTAACGGAGAGCATGCAAGATCACAAATGACATAGACATGATAATATAATATTCAGCTCCACATAGGTATCAATATAAGTCAGATCCCAGCAAACACAACATGTAGCATTACAATAAGATGATCTTGATCATGATAGGCAGCTCACAAGATCTAAACATGATGGCACAAGTGGAGAAGACAACCATCTAGCTACTGCTATGGACCCATAGTCCAAGGATGAACTACTCACGCATCACTCCGGAGGCGGGCATGGCGATGTAGAGCCCTCCGGTGATGATTCCCCTCTCCGGCAGGGTGCCGGGAAGAGCTTCAGAACCCCCCGAGTTAGGGTTGACGACGGCGGCGGCAGCGAATATGTTCTGGATGAAAGGCTCGGTGTTTTAGGGTTTTCACGTCTCGGGGAATAAATAGGCGAAGGGGCGATGTCGGCGGACCCCCGAGGGGCCCAAACCACAGGCAGGCGCGGCTGGGCCCACTGCCGCGCCGCCAGGTGGTTTGGCCACCTCGTGGCTCTCTTCGTCTCTCCTTCGGACTCCGTGTACGTGTTGGAAAAATAGGGACTTGGCCTTTTGTTTCGTGCAATTCCGAGAATATTTCCAGAAGTAACTTTCTGAAACCAAAAACAGCAGAAAACAGGGAACTGGCACTGTGGCATCTTGTTAATAGGTTAGTCCCAGAAAATGCATAAAAGTGATACGAAGTGTATATAAAACATGTAGCAAATGGTATAATATAAGCATGGAACAGCAGAAATTATGGATACGTTGGAGACGTATCAAGCATCCCCAAGCTTAGTTCTACTCGTCCTCGAGTAGGTAAAACGATAACAACAAATAATTTCTGAGGAGACATGCTTTCACACAATCTTGATCAATATATTGCAAGGCTCATGTCATGAATGAAGTGACTCAAAGCAATGATCTATAGTTTGCTAACAAATAGATAAAGAGTAAACAATGAATCATATAAGCAAAAACTTTTCATGAATAGTACTTTCAAGACAAGCATCAAAAAGTTTTGCATAAGAGGTAACTCATAAAGCAATAGATTCAAAGTAAAAGGCATTGAAGCAACACAAAGGATGATTAAGTTTCAGCATTGCTTTCAACTTGTAACATGTATATCTCATGGATAGTTGTCAACATAAAGCAATATAACAAGTGCAATAAGTAAATATGTAAGAATCAATGCACACAAAGTTGACACAAGTGTTTGCTTCTAAGATAGAAAGGAGTAGGTAAACTGACTCAACATAAAGTAAAAGATAGGCCCTTCGCAGAGGGAAGCAGGGATTAAATCATGTGCTAGAGCTTTTTAAGTTTTCGAAAGCATATAGAGAGCACAAAATAAGTATTTGAGAGGTGTTTGTTGTTGTCAACGAATGGTAGTGGGCACTCTAACCCCCTTGTCAACCAGACTTTCAAAGCGGCTCCCATGAAGGACGTTATCTCTACCAGCAAGGTAGATCATCCCTCTTCTCTTTTGTTTACACATGTATTTTAGTTTCTTTATAGATGACACTCCTCCCAACCTTTTGCTTACACAAGCCATGGCTAACCGAATCCTCGGGTGCCTTCCAACATTCACATACCATGGAGGAGTGTCTATTTGCAAATTAAGTTGCTTACTGATAAATCAGGGCAAAACATGTGAAGAGAATTATTAATGAAAGTTGTAATTAATTGGGGCTGGGCACCCCGTTGCCAGCTCTTTTTGCAAATTATTGGATAAGCGGATGTATATGCCACTAGTCCAGGTGAAAGTCTGTCAGAAGTAAATGACAAGATTGAAAGATAAAACACCACATACTTCCTCATGAGCTATAAAACATTGACACAAATAAGGAGTAATAAAGTTTTGAATAGTTTAAAGGTAGCACATGAAATATTTACTTGGAATGGCAGGAAATACCACATAGTAGGTAGGTATGGTGGACACAAATGGCATGGGTTTTGGCTCAAGTTTTGGATGCACGAGAAGCATTCCCTCTCAGTACAGAGTTTAGGCTAGCAAGGTTGTTTGAAGCAAACACAAGTATAAACCGGTACAGCAAGAATCACATAAAAACATATTGCAAGTATTATAAGACTCTACACTGTCTTCCTTGTTGCTCAAACATTTTACCAGAAAATATCTAGACCTTAGAGAGAACAAATATGCATCCCAAGTCTCAACAAGCTCTACGGTAGTTCTCCACTACTAGGCTTTAACTACATGATGCAAGAGCTTAAACATGATCTACTTGAGAGCTCAAAACAATTGCAAAGTATCAAATCAAAACAAGACAATGATCTACAAGAATGCATATGTCTTTTCCAATACCAACTACTACATGTAGCATTTTCTTTCTTCCAAACAAACACCAATCAATTTATTTAAACATAAACTCTCCAAATGATAATATAATGCAGCAAGAGAGTATTTATAAACAAGTGCTAACAGCTCGAAGAGATGCATGAAAAACAGGAGCTAAAAGCACTGCAGTAGCTAGTTAAGAATACTCAACAAATATAAGTGAAGAACATGAGTATTCACATGAAAAAGCGGAGCGTGTCTCTCTCCCACACAAGGATTGCTAGGATCCGAATTTATTCAAACAAAAACAAAAATAAAAACACACAGACGCTCCAAGTAAAGCGCATAAGATGTGAAAGAATTAAAATATAGTTTCACTAGAGATGACCTGATAAGTTTGTTGATGAAGAAGGGGATGCCTTGGGCATCCCCAAGCTTAGACGCTTGAGTCTCTCTGAATATGGTTGGGATGAACCACGGGGGCATCCCCAAGCTTAGGCTTTTCACTCTTCTTGATCACATAATATCACCCTTCTCGCTTGATCCTTGAAAACTTCCTTCACACCAAACTCAAGACAGTTCTCATTAGAGGGTTAGTGCATAATCAAAAATTCTCATATTCTGTAATGATACAATCAATCCCAAAGCTTCTGGACATTAGCTACAGCCACCAATGCTTTGTGGAGCAAAGAAATCCACACAAACACAGTAAAAGAGCGAATGCAAAACAAAAGGCAGAATCTGTCAAAAACAGAACAGTCTGGAATGACGAATTTTTTCGAGGCACTTAAGTTGCTCAGATGGATCTGGCCTAAAATAATGAAAGTTGCGTACATATCTCAGGAATATGCGTGATTTTTCTCAGAATTTTTGAATTTTCTACAGGGAGATAAGCTCAAATCCGTGACAGCTAAAAATCTGTCACTGCGCAGAAATCCAAATCTTGCATCAACTTTCAATATAGAACTTTACTTGGCACAACATTGCGATAAAATAAAGATACAAAGGAGTTGCTACAGAAGTAACAAAACTCCTTGACTCAAAGAAAACAAAAATAACAGCAAATAAAAACGATGGGTTGTCTCCCATAAGCGCTTTTCTTTAACGCCTTTCAGCTAGGCGCAGAAAGTGAAAATCAAGTGTTGTCAAGAGAAGAAGCATCAACATCATAACTTGCTCTAACAATAGAGTCAAAAGGTAACTTCATTCTCTTCCTAGGGAAGTGTTCCATACCTTTCTTGAGAGGAAATTGGTACCTTATATTACCTTCTTTCATATCAATGATGGCACCAACAGTTCGAAGAAAAGGTCTTCCCAAAACAATAGGACAAGATGCATTGCATTCAATATCCATAACAATAAAATCAACGGGACAAGGTTATTGTTTACTGTAATAAAAACATCATTAACTCGCCCCAAAGGTTTCTTCATAGCATTATCAGCGAGAAAAACATCCAAATAACAATGTTCCAAAGGTGGCAAATCAAGAATATCATAAAGCTTCTTGGGCAAAACCGAAATACTTGCACCAAGATCACACAAGGCATTGCAATAAAAATCATTCACCTTTACCTTAATGATGGGTTCCCAACCATCTTCTAATTTCCTAGGAATAGAAGCTTTAAGTTTCAACTTCTCCTCCCTAGCTTGCAAAAGAGCATTTGTAATATGCTTTGTAAAAGCCAAATTAATAGTGCTAGCATTGGGACTTCTAGCTAATTTTTGCAAGAACATAATAACTTCAGAGATGTTACAATCATCAAAATCAAAATCATTATTGTCAATGGTGGTGGAACCATTGTCTCCAATAGTTTGAAAAATTTCAGCACTTTTATCAGAAAAAGTTTCAGCAGTTTTAGGCAATTTCAAACGCTTTGCAGAAGTAGTAGAGACATTACCAACACCAATAACATTACCATCAATAGTAGGAGGTTACTAGCATGTAAAACATTAGCATTACTAGTGGTGGTGATAGTACAAACTCTAACTATACTATTCTCTTTTTCAAGTTCTTCCTCTTTTTCCCACCTAGCATGCAATTCAGCCAACATCCTAATATTATTATCAATTCGAACTTGGATGGCATTTGCTGTAGCAAATGACTCATCAAGACCTTCAGGTTTCGCTGCCATGTTATTAATCAAAGAGGACTGAGCTTCAGACATAGATGAAATACGGTTTTCAGCAATGGAAATCTTAGTTTGCAAACCTGAAATCTCACTATTTATATTTTCGAGTTGCTGTCCTATATTCTTCAACATGGCAGTTTGTTCATTCATAGCTTTTGTAAACAATTGATTTTGCTCAAATTGTGATTGCATAAAGCTTTTAGTTGATCTCTCAATTTCTATCATCCTTTCCTCACTAGGCATAAAAGATCTAGCATTAAAATAACCATTACCACTTGAAGGAAAAGCCTAGAGTTGTTGCTACCAAAATTATTCCTATAAGCATTGTTGTTGAAGTTGTTGTTTTTAATGAAGTTTACATCAACATGCTCTTCTTGAGCAACCAATGAAGCTAAAGGAACATTATTAGGATCAACATGAGATCTACCATTCACAAGCATAGACATAATAGCATCAATCTTATCACTCAAAGAGGAGGTTTCTTCAACAGAATTTACCTTCTTACCTTGAGGAGCTCTTTCGGTGTGCCATTCGGAATAGTTGATCATCATATCATCAAGTAGCTTTGTTGCTGCACCTAAAGTGATGGACATAAAGGTTCCTCCAGAGGCTGAATCCAATAAGTTCCTTGAGGAAAAATTTAATCCTGCATAAAAGGTTTGGATGATCATCCAAGTAGTCAGTCCATGAGTGGGACAATTCTTCACCAAAGATTTCATTCTTTCCCAAGCTTGAGCAACATGTTCATTATCAAGTTGTTTAAAATTCATAATGCTACTTCTCAAGGATATAATCTTAGCAGGAGGATAATATTTCCCTATGAAAGCATCTTTGCATTTTGTCCAAGAATTAATACTATTTCTAGGCAAAGAAAGCAACCATTCTTTAGCTCTTCCTCTCAAGGAGAAAGGAAAAAGTTTCAGTTTTATAATATCCCCATCCATATCCTTATACTTTTGCATTTCACAAAGTTCAACAAAGTTATTAAGATGGGCAGCAGCATCATCAGTACTAACACCAGAAAATTGCTCTTTCATAACAAGATTTAATAGAGCAGGTTTAATTTCATAAAATTCTGCTGTAGAAGCAGGTGGAGCAATAGGAGTGCATATGAAATCATTGTTGTTTGTGCTAGTGAAGTCACACAACTTAGTGTTCTCAGGAGTACTCATTTTGAAAAACAAAATCAAACAGAATTAAACAAGTAACTAATTTTTTTGTGTTTTTGATAAAGAGAGCAAACAAGACTAAATAAAAATAAACTAAGCAAGACAAATAACAAAGTAAAGAGATTGGGTGTGAGAGACTCCCCTTGCAGAAGCAATTCGTTTTCCCCGGCAACGGCGCCAGAAAACGTGTTGGTGGCTCTAAGTTGACGAGGGAATATCTCCCCGGCAATAGTGCCAGAAACAATGCTTGTACGTCACACGTCAGTTGGGAACCCCAAGAGGAAGGTATGATGAGTGCAGCAGCAAGTTTTCCCTCAGTATGAAACCAAGGTTTAATCGAACCAGTAGGAAAACGAGGTTTGCTTCGAAGGTGTTGGTGAAGGAGTGTAGTGCGGCGCAACACCAGGGATTCCGGTGCCAACGTGGAACCTGCACAACACAATCAAATTACTTTGCCCCAACTTAACAGTGAGGTTGTCAATCTCACCGGCTTGCTGAAAACAAAGGGTTAAACGTATCGAATGGAAGATGATGTTTGTTTGCATAAAACAGTAGAGAACAATGATTGCAGTAGATTGTATTTCAGATGTAAAAGAATGGACCGGGGTCCACAGTTCACTAGTGGTGTCTCTCCAATAAGATAACTAACATGCTGGGTAAACAAATTACAGCTGGGCAATTGACAATTGATAAGTGCATATAACATGCATGTGTGAGTTGTGGTGTCTACTATGAGATTCATTTGGGCATTACGACAAAGTACATAGACCGCTATCCAGCATGCATCTATGCCTAAATAGTCCACTTTCCGGTTAACATCCGTACCCCTTCCAGTATTAAGTTGCAAGCAACAGACAATTGCATTAAGTAATGTGCGTAATGTAAACAATACATTCATCCTTGAATAAAGCATTGCTGTTTTACCCCTAGTGGCAACAACACATCTACAACCTTAGAACTTGCTGTCACTATCCCAGGTTAAATAGAGGTTGAACCCAACTATCATGCATAAATACCCCCTCTTGGAGTTACAAGTATTCACTTGGCCAAGGCTTCAACAAGTAACGGAGAGCATGCAAGATCACAAATGACATAGACATGATAATATAATATTCAGCTCCACATAGGTATCAATATAAGTCAGATCCCAGCAAACACAACATGTAGCATTACAATAAGATGATCTTGATCATGATAGGCAGCTCACAAGATCTAAACATGATGGCACAAGTGGAGAAGACAACCATCTAGCTACTGCTATGGACCCATAGTCCAAGGATGAACTACTCACGCATCACTCCGGAGGCGGGCATGGCGATGTAGAGCCCTCCGGTGATGATTCCCCTCTCCGGCAGGGTGCCGGGAAGAGCTTCAGAAACCCCCCGAGTTAGGGTTGACGACGGCGGCGGCAGCGAATATGTTCTGGATGAAAGGCTCGGTGTTTTTAGGGTTTTCACGCTCGGGGAATAAATAGGCGAAGGGGCGATGTCGGCGGACCCCCGAGGGGCCCAAACCACAGGCAGGCACGGCTGGGCCCACTGCCGCGCCGCCAGGTGGTTTGGCCACCTCGTGGCTCTCCTTCGTCTCTCCTTCGGACTCCGTGTACGTGTTGGAAAAATAGGGACTTGGCCTTTTGTTTCGTGCAATTCCGAGAATATTTCCAGAAGTAACTTTCTGAAACCAAAAACTGCAGAAAACAGGGAACTGGCACTGTGGCATCTTGTTAATAGGTTAGTCCCAGAAAATGCATAAAAGTGATACGAAGTGTATATAAAACATGTAGCAAATGGTATAATATAAGCATGGAACATCAGAAATTATAGATACGTTGGAGACGTATCAAGCACCACCTCCACAACGAGGGGATATAGTTGTCCTTGCCACGGCTAACACAAGTGTGGCAAGTGACTTAGATCATATATATACCTCTATATATAAAGGGAGGACATCTCTACCCCCTCTCCCGCGCGCCACGTGATGGCCCTTCACGTAGTTACCCCACAACGGCGCCAGAAAACAGTTGCTAGCCCCTTCGCGTGGTACCTGCGTGAAAAGTAATGGGTTAGGTTGAGACTCCAAGTGCAGAAAGTAGGTAGTAGTGGAAGACAGTTTTCCCCACGAGGGGTGACTCGAGGGTTTAATATCGAACTCTCGGGGAACCAGTATTTCAGGTGTTATCTCCTTATTCTTCTCTTGAGAACCTGCAACAAAATAAATTGTTTTGTGCCCTCAACCTCACCAAGTGGTTGTCAAGTACAAGGTGTGAGAATGATAATAAAATAATATGCAATGCAAACAATAAGTAAATATGCAATGATGGTAAATAAATATGCAAGGATGATGGTAGTAATTATAAATGATATTTTTGGGTTTTTTATGGTGAATGCAAGATATAAAAGTGTTTTTGTATTTTCGGATTTAATAAGGGCAGCAAACAAAAGTGGTGATAAAAGTGTTGGAAAGGTGTTTCTTATGATTAAAAATGGACCGGGGTTCATGGTTTCACAAATGCACTCTCTCTTGATAACGTGGTAGACAATGGAACACTAAAATTAACATGAAAGATGGCAAGACATGGTTTGACAAGTTATTAATAATATGGGCATCACGTCCTAACATAGAGATCTCAAGTATAAGTTGTTCTCTCTCTTATGCTCCACCAAGATGCGAACTAAATCATAACACCTTAGTAATTAAGATAAATCAGAGCATAGCAATAAGTTCAATGACATGAAGTTAAAATAAGAACATGTTAGATCTAGTCATGGAGATAGTGGCCAAGGTCACATCCACTCTCCGGTAGCATGGTATTTTTGTTTATCCCTAGTGAGGCAACAAAGTAAGGTAGAAAACCCAAGTGGATCGCAGAACTTTCTCTCACGTTCGCTGCACTAGCCACACCCCGTTACTCCAACTAATGCACACGTTCCCCTCACATGCTCTCATAAACATGCTTGATCATGACAATTAAATAAGAACGGGGTACGTAATATGCATCTACTTTCATAACTGAAACAAAACCATTGCAATCTCAAACATGTATTAACTCATAATAAAGATCCACCACAAAGGAATTACATAGATGACCGTAATCATATTCAGTAGCTCATACGGTACTAATTAGTGAAGCTCATAGAGAGGAGAGATACATAAGTTACTTCCACAAACCCATAGTCCAGGGGTGGACTACTCCCTCTTCATCATGGTGTCGGTGGAGATGTTGTTGGAGGGGAAGGAGACCACGCCGACAGCGCCCCGCCGGAGTTTTCCCCCTCCAATCTTCAGCTCCAGATCTCTGTTTCGTGGTTTCTCTGTTTCAGCGGCGCTCTCTTTCGCGAAAGCCCTGGGAGGTCTATATATAGTCGTTTTTAGGTCAAGACGAAGCTTCGGGAAGAAAGATCGACGGTAGCGGAGGGCCGAGGGCCAGGATGGGGGACCCCACGCGGTCAGGGAATCTGGCCGCATGGGCCCACCCCTTTTGGCCTTCTGGTCTCCGTTTCTTCGATTCCTTTGCGCCTACGTTTCGTTCCTTCCAAAAAAGTGATCCCGTAAAGTTTCAGGTCATTTGGACGTCGTTTGGGTCCCTGAAACATCAAAATATAGAAAAAGGGGTTTTCTCACAGCGCAGGGTTAATTCCAGAAAAATGGGGAAGTTGTTAATTATCCCCAAAACTCGATATAAATCATGAATATAACCCTTATATGATGCAAATAACATGGAATAACATGTAATAAAATGTAAAGTTCATGTATGCATTTTACATGCATCAACATCCCCAAGCTTAACCCATGCTCGTCCCGAGTATGAAGGTGATAAAACTAACATGGACTTTGCATTTTAATACTATCAATAGATATCAAAGGTGATTACTATTGCTACATAGAGTCAAATGATTCATTCTTCAAAGGAATAACAATATGCAAGATAAATTATGAAGTGGTATCAAATACTCAATGTAAAGATGTTCAATGATAAATTCACAAAGTGTAATATAGAAGAAAGTACTATGGACCAAATGTATGCATAATGAAAAGTAAAAACTTCCTATGGTGGTCATAGAGTACTTCTTATGAAAACTGAATATAAAAGGTGGACACTTTGGATAGATAAATAAGTAGAGGTAAAGCATGAATAAGTTTCATCTAACTTCCAAACACTTCTACTTAAATTAATGCTTGCAATGTGATAGTCATTGGTGTGGAGCTCTCATTACCCTATCATAGCATCTTGAATGATTAATGTTTAAAGTGAAAGCAAATATGAGTGGTGTGCTTGATAATGTATTGGTTGAATGTCTCATGTCCCTTGAATACAAGTACCTACACCATGTGTTACTCACTTTGGTGCACAAAGTAAATTCAAATAAAGGTCATTGCAAGTAATAATAGTATCATCAAGAACTGCACTGGGGTACCTCTTGTCCCTTGACATGAACAAGCCCATGTCAAAACAACAAGACAAACAGACAATGAACAATCTCAGCACTCTTTTATTTACTATGGGTATAGCTTTTTATTATGAGGTACATCACTGAATGAACATTATGGTTATGCTGTAAATTTCTACCATGAATGATGCATGGCTTAGATTAGCGGCCCTGGCATTTCTCTAACCATTTATACAAACTCTTTGGACTTACTAAGTATCCACATTCATTTCACCCATGATAGGCATCCATAAACAAAAGTACATGACATCAACTAAATATAAATAAGTGCAATGTTGAAAGCTTGCCATGTGACAGCACATATGGGCTAACTCCCAACCAAAACAATTGTCAAGCCCACAACTTCATAATTTTAATCACAATGGTTCATGCTTATTAAATGCAATAAAAGTAAATTGTGCATCAAGTTCGTGAGAGCTTTTAACCAATTTTTCCCATGACAATCAATAACATAAACATTTAAATTCAGAAATGTAGATAACACAATATAACATGATAAACATACTTGGAATAGCATAAAGCTAATAGGTAGATATGGTGGACTCACTGGAAAAACTTTGGTTGAAGGTGTTGGGAAACAAGCTTTTTACTTGTTGTAATTTTTGGGCTAGCAATAGGGAGAAAGTTGACCATCTAAATGCATGCATAAGTGTCCATAGAACTAATCAATCCATGTTAAACCAAGTAAAGTTAAAATTCAACATCTAGACATGGCATAAGATAGCTCTTAACAACACTCTTGCAAATTAACATTCATTCAAAGCACATGAATTATGCAACTATATGTATCTTTTAAAATCAACTCAAACATCTCTATCCCAATATATTTAATAGCATCCAACATAATTCAACCCAAAATTCCAGTAGCTCTCTCCTATATAAATGATAGTGGTGGTCTCAAGAAAATAAAAATCAAACCGAAATAACAAAAGCAAATTAAAAAAAAGACGCTCCAAATTTATACGATAAAGTGCTTTGATCGAAAAACAGAAGTTAGACGTGTGCAAACCGAGATTATGTTGGTCTAGTGGGGTTGTCTTGACATCCCCAAGCTTATGGTCTTCACCATCCTTGGATAGCTCTTGGTGCAGCTCCTCTAATCCCCGTGAAAAAACTTCAAAACACCGTTTCTCCCATTTCTTTTCTGTGGGGTGATATTAGTAGTGATAAACAAATAGGTTACTTGCTGCATAAAATCCTTAGGCAAAAATTCATATGAATGTCCAGAGAGTATATAATGTTGTATGCCTACTCATAAACTCAATTGAATCAAAAAGATTCAAGCAAAAAGCTCAAAGAATGCATCAAACAATATCAAGACATAATCTGTCCTGAAAAACAGCAGCAGCAAAACGCATTTTTCTACCCTACTTAAACTCGTCAGAAATATCTGAAAAAAATCACATATACATAGGATGAAAAGTTGAAGCTACATTTCAAATTACAGCTCAATCAGAGTTACAGATAAAAAATGAAAAATCAAACCGTGCACAGACTTTGTGCAGGCAGAAAACTCTCCGAAAATGAATAGCAACTTTTCAAACCCAAAATAGGTAAAACTTGGTTCTTTATTAAAAATCCCAGAAACAAAACTAACAAACTACTCTCTTGTTACAGCAAGAGGACTCAAACAAAATCTCAAACAAAAACAACCGGGTTGCCTCCCGTAAAGCACTTTCTTTATAGCCATATAGCTAGGCTTACTTACTTGATAATCAAAGGGGACGTAGCTCACGAGGGAGCTTGAACCTTGGTGTGCCCCTCTTCCTTGGGAAGTGTTTCATGCATAATACCAGGATCCCATGGTGTTCTCAAACCAATCAAAATAATAGTCTAGTTGAACCCTAGTTGAGAGAAAAACAAAACACAAAAGTAATAACAACGAAGTCTAACTTTCTTTCTATTCATTGGCATTTTGTATGTGAATGAATCAGAATAGATATAAGTTTTCCAATGCATATTAACAGTAGGTACTTGCAGCTGATAATTATTAGTAACATAAAGAGGGTTCTTATTACCTCCTTTTTCATAATAGTTGCATGTAGTAGAAATAAATTCAACCATATAACCACAAGAATCATTCAATTTAGATAATATAGGCACATAAAGAGGATCATTAAATTTATTTTGGAATTCATTAGCATGCTTCCCTCTTTCAAAATAGTTAATAAGATCAATATCAAGTTTAATATCATGGTTGCAACAAAGATTTGGAACTAAAGATAGTTGCAAATCACATAAGTATTTCTCAACATAAGCAAATTTCTCCTCTATGGTGTAAGTAGGAGAGTTCAAGAACAAAGTTGGACTCTCATGAGTAAGAGTACTATCACAAACAGCAAGTATAACATTTTTATCCTCACATAATTTAGTAACAACTAAACATGGAGGTTTATCAATAAGCATAGGACCAGCATCTAAAGCATTATCATATAGCATATTTAAGCAATACTCCTCATTATCATCAATAAGTTCACTAGTAGCATTAGTGGAAAGTAAAGGAGCATTTTTAGTTTCATCATAATAGCATGGGTTATCATATAGGACCATAGCATTTTCAGTTTCACACTCATCATAACATGGATTCTCATAAATAACAAAAGATTTTTGAGTTTGAGTGCTACTATCAAATGTTGATGGTGAAGTTGGGAGATCCAATTCTTCACCAAGCTTAGGTTGGAGCACATCCATTTCAATCTCCTCTTCACATACTTCCTCTTCCTGCAAAATATTAGTACTTTCCATGGAAGCAAGAATTCTTTCTTTAACATAAACATTATCACTAAATTCCTTTTTGCAAAGTTGGAGAAGAATAGAAATGTGTCCTTTCATTACACGAGCTTCATGACTAGTTGCCACAAATTTATCAATAAGAAAGTCTATCTCATGGGCTGCAACATAAGAAATATATTTCTCAACTTGTTCTATATCATGGCATGCAAATTTACACTCTTGATAAGAAGCAATAATAGGATCACTATTATACTTACATTGATAGAGAGAGTGTTTATAGTCTTTTCTAAAGCAGCAAGTTATATTATGTAATTCACAAAACTCAGTGGCCATATCATTAAGATGTTCAAGCAATTCAAGCATTCTATTTCCTTCTTTGGTTGATCAGTATTCATAGTAAGCTCCCATAGTTTTGACATAACCTTTCTCCATAGCTTAGCATACATATTAAAAACAACACTAGTTTTTATGGGTTTTTTAATTTTTTATGCAAAACTGAAAGTAAAATGACACTAATGCAACTCGAAATAACACATGCAACACAAAAATGCAAAACTGAATATAAATATGCAAACCGAAATATAAAGATGATATGCAAGACAAGAACAAAACAAAATAAAATGATTGAAGGTAAAGATGGATAAGATGATGCTCACGTAGGTGCAACCTCCCCAAGCTTAGGTTGTTACACAAGCTGGTGATGAAGTTGACTTGATGTGAGTGATCCTTGGATAAACCTTTCAGCTATGGTTCCCCGGCAACGGCACCAGAAAACGTCTTGATGGCCCTTCACGTAGTTACCCCACAACGGCGCCAGAAAACAGTTGCTAGCCCTTCGCGTGGTACCTGCGTGAAAAGTAATGGGTTATGTTGAGACTCCAAGTGCAGAGTGTATGTAGTAGTGGAAGACAGTTTTCCCCACGAGGGGTGATGATATGTCCATTTTGCATCACTATTTTATATCATAATTTACTGCTATTCATCGATATATTTCATATTTAGAAGTGTTACTTATGTTATTTTACCTATTTTGCATGTTTGATGAATAATGGAGAATTGGACACCGGAGTCAGGATTCTGCTGGAAAAAGCACCGTCGAGATGCACTATTTCTGAAGATCAATAAATCGAAGGAGACATATGGAAGTTCCTATTTTACCAGAAGATGGAGGAGGCCAAAAGGGGAGGCTGAGAAGGGCCAAGGTGGGCCCTCCTCACCTGCTGGCGCGGGGCCCCCAGCCGCGCCGAGAGGTGGTTTGGGGGCCCTGGCCCACCTCAGCCGTTCCCCCTTCGCGTACTTGACCCCCTCGGAACCCTAACACACAGGAGACGGCCATCGAAATATTCCGCCGCCTCCACGAGGCGGAAAACACCAGAGAGCGAAAAGCTCCCCTGCAGGAAGAAATCTGCCGGGGGAAATTCCCTCCCGGAGGGGGAAATCGTCGCCATCATCACCGTCATCGAGCTGGACTTCATCGGGATCATCATCATCATCATCTCCACCGCCAACACCATCATCACCCCGCTGCACCCCGTCTCCGCTATAACATCTAGGGCTGAATCTTGTCTATTTCATAGGGGAAACTCTCCCGGTGTTGATTACTCTTGTTATTGATGCTATTGGGTGAAACCATTGGACTAAGGTTTATGTTCAGATTGTTATTCATCATCATATCACCTCTGATCATGTTCCGTATGATGTCTTGTGAGTAGTTCGTTTAGTTCTTGAGGACATGGGAGAAGTCTTGATGTTAGTAGTGAACTATGTTGAGTAATATTTAATGGTTTGATGCTTAAGTTGTGGTGTTATTCTTCTAGTGGTGTCATGTGAACGTCGACTACATGATACTTCACCTTTATGGGCCTAGGGGAATGCATTGTGTATTCGTTTGCCAATTGTGGGGTTGCCGGAGTGACAGAAACCTGAACACCCGTTGGTATATCGATGCATGAGGGATAGCAGGATCTCAAAGTTTAAGGCTGTGGTTAGTTTATCTTAATTACTTTCTTGTATTTGCGGATGCTTGCAAGGGGTATAATCACAAGTATGTATTAGTCCTAGGAAGGGCGGTGCATTAGCATAGGTTCACCCACACAACACTTATCAAAACAATGAAGATTAATCAACTATATGAAGCGAAAGCACTTGACAATATTCCCGTGTGTCCTCAAGAACGTTTGGTCATTATAAGTACAACAACCGGCTTGTCCTTTGCTGTAGAAAGGATTGGGCCACTCGCTGCAACTATTATTACTGCATTTTATTTACTTGTACTTTATTTATCTGTCATATCAAAAACTCCTAAAAACTTGTCTGAGAGCATTTACAGTGAATCCTTCATCAAAACCGCTTGTCAACACCTTCTGCTCCTCGTTGGGTTCGACACTCTTATTTATCGAAAGTACTACGATACACCCCCTATACTTGTGGGTCATCAAGACTATTTTCTGGCGCCGTTGCCGGGGAGTGTAGCGCTATTGGTAAGTGGAATTGGTAAGGGAAACATTTATTGTACGTGCTGTTTTTATTTTTGCCTGCTGCTATATCTCATTATGGAGGGGTCTTCTCTTGAATTCCTATTTGGGAAAACAACTACCACTGCTAAGGTAGTAGAGGAGGCGCCAGATGAGCAGGTAATACCGTTCAAAATTCCTATGAAAATTGTTGAACGTGTCACAAATAACCGCTATGCAGGAGATGGAACTGTCCATCCTGGAGATCATTTGTTATTTCTGCATGAATTGTGCGAGTTATTTAAGTGTGCAGGTATCTCGATGGGAGAAGTTAAGAAGAAATTATTCTCTCTATCACTGTCTGGTAAAGCTGCACATTGGTATAAACTGCTGAAGAATGGGTATTCTCTTGGATGGGAGGAAATTGTACCTCTCTTTTACTCCAAATTCTATCCTCCAAGTGAGATTCATAAGGATCGGAACCTCATATATAACTTCTGGCCCTATGATGGAGAGAGTATCGCTCAAGCGTGGGGGAGATTGAAGGCATTAATGCTCAAATGTCCCATTCATGAGCTTCCTGGTAATATTGTTATTGATAACTTTTATGCAAGACTCTCCTTTCAAGATAAAACTCTATTGGATACCACTTGTGCTGGATCGTTCACTCGTAATAAAGAAGAGTTTAAGTGGGACCTTCTTGATCGGATTCAGGAGAACACTGAAGGATGGGAGAATGACAAAGGTAGGGAGTCAGGTATAAGCTATGACTTTGAGTGTGTTAAAAATTTTATGGATACTGATGATTATCGCAAAATTAGCACTACTTATGGTCTTGACTCTCAAATTGTTGCAAACTTTTATAAAGCCTTTGCTTCCTATTTCGGTTTGCCGAAGGAGGGTTTTAAAAATTATCATGAACCATATAAAGATGAATCTGTTTCTCATATATCTAAAGGTGTTGAGGTTAATGTTGCTGATCGCATTATTCCAGAACCTTATATTGAAAAAGTTCCTTTTCCTAATAAGATTAAGGAACATACTATCATAACTGGTGTTGTTAGTAAAAGTAATAAGAAAACTACCAAACCTGATGAGCAAATAACTGTTGAACCTGTTGTAGCATTGGTTAAAGATCTTGTCACTGAAAATTTAGAAGATAGACACATTATCTTTTGTGAGGATGCTTCTAATATTGTCTCACATCCTAAAAGTTCTAGGAAGTCTAGTGTTCCTGTGCTTTCTGTTGGATAGGTGATCATTGCTATTATGGTTTATGTGATATTGGTGCAAGTTCTAGTGCTATTCCTTATGAGCTTTACAGGGAAATTATGCACGAAATTGCTCCTTGTAAACTTGAAGAGATTGATGTGGTTATTCAGCTTGCTAATAGGGAAACTATCTCTCCAATTGGTATCATTAGAGATGTCGAAGTCCTTTGTGGTAAGACTAAATACCCTGCTGATTTTCTTGTACTTGGGTCGGCTGCCAATGATAGTTGTCCTATTATTTTTGGTAGACCTTTTCTGAATACTTGTGGTGCTGTTATAGATGTAAGAAAGAGAAAATCTTTACTAAATTTGCTGGTGAATCTTATGAATTCAATTTCTCTAAATTTGCTAAAGCACCTTATGAAACTGAATTGCCTAGTGAGGATTTTGAAATTGCTCAACTTGCATCTATTGTTCTTGCTCCTAACAATGCTTTGCAGCAACATATGGAGAATCATGAAAGTGAGAACTTCAGGGAAGAAAGGAATGAGCTTGATGAAGTATTCCTTCGTCAACCTATGCTCAAACACAATTTACCTGTGGAAGATTTGGGTACCACAATGCCACCCAAGGAGGATCCTGTTTTTGATTTGAAACCTCTGCCTGATAATCTTAAATATGCTTATATTGATGATAAGAAAATATATCCTGTTATTATCAGCTCTAAACTTTCAGGTACAGAGGAGGAAAGGTTATTGGGAGTGTTGAGGAAACACCGCGGAGCTATGGGATATACTCTTGATGACCTGAAGGGAATTTCTCCTACTATATGTCAGCACGCCATCAACATGGAACCTGATGCAAAGCCTGTTGTTGAGCATCAGCGTCGTTTAATACCCAAGATGAAAGAAGTGGTAAGAAATGAGGTATTAAAACTTCTTGAAGCTGGTATTATTTATCCTATTGCTGATAGTAGATGGGTAAGTCCTGTGCATTGTGTTCCTAAGAAAGGAGGAATTACCGTTGTTCCTAATGAAAATGATGAACTAATTCCTCAAAGAGTAGTAGTTGGTTATAGATGTGCATTGATTTTAGAAAGGTTAACAAAGTAACTAAGAAAGATCATTATCCTTTGCCTTTTATTGATCAAATGCTTGAGAGGTTGTCCAAGAAAACTCACTTTTGTTTCCTTGATGGGTATTCTGGGTTTTCTCAAATTGCTGTGAGAGCGCAAGATCAAGAGAAAACTACTTTTACTTGTCCTTATGGAACTTATGCTTATAGACGTATGCCTTTTGGTTTATGTAATGCTCCTGCTACTTTTCAAAGATGCATGTCTGCTATTTTTCATGGCTTTTGTGAGGAAATTGTGGAAGTCTTCATGGACGATTTCTCCGTCTATGGAACTTCCTTTGATAATTGTTTGCACAACCTTGACAAAGTTTTGCAGAGATGTGAAGAAACTAGCCTTGTTCTTAATTGGGAGAAATGCCACTTTATGGTTAATGAAGGAATTGTTCTTGGACATAAAATTTCTGAAAGAGGTATTGAAGTTGATCGAGCTAAAGTGGAGGCAATTGAAAAGATGCCTTGTCCCAAAGATGTTAAAGGTATTCGTAGTATTCTTGGTCATGCTGGTTTTTATAGGAGGTTTATTAAAGATTTCTCTAAAATTTCCAAGCCTCTTACTAATCTTCTTCAAAAAGATGTACCCTTTGTTTTTGATGATGATTGTAAGGAAGCTTTTGAAACTTTGAAAAAGGCTTTAATCACCGCTCCTGTAGTTGAACCACCTGATTGGAATTTACCTTTTGAAATTATGTGTGATGCTAGTGATTATGCTGTAGGCGCTGTTCTTGGGCAGCGAGTAGATAAAAAGTTAAATGTTATTCATTATGCTAGTAAAACTCTTGATTCTGCTCAAAAGAATTATGCCACTACTGAAAAAGAATTTCTAGCTGTAGTTTTTGCTTGTGACAAATTTCGACCCTACATAGTTGATTCGAAAGTCACTATTCATACTGATCATGCTGCAATTAGATACCTTATGGAAAAGAAAGATGCTAAGCCAAGGCTTATTAGATGGGTACTTCTTTTGCAAGAATTTGATTTGCATATCATAGATAGAAAAGGTGCTGAAAATCCTGTTGCTGATAATTTGTCTAGATTGGAAAGCATTCCTTATGATCCTATTCCTGTTAATGATAGCTTTCCAAATGAACAATTGGCTGCAATAAGTGTAAGTTCGCGAGATAGTCCTTGGTATGCTGATTATGCTA
This sequence comes from Poa pratensis, assembly GCA_947311845.1. Lineage (NCBI taxonomy): Eukaryota > Viridiplantae > Streptophyta > Magnoliopsida > Poales > Poaceae > Poa > Poa pratensis. The sequence continues at coordinate 3,118,735 of CAMZMU010000011.1, read as the reverse complement.
ACTTTATTGTTTCCAAGTACTTGCCTCCAACCTTTTCAGCTCAGCAAAGAAGGAAATTCTTTTATGACTTGCGGCATTACTTTTGGGATGACCCACACTTATATAAAGAAGGAGTCGATGGTATTATGCGAAGATGTGTTCCTGAATATGAACAACAGGAAATACTGAGGAAATGCCATGGAAGTGCTTATGGAGGGCATCACGCTGGAGATAGAACTGCGCAGAAAGTTCTACAATCAGGTTTTTATTGGCCTACCCTCTTTAAGGATGCAAGAAAGTTTATTTTATCTTGTGATGAATGTCAAAGGGTTGGTAATATCTCTAGACGCAATGAAATGCCTATGAGTTATTCTCTTGTTATTGAACCATTTGATTGTTGGGGATTCGACTTCATGGGTCCTTTTCCTTCTTCACAAGGTAATACTCATATACTTGTTGCTGTTGATTATGTCACTAAATGGGTAGAAGCTATACCTACTAAAAGTGCTGATGGTGAGACCTCTTTAAAAATGCTTCAAGATGTCATTTTTCCTAGGTTTGGTGTACCTAGATATCTTATGACTGATGGAGGTTCTCATTTTATCCATGGTGGTTTTAGAAAGACTCTTGCTAAATATGGTGTTAATCATAGAATTGCTTCAGCCTATCATCCTCAAACTAGTGGACAAGTAGAATTGTCAAATAGGGAGATTAAATCTATCTTGCAAAAGACTGTTAATAAATCTAGAAAAAATTGGGCTAGTAAGTTAAATGATGCTTTATGGGCTTATAGAACTGCTTATAAGAACCCCATGGGCATGTCTCCTTATAAAATGGTTTATGGTAAAGCTTGTCACTTGCCTTTAGAATTAGAACACAAAGCTTATTGGGCAGTGAGAGAACTTAATAGAGATTTTAAACTTGCCGGTGAGAAAAGGTTGTTGCATTAAGTTCTTTAGATGAATGGAGAAGTGAGGCTTATGAAAATGCTAGACTCTTTAAAGAAAAAGTTAAGAGATGGCATGATAGGAGAATTCTTAAAAGAGAATTTAATGTTGGTGAGAAAGTTCTATTGTATAGGTCTCGTCTCAGATTTTTTGCAGGAAAGTTACTCTCAAAATGGGAAGGACCATTTGTTATTGTGGAGGTGTATCGTTCAGGTGCAATAAAAATTGCTTCATTGAAAGATAACTCTACACAAGTGGTAAATGGTCAAAGACTCAAGCATTATATTTCTGGAGATTCTATTAATGAAGAGGTTGATACAATTAAAGTGGTGACTCCGGAAACTTTCATTGAAGAACATTTTTCTGGGACTGCAGAATTCGATTCGAATAGGTAACAGTTTCGGTAAGAAAAGTTTCGCGAATAACTTTCTAGAAGATATTTTCGTCGTTTTTATTAAATATGGAAAAATAAGAGACCGAACCGGATGGGAGACGGCACCCGTGGTGCCCAAACCATAGGTCGGCGCGGTGGGCCCCCGCCGCGCCGCCTGGTGGTTTGAGCACCCCGGAGCTCGTCTCCGATCAGGTTTCCTCCTGTACCTTCCTTATGTTGTAAAACTTTTTGCTATATAACTCACCCGAACCCCCGAGGTTCGTATCTCGCCTTTTCATCGTGTTTCGTTTCGAGCTGTTTCTGTCCAGATATTGTTTTCAGATTTAGAAGCGCCATGGTCTCCAACAACAACAAGGGCAAGGAGCCTTTGGAAGACGAGACTCAAGACCCCAAGCTGAAGGAGGAAGTCAAGAGCGAAGATGAAGGAGAAGTGGAGGAAGACCCGCGCGAATACCCGCGCGCTACCGTTGCAAGCATCGGAGTGGTGGCAAATCCATTCAAGCCCAGGCAAGGGCGCGGATGAGCACCGGAGGGAAGGTTCCACGACACTTCTTGGCTCCCAGGACATCTTCCCCAGGCAAAAATAACCCCTTCCATACTCTTATCCATAAGCATCAAATTGAGAGGATCCCGGAGGCTGAGTTGCCTAGTGGTTGGAATATAGATCGTTCTAACAATACAGGAAAGAGGGATTCTGCTGCTGAGGAGTGGGGAAACAACTCCAAGAGTTGGGACTCGCAGTCTGACAAGTTTATGAATCGCATCGAACACAACTCTGAGCTGATTCGCGCCCTCACCTACAAGATTGATGAACTGAAGGAGCTGGTTGATAAGCTTATCAACAATCCACCACCACCGAAGGAGTAATTCATCATAAGTATTGGCATCCCCTTGGTTTGTTCCAAGCTTGGGGGAGTGCCGCGGTATCACATCATTATCTTTACCTTTTACTTTTCCATAAAGTCATATCGTGAGTAGGGAAGTTATCTTATATGATGGTTTGCAATGTGGAAGTATCTCTCTTTTAGTTGGTTATCTATGTATCCCTTGGTGTGAGTTGCCGTTATGAAATATTAATGAGAAGTTTTATCATTTACTTTCTGCATACTTTATTTTAGCTTGCAATTCTCTTTCATATTGATAACCTTGTTGTTAGTATAGGGATCACTTTTTAGAGCACCAAGTTAATCTTTTTGGTTTTGGCAAACTTAGCATTGGTCAGTAGTAGACAATACTTTGAGACTTAAGTAGAGAGAGGGAGTGCATGCAAATATATTATTCCATGATCTTTCTTTCTTTGTAGCTCATAAGCTTAGTATTCTTAAGTTAAACTATTTGTGCTTCTAAGGAAGATTGCATGATTATTCTTATCACTTGTATAATTGTTTGTATCCCTCAACTCTTATGCTTGCTACATAACCTTGCTAGCCAAAGACCTGTATCGAGAGGGAATGCTTCTCATACATCCAAACCTTGAGCCAAACCATTGCCATTCGAGTCCACCATAACTTCCTACTATATGGTATTTTGCGCCATTCCAAGTAAATACTTCATGTGCTACCTTTAAATTATTCAAAACTTATTACTCCTAGTTTTGTGTCACTGTTTATTAGCTCATGAGGGTTCTGTAGAGTTTCTCTAGCACTTTTGTCAAACAGACTTTCACCAATGGACTAGTGGCATATACACCGCTTATCCAACAATTTGCAAAAAGAGCTGGCAAATGGGGTGCCCAGTCCCAATTAACTACAACTTTCATTAATAATTCTCTTCACATGTTTTGCCCTGATTTATCAGTAAGCAACTTAATTTGCAAATAGACACTCCTCCATGGTATGTGAATGTTGGAAGGCACCCGAGGATTCGGTTAGCCATGGCTTGTGTAAGCAAAAGGTTGGGAGGAGTGTCAACTATAAAGAAACTAAAATACATGTGTAAACAAAAGAGAAGAGGGATGATCTACCTTGCTGGTAGAGATAACGTCCTTCATGGGAGCCGCTCTTGAAAGTCTGGTTGACAAGGGGTTAGTGTTCACTTTACTACGATTCGTTGACAACGACATACATAGCTCAAACAACTATTTTCATACTCTCTATATGCTTTGCAAAACTTAAAAGCTCTAGCACATGATTTAATCCCTGCTTCCCTCTGCGAAGGGCCTATCTTTTACATTATTGTTGAGTCAGTAAACCCATTCCTCTCTATCTCAAGCAAGCATTTGAGTTGTTGAGATCCAATTAGTTATATGTGTTGATACTTCTAATCATATCTCTCATTTCCTTGTTTCGCACAATAGCTTTTATCCGAATGAATATAACTTTGAAAGTTATCAATGACTGTAAGGAGACTGTTATGATTAAGGCATGTAAGTTCTGCTATATAAGCTCTGATATAAAGACTCTTCTCGAAAGATAAGTATGATCTGTTAATTGTTCTCTGACCAAGAGTTTAAGTTTGCCTTCACCAATCATGGTTCTCTTTATGCACTTCATCGTGGTTCCCTTTACTTATTTCAAGTTAGATTATATGAAGGGAAGTTGCTGTCTAGAATGACTTGTGTATCAATGAATGTGATGCTTCTTGTCCGTATTTTATTTATCGACACTTTGCTCCATAAACTTGTGGTCATGTTTACTGAGCTCAGTTTTCGCTTGGGGACAAGCGAGGTCTAAGCTTGGGGGGGTTGATACGTCCATTTTGCATCACTATTTTATATCATAATTTACTGCTATTCATCGATATATTTCATATTTAGAAGTGTTACTTATGTTATTTTACCTATTTTGCATGTTTGATGAATAATGGAGAATTGGACACCGGAGTCAGGATTCTGCTGGAAAAAGCACCGTCGAGATGCACTATTTCTGAAGATCAATAAATCGAAGGAGACATATGGAAGTTCCTATTTTACCAGAAGATGGAGGAGGCCAAAAGGGGAGCTGAGAGGGCCAAGGTGGGCCCTCCTCACCTGGCGCGGGGGCCCCCAGCCGCGCCGAGAGGTGGTTTGGGGGCCCTGGCCCACCTCAGCCGTTCCCCCTTCGCGTACTTGACCCCCTCGGAACCCTAACACACAGGGGACGGCCATCGAAATATTCCGCCGCCTCCACGAGGCGGAAAACACCAGAGAGCGAAAAGCTCCCCTGCAGGAAGAAATCTGCCGGGGGAAATTCCCTCCCGGAGGGGGAAATCGTCGCCATCATCACCGTCATCGAGCTGGACTTCATCGGGATCATCATCATCATCATCTCCACCGCCAACACCATCATCACCGCCGCTGCACCCCGTCTCCGCTATAACATCTAGGGCTGAATCTTGTCTATTTCATAGGGGAAACTCTCCCGGTGTTGATTACTCTTGTTATTGATGCTATTGGGTGAAACCATTGGACTAAGGTTTATGTTCAGATTGTTATTCATCATCATATCACCTCTGATCATGTTCCGTATGATGTCTTGTGAGTAGTTCGTTTAGTTCTTGAGGACATGGGAGAAGTCTTGATGTTAGTAGTGAACTATGTTGAGTAATATTTAATGGTTTGATGCTTAAGTTGTGGTGTTATTCTTCTAGTGGTGTCATGTGAACGTCGACTACATGATACTTCACCTTTATGGGCCTAGGGGAATGCATTGTGTATTCGTTTGCCAATTGTGGGGTTGCCGGAGTGACAGAAACCTGAACACCCGTTGGTATATCGATGCATGAGGGATAGCAGGATCTCAAAGTTTAAGGCTGTGGTTAGTTTATCTTAATTACTTTCTTGTATTTGCGGATGCTTGCAAGGGGTATAATCACAAGTATGTATTAGTCCTAGGAAGGGCGGTGCATTAGCATAGGTTCACCCACACAACACTTATCAAAACAATGAAGATTAATCAACTATATGAAGCGAAAGCACTTGACAATATTCCCGTGTGTCCTCAAGAACGTTTGGTCATTATAAGTACAACAACCGGCTTGTCCTTTGCTGTAGAAAGGATTGGGCCACTCGCTGCAACTATTATTACTGCATTTTATTTACTTGTACTTTATTTATCTGTCATATCAAAAACTCCTAAAAACTTGTCTGAGAGCATTTACAGTGAATCCTTCATCAAAACCGCTTGTCAACACCTTCTGCTCCTCGTTGGGTTCGACACTCTTATTTATCGAAAGTACTACGATACACCCCCTATACTTGTGGGTCATCAGGTGACTCGAGGGTTTAATATCGAACTCTCGGGGAACCAGTATTTCAGGTGTTATCTCCTTATCCTTCTCTTGAGAACCTGCAACAAAATAAATTGTTTTGTGCCCTCAACCTCACCAAGTGGTTGTCAAGCACAAGGTGTGAGAATGATAATAAAATAATATGCAATGCAAACAATAAGTAAATATGCAATGATGGTAAATAAATATGCAAGGATGATGGTAGTAATTATAAATGATATTTTTGGGTTTTTTATGATGAATGCAAGATATAAAAGTGTTTTTGTATTTTCGGATTTAATAAGGGCAGCAAACAAAAGTGGTGATAAAAGTGTTGGAAAGGTGTTTCTTATGATTAAAAATGGACCGGGGTTCATGGTTTCACAAATGCACTCTCTCTTGATAACGTGGTAGACAATGAAACACTAAAATTAACATGAAAGATGGCAAGACATGGTTTGACAAGTTATTAATAATATGGGCATCACGTCATAACATAGAGATCTCAAGTATAAGTTGTTCTCTCTCTTATGCTCCACCAAGATGCGAACTAAATCATAACACCTTAGTAATTAAGATAAATCAGAGCATAGCTATAAGTTCAATGACATGAAGTTAAAATAAGAACATGCTAGATCTAGTCATGGAGATAGTGGCCATGGTCACATCCACTCTCTGGTAGCATGGTATTTTTGTTTATCCCTAGTGAGTGATGCATGTAAAATGCATACATGAACTTTACATTTTATTACTTGATATTCCAACTTATTTGCATCATATATGGTTTATATTTATGTTTTATAATGATTTTAGGGATAATTCACAGTTTCCCCATTTATTTGGAATTAACCCTGCAGAACCAGAAAACCCTTTTTCCATGTTTTTGACTTTCAGGACCAAACGACGTCCAAATGACCTAACATTTTACGGGGCCCAATATTTGGAAATAAGAAGACGTACGAGCCAAGGATCCGTGAAAAAGGAAGTCCGAGGAAGAAAATAGATGGTCCCACGCGGCCAGATTCCTTGGCCGTGTGGGACCACCTCTTTCATTCCTCGTGGCTCCGATGCCGTCCGTTTTCGTCTCCGTGGCTTCGTCTTGACCTAAAAACGTCTATAAAAATAGTCCCCCGAGGAGTTTCGCGAGGAGGCGGCGGAGAAACACAGAACCACGAAACAGAGAGTCAGAAGGCTGCCGCCGGAGAAGATCGGAGGGGGGAAACGCCGCCGGAGTCACCTCCGGAGGGCTCCACCCCCCTCCGGCGTGTTCATCATCAAAATCTACAGCAAGAACTTCTCCACCATCATCACCATGATGAAGGGGGAGTAGTCCACCCCCTGGACTCGGGTTTGTGGTGGTAACTTTTGTATCTCTCCTCTCTCTTGAGCTTCACTAATTAGTACCGTATGAGCTGCCAAACATGATTACGGTCATCTATGTAATACCTTTGTGGTGAATATTGTGGTATGAGATGATTTGTTATGCATTTACCGTTGTGTTGGATCTTTTATGACTTGTCATACTTTGGTTGAATATTGTTCTTAAAGAAGTATGATGTATGTGGGTACGGGATGGCCGATGTGACACGGCATAGGTATTGAGTGACACAGTACCGCCCAATATCCTTTATCTGGGGGTAAAAAGAAAGAGTATGATGTGGGAGTGAGAGCAACCACGCTAGCCTTACGAGGGTGACCTAGCAACACAAATGAATACTTCTTTCAACTATGTGTTTTAGGACATATAGCCGTCATAAAAGCTACCATTAAAACATGACAATTGTGTGTACTTTATCTATAACATGATAATCACCGCAGATGAGAGAGAGGATTAAGTGAACCCATGTCCATTGTTCCAATAAGAGAAAATCTTTGTCTTGTCCTCTTGCATTGAAGAGGATTGGGACACTTTTACATTCTTGTTTTGTTACATTAAGCTTCCATCAATTAAATCAACCACCTTGTTCTTTAAACTTGTTTAGTGCATAATCAACTAAAACTTGTGACACTTTAGTTGTAGGGAATAGATAACTTTTCATTCTTGCTCCTGCGGATCGATACCCTACTTCCACATTGAGAGGTGCTACATTGATCCCCTGCTCTTGTGGGTTATCAGTGAGGCAACAAAGTAAGGTAGAAAACCCAAGTGGATCGCAGAACTTTCTCTCACGTTCACTGCACTAGCCACCCCAGTTACTCCAACTAATGCACACGTTCCCCCTCACATGCTCTCATAAACATGCTTGATCATGACAAGTAAATAAGAACGGGGTACGTAATATGCATCTACTTACATAACTGAAACAAAACCATTGCAATCTCAAACATGTATTAACTCATAATAAAGATCCACCACAAAGGAATTACATAGATGACCGTAATCATGTTCAGCAGCTCATACGGTACTAATTAGTGAAGCTCATAGAGAGGAGAGATACATAAGTTACTTCCACAAACCCATAGTCCAGGGGTGGACTACTCCCTCTTCATCATGGTGTCGGTGGAGATGTTGTTGGAGGCGAAGGAGACCACGCCGACAGCGCCCCGCCGGAGTTTTCCCCCTCCAATCTTCAGCTCCAGATCTCTATTTCGTGGTTTCTCTGTTTCGGCGGCGCTCTCTTTCGCGAAAGCCCTGGGGGGTCTATATATAGTCGTTTTTAGGTCAAGACGAAGCTTCGGGAAGAAAGATCGACGGTAGCGGAGGCCCGAGGGCCAGGATGGGGACCCCACGCGGTCAGGGAATCTGGTCGCGTGGGCCCACCCCTTTTGGCCTTCTGGTCTCCGTTTCTTCGATTCCTTTGCGCCTACGTTTCGTTCCTTCCAAAAAAGTGATCCCCGTAAAGTTTCAGGTCATTTGGTCGTCGTTTGGGTCCCTGAAACATCAAAATATAGAAAAAGGGGTTTTCTGACAGCGCAGGGTTAATTCCAGAAAAATGGGGAAGTTGTTAATTATCCCCAAAACTCAATATAAATCATGAATATAACCCTTATATGATGCAAATAACATGTAATAAAATGTAAAGTTCATGTATGCATTTTACATGCATCAACATCCCCAAGCTTAACCCATGCTCGTCCCGAGTATGAAGGTGATAAAACTAACATGGACTTTGCATTTTAATACTATCAATAGATATCAAAGGTGATTACTATTGCTACATAGAGTCAAATGATTCATTCTTCAAAGAAATAACAATATGCAAGATAAATTATGAAGTGGTATCAAATACTCAATGTAAAGATGTTCAATGATAAATTCACAAAGTGTAATATAGAAGAAAGTACTATGGACCAAATGTATGCATAATGAAAAGTAAAAACTTCCTATGGTGGTCATAGAGTACTTCTTATGAAAACTGAATATAAAAGGTGGACACTTTGGATAGATAAATAAGTAGAGGTAAAGCATGAATAAGTTTCATCTAACTTCCAAACACTTCTACTTAAGTTAATGCTTGCAATGTGATAGTCATTGGTGTGGAGCTCTCATTACCCCTATCATAGCATCTTGAATGATTAATGTTTAAAGTGAAAGCAAATATGAGTGGAGTGCTTGACAATGTATTGGTTGAATGTCTCATGTCCCTTGAATACAAGTACCTACACCATGTGTTACTCACTTTGGTCCACAATGTATTGCGTCCTCTCCATCCTAGCCAACAGCCGCGTGCTGGGACGGCCGATCCACGCCGGAATCGTCGACGCCACGCTCGCCGCCCGCCGCCGCGAATTTGGTCGCCGCCGGCAGCTCCGGCGACCAAATTGTCCGAGACACCGCTTGCCCGACTCCCCTCGATCTCCTCTCGCGGATCCACGCACTCCCAGCGCCGCGCGCGCGCAGCTGCTCGAGCGCGAGCTCGGCAGCGCGGCCGCGACCGCCGCCGGCGGGTGACGCCCCAGGATGACGTCACCGCGAGCCCGCTGTCAGGATTTTTATTTTTTCCCTAAGCAATTTCATAATTGTTAAAACCTTGACATGTGGGTCCCGAATGTCAGATATTTCACAATTACAAAAAAAAAATGTTAAAATTCGAAAAAAAAACCATATCTTCTAACCTATAATTCAAAATAATGCAAACAATTAGTCAAAAAAATTGCAAAATTACCAAATTTTCAAAATTTTCACAAAAAAAGCACCAAAATTACATTGTGCACAAAATAATGCAAACAATGTATCAAAATTTCCCAAATTTTACAAAATTTCCATACTTCCCACACAAATGTTTCAACAAAAAAAAATAGCCCACATTTCAAAATTTAAGAAATTTTGAAATTTACGAAATTTTCAAACTTTCCGCACAAACTATATTAATTTGTCAAAAAAATTACAAAATTTTCAAATTTTCCACGAAAAAAAACACCGAAATTACATTACGCACAAAATAATACAAACAACGTATCATAATTTCCCAAAAATTACAAATTTCCAGACTTCCCACACAAACGAAATTTTCAAACTTTCCACACAAACTATAATAATTTGTCAAAAAAATTGCAAAATTACCAAATTTTCAAATTTTCCACGAAAAAAAAGCACCAAAATTACATTACGCACAAAATAATACAAACAATGTATCATAATTTACCAAAATTTCAAAATTTCCAGACTTCCCACACAAAAGTTTCAACAAAAAAAACATTGCCCACATTTCACAATTTAAGAAATTTAGAAATTTAATAAATTTCCAAACTTTCCACACGAACTAATAGATGTACCTTTTGTTGAAGATTTAATTTACGAAATTTTTAAATTAACAAAATTTACAAACCTTCCACATGAGCTGATAAATGTCCATTTTGTTGAAGATTTGTATGATTAGTTTTCGATAGAATTTCCTATTTTCTGACTGAAAAAAAACTACGGATTTCTAAAGTTTTTTATCACAACGCATAGTACTACTAAATTTTTGTCCCTCTTTGCAAAATTATGGGCATCTTAATCTTCCAAATTATAAAGATTGTAATAGTAATGTTACTGTGGTATACTTATACTCCTGAAAATTTCAGATATTTAACCATTTGATTCTATTTGTTTTTCAGTTGACTGACTTTAATAATACAATCAGTGGAAAGCAAGCTTTACAATTACATAGTTTGGTGCCGCCGTTCTGCTCCGTTCCCGATGAATTGGAGAACACCACAACCTCCGCCTCAACCTCTTCTACCTCCCTGTCGATCTACGCTTGCTGGGATGGCCCCAGTCCTCTCCGTCCCCTCCATCGAGTTCCTGGTCAGCTCACGGTGCTGCAGCACCCCTCCGTTCGAGTTATTGCGTCTCGTAGCGTCATCGCGCCGTTGCGCCGCCGCCGACGCTCCGTCGTGCTCCAGCCAGTGCTCCGGCGACCATTTGGTCGCGGCGCCGCCGCCTTTCGGTAGCCCGCGTCCGTACAACCGTGGCAGCCCGCTCACGCTCCTCCGGCGAGCCTCGCCGAAGTCCCCCGTGACAGTGACAGGTGGGACCCACCGACAGTTTTTTTTCCCTTTCTAAAAAAAAGAAATTGTCAAATTTCTGACAGGTGGCCCAGCTTAATTAAAAAATTCCAGAAGATAATTAAAATTGTTAAATCAACAACTGTTGAATATTTCGATTTCGTAAATATTTGAAAACAACCTAAATGCATTTTTCTAACTACGGAGTTAAATTAAATAAATGCTTATATTTTTCTCCTAATTTCCATCCACATTTTTTCCAACTGTATTTCGCAACTTCCAGCAATTTTATTATGTTTTAGAATGGTCTACAAAAATATAGTCAAAATCCATGTATGCTCTCATCATTATTATGGAGCTTCCCACATTTTTGGTTTAAATTTCTATTTTTAAACACGTTAACAACAATGGGAAGGTTTTGATATTTCAGATAAATTCCTATTTATTTTTAGTGCGCAAATTTCTAAGTGAGTTCAGAATGATATTCATACGTAAAAATTAACTATGCTACCAAATTGTCCCAAAAATGTTAGCCTAACTACATTGTCGCTACGGGCTCAGGAGTTTCATCGATCCCTTCTTCTTAACTACTCGGTGACAATTTGATGACACATTTTACCGACATTTCTGACAGTGCTTATACTACATAAATGCCACTATTTTAATTTGTATTCCCCATTTAACGTCACCCTTTCTGACTGTATTTCTTGGTAAATTTGATGTCGATTCCCAGACATCCTCGACGTGCACGCCAATATTAATTTTTATCTCCTCATTCTTCAAAGGTTAGCCGTATTTTCCAAACGATATTTCTCCACTATAAATCCAACGTGAGTTCCCGACATCCACGACAGTAATTTTCATCCGATAATATTATTTAATCATGCTAGACGATTTGACGGGCACGCATGTCGACGCGCCAAGTTGCCTATATTCCTGATGATCAAATGAATTTCACGAAATCATGAGTTACCATACAATAACCTATCTGAAGGTTTTGCAAGTTATTATTACATTGATGCACATTCCGATGATAATATAACCATATGGTTTTGTTTAAATTCATGTATGTGTATAATTTGTACGTTTTCATGCCTTAAATTTTTATTCTACACAATAATTTTGTAATTATAGTTGACATGTCAACCGTGTTCCCTCGCCATCGAGATTACAACTTCCATGTTAATTTGTTCATTTGGTTCGGCTTTGTTACTTGCAGGTGACGCTTGTGTTGGATTTGGTGTATAAAAAAGCCCTTTCCTAACATCGTCAATTTTACTTATCCAGCTTATCTTAATCTTAATTTTACCTACCAAACATAAATTTCCCACTTTTGATACACAGTTCATCTTGGAAAAACTAGATATATCCTACCATGCTTTCTGGCAGATATCAATCTTTTGTCTGTTGTGATTAATAAAAGGCAGATCCATCAGCTGCAAAATATCAACATATCTTGAAGAGGTCAAAAATATACTATTATCCACACGGGCGCGGCGTGTCGACGCGCCATCTTCCCTTATATACTTGATGAGCAATGATGCACCAGCTCACCGGCAGAGCCTGGGCAAAGACCAAGTAAACTTACTTTGCTGGAATTATGCCCTCACAAAATTTTGATTAACATATCAAGTCCCAATGCTTTCTTAAAGGGAAATCGGCAGGTTAGCCCGGGCAACTGACCGAGCATGTCGGCCCTAGCTCGGCCACTAGATGCATTTGATTAGTGGCACCCCTAATTGTGTTAATCAGGGGCATCAAACACTTGTTATGTTCAGGGTGTGAGCCTGGTAATTACACATTGCTGCTTAAGGTGCAATTTATACATCACCCTGTTATTGTTAGCTAGGTGGTAATAAATTTAGTAATCAGTGTGCTAATATATTTATGACTAATGATTATGCTTATTGATGTGTATTTGAATGTGGTTATCTCTACTACTATTAAAAGAGCAAACATATTCATCGCTACGCGCACCCCATCCAACCTACACAGAATAAATTGGACGAATCACAGCCTCACGATCAGGCCCACGTCAACAGATCTAACCGTCAGCGCGAAAACAAAGCCCACCTATGCGTACGCGTAGCAATTGCCACGGCGGACGAAAACTCTGCCAAGACGAAACGTTACGGCTTACATCACCTCGCCACTTCGTCCCTTCCATCTGCCCCGTCGCCACAATCTACTCCTCCACGTCCAGGTCCCTGACCACGCCAACCTCCGCAGAAGGCTGCCTCATCCACGCCGGGCACGGCCGCTACGACCTCTGTCCGCGGATGCCCCATTCACGCCGGCCACGCACCACCAAGAGCTCCGCCCGACCACATCTGGTCCCCCATCCACGCCGCTCACGTGCCCTCTTCAATTGCACACCATCCCGCTGATCTCCGCCGCTGATCCCGGAGCCACTGCCAAAGATGCGTCTGGCCACACACGGCACCCGCAGCCACCGCCGACGAGGTAGAGGTGTCGGCCCCTCCATCGCTTCACGCATCGCATCCCATGGAACTCGAAAACAACCTGCGGCGCTGGAGCCTCGCCAACATCCTCTGTGATGGCTTGAGCCTTGAGTTTCCCGCATAGGCTCACGTGAGAGTCTGAATCAATGATGAGTGCCACGGATGTACAACGGACTCACAAAGGGCGAAGGAGACAAAACAATATCTTTATCATGAAAGGTATGGACGAGCCTCTATATTTCAGCATCCTGTCACTTAAGATTGATAGGAAAGATAAGAACGGAGTGTTAGATTTCATCAGCCGAATTTGATGCTCATATGATTCTTTGAATGCAAATAAACATGACGACCTAGATCAGCAGTGAGTGGAAATTAATGTTCAGGCTGAACCTGCAGTTATTCAAAAAACAAATAAAATGTTCAGGCTGAAGGTCATTTGATCAATTTTGTTCTGAACTATTTGGCTTTCACAATCCGATTTTGGCATCAAGTATATGACCAATATTGCATAATTGATAGAAACTCAATAACTAACTTAATGTGGATTCAGGATCAAATGTCTTCCTGGCCTAAAACTAATTGAACATTTTTTCGTCTAGGTTTTATAAACTGATGGAGCACAGATATATGTGTACGTACTCTTTCAGTTACAGATCATAGGAAAAGGTAATGCCATCATCAATGTGGAACAATTTCAATGTCATTTCTTCTTATTACTTGCGAGCATTCTTTCTTGTGAACATTCCTGTTTCTACAACACCCGTAGTGAAGTTTCTGGACAAAGCTAACTAACAAATCCTTGGAATGAGTAAAAAAAATGTCCCTATATGACATCCATAGCTACCTATCCTGCACATGCAACACACTGTCGAGTCAAGTGAGTAAACAAACTATTTCAAAAAATGTTTACTTGACCAATCTCCTGTTTTGAGTTGTAGGTTTACATAAAAAGAAGCAATTAGACAGAGAAAGGCCCCAAGCGTTCATTGAATCTTTGCTTCACAGGTTGTTTCTCTTTATTTTTGATCGTAAAGTTGTGCAAATCTGTTGCTATTATTTGACTGCTAAGTGGATGGGAAAATTTCAACCAGCCTCATATAAGTGATCTTGACGACAGAGGGTAAATCCATTTTCATGGGTCTATTCAGTATGAATCTTCAACCAGGCTCATATAAGTTACTCTATGCTTTATTGTATAGCTTTTCATGTTTGGCATCAGATTGAGAATACTATTTATTGCTGCAAACAAACCTATAAAGGTTCAAACTAGAAATACAATCTATATCTATACCTAATAATAAAAGTATTAAGGTTTCTTGTGGTACGTCATTAAAAGTACCCCTAAAGTTAGAGAAAATTACCACGTATCGATTCGTTTTATTTTTCCGTTGCTGGTTTGCTCGATCGCTAGACAACTCATGGCAGTTTAAAAAAAAAAACTCATGGCAGCCCAAATTCCCTTCGGCCGTCATGTCAAAAAAAAAAAATCCCTTCGGCTGTCCCACTAACGGCTGGCCTGGATCCAGCAGCCCAAAAGTGTGCTCCATGCTGAGCGCCAGAAAGGCCGGATGCAGCCGCATATCCCGAGTCCGATCCCGATCGATTAGGCTCCGTCTCCGATCTCTCAAAAAAAATTGCCTCCATCTTCTATAGGTGCAGGTTAGTAGAGCGTGAGAAATTCTGTCTTTCCTCTTTTCTCTGCCGGGAAGCTGCCTTTCCTATGATTAACGAATGAGTGGTGGTTGTTTTGGTTGAACACTAGGGGACTATGCGCGGGCTTCGCCGCGCCCGTGGATTTGAACTTTTTTCGAATATGTTTTTTAAAATATCGTGTTGAAATATGAGTATTATTTGAATTCGGAAAGTTTGCGCTTAGAAGACTGTTGAGATTGTGAAAATTTGACGTATTGAAATGTATTCATATTTGTATTCTCTTATTTTTTACGAAAAATGATCAGATTTGGTAGGTATTTGAAATTCTGGAATATGTAAATTTGAAATTTGAGTTGGAATGCTCAAATATAGATTGTAGGAACTGAACAATTTGGAATTAATTGAAATTTCAATTTTTTTTTACTGTTTACGAAATGAGCAGGTTTGGAAGTCGTACGACACGTCGAAATATTTGAATTTGTAATTTGGGTTTGAATGCTCAAATATGATTGTTTTTCCCATGTCTAAATGTAGGCCAATTTGAATTTTCAAAACTTATTTGTTTTGTGTGAAAATAGTTGACAATTTTTTCCCTAGCATTTTGATATATTTTTATATTTTGTTTGTGTGTAATTTAAAATTTTCAAGTTTTGCATTAATTTGTAAAAGGTTGCAAAGTATATGTAATGATTATTTTGATTGTTACATATTTGAATTTTCATAACTTATTTGTTTTGTGTGGAAAATAGTTGACAATTTTTTCCCTAGCGTTTTGATATTTTTTTAATATTTTGTTTGTGTGTATTTTAAAATTTTGGAAATAGCTGACAATTTTTCCCCTAGCATTTTGATATATTTTTATATTTTGTTTGTGTGTAATTTAAAATGTTCAAGTTTTGCAATAATTTGTAAAAGGCTGCAAAGTATATGTAATGATTATTTTGATTGTTGCATATTTGAATTTTCAGAAGTTATTTGGTTTGTGTGAAAAATAGTTGACAATTTTGGATAGATCTGAAGATCATGCGAAATGAATTTGAATTTTTTGAAATATTCACGGTACTAAAATGTTCGAATGTGTTTTGAAATATTCACGGTATTGAAATCTTCAAAAAATGTTTGCATTATACTATAAGTAATTAGCATTTTTTGTGTGGTCATTTTCATATATTTTTCATATTTTTCTTATGAGTACGTCCTAAGATATTAAATTTGCAATATTAATCATTTTTCTGAGTTTTTTTTCCGGAGGGAAAAGGTAACTGTCCCTGACAGCTAGGACCCGCGCTGGTGACGTCAGCGGTGGCGCGGCCAGATCCGCGGTGGCGGCGTTGAGCTCGCCGGCGGCCATCCAGAGCGATCCTGGACGCGCCGCTGGGCGCGCTGGAGGCGCCTCCACGCGGGCTGCCCCGTAGCGGTGGCGCCGCCGCTGATTGGTCGCCGGAGGTCCGCCGGCGGCGTGTGGACGCCACGGTGGTCGCCGAGCGCGGCCGGGATGATTCCCGCTCGCCTGCGTCGTCCCGGCAGCCCAAACTCGGCGAGCTTGGAGAAGGTGCGGCGGCGGAGCTCCTGGTGGCCTCCGATTTGAGCGGCGGGGAGCGAGCAGCGGGGCGGGGCGCGACGCCGGCGGCGGATCCGGCGTCGCGAGGAGGAGGAGGTCGTGGTCGCTGATGGTTTTGCGGATAGGCCCCTGGATTTGCGAGCAATTGCGTTTAGGTCCTTCCGCGGGTGAAAAGCGTTGATTGTATGCGAATATCAGAAAGTGGGGGTTTTTTTAAGAAAAGCGTGCGGCGACCGGGTGGGCGACCGGTGGGTGACCGGGTGACGTGGCGCCGTCCGATTGGACAAAAATCTGCGTGAACAGTGCCGCGCGAGAATGGAGGCGACGTGGGCGAATCCCGGCCGTCCGTCGCGCGGATCGGACGGCCAGGGATTGGAGGCGACGTGGAGGGCTGAGGGAGGGCGGATTCTTCCCCCTTTTATATATAGTAGAATGTGGAAGAATTTCCGTCACTTGTCCAACTGCTACTAAGTTGTTGATAGTACACAAGTGCAAATGATGGATGCTTGATCATGTGCACATAAATCGCTTGCTTCACCTGATTATTCAGACATTTATGTTGTTGTTTAGTTGTCAAGTTGAGAATTCTGCAAATTTCCCAAGAGCTAGAAGATAATATAGATATCTCGACGAGATTGATTTTTGTATGTTTTAAACAATTCTTAATTGGCATGGTTCAGTGACAGGTGTGTTGTGCGGTGGCCAAGCTCACCGCCCTGGGATTAACCACGTTCGCATACATTCTCATCGGATGAACACCGGGGCCACTATCCTCGTTGGCGATAAGGATGGTAAGGGGCGACATCTTTAGGGTGCAGTTTTGAAATTGAGTACCTAGAACGGGCCGGGGTGTCTTGAGCCATGTTTATTGGATTAGGGATTGTAATTTTTATTCTTCCGTTGCAACGCACGGACATGTTTGCTAGTTTGATTCAGAATGAGAAACTTTAGTATATCTGAACTGGAGTATTGAATTGCATCAAACCAACGATACATACCATACGTCATGATTGGTGAACACAGCATATTTCAGACCTGGCGGTGAATAAAAGTTTACAATGTAGGTGCCTCTGATTTTTTAAATGATTGTCTGTCGAAATTTTTGTTCCATATTAAGGTTGTGGCCTCTTAGAGAAAGCGATTTAAACCTGCAGGTCTGCACAAAGCCGTTGTTCTTCTTCGGCGTCAACCCAATATGGTTCGGTGATTCCCAGCGCAGCCTCGGCATCTTCGCACACTTCAGCCTCCACGACCCCGTTGTCACTGTAAGGACACCCCACCCCTTATATTGGAGTAATCTTTGCCCTTACAATGATTTTCTAATTGCTGTGCTAGGTTTTTCACGGGGCATGCAAGAACAATTACCAGGCGGGCCAAAAAGCAAACGCCCCGACCCCTCCCTCTCGTTCCCCACCTACAGTGTTCAGAGGCGATTTTTGGGCGAATCTCGCGCGGACCAGCTCGCCGGCGGCGATTCGCTCGATTCCTCGCCCTCCGTGGCCGCTCCGGCGGCGGGAGGACGGGGAATCGACGGATCCCGCCGTGTACATAGTCTAGGTGTGCGTGGGTGGCCTGCCGGCGACGCTGTGGAGACGGCGGCGTGGCCGGAGAGGCTTTTGGCGGCGGCGGTTCCCACCTCTGTTCTTGGCGCTCCGGTGGAGTCCCAGGGCAGATCTGCCGTCGCGGGCGCGGCCGCTGCTCTCCGGAGTCGCGGCGTGCCCTTCCTCGAGCTGGCGGCCGTGGTGGCGGCGCTGGTTCTAGCTTTTGGGGTTCGGCAGCCTCCACTTCGGTGGACGGCGATGCTTTTGCTTAACTCTTCTGGGAGTTTGCAGGCGGATCGATCTTCCTCGTCGGTGGTTGCGGTGGTGCGGTGGAAGATGGGTGGTGCTGTCGTTTCCGTCTCCGGCGTGAGACGGCGATGGCGGCGTGGTGGCAGCTCAAAGCCGATGCTCCTTCATCGTCCAGATTCTGGTGCTTGCGCCAGATGGATCCTGCGGCATCTCAACGCTGTTGTTCGAGCTGGCTGCTCTGGTGCGAGGTGAGGCCGCGTTCTTCGTCTCCGGCGGCGTGCTGCTGGCGTTTGAAGACGGCGTCCTGCTCGGTGGTTCCGTCGCCGCTACGTGTGAGTTTGATCTTGTCTCTGTTCGTGCGTGTGTGTGCTTTTTCTTGTTGATCTTGTACACGAACTCCCTGTCAAAAAAAAAAAAAAAAAACCCAGGCGGGGCCGGCTACTGCTGTTCAACAAATCGCATAGGACTCAAGGAGTAGCAACCGGTGCTGATTCAAATGGGGAGTGTCAGGAAAAAGTTGCAATCTTGTGTACACAAAAATTTAACACCGTGTAAAATAATTATGACAGATCCAAATAGACATATGATATTATAACTTCCATCTAATTGTTGGCACTTCCTGCAAATAAGAACATAAGCAGAACCGATCCCATACAAGTCATGCTAGTGGAACTTGCTTATTAATTGATCTCCTACAAGTCATGTTAGTGTATATATATCACCTGCTTCTCTGCTTCTACATAGATATGTCCATTTTTCACGAGCACAAACTACGTTAGCTTTAATGGCCGCCCCGTGTCATTGATTCACCCATGTGATTTTTTTGCCTGCTTTAGATCAGAGGCTCAGTTATGCGGTGTATTCTGTCTCACAGGCTGATGATGACCGATACATGTGAACTGCAAACTTGGTATTTTGTGAAACTCTGGCTTCTTCCGTCGCATCCCCACTCCTTGTTCTTCATCTGACGAAGAATTTGTAGTGGATGCACATCAGGAATTAGCAGGCACACGACCAGCGAGCGGTGTGGAAGCAACTTCTCCCTTGGACTACATGACAGGTAAGATTAAGACCTTGTAGAGGTGAAAAGAAGTCAGTGATACTGTTTTCTTCCATTTCTGTGACGCGCCTTACCAGGAACCACGATATTTTTGCAGTGAGAAACCATGTATTTTTGTTCTGACCGCGATATTTTTGCAGTGAGAAACCCTGTACTTACGATATTTTTGCAAGGATTATGCAACTGAAATGGCTAGGCATATTGACCCTGGTTGTTTCTACGGCTGTTCCAGTCATACATTATTTTGCAGGATGGCTCGATCATTGTCTCTTCGTGCAGGCGGCGACGACGGCGTTGACCATGCTTCTCCATGGCCAATATACTTTCGAATCATGTCCGTGCACAATGTTGTCTTGGAATCTGGCATTGAAGTGATCATTATGGTACGGGTTTCCTTGATTGTGGACAAGCTTATGTATAGAGCTGCTCTTCAGAACTTAATATGATACAGTATAACCCAATATGGTCAGATTTTATTTTTTGTTAAATCAAGGAATGCGGTAGCTCATGATTTTGCAACTCTTGGTGCTAAAGCTTGTGTTCTGGCGTGTTGCATGACCACATTTTGACCTGCACATGAGGGTCTCTTGATATTTCTTGTAAAACATTGTTCTCATGGTATTAAAACATTGCTTTCCATTAAGAACTCAAGTTACTCTCCTGACTCAAGTTTCTTGTAAAGGATTGTTCTCCTGAAAAAGTTTAACAAATGAATCACAATTTTTTTACTTGTCTGCGTAACAATACTGAAGCCTAAACATGGCGAGATTATGGAGGTGTAATGGCCAGCCATGAGTTCGTGGCTGCAATGGGGCGTTTCCCTTGTTGATGCCAGGGGTACCTCCTGGTGGCAGATTAACCGAACTAACAGTAAGTGACATACTGATTCACTCTATAGGTCTATACCACATATATTCTCTATTGTGTATGAAAAAATTAAAAAAATATCATTCAACTTGAATCATAACATTTGTCTTTATAAAGACGTGCGTGCACGTACAAAGCGAGGTGTAAAAGATCTATCACTATTTTCGAATGGGGTGAGCACGACACAAAACAACACGTCAACGCACAACCAAACACGGAGGAGGCCGAGGGCAAGCTGAAGGATGTGTGGTCGTCATTCCGCCTTCGCGCTGCGTTTACGGACAGTCGGACACCTTCCTCAACAAAAAAAAAAAGACAGTGGACACCAATACACCATGCGTCTTCCACTCTCCCCTCGCATCGCCGCCGCCGCCGCCGTGCCTCTTCGCCGCCGTCCCCTCGTCAGACCGCTGATGCCACCTTCTCCTCCCCTCCTCTCTTCCACCCCTCCTCCGGCAAAACTCGTAGAAACCTCTAAACCCGGAATCCCTCAGCCGCACCCTCCTCCCGCCCGCCGCCGCCTCCCCCTCACCGACGAAGCACAAGAAGAGTGGCATCCCCTCCCTCTTTCCGCCAGCGACCTCTCGCTTCCTCTCACTCTCCCCACCGACCAGACCTTCCTCTGGCGCCGCACCTCCCTCTCCCCTCTTAGATTCACCGGCGCCGTGGGCCCACACCTCCTTTCCCTCTCCCACCTCCCCGACGGCCGCCTCGCCTTTCTCCTCCACAACGACGATCCCACCATGTCCTCCTCCGTAGCCGCCGCCCGCGCTGCGCTATGTGACTACCTGAACGCCGCCGTTCCGCTTGCCGACCTCTGGCGCCAGTTCACTGCCGCCGACGCTCGCTTTGCCGAGGTCGCGGCGCGGCTCGGCGGTGGTGGCGCCCGGGTGCTCCGGCAGGACCCGGTCGAGTGCTTGTTCCAGTTTCTCTGCTCCTCCAATAACAACATCGCGCGGATCGAGAAGATGGTGTGGACGCTGGCCGGATTCGGGGAGCGGCTAGGCGAGGTCGGCGGGTTCGTGTTCCACCGGTTCCCCACGATCGAGCGGCTTGCAAAGGTATCGGAGCAGGACCTTCGGGAGGCCGGCTTTGGGTACAGGTCAGTTCCTGCTGTGTATCTTCTTGTAATTTCAATTTATGCTACCCTCTAAGCGCTGGCACTCCTTTGCGTTGAATTCAGCACAGCTAGTTTGGTTTTGTTGTAGCCTTATTGGCTTTAGATGATCAAATTCCTAGTCCAGCCTGTGAGGTGGGGCACAATGATTTCCATGTACCTGCTGCTGATTTAGTTGCGTTGTTGCATTGATGTGATAGGTTGTTCTTGATATGCTATGCTAGATTTGGCATTCAGATAGGTTCACCTGTCGTGTTGGTTGAGAAATGAAAAACCCATGTGAAGGATGCCCATATGAGTGGATTGATTGTTCAGTAAATCATACGATGCACAACTGTATTTTCTGCTTAGATGTCTGTACGGATGTATAGAATCTCTATCTGGCATTTGTCTATTTGTGTACTTAGATTTGAACTATGGGGGAAACGCTCTATTTGTTAGGCATAAAAATATCCATTTTGGATGGATTATCTGAATCATATCTCATTATGAGTATCCGTTCATTGTACACTGATTTAAGCTAATGCTTTGTGCTAATAAATGAGCAGGGCAAAGTACATTGTTGGCACTGTTAAAGAATTGACAGCCAAACCTGGTGGAGGTGCGAAATGGCTCGCCTTATTGCGTGACAGGGAACTTCCTGAAGTGATTGAGGGTCTTTGCACCCTGCCAGGTGTTGGTCCAAAAGTTGCAGCCTGCATTGCTCTGTTCTCCCTTGATAAGAATCAGGCTATACCTGTTGATACACATGTCTGGAAGGTATACTATATGTGATTGACCACTGTTGTATTCTTGCTATATAACAGCTTAATCATGTGTGTTTTTCCACCGTTTTATTCTTTGACCATCATAACAATATTAAGTAGTTTTGATGGGCTGGTTTTATCTTTAGTTATTTTAGTTTTTTTCTGTTTGTTAGACGACAAGTGTAAGGATTTACCTAGATGAATTGTAACCCTTTAGATCATGATAACATTTTACACATTCCCTAAGCTGATTATTTATGTTTAAATTGTGCGGGGTAGTGGATGCACCTGCTTCAAATTATTATGTTGTTGGAAATGGAACTTTCATCTTTTGAAATGGGTAAAGTAACCTATCACCACCGAAATTTGTACACAATGAATTTTTCTGTTTCAAAATAAGCACAATCTGTGTGTTATCATTAAAACGCTTAAAGTTTTCAACCTTGAGGAAGCAGACTGAGGAGGGACTCTCGGCATATATATTCTATATGATCAAGACTATTTTGTTTGAACCTAACACTAATCGTGTGGATTTAATACAGGTTGCCACACAATATCTGTTGCCTGAGCTTGCTGGCAAGAGCCTGACCCCAAAACTGAGCATTGTTGTCGCCGATGCGTTCGTAGCTAAATTTGGGAAGTATGCTGGTTGGGCGCAGACTGTTCTTTTCATTGGCCAGCTACCTGCTAAAAAACTTCTGGCTGCCGAGGTTACCAGTGAGGCGGCGAAAGCTACCAAGAGGAAGCGTGGGGCAAAGATCGTTGTAATACAGACGTAAGAGAGCATGGATAGCATCATAGCAAGGTTTGCCTTCTTTTGTCTTTGTCTTTCGGGAGCATCTTGTTCGTATATTTACGCATTATGCATTGGCTATTGCAGGAACGTTAAAGAATGTTGGGAGATATGGTCAACATATGTGATTTCCCAAATCATGTTGGATCAAAGCGCTGGAACCTGTTTTCCTATGGCAGCAAGAACTCGTTACAAGTGTTCTCTTTGTTTAGCGAGTAATCACTAGAATGTTCTTGACCACACTAATATTCCGTATTCCATTCATTAGCTTCTGACAATTTAAAGCACGAGCCATCAGCCCTATGTTAGTCTTGATAGGGGAGAGGGGAAGATTTGTTGTATGGCTGCCCTATGCATCTTACAAAAAGAAATTGTACAGGGTATTGTATTGTTAACCAATGGGAATTGAGAAATTCAATTGGTCAAATTGTAAATCATGTAGCAACCAATGCACATCTATCTGCCCGGATTATTGCACCTCCTATTTGTACTGTGCGCCCTGCTGATACATAGGCCTGAAGCTCGTGCTGTTATTTGGCAGTGCTACTGTCGGTGTACGGTCTTAGCAGAGATGGCTTAACTGTACAAGCAACGTCCTTGCCTGCAGGTCACCCGTGTTTCAGCTAGCAGACGCGCCTGGACGTCTCCCTCCCGATACACTGTAGCGGCGAGTGGCGATTTTTAGATCTCCACCTCAGATCCACCTTCGCTCCGCGGATCCGTCGGATCCCTCACCCTCCGGCGGCCGCTCCGGCGGCGGGAGGGTGGGGGGATCCCCGCCTCTCGGTTGTACATAGGGTAGGTTCTGTGGGGCTCCAGCCGGCGGCGCCGTGGAGGCGGGGGGGTCGCCGGTGTTGTTTTTGCTGCAGGCTCGCGCCATCTCCGGCGGCGGTGCTCGTTGGAGCGCCGTGGTGGCGGGCTTGCTTCTCTGGCGGCGGCGGTCGGTGGATCCGCGCCGTGCGTTGACCCTTCGCCAGTTCCAGCGCCGCGGTCTCCGCGCTGGCGTCGGGTCCGGTGGAGGAGGTGCAAGGTGGCTGTGGTGGTGGGTTGCGGCGTGAAGACGATGGATCTGGCCACCTCCGGTGGAGGTGGGGCGGTGCTGGCCCCAGATCAGGAGCGGGTGGAGCTCGGGGTCTGTGGCCCCGGCCGACGGGCGTTCATCGACAGTGGATCCAGTTCTACGGGGCTGGTGCTAGTAGCGGCTCCCAGACGCCTCCGGGCTAGAAGTTCCTCCGTTCCAGGGTGCAGGTCGCCGGGCCGCCGCGTTCTTCGTCGCCTCCGGTGGTGGAGTTCGTGCTGGCTGGGCTTCCTCGTTGCGGTCGTCGGCGAGACACGGCAGTATTGCCTTTGTATCCTCTTCCTTTTTCCTCGTGTATTTAGCTCTGTATTTGTTATCTTCGTATGAATACTAGTATGGAAAATGTCAAAAAAAGGTCACCCGTGTTTCTTTGTCTTTGAGATTGAGATGACCGTATTGTTGAAGGGATAGGTTTTAGTATATGATATGGACAAAGTTAACTTAAAATTGGTCCAGCAAGAGGTTATAGGAGGCTTGCAAAAATAAAAGCTCGAGGCTCATGAGCTGCTCGAGAGCAACTCTGACGATAAATGAGCTAAGTATGCGCCTTCTCTTGTAGCTCGGTTCAAGTATGAGCCAAGATTAGCTCGCTCGGTTCTGACTCAGATATAGATCAAACTAATATATTATGTAACATATTGAATGAAAACTAGATAATCGATCACCTTCTCTTTTCTAAAAAAAATGTCACCTTTAATATTCTATAAAGTAATTTTCTAAGTGCATTACCTTTACATGGGAAGGTAAATGTGTTGCCACCATTTAGGGAAATCCAATGCTGCCAAGGATTTATTGTGTTAACAAAGGATCGAAGTCAAGCTACAATTCAATATTTATCACATTATCATTTTGAGTGATCTTTTATAAATATAGTTATGTTTTACTTATGTGGTGGTTCAATTATTTTGACCTCACAAGCCATGAATCAGAGTGAAACAAATTGATCATAGAAAAACCAATTTTATATATCAGTTCAAAAGTTGTTTGAATTTAAGCCAGTAATGAGCCAACTCTCCACCTCAACATCTAGCTCGAGTCAACTTGAACTCGCTTGTTTTATAATAGGACCTGAGCTGAGCTAGGTGTAGGTCGCTCAAACTCGACTAGTTTGCAACCCTAAACAGGACTAGTAGTGGAATGAGATAACATCGAGAAGGGGATGTGCGGGGACAATTTTCAATATTTGTTTGGTTTGTGCCCGTAAAGATATCAAGTTGTGATAATGTGTTCGGATGTGCGGTGTAATCAGACTGCACCACAATGCTGTCAATTCTTTCCGGGACAGGTTGTGCAGTGTACATATTTTTTCCATGTCCAATTTAAAAGTGCTTCACTGCTGCCTTACAAATGATATCATCATAATGTAAAGTTCATCAATCTGGCGCATAAAACAATTGAAGTCACCAGACTAGCAGAGCTAAAAATGCATTTCACATGGGTGAATTCAAAGACAACTCTTCAAGTTCTTAAACAAAGTTTAATCACATGAAGAATTGATTAATAAATCTATTATAGTCAAGCAGCTCGTCTGTACAACGAACCAGAAGACAAATCTTGATCAGACGAGCAGTAGATGACATGGCAATGGCTTCATGGGGCAATCAGGCTGACGACGTAGAACGAATTAGCGTATCACTTGCACTAAATTGCACGACGCAAGCGGCAACAATCTGATCATGCATCGCACCAGATCAGTTATGGCATCACCATAGTACAAGAATAAACGACACATGAATACTTACATTTGTACATGAAATAATTCTTACATATATTGTGGTATTACTGCGAATACGGTTTTATATCAGAACTCATTGCCCCACGAGAATCTATCCGTCGTAGCTCAACATTCAGCAGGTCCACCAAGTTAAACATAAAAAAGGCAGAGTGATAAACACTGCTATTTACTAAATATTATACATTTCTTCATCAGGATATGAAGCAAAATGTTATAGCTACCTAAATAAAAATAGTCTTTCAAGCATGACTTAGGAATAACAGGGCTGTGAACAATTCACAAGTCCACCATCAGAGATCTTCTAAGCTCTGGTCCAAAGGAACACCTTGCCAGAGGAGCTTGCACAAGCAAGATGGCCAACTTTATATGGGTGTGCAGAAAACTGGTATGGAGCGATTTTCATGTATTCACTCCAAAGACATGCGCTGTTCAGAGCCGAGATGCCATTGTCATTGACATCAACTGAGATAATATCTATAGCCTTTCTCATGTTTGCAACATATAGGTCGGTGTCGTTCCAGCCCCAGATTACCCTGCAACCAATGAATCTTGTTCGATCAATTACATGAACACATATTCATTCAAGATCACAGAAATAGGTGAGACGAGCTGTCATACTTGAATGTAGAAACCCAAGGGCCTGTCTGGTTATTATGCTCGTGCGATTTTTCCAAGTCATCCATGCTAACTACTCGGACAGTACCATCAAGGCTGGAGCTGGATACAATAAGAATAACATTATTCGAAAGGAAATAATCCAGAAAAACAGATTTATCATTAATGCCAGATTGCCAGTTACAGTGCAGAATATTTTAATCCTGAAGCTAGGCACTACTAATGCTAAGAGATGAAAATACTCGTGCTATGAAGCTAAAGTTGCCAGAATATTGGATTAAAAGTCACATCATAATACAAAGTTAGGAATATTTAAAATGCAGTGAAGTTCTGTTAATCTGCCAATAAAAAATCTATCCATATATTGGCACAACCCACGAATAGCTTAACAGTAACTTATATTTATCAAGTCTAGCCATGACAAAATGGTGATTCAAGAAACATGTTTCTTAAATCAAAGAAGGAGAACCTTCTCTCAAACAGCTAGCTGAAGAAAGGTGGGAAAATGGTTAGAAAAAGAGTACCTTGTTATTGCTAACATGCGGCCACTAGGTGAGAAATAAGCTGACCGAGCAGGTCCGTCAAGTTTGAAAACCTTCAAGCTATCTGACTCCTTCGTTTTCATACTTCTGACATCCCATATACAGACTGTTCGATCCGTTGAACTGGTAGCAAGCATATGTGTGTTCTCCGGATGAAAATCTATTGAGTTGAGCCTCTCGTCATGCACATCCCATGTGGTTGACACCTTACCCACGCACTCATCAAAAAGTGTCAGATCACCATTTCCATCACCAAAATATAGGCATCTGACACGATTTTGTGCTTGACAAAGTGAATGAACAGGAGACTCCCCCAAATGGACCATATTAATGTTCTCCTTCTCAAAGTCCATAAGACAAATTTCACCCTGATAGCTACAGCTGTAAACCTGGAAGCCAAGTATATGAAATACACCCGAATTACAATTGATACAGAACGTTCAACACAATATACAACATCTAGATAACTATTTGTGCACTAGAAATCCAACCTAATTTAGCTACCTTGACAAATGATTAACAGCCAATCATCTCTAGGTTAATTCAGACCATGTGCCACACAAACAACACCACGCAAGAGAATGAAAGAAACCGTCAGGAATAAATACTTCTTAAGGCTAGTCTTATCAAATCCCTTGTGCATTCAGTTAAACTACCAATCCATCCAATCTGGGAGACACACAATTACATCAAACTCTAGTTCAATCACAAATGAAAAGCCAGCGCAAGAGCAGAAGAAAGTCACCTTCTGTGGTGTCACGTGGTGTGCCACGATTGCCGCCACACGGCTCTTGTGTGGCCGATACCGGAAGACCCCATCTGCACCGTGGCCATGCTCATCCTCCAAGGCACAGTCGACGTCCCAGAACCCGATATTCCCCAATTTGTCTCCCGCCGCCACCACGGTCCGGTCGACGAGCGGAAGGACCCGCATCGACTGTATACTGGAGTCCACCACCCTCCTCACGTGCGTGGGTTTCAGCACGAGCTCCTTCCCAGCATCGAAATCGTCCGCACGAGTCATGGCCTCCGGCGGGAGAGACGAGGCAGAGCCGAGGATGGAGGAAGCAAGCGAGGATGAGAGGCGGGTGCTGCGGGGTTCCGGAGAGGGGCCTTGGGAGCGGAGTACGATGGAGCTGGCCGGCAAGGTCGGGGTGTTGGGCTTCTTACCGGGCTGATGCCTGGGGCGTTTAGGTTTAGCGGCCTGGATGGCGGCGGAGAGCTCGTCGGCCTTGCGGCGGACGGCTGCAAGCATAACCTCGTTGCGGCGGATGTTCTCCTGGCGAAGGCGCTCGTAGGCGGTGAGGCCGTCTTCCGGCGCCGCCGCCATTCTTGGGGGGATCTTCTGGATTATCCGGTGGTGGCTGAGACTGGGAGAGGGGGAAGAAGGGACACGTGGGAATGGGGGCGGGTTTGGGGAGTAGCTCTGTTCAGGGCGTCAGGCTCCCTGTCCCTGGGGCATTGAAAAGGGGAATGGCGGGAAGTATCGCAGCGGCGGGAAAGCGCGGCAGGAGAGGAGAGCATCGCACAAATTTCGGAGAAGGCCGAAGCCCGACTTTAGTCAAACTGTGAAATGCTTGTCAGTTTTTGGAAATTACTACACTACCCTCATCTAAACCTAGCTCCAGCCCAGCCCAGCCCAGCCCGACCGGTCTCCCCAACCACCTTCTTCTCCTTCTCAGGCACGGCGGCGCGCCCGACCGCGGCGGTGGTGAATCCTCCCGGCCGCTACCTTCTCCTTCTAATTCCCTCGCTCCGATGGTGGATCCACCGCGCCCCTGCCCAGCTTGCAAGCAACGTTCTTGCGTGTAGCTTCAACGAGCGTATTCCAAGCAATCTCCTCGCGTTGGTCCCACATGCCATAGACTCATGAACCCATCCCCACCTCCAGAACAAGATTCCTTTGCTTTTACACCTTCCGTCCCCGAAGGCCGGCGGAAACCAACCCGCCGGCGGCGCCATGGCTGGAGGAAGCAGCCTGGCCCCGGCGTGGGAGCTGGCCGTGTTGTTCGTCTTCCGTCCCGTCCTCGCCGTCGCTTTCGTCCTCTCCTTCATCCTCCTCAGTATGGCAACCTGCCCGCTCCTCGTTTTGCGCTTGGGGTTTACTGATTGAGATTGTTCGTCCTGTCAATTGTTGAGTCCCAGGCTGGTACGTGGCGTGGAGGACGGTGCTTGTGCACGTCCCGCTTGTGCAGGAGATCACCGGACTGCGCCGGAAGAAGCCCGTCAAGCCCAAGCCCCTCAACCGCGGTCGCATCGCCAGGTTCTACGAGTCACAAGCCCAGAGGTAAGGGCTCTAACGCCAAAATTTTATCTTTTTGTTTTTGTTCTTGTTTGCACGCTGTCTGAGTTCTGCGGCAATTCACCTTCACTCACTTTTGATCAGTTCCACCCAAAGATTTAGTGTTTCTGTGTTGGCACGTCTGAGATAGTTGTGCAGTAGGTTGTACGATAGGTTGGTATATTCATTGTTAGCTATCATTTTTGACACGTCTGATATAGCTATTCTTGTGCTGTAGATTGTAGATTATGTTGTGTATTCATTGTTAGCTGCATTTTGGTGTTAGCTATCGAATATATGACAGCTATTTCATGTTTGGTTTGATTGAATTGATCTGTGAAATATTTTCCTGTGCTATCTGTTGCTTACTTGTTGCCTTGACGTTTTCTGCGTTAGCTGTCTCCTTCGCTAGGACTATACTACAGTCTTTCAGTTTGAGTGTGGTCCGGTGGTAGATAACCATGAAATTGGTTTGGTGCAATAGGTCAATCTGATCTGTTAGAGTGGAAAATATTGACTCTCTGTTGGGTTTAGTCCCTCATTGGTTGTGGGATGAGGCAGAGCACGACTTATAATGGTGAGGATAATCTTTCCTACCAGGCTAGTCTTTTAGGATGACTCCAACGGGGCGACGCATCGAGTCCGTGTCGGTCCGTCCCTGTCCGTTTTTGCCAAAACCACGGCCCAACGGGGCGACGCAAACGGACCAGGGTCCGTTTTTCTGTCCGCCGCGACCCATTGTTGGCCCAAATTTGGGCCACCGATGCGTCGGGCGCGGACGCGCGGCGGAGTGGAAACGCGTCCGCGCGCCCACGCGTTCGGTCCTCCCAGCGCCCACCTGTCAGCGACACGGCGCCTGTCAGCCTCCCCCTGGCCCAGTCCTTTTATGCCAGGGGATAGGGACGGCCAGCCCCCACCCACTCCACTGCCCCACTCCGCTCCCTCACCGGCGACCGAAACCCTAGCCACAACCCTCACCGGCGACCATCTCCGCAATGCCGCTCGGTGGCCTGGACTCGGCAAGGCCAAGAACGACGGCGAGGCGGGGTCGTCGTCTGCCCGCCGCCGCCGCTTCCGCACGCCCTCCCCGACGCCACCATCTTCCCCGGAGCCGGAGGCCCCCGCCGCCTTCGAGCTCGCGCCGCCGGGCGCCCAGATCGCGCGGCGCGACCGCGTGTACATGCGCAGGGAGGACTGCGAATGGTACTGGGAGCATGCATGCCCGCTGCCATGGCCAGATGTCAAGCTCCCCGAGCATTGGCACCTGAACCCGCAACGGATCCCGGTGCCGCCGATGCCGACGAGCGTCCGCGCCCGGGATCTGGAGGTTGAGCGCCGCCGCGCGCGCCTCCCAGCCTCCCTCCGCAACGACCCCGCCTACGCCGCGGCGTCCCCCAACTGTGACACGTGGTTCAGCGGCGAGCACAGCCTGCGGCGTCAGGCTTTGTACACGCGGGCACCAACGCCGCCGCGGTCTAGCCGCTGGTGCGGCGGCGGGACGCTCCACCAGTGCCGCGGTCCACACCACGATCCTTGCGGATTGGCTCACCGCCGCCGCCGCCACCTGCCGTGAAGATGGAG
This sequence comes from Poa pratensis, assembly GCA_947311845.1. Lineage (NCBI taxonomy): Eukaryota > Viridiplantae > Streptophyta > Magnoliopsida > Poales > Poaceae > Poa > Poa pratensis. The sequence goes on along the minus strand of CAMZMU010000011.1, from coordinate 3,087,919 downwards.
GTGGAGGACGAGCTCGCCGCCGCACTCGAGGCCTCGAAGAAGACCATCTTCTAGGACGAGGAGAAGTGGTGGGCCATGGTCCTCGAGGCCGTCGCCCGGGAGCAGGAGGAGGCGCAGCAGGCCGCGGTCCTCGAGGAGCCATGGTGGTAGCATCCCATGGACGTGGACCTTCCACCGGCGCCGCCCCTTCCAGCCGGCCTGCTTGGGCAGAGCTGGACCTTCAATGGCGGGAGCTGGGAGGTCCAGCTCCCGGAGCAGGACAAGGAGCAGGAGCAGCCGCCCATGCCGCCGGCCGCTGTCCTACCGCGAGGCGGGCCACCGGCGCACCTCTGGCAGCAGCCGGACTATGTCATCCTCGATGGGGACGACGATTAGTAGCCCGCGAAAAACAAGTATAGTAGTTTTTTTTATTTTTAGATAATATGTAAAATGGTCGTTTGTGGCCCACCCCCTATATATGAATGAAAATGACCCATATATGGCCTTTTAACCCTAAAAAAAACTTGCGTGCGGACTCGATGCGTCGCCCCGTTGGGCGCACTGCCAGGAAAGGGGCGGACAGGGGCCGGACGCGCGTCCGTTCCCCGACCCAAACGGACAAAACGGGGACCAAACACGCGTCCGTTTGGGTCGCCCCGTTGGAGTCATCCTTAGGGGGAGAGAGCCCAGGAGCTCTTATAAGCCTGTGTTGCTCTTATCAACAGATTTATTGGGTTTAGACCCCTATAAGGCTAGTCTTTTAAGGGGGAGAGGACCCAAAACGTCATATAAGCCTGTTTTGCTCCATGGTTCGCATTTTTAGAGAAAACTAGATGACCGGTTGCGCCCCTGGTGCAGGTGCCAAAAGCAAGACTGTAATGTAGCCTTAAGTTTTATATATTATGCGTATATTCCGTTTGTGTTTGAAATTTATGTGGCCATTATTCGGACCATCGATAATTTTGTGAACACATATGAATAATGAAAAATGAATGGTATACTGGTGGAAATTATCATTTTTTCAACATTCGTTTAGCTCTATTTTATACGGATAGTAATCTGAAAATGGCGAAGTTGTCTGTATATATGAAACATCAATAAGCTAAAAGTGGATTTAAATTGGTGAATGTACAGAAACATAAATTACTTGATAAAAGTTACCCATTGCACGATTGTCACAACGCTAATGACATAATGATATTGCGCCTTTTTGAGAAGAAATCTTATTCTACATAATTATCTCATGTAAAAGGAAATGATTAGCGATGACCACAGAAATAAACCTTAGCCTAAAATTCAAAGTTGGTTTAAAAACCTTTCAAAGATTGAAAAGTCCAGTATAGTTTCAGCTCTTTTGCTATGTACAAAAGAGTTCAACATAACTAAAATTCAGTACACTTGTTGTAAGCAATTCAAACAAGCACTACAAAAGCATAAAAGGTTGAAGAGCAAAATGCATCATGTCTACAGCTCATACATGCTAATGTAAATGTGTCTGTGATTTTAGTCCATGAAATAGGCGATGATGCAAATTTATTTACCATGGCAACCAAGAAAGCTCTATCCATGGAGTCACATTATGCAAGGCTATCAGCCAAGTTCATAAATACAAAGGGAGACACTTGCCCCAAATCATTCCCGAACAGTACATCTAATTTGTTAAAAAAGTGTACAAAAATAGGAGTAAACCCCCAAAATCCAGTAATTCAACACCAACCTCTAACAATTTCTCTTCCGCCCCAATCGACTGAACCAGCATAACAATTCAGGTCGTCATCTCCCAAATTGCAGAAAAAATCCCAAACCTTTGGATCTGCTACCCCAATCAAGCTCAGGAAATAAGCAGGTTGTCACAACACCTCTAGAGAAGGCCCTCTTGGTGGGTGGCTTGTCCTCAACGGGCTCATCATGATCCAAACTGATTAACTATCACATCGGCATCTACTCAAATGATCTAAATAAAAGTTCTGTTCTTGTGGAAAGGGGAACTAACAGCAATCAGTCACCTATCTATCCTTCCTTTGCACTGCTCTGCTACCTGTTGTGCCAGCGGCGCAAATGCCAGAAGCGAGACTGTATTTCAGCCATAAGGTTTATTTGTGAGAAACCTCTATTTGGATATTTTAATACACATCTCAAGAAAATGGCTCACACGAAGAGAAGAAAAGGCAGAATACACATATCTAAACAATGGCCCAACATCTGGATTTAGACTGAGAGTTATTTGCAGATAAAAACTTAATGCTGTAGATAGTACTTTTAGATAATTTGTAGCTCCACGTCCGGAGGAATATACATCACAACTGAAAAGAACATTGAGTCATCGGTGTCAATCATACTGAACCTAATTTGCAAACATAGGATCGAGAGAGTTGTAAATATAGGTGATACACTGAAATTACAATATAACATAGATTAGTATCTCCGCCAGCAGTAGGTTTGTTCCGTGTACATCACTACTATATAAAAGCTTGAAGAGCCGCGGCACTGTAGCGTGTACAGTAACTACAGTGTATGCTACAGTAGCTTTTTTTTTTGCAGAACTTTTTCTTTAGAAAAAAAACTTCGCATTCTCCGAAAGTTATATACATGAAATATATGCGCGCCGACGAGTAGGTTCCATTCCCGTGATCGGTTTTGAATTTGATCGAGTCTAGCTCCTTAATTTCGGATCTAGATTCGCACAAACATTTGACAAATTAGGTCAAATTCGTCGCACTCGGGCATCCGTTTGAATTTTCATTTCACAAGAAGATGTATATTACCCTACACAAATCGCCCTCGGAATAAAACTTTCTTAAAAAAAAAACCCCGCTCGCCACGTGTTTTCCAAAATCGGCCTCCCTTAATAAAAAATGCGTGGTTCTTTTACGCAAATGTCCTTGCGTTCTACAGATATATATATAAAAGCTTGAAGAGCCGCGGCACTGTAGCGTGTACAGCAGCTACAGTGTCTGCTACAGTAGTTTTTTTTTTTGCAGAACTTTTTCTTTAGAAAAAAAACTTCGCATTCTCCGAAAGTTATATACATGAAATATATGCGCGCCGACGAGTAGGTTCCATTCCCGTGATCGATTTTGAATTTGATCGAGTCTAGCTCCTTAATTTCGGATCCAGATTCGCACAAACATTTGACAAATTAGGTCAAATTCGTCGCACTCGGGCATCCGTTTGAATTTTCATTTCACAAGAAGATGTATATTACCCTACACAAATCGCCCTCGGAATAAAACTTTCTTAAAAAAAAAACCCCGCTCGCCACGTGTTTTCCAAAATCGGCCTCCCTTAATAAAAAATGCGTGGTTCTTTTACGCAAATGTCCTTGCGTTCTACAGATATTACAAACTAACTACTATCCTACTATATATAATGACGCGAAGCGTCCGGGCACTGTAACTACTGTAACAGTATGTTTTAAACTTTTTATTTCAACGGACATAAATATATACATTTCTCTTCAAACTTCAAATTCGTTGCATTTTATACCGTGCAAAAAAAACAAATTCTGACAGATTTCAAGATTTCATTAATCTTCAAGATTAGTTAACCAAAAAAGATAATTTAAAACGGTACCAAATAATGATTTTCACCAGGCAAATTTGCTACAGTGCAACATTACCTACAGTAGCTAACACTGTAGCACGCTACGGCAGTCGGTTTTTTTTTTCCCAAAACGCCAGAAAAATTATACATGAAAAATTTACGCGTCGACGAGTTTCATTCCCGTGATCGGTTTCGATTTTAGTCGACTCTAACTTACTAATCTGTGATCTAGATTCGCATAAATATTCGTCGAGTTTTGTCCAATTCGTCGCGCTCGATCACCCGTTTGAATTTTCGATTCACAAATAGATGGATATCACCTTTCCAAAAAAAATCGTGTTTTAACCTTCTTATTTTGACAAACATATAGATATGCAGTTTGCTCGCCGCTTTTTCGCAATAAAGCCCTATCGTTTTCCAAAAAACCATACTACTATATATAATAGCCGGACGGATTCGCGTCCTCTCAGGCGCCCGGGCACTGTAACGCCGCACACCCGGGCGAGAAAAATTCCAACATTTGAATATTTTCAAATTTTAGATGCATTTCACATCTTAACATTCAAAAAACATAAAGAAGAAATCACATACGAAAAACTTCTCACTATTATCAATTTTAAAATTCTAACAATTTACAAATGTAATTTTTTTTTAAAAAATTCGATACATTAAAATCTAAACAACTTTTTAATGTGGACATTTTCAAATTTAAATTTTTTTACTCCACGATATTTACAAATGTGACAAATATGTCAACATGAACACAAAAAAGAAAAATTGCTCACTACTTATGGCATATGATCAAATTGCAAAATTGAATACTTCAAAATTTTGAATGCCTTCCAAAACTAAGCATTTCATAAACGTAAATACAATTCAAATATGGATAACTTCCCAATTTTAACAAATTTTCAAATTCGATCAATTTATAAATGTAAACTTTTTCCCAGTTCCAATATATCTAAGTCTGAACAACTTTAGAGTGCGGACATTTTCAAATTTGAATTTTTCGCACCATGGTATTTCTTCTTCTAAACTATTTCTAAAATATGCACAATTTTTAACCATAAACTTTCTTTGCATTTTAATAATTTTCAAATCTGCACGACTTTTAAATGTACACATATTAAAATTTGAATTTTACCACACGTGCACGACACACAAAGTTGAATATTTCAAAAAATAAATACCTCTCAAATCTAACCATTTTGTGAATGTAAAAAAAAAAATCTAAATAATTTCCCAGATTAAACAACTTTCAAAATCTAAGCAATTTTTAAACGTAAACTTTCTTTGCATTCCAACAATTTCAACTCTTCACAATTTTTAATTGGCAGCATTTCAAAATTTGAATTTTTACCACACATACGCGGCATACGCCGCGCTAAGTTACCTAGTAGTATCTATGGATGGTGGTAAATTACGGTACAAAGTAACCTGGATTCAACAAAAATAAAATATGTACTGAACATTAAACAAACTGGAAATGAGAATCTGCTCGATCTGCTCATTTGTTATGTCTTATAGATGGTGGTAAATTACAATGATCTTCAACACAGTCGGCCAAATCTGCTCGATTTGTTGAGTGGCCTTCAGAGGATACTATTACAGGATGAAAAGTGGAAGGAAATCATTTCTAATATTTCTCGGCCCCCCTTGTTCTCAATGTCCTAATGCGGTTTTCTACATTTGCCAAGAGTGAATCAGAGCTCTCTAAACTAAATAAACCAAGTGAGAAAGGCACAAACCTTGGTCTTGGGGAGCATCCTACTGAAATGATAACGGGGAGATGACGCCAGCATCAAGTGCACCCATTTGCTTCACTTTCTGCATGAGAAAGATGAAATAACATGAGCACATATGCAAGAGGAGGAGAAAAGAAAGAAGAGATAAGTTGTAGTTAGTCTTGTCCATAACACAATTTTACCAATTGACATGCAAGGGAGTGGAACCATTAGACATTTGTTTTGTATAAAAGGCCACAACAAGTAATTTTGCTCTAAAGCATAGAACAAGGAATGAGAAAGCATGTACATAATTAATCCAGTTTCTTCTTCTGCTGCGGTTAATTAACTGTCCTGAGCTTTGTGCTCCAAGTTATGTATCATTAATCCATTCTTTTAAGAAATGGAGGAGACATCGGTTCACAAAAAAGAACCTATAACATAAGACCAGAAGGACCGAAACGATACGAGGATATATTCTAAAAAGTAGTCCTGCATTATCTGGTCACTCCATGATATCATCCATCTATTAGGGGAATCTGTACGAAATTCAGAAATTATTTGAGAACGCTAGATCAGAACCAGGGCTATAAAGTGATTTCTGAAGTGATACCATACAAATGTTGAATATATAATACTGATATTAACACATACATTAAATCTCTGAATTATTATCTGATATGTGGCTCAAATAATCTATCACAAATATATTATCCCATGAAGCACTCATCTATTTAGCAATAAGAGATTGCATATGTAGGCTACATAACCAAGAGAGGCAATATATTCTACATGCAAGTCACGTGATTCAGAGAGGTAATATAATGTACATGTCGAAAACAAGAAGTTCCTGCTGGGGTGAGCAACCGTTTTGGATGAAAGCAACCAGACCCTAGCCAAGCAACCAAACCACCGAGAAGGGTACAGCCGAGAGATTCTCCCTGACAGTACTAGCCTTTGATTATCTTTTTGCAAACCTGGAGCACAAGACGCATACAAAAGAATAGACTTGATCTTAGCCTATTCCCTGGCGACGAACACAAATGAGCTGGAGATCATGAGCCTTCTGCTGAATCTTGTTGCGGATTTCCGTTGCCCCTGAGCTTCACCGGCACCAGAAGCAGCCACTGTGAAAGCATAACAATCATTTTATGAATAAACTGCAAAGGAGACGATAAAATCTTTGACTCGTCCACACCAACCACGCAAAAGCCCCAAAAACCGACCACCCAGCAAACTTACCCTTGAAGCCAGGAACCCCAACCCCGGTATTGAGAAATCTAAAAGACTCCCAGGAGGGTGCGACCGCCCCGGCGATTCCTTCATGACTCACCATCCAAAGTGCGAAACTGCACATCCGAACAGCAAATGATTAGCCGTCTCTTCCTCCCCACACCGCTTGCAACCAGCCCCACCTGGCCAACCTTTTTTAACCAATTCAGCAGTTACTTGTATACGCCCTCGCGCACACATCCACAGATTTTTTTTGTTTTCAAAGGAAGGAATTTCCGTAATTCAATCATCCTAATATCCCTAACCCCAGAGAACAACATCATGTTATAAATAGATTTGGAACCAAAATCTCCCTTCGCTGAGAGAGGCCAAAAACCACGGTCAGAATCCGTACCTAACCACACTCTCTCCAAATCATGACTCAGCTCCTCCCATTCCTTGCTCTCCTCCACACCAAACGACTGACGAAAAGTTAAATGACACTCATTGTCAGCCAACACCTTAACCGTCCAATGTTGCTGCTCACAGCACATGTAGGTATTAGGATATTTGATCTTCAGAGGATTTTTCTCAAAACCAGACATCTTCCAAAACTCCACTTTCCACCCATCACCCAAGATATAGGCAATGCCTCTCCTCACCCAATTTTTGATTGAGTGCAGGCCTTTCCCGAATTGCGGGGCCCCACCCGGCCCCGACTGAAAGAAACCACCCCCATTAGCGTAGTATTTCCTCCTAAGTAAATGACAACTCATATCCAAATCGCCCCTCTCCATTCTGAAAATCCATTTAGACAAAAGCGCAATGGTTGGGCATGGACAGGCCCAGCCTGCTGTTGTAGCAGGCTCATGGCTCAACAGGGGTAGGAAAACTGGTTTAGCATCCCCGGGGTTGCTTAAACACTCTGCTCACCTGAAATTCACATGTTAATATGTTATTGACTAGGGTATCTGCTAAAGGCATCTGAAGGCAGTGTTACTTGCACCTTTGTTGTCCTTGTGTTACCGCTTTTATGTGTACCAAAAATTATGCGTCCAAACTCATGTCGAGTCCAGTATTGATGCTAAAGTAAAACTGTGTGTTCGAATTCAAAGAAAAACCTAGACAGTTCAGTAAATGGAGTATGATTGTAGGAAGCTGCTGTGTATTGAGAGTGGCTATGGTTAAATGAAAAATATGGTAGGATTTGCTGCTGGCTATTCTTTCATAGCTGCATATTGAGGGCTTAGAGCAACAGTCCATGACAGAACTGTCGTCGCTCTTAAAAAGAATTATTATTTAATGGTTGGTACTGCAAATACATGCAGAAATATTGTTTCAAAAGTTTTTTTTCCCTTTAATACGAAATTTGTGGGAATCGTTGTAAAGGATAGATGATTGAAAAAAATAACTTCAATATCCATAAATGCTACTTTGTTCATATCGTCATAAATCTGAGTTATGATTACATATGCCTATGATTTTTTCTGTGTTTTATCACTATTAGTGGCTAGTTGTAGATGAATAAGCGTGATTTTTAATTCAGACATATTACCTATACAAAGTGGTTGAAAAGAGGAAATGGCAATCCGCAAACTATTATGATCTATGTATACCTAGTACGTTGTATCTGGGTTAATTAACAATGAAAATTTGACCAGTTTTTTCACTTCCTGTTTTAGTTTCACGCGCAGACCAGCATCAGGAATTACCACAATTTTCAGTTTTAAGTTAATACTCCCTCCGTTCCAGAATATAAGACGTTTATTTTAGCTTGCTAAAACCGAAAACCTCAAATGTAGCCTGGGCTATATGTAGCCCGGTTTTTCAGAAAATTCGAATCTACACCTTTTTGTTTCAAAAAATTCTCAAAAAAATCCTGCACGTAGATAATGTTTAGATCTACATCTGTGCAGATTTTAGTGAAAAATACGTTGTATTTTGGGCTGGGTAAAAAAGACAAATACGCAGATCTGGAATGGGAACAGTCAACTGTCTAAAAAATTCGAATTTTTGCCAGTTTTGTCATTTTCGTGTAGCCCAGAAACTTAGGATTTTTTATTCGAAACTTTACGTAGTAGTAGATCTCGACTTTATGTACGTCCAGGATTTTTTCTCGAATTTTTTGAAGCAAAAAAGTGCAGATTCGAATTTAAAAAAAAATCGGGCTACATATAGCCCAAGCTACATATCGCTGCACTCTTGCTAAAACGTCTTATATCGTGGAACGGGGAGAATATTATTACTTTATCTGAAGACTGCTTCGGACATAGGAGCAACACAGCATTGTTTTGCCAAGTGGTGCCGAGTTTGTTTGATTTTAGGTGACTAATGCCTAGCTAGCTGCCATGACAACCAGTTTGATATCAAATGTTAGATTACTTGTGTGGGCTGTTGTTAAGAGCGGATGCGACTTGGCGAAGAATTGTTTCATGGACCCAGACAAGAAGCTAACATAAATTTTGTGGTTTGGTATCTTAAGGAGTGTTGCATTTCATTCTGATTTGTTCCTGCAAGTTTACAACATATTGTTCTGACATGTAAAAGTTTTATAGAAAAATAGACAAGATAAGTAATAGGAATGTTTTCTAGAAAACTCTGGCTCTTCAGAGTGCTGCACTCTTTTCAGGTACACGCCAATCATTTCAAATGGTATTGTGCTCACTTGCAAAGGTTTTATTATATATGACATCCTGACAAGATAGCCGCATTCTGTCTATACTATATAGTCTGGAGTCACTTTTGCTAACCATCTGGGATTTTAGAATACACTTGGGCTAGTTTGAGATCCCTTTTTTGTTTGCTTTGTATAACGTGAGCGTGGCTGTTTGACAGGAACAGTAAATGAGAAGGGACCTCTTGAGGAATAATCTTTGGCATTTTGAAAGAAGCAACCTCAGTCCGCACCATCTGAATTCCTTATTAAACGTTGTACGTCAGTGAAATGGCCGATTTTCTCTTTTAGGAGCAGATCTCTGCACATTTAGGTCCCAGCCCCAAAGTGCACACTAATGTATCCCCTGTATATTGCACCTTGTAAAGTTGAGGGTCTTGTAATGTAATCCTAGTTTGTATATACAGATGTACTCCTGTTGAAAAAAAATACAGATGTATCGGAATAAAGAGAACCACTTGGCCCCTGGAACAATCAGTGTACTCCACAAAGTTTTCCTTGTTGAGATCTAATCATTGGCCCATAATGGCATTTCCAAAGATGAAGATTTCTTTTATCTGATGTGATTATGCCCCTCATTCTTTCTGCTTTGCCGATCAATGATCATCCATCCAATCATTGGGTGATTCCCTTGCGGGAGGATGAGTAACCTGGCAACAAGGAGACCATGCGTCCCTTACAAACAAACCATGACCAAACCATCTGACCGAAAGCCACTCTCTTTTTCTTGGCATCAAAGCTGCTTTCTATGATTGAACTCCATTTTCAATCAGAACTAATGAGCTGTTCAATCCTTCAACAGTACCAGTATGCACGATCACGCAACACAAGGGTTGACATAAACAAAGGCAAACGCCGATCGCTTCTCCATTTGCTTTCTACTGAAAGAGTGATGCAAAACGCTTCCATCTTAAGAAATGTGAGGGATGGAATTAATGATGGGTGATTCGATCTCAGGTAGCCCGCCGTGCTTCGGCCCAGCGGCACAAAGTGAAGCTGCGGGCACCTTTCTTATGGTGCAATCCTCCACCCCTGACCGCCTCATATCCCACTGAAAAGCACGACGGCGACGAGGATGGAGGTCGTACCGGTCGCCGTCATTGAAAATCGGTTCGGCGGTGTTTTCAGGGGACCTAGTGGGTGTGGGTGTGGGCGCCATGATTAGCGAATGTTGAGAGCATTATGGAGATTCCAAGGTAATCAGTGGTGGATTCGGCTGCTCCAGATTTCGGTAAGATCTACTGGCTCATTTCTAGAACAAAAGCAAAGGTCGTTGAGCTGAGTTGTAGAGTGAGTGAGACGGTGACCCATCATGCAAAAAGTACCAGAAAAGAGCAGAGTTCTCAGGGTGTAAAGACAATTTTTTTCTTATAATGTTTCAGGTGGCCATTTCCCAAAAGGAATAAAAGAAGAAGAAAGAACACACTCGTGAGATCTCACAGGACACATCACTGGCTTAAGCGCTCGGAATGTGAAAGGATGAAAGTAATAAGAAATCCGAGAAAGGTCATTCTTGACTTATCTATCGATCCATCCTGAAGCTTGCATATGTAACACATGTCCGCTTCAACTCTTCTAACTATACGAAATTGTCAGTGATACCAGTCATATGTGCATCTTTCTGGAGTCTGGTGCAAGAAAAAAAAAATCAATAATGACTTAACGAGAGGTGCCCTGTCAGGTAAGGAAGTGGATCGTCTGACGTAGCCAGGGGTGATATTGAGTCGCTGACATGTGGACCCCATAGCACCATATGTCAGATGATCTCGGTGCCGCCCGGTAGTACGCTAGAATTGGGCTTGCCAAATTTTAACTATTATAAGTCAGTTACACCTGTGATGTTCTCCCCCCAAACCATTTTGTTAAGCGATGAGATTGCACAATCATATAAATTTCCTATGATAGCTAATTACAGAAAGAGAGAGGTGACCCGAGTGAGCAAATTTCACTTTGAAAAGGTCTTTGTGTTACGACACCGCGGTTAGACATGTCAGGCCTGTCGCGTGAGCACTATGAAGTTAAGATAAAGTTCAAAGTGCCACTGATTCAAAATGTTACAAGGTCACATATGTTAGGTTTAAAGTGAATTTTGCCTATCGGAAGTCATGACTTGAGGTCAAAGCAATTGGTTAAGAATCATAATGGTAAAAGCACCGTAACTTTAACCTTGTTCGCTGCTACTCAAGAGTCAAGAGATAAGACATGCCAACACGTTACAACAAGATAGTATTTTCATATTCTTGGGGTTCATTAAGATAACATATCATATGAGGAGTGGTCACATTACTTAGCTTGAAATCAAAATCAACATAATGGATTATACTTGGCAGTTGGCACTAAGTAAACACATGCTTTTTTTCCTTTTATTTCACCTGGAAGAACATTGTCAAGATATATCCGAGGACAGCGTACACTGGTGTAAGTGTGCTGAAGACCAGGCTTTTCAATTAGGCATTGACGTCTGTGTGAAGCGCCCCCACATGACAGACCAACATGCCTTCCTCCAAGTCCGAGCATCACATTCTCCAAGAACCCACCAACATCAACCTCATCAGTAGATCATGTAACTATACAACTACCGTTGCGATATTGTAAAGTATTCAATGGACGATAATTACTGAAAGTGCCTAGAAAATATGATCGCTTTCTTACAAGAACATCACCCTTAGTCATTACGATTATTTGTGTATGATTCCGCAACAAAGACAATTAGAGGAACCACGGCGGACACGTAGAGTCCTAGTGTTTTCCTTTTTTTTCTGCAAAAAAACGACTATATTATTCATTGCAAAAGAAGACATGCATGTGGAATATTTTGTTCCAAAACTGTGGAACATTGTGGGGGATATGTTCGTAAGATGTAAAAATAGTATTAATCAAAGCATTTGCTTCATGAAAAAAATGTTAATTTAGAGGAACCAGGGTAAGTCATTGTGTGAACATTTTAAATGAACTAATAAGGCGTTGAACATGTTTATTGCGCTTTGGAATATAAGGCCCTGAAGGAAGTGCCGGATAACAATTAGGCACTAAAAAACAGGAGGATTCCAATAAGATGCATCAATTACAGGAGGAGAAAGCAGAGCTTGGGCCAAGGGAGAATCTGAAAAGAAGATCTACATAGTGGTTCAAGATATGGATTTGATGCAACGCATGATGCACCACCTTCAGTTCCCAAGGAGCTAGTGCAAAAGAAACCACCTGCAATTAGGGTATTGAGTGAACGTTTTGAACAAACTTGTTCTGTACATGGTCATCCAGTACATGATTTCCGAACAGAATGGCGGGACCATTCCGAGGTCTTGAAAAAAAGGAAGAGATGATTAGTCTCGGTAATAGAGAGGAATACATGGCACAGATTCAACACTGCCATCGATTGTTGGGAATGAATCAAAGGTGAAGAGAAATGAAATGAAAGCTATCAGCAATTCAGCATCCCATGTAATCATTTGGATATTACAACAAATGGCCTTTCTAGCGTACCATCACCAGTCCACTACCACTACCATCACCACTGTCATCAAAACTGAAGCAAATGTTTAAATATTTTTATACGTAAGTGAAAAGGGGAAAAGAAAAATACGTACGATGGATGGAAATAGTAGTTCAGTAGTTTGCTACTATGTTGCATGATTTTTTCTTCTGAAACACCAAGTGCAATGTAGACTCATATACACACACAGACCACCACACAACGCCTACTGAAGACTAGAGTCGCTGGCTTCTAAATCGACAAAATAAACACACGCGTCTCGCTAAAACGAGAACATCACCTGCCAGTAAAAAATTAAGCGTCTAACCCGGGGTTTGATCTCTGATGGGTAAGGGGTATAACCACTTTTCTAACCATTCAAACCACACACTGGTTCGCATTATTTTTTTATTCCTTTACAGCTCACAAATCAAACCATCTATTTTTACAAAAATTGCATTCCCCCGTACAAATTTAAAAAGATCTGAGGCCGATTTTATTTATTAGTTTATTTCATATAAAGAGCTTCTTAGAGCTCACGAACAAAATGCAACTACAGTGGTACTGTGCTAATTAACTATATTCAGATGAATAGATTCTTAATATATACACCAAGGTCCTACTTCTACTCCACACGAAATATGAGATATCAGGTCCATATAGCAGTTTAGTTTCAGCATATTTGTACACCACATATCATCACTTTTAAGATTACACTACCTCCGTATCTTATTATAAGACGTTTTAGTAGGCTAATTTAGCATACAAAACGTCTTATAATTTGAGACAGAGGAAGTATTATTCATATAATGCCTTCTGTAAAATAAAAGAATACTTGAGCAAGTGTATAATTCAAAGTTTTTGAGCTATTTGATTAAGAAATACATAGATAAACAGTCACTAAAATCTGAATGTGACATGAGAAAGTATATTATGCATGTGAACCCCCATGACTTCAAATTCTTATGACAATTTAATACATATTTTTATTTTCATTAGTAAAGAAATAATATGTGTTGCTGACACATTGGTCTACATAAGTCAGAATATCAGACCAAATACCAGTCATAACCATGAATACAGCGATATATATACAGATCGAAATGTTAAAAATGATAGTTTCACTATGAAGACTACATATATTGGTCTACGTCAGTACAAAGACTTCTATATTTCCAGTGTGGTATGCAAAGTTAGCATTGATAGCCCACAATACCAATATATCTGTCGCATGGATCTATATTTATAACCTAGAAAAGTCCCCGAGAAGGAGAAGAAAAAGATCGAAGAAGATTTCTTTGTTGCATATCTCACTTTATGGCCGTACTAATGAGTAGTGTAGCTTACTGTTTTCTCACAAAAAAGGAGTGTAGCTTACTGAAGAGAAAGACCAACTATTATGTGGCGATGTTCACCTCTCATTACAAGATAAATAACAAGTTATTCCAAATGAGAGTGAACTTGCTCGGCCGGCGACGTATTTGCCAATTAAAGAACAGTACTATGCAGCCAAATACGATTAGCATATTGCTGCAATTATTTAGAAGCTGGAGAATGGACTTTTTTACTGCCGAGTAGGTGGCTTCCGGATATCGGATAGGAATAATAAGATCCCGAAGATCAAGTATACTCCTGTGGATGGAGGGCATCCATGACTCCGTGTAGTGTGTGGGAGAATTCAAAGTAGATTTACTGCTCGTACTGTGTGGGAGAATCCAAAGTGAATTTGGGTATTTATTTCTTCCACTCGTAGATATTTGCGGTCCTAAATGCCCGCATCAACCTTTACCAATCTTGACTCACAATGTTTTTAAAAATGAGGTCAGATAAAGATGACATCCTTATTTTCTGATGAAGAAGACTTCCATTATTAAATTTTGACGATCATACTGGTATGGAAAACAATGGCCCAAGTTTGCATATGAGAGACATGGAGATTTCTAGAACGACTTTCTTGCCGAATTGAGGAATTTTGTTTATCGGTAGTGAGTAGTATTGTTGGGTTGTGATCCAAATTCATATAAAGACTAACTTCTGTCGGAGTGGATCATAGCCCCATCGTCGGAAGGCTTGGGCCATAGCGGAGCGGAGACTGATATGATGACAAGCCAATTCCTGTTGCTAGGTATAACTGTTTAGCCTCTATGTTATAAACGATAGGTAATGAAACGATGAAGAGCGGAAAGATCAAACCAACGGGGACATGAGATTTAACGTGGAAAACCCTCCCAACAATGGGAGAGAAAAAACCACGGGCGCCAGTCAGCAAAATTTCACTATATCGGGTGAGGTTACAAACGCCGGGGATTTACACAATGTGACTTATCCCAAACCGGCGGCTTACAAAAGGTATATATGGTGGTGTAAAAACCTTAGTCGGCTGCAGTCCGACTCGGAACCGATCCGTACCGGGCCTCCGCTTCGCTTCGAAGTTAGCCTCTATCTTCATATGAATTTGGATCAACATAAAACAACACTCTAATGGTTGTTTGGCATCGAAAATGTTTTCTTTTTTTGTTCAGAGGGAAGGTTAATTTTCATACTGCAAGATGAAATTTGTCAGGAGTTTGTTGAGTTGTGATCCAAATTCATATAAATGCTAACTTCTGTCGAAACAGAGCGTAAACCCTGTTCCGGGAGGCTTGAGCCGTAGCGAGCGTAGCGTATGAATCAGTTTCAACCTAAATCACTACTGTTATATATACCTCTTATAAGCCGTCACACATGATAATTTCATCATTATAAATCCTCTACATTTATAACCTCCCCGGTATAGTAAAATTTCGTTGGATGGTGGCAGTGACTTTCGCCCATTGAATCTAATTTGCTGTTTAGGTGTGAGCCGGGTCCTCTATCTCTACTATATAATACGAGTAAGGTTTCTCTTTCGTCCGTTTTGGTTTGGTACGTCGTCTTGGTTTCCTCCGTCCGCGTAATTCAATCGCTAACAAAACGTTTTGAATCGCTGAAAAAACAATTTACGTCCGATTGGAACCCACCTCGGAGTCCTTCTGCCATTGCACAAACGAGCTCGCTTGCATATCCAAAAAGCCCAAACTTTTGCTCCCTACCGAGCGCCAAAAAGCCCAGGCCCAGTTCCATCTCTCGACCTTTGGTGATGCATCTCCAATCCCTGTTGGAGCTCGTCCGCCTCTGTACCTAGAGCACCTCCGCCGCCGGCCCTGTCCGTCGGGGTCAGACCCGTGTAGGCGAGCCGTGGAGCCGTGGAGGAGCAAGCAGAGGCGGCTTAGGGAGGAGCGCGCGCGGGGGAGGTGAGGGGCAGCACGCGGCGGAGCCCTGGGCGGCGGTAGGTGGTGGTCATGGCTACGGGGGCAAAGGGATAGGATGGTCTCTCTCCCCCGATGGAAACACAGCAGCTGCCGGCGGGGAACCACGAGGGCGTGAGTCCTAGCCCCGATCCCGACCTACGTCCACATCTTCCCCCATCCCTACTTCTCCGTCCGCCTCCTCTCTCTATAACTACCGGATGTGTCCGCCGCTCAATCGACCTCGTGCCAGCGGTCCCCAGAAGCCCATTGCCTTCTCCGCCGCCTCCTCCTTCCCAAGGAGCTCTCGCCGCCAGCCCACGCCGGCCACCCGATCGCACCGGATCCCTGCAGCCTGCTGCCGCAAACTCGGATGGGGCCTGCTGCCATCGCTTGCCTTCAATGGTAGCCCGAAGCCTACCGTCTTGCGGCGCTCCACTTCTTCGTCCACGTGCTCTCAAAGGCAAACGAGCTGCCAGTTCGTGTATGCTGCCTGGGATTGAGTCTGTCTCTGATGCACAAGAGCACAACTTGCCTCTCTTTCCGCCTTTTCTAACTTATACTCGTATATTTACTGAACATTATCAAATTGGCAATGGGCTTATCTCTTTTATTTCTTCAGTAGGCATGCAACTTCTTGCTTTGGTACCACCGACATGAACATAAATCAAATTGGCATTTGGCAATTGGCACGCCTCAGTTTGATGGTACCAGTACAATTGGATGTAAACTTGATAGGGCAGGGCGATTA
Organism: Poa pratensis; assembly: GCA_947311845.1. Lineage (NCBI taxonomy): Eukaryota > Viridiplantae > Streptophyta > Magnoliopsida > Poales > Poaceae > Poa > Poa pratensis. The sequence goes on along the minus strand of CAMZMU010000011.1, from coordinate 3,071,298 downwards.
AGACTGGTAAAATACATTAAAACCAAAGAGATGCTAGATTAAAAATATAGATGTTACCGATGGATCAACTAAGACATGTCCTTTAGTTGTTATAGTTTATTTAAAGTCCGCTGCAACGCGCGGGCATGTTGCTAGTATCGAATTAAGTCCACGATGGTGATCACGAGTAACTCACACCAACAAATTAACCTGATCGACTGGATGAGTCCATCTTCTCAGGCCAGTATTGGGTAGCAGAAATTCCTTGATTTTCCCTATATAAGGACAGAGCCCCACAAAGAGCTTCCCGTCTCCCTCCATCGCCATCGCATCTCATCTCGCTCTAACCTACACCATGAAGCTTGAACAGACACCATGACCACATGAAAGAGAGAGGCAGCCTTGCATCCTTGTGCTCCACATCGCTTTCGCTCGCTACCTTTGGCCTGGCCCTGCCTTGGCTTTGCGAGTAGGAGAACACAGTCGCCATCCCCGACCCACCCTCCTCCTCTCCGCACGGCTGTGTACGTACGTAGGTACTGTACGTTCGCGCCATTCCATTATTACGCCGAGCTCGCTGACCACGACTCCCTCCCGAGCCATGAAGCCCACCTCGACGACGGTGGCCGCCTTCTACGCGACGTTGGCGCGCGGGCTTGACGACCTCGACCGCTCCCTCGCGTCAGGCTCCTTCCTCTCGCTGCCCTCCCTCCGGGCCGCGCTCGCGCTCCTCCGCGCCGCGCACGCGGGGCTCACGCGCCTCGTCGGCTCGCTCCACCTCCCCGGCGGCGGCGCATGGCTCGACGAGTACATGGACGAGACGTCGCGCCTCTGCGACGCCTGCGGTGCGCTCCGCCTCGGCGCCACAGCCATCGAAGGATACTCTGCCTCCGCCGCCCAGCTCGTGTCGCTCCTCCAGGCCTCCGCCGGCGCCCGCCCCAACCCCCACCTCTCCCGCCAGGTCCGTTCATACGTCCCCTCCTTTCCGCACTAGTTGGCACTTGTACCGTCGAGGGATGAAGGCGCCGGCCGACACTGATGTGCTGTGTTCAGGTGACGAGAGCGATCTCGGTGTGCAAAAGGGAGGCCATGGCGCTCAAGGAGGACAACAGGGCACTCGTCGAGGCGCGGGGCGAGGCGCTCGCGCTGCGGCTCAGCGAGAGCGTGCCGGCCGACGCCAAGCTCAGCGGCTTCAACGGCTTCCGCGGCGTGCTCTGCGCCATCAGGATGCTCACCTCCTTCCTCCTCACGCTCCTCTCCTGGGGCGTCCTCCACTACCACTCGCCGGACGCGCCGGCCTCCACCGCGGACTGCGGCGCCTACTTCGGCCAGGCGTTCGCGTCGGCGCTGTCCCGCGCGCAGCAGCGGGCGGTGGCGGAGGCCGACAGGGCGCCAGGCGGCGCCGCCGCGGGGGTGATGATGTACGAGTTCCGGCGAGCCAAGACGGCGGTCGAGCAGCTCAAGGACGCCATGGACAGGGGAAGCGGCAGCTTCGGCACCGCCACGGAGGAGGTGACGCTGTGGGCTGGGCGGCTGCGGTCCGGGTGCGACGACATCGTCGCGCTCATCGACGACCTGTTTGACGAGATCGTGGAGGGGAGGAAGAAGCTGCTCGACATTTGCAGCGACAGCAAGTAGCTATCGTCACCTCCTCCCTCCTTGCTCTGCCTCTGCAATGCCCATAGCAGGGGCTCTGCTGTGTGTTTTCTTTTTTCTGGTTCTTTGTTCGAATCCTCAAATTGGTAACAACTGACATGCATGTCTAATCATAAAATGGCAGCAGAAATGGATGGAAAACAAGTTCTTCAATTTGCTAGTGCGTGATTAAAAAAAAGCGCTAATCAAGGATTTGGCATGCCATGAAATAGTAAGCAATTGTGAGGTAGTGTATCACCAATTCACCACCACTGTAACACCATATCACATCTGGCTATCCTGAAGATCATTCCCGTAGCCATACTAGGTCTAGGGGCCACCACCCCTTCATCTAACTTGTAGGTGTAGCGAGTTTTCGCCTGGACGGTGATTCTTCTTGTTGATCTTTGTAAGACTAGTGCTTACTGTTTTTTCGTATTAATAAAACCCGCTTTGTGCATCATTTGGATGCAGAGGCTGGGTACACCCTCCATTTCAAAAATAAATAAATACTAGGTCTAGGGGGCCACCTGTGTAAAGATTGACCAGCTGTTACAACTGTACACATTCTTTTCGGATGGGGCAAAACAATCTGGTGGTACAAGTCAATTGCCACTAGCTTCTTATAAAATCCCTTTCAAAAAAAAAAAGCTTCTTATAAAATCAAATAAAAGATGGGATTGCAACAGCAAGTTTTTGAAGAGATCTCGTCTGGCTAAGCTTGGAACAGTTTGATTCTAGGACACCGGAATAGAAGTAAGCACTAGTGTAGTGTGTGGATGGATGGAGGGATAAAGTAGTGTAGGATAGGGACCTGATCCGATCCCCTCTGTACGACAGAATCGGAACTGAAAGTGTGTGCTGCAGTGGACTGCTGCTGGAAGCTTTTGTCTGAAATCCACTTGTTGACCCCGGGAGGAAGATCTGCAAGTCCTGCATCTACGTACCTCCTCCTTTATTATTCAGTCACAGGCAAGGCTGCCATGGAAAGATCTTGCCCCATCCCCCGTCCATCACCCTGCTCCGCTGCCAATTTGACTCCAAGAGAGGAGGAAGCATGGCAGGTATTCAAGTAGGCAGAAAAAACAAAGTTGCAAGAGCTTTTCTGTGCTTTATTCACCATGTCCTGGTGTGGCTCAAGGATGAGCAAGAACTTGCTTCAGAGGTACAGAGCAAACAGAAGGTTTTTTTTACAAATATGGCCTCCTGTCCAACGTATTTGTCAAAACTAGCCCCACTGAAAAAATTATCAAATATGGCTCTGGCGGGATGTATAAAAGGCGACACGTGTCTTCCCGCCGACCAGCTGGCGGAAAGCCACTTCGCGCCGTTCCAGCCGGCGGAAGGACACGTGTCTCCTCCTGGGTGGGCGTAAGGTGGACGCCGTCGTGCAAAATGAAATTGCACAAAGTCATCTTCCGCCAGCTGCTTTGGTGCGAAGTGGCTTCCCGCCAGCTGGACCGGCGGGAAGACACGTGTCGCCTTTTCTACATCCCGCCAGGGTCATATTTGACAATTTTTTTTGTGGGGCTAGTTTTAACAAATACGTTGGGTAGGGGGCCATATTTGTAAAAAAATCACATGGTGGTTGCAGCAGTGTTAGTGTGCAGTGTGCACTAGAGTTTCAGCTTTCAGGGAGCTCAGTCCAGACAGCCGAGTATGCATACGACTCATGGAGGAGATCAGGCCAGCAGAAGCCGCAGCAGAGAGAGGCTGGTCGCAGCTATGCGTAAGAACTGTTAGAGTTATAATTATGTTGGCCTTTGGCCTTTTGCATTCTAGCCTTTTGGCTTCCACTTGTACATTATATATGTTGGATTTAGCCTCCTTGTAATACTAGGTTGCTATTCATAACATGGTATCATGAGCTAAGGTTTTTTTTTTCCGGACGTTGCAACTCGTCCGAGTGTTGCTTCATCCGTCTCTCCCTCGATTGATTTTGATCTCCTCTCCTGATAAAATTTGTCTTGATTCCGGTGCTGCTATCATCGAGTCCCCGTCAGCCAGTTCACCCAGTTCACGATGGATCTCCCAACGCTATCCCTGACTCGCGTATGGTCGCCGTCGCCAGGATGCTGCTCGCCCGATTCAAGCCACCTCCGCCTCCCTGCTGGTCCACAATCCTCTCACAACAGGTCCACTTCATCTGCCAGCGCGTGGTGTGCTGCTAGTTCGCCAATGGCTCGATCCCTCCAGGCCACCGCTTGCTCTGTCACTTGTTTTCCTTTCTTGATCTAATCGTGAGTCCCCCACAAAAAAAAATCGTGTGCTAGCTTTATTCAGCTGTTATTTTTTATGCCACCACCGTCACCGTCAGTGCTATCCCCAGTTTTCTATATTTTCCGCTGTGTCCACCAAGTCTGTTCTTCTATTGTGTTCTCATGCCATGAGAGTCCATCAAATCTTCTTTTTGTCAGCCTTTTTCCGGTCCTGGTCCTTTGTATAGGATTTATGTGGCTGTCTTTTGCATTGTGGATCTAAGTCCATTCTCTTGTCTTGGGCTATGATTTTGTGCGCAATGCTTGATTCTCTTGATGTGCCATCTTTTGACAACCCATCTTTTCTTGATGCGGTGTGTGTCTTTCTCTGATGCGCCATCCGCATTGTCATTGATCTACGCACATTTCTTTGCCGTGGGCTATTTATGCCGCTGGGCTTCTTGTGCTATGATCTTTTCGTGACATGCTCTTCTTCTGACCGTCTCTCGGACTGTGTCAGTTTCTTCTTCGATCGATTGTGGCTTGACACAATAGTTATTGAAGACTCTTCATGCTATGACGGCACTCTCAAGATGCGATTTTGGATTATCATTTTCTTTTCTAGTTTTACACTTCTTCAAATGCAATGCTATTGCATACGCTTTGCATTTGAGGGGGGGGGGGGGGGGGTGTTAGAGTTATAATTATGTTGGCCTTTGGCCTTTTGCATTCTAGCCTTTTGGCTTCCACTTGTACATTATATATGTTGGATTTAGCCTCCTTGTAATACTAAGTTGCTATTCATAACAAGAACTAGCCAAGTAGTAGAACTAACGAAGGAGGTCGTGCCAGAACATAAGTGTGATGGGGACTAGAGGTGGTTGGAAAGAAGAGGTGTGTGAACTTGGGATCCGTAGTTACACATGACTACATGAGACCAGAAAACCAAACAAGGAAGGGAGAAGCAGAAAGCATCCGATGCCCCCATATGTAGCTTTGTTCCGTTCGACATGGTGTTGCCTGCTTCGGTGCTTTGCTTGGTAAGTCATGGCAAGATCACACCATGCAAAGCTTTTGCTCTTGTTTGGGTTTACTAGACCTAGAAAATATGAGCAACATACATATGCGAAAACGGGACCCATTTATTCCACTTTTCTTCCATTTTGTGCATAGCTTGTATAAAATTTTGTACTAGCTATGCATAAAATGGAGAAAAAGTGGGAGAAACGGGTTCCATTTTTGCATCGTAATATCACCCGCAAGTATCTGTGATTCTTCTAGAAGTTTCTCTCTAGAAAATCAATCGATTGGATCTCTTTAAACAGTGTTGAGTCTCAAACCCGTAACCCTGCTGCCTAGCACACCGCCGCATGTGCTTGTCAGCACTCGTGGAGCTTCACAAGAATCGCTGGGCGGGCCCGCCCAAGAAAAAGCATGTTTTCATCTTTTACGGCCGATTTTCGCAAATCCTTCTTGGGCGAACATGTTTTGGGCTAACCTAGGAGGGCATCTCATGGGAGCCTCCTCCTGTATACCGCTCCAAGCGACACGGGTTGCTCCCGCCGTGCAGCCCCACTAAATGGGATGCAACGATGTAGCCAATTTAACAAGTTATTTTCTATTTTTATTTTCTGTTTGCTGTTTTATTTTTTATTTCTTGAAAATAGAAATCAAAAATGAAATGATCTTTTTTCAAATTTGAACAACTTTAATTTTTTATAAATATGAAAACAATTTTGAAATCTATTTTTTTCCAAAACTAAACATATTCGAAATCAAAACGTTTTATCAAATCTAAAAGACATTTTTTAAAATCTGAACATTTTCAAAACTGAACATTTGTGAAATAATAATATCAATTCTGAATACTTTTCCAAACTAAATATTTTCTAAATTTGAACTTTTTATATTTAGAAAAGTTTTAAAGTATGAATATGTTTAAATTTGAACTTTATCAATTCTATTTTTAAAATCTGAAGATTTATCAAAATCATTAAAAAATGAAAAAGAAAACATAAAATAAAAAAATTCTTAAAACCACAAAAAATGAAAAAGAAAACATTTCTTAAATCATAAAAACGTAATGAAAGAAAAAGGGAAAACATAAAAGAAAAATAAAAACGAGAATTAAAAAACAGAAAAACAAAATTTCGTTGAAATTGGGTCGGCCCATTAGCGAAACCCTTTAGGCGGGGCGAGACTGTTTGTGCCGCTAACGAGCGATATATAGTATTTACCACATCCCATCCCTTGAAGGTTAGGGTATTGAAAACACATTGAGATCCGAATCGAATACAAAGGCTGGGCGAGGTCTAGTGGAGACGTGGAGATGCCTTCAGGTTAAGATGGAGCAAGGGGTAATGCAGACTAGGTGCGCCTCATTTCAGTGCATCAGCATCTAGTAGGGACGGATCCATAAATTTAACTTTGGTTATTCAGAATGGAACCAACAGAGAACATAAAGGCGAAAATTGAAAATTGTACATGCCTTCACGCTAAATAAAATACAAATTGTGGAGGATATGCCGAACGGGTATATTGACCACGTTGACTAAAACCTGGCCCACCAGGGTGGCCCATGGGTGGCAAAGCCTCCTGGCTTTGCCAGGCGGCCTAGTGGGCAGAAGCGCAAGGTAAAGCCCAGGGCCGGCTTAGTGAAGTCCAAGATGAAGGTCTGGAGACGTTCGCCTTATGGAGCAGGTCAGGGTTCCAGCCGTGTTAGTCTAGGACTCAGGATCTAGGTCGGTTAGGACTTTCCTTGTAAGGGAAGGCACGCCACCTTTATAAGCTAGCCTTCCGGGAGCCTTAGGGCTACGGTTTACAACCTTCATTGTAACCTATACACATATTCGCCTTAGTGAATTATAGCAGCACGTAGTATCTCGCCGCCGTTGTGAGATCCGAAGCTGGGTAAACCTTTGTGTGCAATCCCGTCAGCGGAGCCCTCCACGTTCTTCCCCACCTTCTACACGGTGCGCATGGCTCCCTACTACGGATCCACGTTACCAATACCTCGAGAATTGGCACCCATCATGGGGCCACATGCGTCGGGAGTTACATTCCGGGTGGGAGCGATGGGCGAGATCGGCAAAACCATGGCGGTCAGTCGCCCGCATCTCCTGCAATCTAGGGTGCATCGAGGCGGATAGCTCATGGATCCCAGCAAACGACGAGCTCATCACCATCTTCGTCATCCCCTTCGGCACCATCAACATCTTCATGGGTTTCACGGCAGCCGCGTATGGGTTCCCCAGTGGATCCAGCGCGTTTTGGCCCACCCACCACCCTACCGATCTAGCAATCGGTGAACAAGACAGATCGGATCCAGATTTCTCTCAAGAGTTAGCCTATCGTGATCTAAGTGAATCTGATACCCATAGTGAAACTGGCTCTAACTCCTCAGATGAGTTCAAAGAGACTGACTTTCACTTCGTCAGCGTCATAGATGCATCTGGGCCTCAGCCCGCCAGTTCTGATCCTGAATCCATCCTCCCTCCCTTGCAGACGGGAGCCAATTCTGAAGCCGGATCTGACTCAACCACTCCAATGGAGGAAGGTTCAGACTCTGATGACAGCAACATGATCAACTTCTAGGAAAGAGTGGCGCAATATGGCAGAGCTAGGCCAAAGAAGTCTTTATGACTGCTCAGGTGGACTCTCCCGCAAAGGCGACCGAGGAAGAGGCGGCCAAGGCAAAGGTGGCCAACACAGACGCTGGCCGAAGAAGCATCTTCCAGCATCAAGACCAATGTCGATGGTGGGGTCGAAAAGCCGGACAAGATTCCTCTCCGCAAAGGCTTTTCCCCTAACGACCCCATTGAAGAAGAAGATTTTGAGAGAACAAGGGAGGAACACGCTCGCGTAATAGACATGCTCAAAACACCGTCCGACCCAAACGCAACAGCGGACGAGCTAGAAGCAAGACGGAAAACACTCCTTTTGGAGATAGAAGTCAACTTAAAGTACAAGCTGTCCCTCCTGAACAAAGAAAAAGAGCTAATCTTGGTCGAAAAGGCTCGAGATGAGGAAGAATATCAGCGCGCATGAGACGCTGAAAGATTCCGCAATGCAAGGAGCAGGCGTGCATCGATATTTGGCGGAAAACTTTGAAATGCCTTCTGTCCCAAAACCTCTTAAGGCTTGGCAAAAGTACCCTTTCAAAGTAAACCCAGACGGCGTCATTTCTTCTCCACACCGGCAAAAAACCTGGAAGCAGCCAAGGAGATCATGGAAGATGAATCCGTCCTGATAGAGGAACGACATCACTACTCATAGATGCTCATCGAGAAAGCTACTCAGCAGCAAGCAGTGGCCACGTCCGACTCCAAGCTAATAGATGATACCCGTCTTTGAAGGACAGGTGCCGGAGGAGGCGGTGGCCCAGAAGACCCAGCTGGGTCCAGCAGTCATGGCAATAAGGACAAAGGTTCGAAAAAAGATGAGGTTCGTGACAAGCGCAGGAGCGAATCTAAAACCGGATCCAACTGCCACAATGACAGGGCCAAAGACAACCACCACCGGAAAGAAGACGGACGCCACAAACAGAATGAAGCGCCTAATCGAGACAGGGAGCGTGAAAAGGAAAAGACCACAAGGCGGGAGAACGACCGGCTCAACATGCCGCCTCTAACTGCACCACGTGCAAGGGACGAAGGGAACAGGGGTAACAGGGATCCGCCTCCGCAGTGATCTCGCACCTGCTCCCCGCCTCAGAGAAGCCGGAACAACGAGCCAAGACACAGTCGATCCAACCAGGGGTCGGCTTGAGAGCAAACTCACGCATCTGACGCCCGCACTCGCTTAGACGAGATCAAGGTAGCCGAGAAAGAGTCATATCTTGGTCCAAAGTGTTTCGGCCCGGCCATCCGAAAGGTGCAGCTCCCATCGTCGTTAGGCAATGTCAAAAAGATTGTGAACAAGTATAACGGCTCTGATAACCCGGACACATGGTTGCTTGAATACATCCATCCGTAGGCATCAACGATGGTGGTTACAACGCAGCTGTTCGTTTCCTTCCGCTCGTGCTGGAAGGAATGGCCCGTTTATGGATAGACACTTTGCCGGAAAAAAACATTCACAACTGGCAGGACATACAGAAAACCTTCACGCAACACTTCTCCTGCACATACAGGCGTCAAAGGCTTATCTTGACCTCCTGAAATGCATTCAGGTAGAAGGGGAATCCAGCCGGGCTTTCATCTCCAGATGGACTGAGACCAAGAACACATGTGAGGGAGTGTCAGAATCCCAGGCCAGCCACACTTTCATGAATAGCCTGAAGAAGGGCAACATGATGAAATACATGTTAGCCAGTCAGAACATAAAGGGGCTTGGGCAACTGCTTGACATGGTAAACAATTATGTGGCAGCAGAAGACGATGCTCGTGCAGATGATGGTGATTTGCGCATGGACATGGCAGTAAACTCGGACAAAAGAAGCAACCACAAAACCGCAAGAAGAACCAGGCCAACGACCAATCGGGATCGTCAAAAGAGGTTGCTTTCGCCCATGGAAAAGGCGGATAGACCAATGCCGGCAAGTGGAAGAGCAATAAGGCAGAAGATGGTCAAGGACCAAGAGCCCCCAAGGTCACGTATGATGACATCAAAGACAAACCTTGTGCTCACCACAACAAGCTGGGCAAGTGCACTCACACGAACAGGCAGTTGATACGTCTCAAACGTATCTATAATTTTTGGTTGTTCCATGCATATTATATATCATTGCCACATGCTTTTATAATGTTTTTATATCATTTTGGCACATTTTTATGGAACTAACCTATTAACAACATGCCTAGTGCCAGTTCCTGTTTTTGCTGTCTTTTTGTTTCAGAAAAGCTAGTCGGGGAATTTTCTCGGAAAAAGCTGCCAATTTACATGATTTATTTTTACAAAGAAACAAAGACGGAGCCAGGAGGGCGCCTGAAGGGAGGCCCCACAGCCCCCAGATGACCCCCAGGCGCGGCCCAGCCTTGGCCACGCCTGGGACCCACCTGGTCGCCTCGAGAAGCTTCCTGCGCCGCCCTTTCGCCTATAAATTGTCTTCCTCCCGAAAACCCTCGGTACCCGATCATATTTTCCAGAAAACATCCGAGGCCACCGCCGTCGCCAACCCTAGATCGGGAGGGTTCTGAAGCTCTTCCCGGCACCCTGCCAGAGGGGGAGATCATCACCGGAGGCATCTACACCACCATGCCTGCCTCCGGAGTGATGCGTGAGTAGTCCACCATGGGACTACGGGTCCATGGCAGTAGCTAGATGGTTGTCTCTTCTCCTTTGTGCTCCATTGTTTAGATCTTATGAGCTGCCTACATGATTAAGATCATCTTTATGTAATACTATGTATTGTGTTTGCGGGATCCAATGAATTATGGAGTCTTGACATTATGGTTCAGTTTATCTATGATATGTTTTATTTATGATCTTGCATGCTCTCCGATGCTTGTGTATGCTTTGGCCGAAGTAATTACTTGTGTCATTAGAGAGAGTATTTATGCTAGATAGTGGGTTCATGCCTCTCTTGTTCAAGCTCGAGTTGACAGAAACGATTGAACTTGAGATGTGCTATTGCTACTAGGGATAAAACAGCGGTGTTTATTACTTTATGTTGTACTCATTGCTTACATTACGCACCTTGCTTATTGCAATTATCTGTTGCTTGCAACTTAATACTTTTGTGTGACATGCTGGATAGCGATCCCGGGGTGGATTATTAGTCATAGATGCAGTTGGATAACGGTCTATGTATTTGTCGGCCCAGTGAAATCCAGGGTGTGCTGGGCCTGTCCTCTACGGCCCTCGACATTGATGGCGAATTTTCGCTAAGGACCAAGCCTACGGCTTGGAGAGCCTCGCGAGGCGATTGCCTCGCGAGGGCTTTTGAGGCAGCAGAGGCCTGCGGAGGCCCTCTCCACTGCTGCCCCCTCTTCAAGGAAATCTCCCTGGAGAGAGGTCAACGCCGAATTCTCTACAGGGCATCCAAGCCCTCGTGGAGATCGCTTCGCTGCAAAGCAACCTCTGCAGAGCGCACATGGGCTCTGCAGCGGCCGCAGAGTGACGCGCGCCTCTGCGCGGGTGACGACGACGCCGCAGTTGCCATTTTGGTGATTAAAGGGGTCAACAAAGCTGCGCCATCCGCACCGGACTACAAGGTTTCCTCTTTGGTGATAAGGGGACCGGCCGGCGCTACGCTCCACGGCCAACGTCACCGTGGGCACCCCCACGTTCCTCTGCGGCCCCAGCTGGCCGTCCTGCATGGACGGTGGTTACTCTGCACAGTCAGCTTTACGCCCATGGACCGCGTCCATGGACACCGGGCTGCGGTGCGCCAGCTCTACCTTCTGCGCCACGTGAGCCCTCCGTAGCGCAAGCACAGGGAGGAGCCGGGGCGCCTATAAAAGGAGGAGGAGCAGCACCGTAGCAAGGATCGCATTCTCATTCCAGCATAGCCACTTACGCGCAAGGAAGAAGAAGACCATGCTTCCCTTCCTGTGTACACCATTGCCAAAAGAGAGCCCTCGGCAAGCTCATTGTACTGTAACCTCTACAAGCAGTGCAATACAGACAAGCAGGAGTAGCGGTATTACCTCCACACGAGGGCCGTGAACCTGGGTACGGGCTGGTGTTCATCTCTGTCGTGATGTCCCTCCACTTGCTCGACGAGCACCGTCGCCGTGCAGGTTGAGGGTTGTTTGACCAACGTGTTCAGCCCCTTACACGAACTCTCTTCGTGAGCTTGACTATCCCTGTTTCGTGGGAGTCATTCTCCGACAATTGGCGCGCCAGGTGGGGCTGAGGCGCGTCTTCAACCTTCACCGACCTCTGCACCATGGCGGACACTCGCGCAGCTCGCGCCACCCGGCGGGCGTCAGGCAGGGCAACCACCGAGCCCGCTGCCAACACCACCAACCCTCGCGGCCGTCCCCGCGCCAGCCGTGCCACGGGGCGCAACACCGCTGAACCGCGTGTGGAGCACCCCGAGGACGACGACGGCCACCACGACGACCGCTTCGACGGACGTCGACCACGGGCACGGCGAGGACGCTGAGTCCTCGCATCCGTCCCAGCGCCACAGCGCCTCCACTCTTGGGCGTCCAGCGCCCAGCCCAAACACCGCGCTGCTCATGGCCGCGGAGCTCTTCCGCTACCGCCCCACAGCTGAGGCGCACGACAACTGGCTCGGCCGCCTCCAGCACCTCGTCGACATTGCGGCGGCACCGCGCGCTGCTCCTGCGGCGTCGCGCTCTCTGGTGCACCACAACTCCGGACGCGCTGGAACCACCGCGCATGGCGCACCTCCGCCGCCGCCTCCGCCAGGTCCCCTCCAGCTGCGGCGCACAAGGCCGCATCCCACGCGTCTTCGCCGCGCGATTGCCAAATCGTGCAGCGGACACCCCCAGACGCGCGGGTGGAAATGGAGCGCCAGAAGGACCTCCAGAAGCGCATCGTCGAGGAAATCGGCCAAGCAGGGCGACAGAACCGCCGTGCTCTTCAGGGTGGCATCGCCTCGTACGCCACAGGTTGCGCGGCCTTCACCCGCAACCTGCGTCGCGTCGTCTGGCCACAGAAGTTCAGGCCTGACCTACCCAAGGGCTACGACGGCACGAACAACCCCATCGAGTTCTTGCAGCTCTACACCACCTCCATCCAAGCTGCGGGGAGACGACAAGGTCATGGCCAACTGGTTCTCCCACGCTCTCAAGGATTCCGCCTTGTCGTGGCTCCTGAACCTTCCCGAGGATTCCATTGACTCGTGGGAGGAGCTCTGCCAGCAGTTCGTTGCGAACTTCAAGGGCACGTACGAGCGCGCCCTCACCTACAACGACCTGCGAGCTGTGCGCCAGAAGCCTGGCGAGACCCTCCGCAGGTACATCCAGCGCTTCAGCCAAGTCCGCAACAAGATCCCGAACATCCCGGACTCGCACGTCATTGCGGCCTTCAGAGAGGGCGTCACCAACCACAGGATGCTCGAGAAGCTCGGCATCCATGATACCCTCTCCTCCGTGGTGAAGCTCTTCGACATCGCAGACAATGCGCCAAGGCAGAAGAAGGGCTCCTCTTCGTCAAGGTGGGCTCGACAGACGACCCTGTCGAGGGATCCAAGACCCAGAAGAGGCGTGACGAGATAAAGCGCAAGCCTACCGCAGTCCTGGCAGCTGAACCCGACGCCAAGCATGTTCGCGAGGACCCCAGAGGCTGGCGAGAAAAAGGTGGACAACCGCCCGTTCTGCATCTACCACAACAGGCGCGGCCATGCGACGGAGAACTGCTATGACCTCAAGCAGCTGAGCAAGAAGCGTGAGCAAGAAGAAGGCAGCGGTGGCCGCGGCAGAGGCCGTGGTTACCGCAAAGGTGGACGCAAGGGCAACTTCCAGAGGCCCAGGGAACTCAGGCGAATGCCGCCGAGAAAAACAACAATCTCCCGACGAAGAGCCTGGAGGCTACCAGGCCCCAAGGGTGCCATGGCATGCATCCTCGGCGGATCCCAGGCGCCCAAGTCGAACAACCAGTTCAAGCAGTTCGCTCGCGAGCTCAACGCAGCGCTTCCCGGGGTCGAGACGTCCCGCCCCCTCAAGTGGTCCCAGTACACCATCGCCTTCGACGCCAAAGATCACCCCAAGTCTACCAAGACTGTGGGCACCCTCCCGTTGGTGTGCACCCCCACCATCAACAACATCGCCGTCGGCAAGACGCTCATTGATGGGGGTGCAGGCCTGAACGTCATCTCTGTCGAGACCTTCGAGACGCTTCAAGTGCCCTACGAGTGGCTCATGCCCTCCAGGCCCTTCACCGGGGTCACCAGCGGCTCAATCTCGCCTCTGGGGCAAGTGAGGCTCGCGGTCACTTTGGCACGCAGGAGAACTACCGCACCGAGCTAATTGACTTCGACGTCGCGCACATTGGCCTGCCCTACAACGCCATCCTCGGCTACCCCGCCCTCGCGAAGTTCATGGCCGTCACGCACCACGCCTACAACATGGTCAAGATCCCTGGCAGCGGTGGCACCATCACCATACGTGGTCACGTACAGGACGCCACGCGCGCTGTCGAGATCGCCTACAAGGCCGCTGCCATGGCATTCCCCGCTGACGAGGACATGGAGCCTCTCGAGAGGCCCAAGAAGAAGAAACAGCTGTTCACTCAAGAGCAAGCATCTACAAAGAAGGTGTCGCTGAGCACCAGCGGCTCGGGGGCTGAGGGCTCGGGGGCTAGCGTCACCATAGGCGCTGGCTTGCCTCCCAAATAGGAAAGCGCGCTCGTCGCCTTCCTTCGGGCAAATTCTGACATGTTCGCATGGACTCCGTCAGAAATGTCCGGTGTACCAAGGGAGGTGATCGAGCACCACTTAGCCGTGTGTCCAGACGCACGCCCTGTAAAGCAGAAAGCGCGGAAACAAGCCCCCGAGAAGCAAGCGTTCATCATCAAAGAAGTAGAGAAGCTGAAAGCAGCAGACATCATTCGAGAAGTTGCCCACCCCACTTGGCTCTCCAACGGTGTGGTTGTCCCAAAACCCAATGGAGGAGGCCGGCTCTGCATCGACTACACAGACGTAAACAAGGCCTGCCCCAAGGATCCATACCCCATGCCAAGGATAGACCAGATTGTGGACTCCACCGCCGGCTGTGATCTCCTCTGTTTCCTGGATGCCTTCTCAGGCTACCACCAGATCAAAATGGCCAAGGAAGACGAGGAGAAAACAGCATTTCTCACCCCTTGTGGTGTGTATTGCTACACTTGCATGCCCTTTGGCCTGAAAAATGCCGGCGCCACCTTCCAGAGGCTCATGAGGATCGCCTTGGGGGCTCAGATGGGAAGAAATGCAGAAGCTTATGTCGACGACATCGTGGTCAAGTCTCGCGAGGGAGACACTCTCTTGAAGGATCTCGAGGAAACCTTGCCAGCCTGCGCAAGGTGAACATCAAGTTAAACCCCGCCAAGTGCGTCTTCGGGGTGCCTTCAGGCAAGCTCCTCGGGTTCCTCGTGTCCCACCGCGGCATAGAAGCAAACCCTGACAAGATCAAGGCTATAGAAGACATGCAGCCACCTCGCCGCCTCAAGGACATGCAGCGCCTAGCAGGATGCATGGCCAGCTTAGGCCGCTTCATCTCCAAGTTCGGCGAGAGAGCCTTGCCATTTTTCAAGATCATGAAGAAATCCGGCACCTTCAAGTGGACTCCAGAGGCGACAAAGCATTTGAGGACTTGAAGAAATACTTGGCTAGCTCACCAGTCATGGTAGCCCCCAGGGCAGGCGAGCATCTGAAGCTGTACCTAGCAGCCACTCCACAAACTGCAAGCGCCGTCCTGGTGGTGGAAAGAGAAGAGCCAGTTCTCCCAAGAAAAGCACTGCCACACCAAGTCCAGAACCTCCCGACGAGGAACAGTCTCTCCAGACCCAGTGCCAGACCCACAGCCTCAAGTCGAGTCCCCACGAGCACCCCTGCCGAGGCTCCTCCACAGGCAAACCTCGCCAAAGGTCCTGAGGAGCCTCTCGAGGGAGCCGACGCTGCCGCACCATCAACGACCCTCGTCGAGCATCCAGTCTACTTCGTCAGTACTGTACTGCGAGATGCTCGCGAGCGGTACCCAGTGCAGCAGAAGCTCCTCCTCGCGCTCCTCATCGCCTCCAGGAAGCTGCGCCACTACTTCCAGGGCCACCCCATCACGGTGGTCACGTCCTTCCCCCTGGAGCAGATCCTGCGCAACCCCAACGCACTGACCGCGTCGCAGGATGGAACATTGAGCTGCAACCATTCAACTTGCGCTTCGACACCACAAGAGTCATAAAAGGGAGAGCGCTGGCGGATTTCGTCGCCGAGTGGACAGACCCAACTCCTGAAGAGCCTCGCGAAGAAGAAACCGCGTCATCGGGAGATACAATGCCAAGCCACTGGACCATGCACTTCGATGGAGCTTTCGCCTGCCGCAATGGTGGGGCTGGCGTTGTCTTAACCTCACCAAAAGGTGACAAGCTCTACTACGCCATCCAGCTGTGCTTCACAATAGACAAGATCTCCAACAACATCGCCGAGTACGAGGGCCTCCTCGCCGGGCTCAGAGCCGCAATCGCCCTTGGCGTCAAGCACTTACTCATAAAGGGTGATTCCCAGCTCCTGGTTAACTTCTCCAACAAGAGCTACACGCCTAAAGACGACCACATGGCCGCCTACCTTGAAGAGGTCCGCAAGCTCGAGAAGCACTTCAGGGGCATGGAGCTCATGCACATCCCGCGAAAGGAGAACCAGGAGGCAGATGACATCGCCAAGCGAGCATCACGAAGGCAGGCCCAGCCGGCCGGCGTCTTTGAAGAGAGACTCTCCAAGGCGTCCATAAAGCAGCCACAAGAAGCAGCAGCCACAAGCACAGACGAAGTACTCCCACCACCTCCTAGGTGGGGCACCCAACTGCGGTCCATCCTCAGGGGAGCGTCTGCTGCTGGCTATGGTGCATCAAGAGACAGGCTGGGTTGACGAACTCAAAGACTACCTGCTGAAGGGAGTCCTCCTGAAGAAGACGCGGAGGCGGAACGAGTGGCTCGACAAGCCAAGTCATACTACATCCTCGAGGGAGACCTGTACCGCAAGCGCCCAAATGGAATTGCATAAGTGCGTCCCCCCGAGGAAGGCCGCATGCTGATCAGAGACATTCACAGTGGAGAGTGTGGCCACCATTCCTCTGCACGCACCCTGGCAGGCAAGGTCTTCAGGAGCGGTTTCTACTGGCCCCAAGTGCTTCAAGATGCCACCACCATCGTCCAGTCTTGCGATGCGTGCCATTCCACGCCAAGCAAGTCCATCAGCCTGCACTGGGACTCCAAACCATCCCGCTCTCGTGGCCTTTCGCGGTCTGGGGGCTAGACATCTTGGGACCCTTCCCGAGATCACAAGGGGGCTACCGCTTCCTCTTCGTGGCAGTCGACAAGTTCACCAAGTGGGCAGAGGTTGAAGCAGTGCGCAGCATACCGGCCAGGGCAGCAGTAAAATTCATCAGAGGCCTGGTCTGCCGTTTTGGTGTGCCTAATCGCATCATCACCGACAATGGCTCACAATTCACCAGCGGCATCTTCAGGGCCTACTGCGAGAGCCTCGGCACCAAGCTCTGCTTCGCCTCGGTGGCTCACCCACAGAGCAACGGCCAAGCCGAGCGAGCAAATGCTGAGGTCCTCAAGGGCCTCAAGACAAGAAGCTTCAATCGCCTGAAGGGCTACGGCAAGGGCTGGATAGACGAACTCCCGTCCGTGCTCTGGTCCATCCGCACGAACCCCACGAAGCCCACTGGTGAGACGCCATTTGCCCTCGTGTATGGAGCTGAAGCAGTCCTCCCCACAGAGATCAAGCATGGATCCGCACGGGTCCTTGCCTTCAACGAGGACGATCAAGCAGACCTCCACAGCGACGACCTGCTGCTCCTTGACGGGTTGCGCCGCCGTGCCGCCCTCAGGGCAGCCAAGTACCAGCAAGACCTGCGACGCTACCACAGCCGCCACATACGTCCGCGCACTCTCGAGACAGGCGACCTCGTCCTCAGGAGAATCCTCTCCAGGGAAGGTCTCCACAAGCTCTCGCCAATGTGGGAAGGCCCCTACAGGGTCTCACACATCGCCAGGCCTGGCGCGGTACGCCTCGAAACGGAGGACGGCATCCGGTCAAGAATCCATGGAACATCGCGCATCTACGCAAGTTCTACCCGTGATCATAGTCACGCCAGACATTTTTTGTCTCTAGAGGGAAGCACACAACTTCACCTCCAAGCTTCACAAAAGCTTCTCTCCCGAGGGCCAGCCCCTCTGAGCTCTCCTGAACGTGCCGCCGCAGGCCGTGAAGAGTCTCAGCCACTGAATGTGGTCCCCATGCCTCGACATGGAAAACTTTATCTTGGTAACACCAAGTGTAATGAACCAATTCGTTTCTCAATGAAACATTGCGCTGAGGCGCCGCTATGTAATATTTTGGTGGTGAGTTTTACTTCATCATCTTAGTTCATTTCGCGCTCATATTCTTCCCCATGCGCACCTCGCGAGCGGGGGCTGAGTACGGTGACTGTGCCTCAAGAGCACCCCAACAGCACCGCAAAATCCAAAGGATCCGAGCTCTAACACGTGAGCACGCTCTCACGCCTGTTACCTCCCAAAGAGCTCTGGCCCATGGGCTTGCTCCCAAACACGCCACCTCACCAAAGGACCTTGGATTCATGAGGAAGCCTATAAGCGCGCATGAGTGTTTACTACCATGTGCCTGCTTTGGGTTTGCCTCTCTAACCAATACAGGGAACAAGAGTCCTCCCCAAGGTCGAGAAGTCACGCTCCGACCCCTAGAGGGAGCGCACCATCAGGGAAGCCAACGCCCTCTACGAGGCCAAAGTCTCGCCAAGCTAAGTCTAGCGCTCGCCCCTCAGGAGTTTTTCTCCCTCTCACGAGCACCTGTCGTCCCTCGAGCGGTTTTTTCTCTCTCACACTCCATGGACTGCTTGTGCGTCAAAGGGGGCCCTCGAGCACCGCGACTCGAGAGCCCTTACCTCTCCAAGCCTTAAACACCCCCCGGCCTTGCCGAGTCACGCTCCGGCATACCGCAGCGGCGGTGTCATAGCGCAAAGAGATGGGTCCTGACGACGTAGAGCGAAGAAAGACATGGAACAGGGATAAAAGGCCCATCGAGGGGCACACACACATGTTGCGTACGATCAAAGTATCTTACAAGCCAGCATGAATTAAAACAAGTCTTAAAACAAAGATATTGCGTCAAGCGCATCTTGTTGCAGGAGTGGCCTAGGCAGAGGGTTCACCATCGCCGTCCTCTTCAGCCTTTCTTCTTCGGCGCCTTCATCCTCCTCAGCGGCCTGCTCCGCCTCAACCCTCTTGAAGCGGTCGACGTAATCGTTGACTTCTTCTCGAACCAAGTTGGAGAG